>CM053580.1:20694054-20718232 GCA_028627135.1 Pseudochirops cupreus
AAAAAAAAAAAAGAAATGCCAGAGAAGTGAATAAAGGTAGACAAAAAAAGCCACAGAGTGACAACAGAGAGACAAGTAAGAAGCATTTTTTCTAAATGCACGCAAGGACATAGAAATGAAGGCTGAAATCTGGTAGAGTTAACAGTGAAGAAGGGGATAGGAGACATTATGGATAGAACCTGGTAACACTGTGCAGACAAATAAAAGCTATTTTGGTGGAACTACATTATAAAATTGGAGGATACACTAAAGGGTAGAAGGGCATAGGAAAATACAGAACAGTGGGTGATGCACTAGGATCAAATTTAGGGCTAACAATGAGGGGAAGGTGATCTTTGGGATCTCATAAAGAGAAGAATCTATAGGGGAGAGAATGAGGAGAAGGATGGAAAGATCAAAGAGTGGTGAAAAGAAAGAGGCCTTACTTTGGAGGTGGGAATGGGTCTCACTGATGAATACTCCCAGGAGTGAAAGGAGACAAGGACCTTACACTGAATGAGGGCTGATGGATTTGGTTCCTGAAAACTAGTACTTGCCCATGGAGGGGAAGATGGAACCCCAAGGGGCAACTGGAGTGGGGAAATATGGACACAGAAAGGAGATATCCAGGAAAAGATGGGGGAGAAAGGTCAAGAAGAAAGTATGGATCAGTGGGATGGGTGCTTTACCATGGGGCACTGTCTTCTTTGACAACTGCAATAATTAGAATTGCTCTGAGGGTGTTGCACAGTGGAAAAAGGGAATCTGTGGGGAAAAGAAGCTGTACAAGGCAGTGGTAGGAAATGCGTCTAGGGCAGAGCCCAGAATGCATGCCTTGAAATGTTTAATTATATGAAGAATGCAAAGAAAAAAGAGAGATCAGGGATTATTAGGATAATGAATTAGATGAGAGCACAAAATAATGATACAAAGAAAAGAAATAATGAAGCAAGAAAGAGAAAATCCTTTGTACAAGGAATACAAAATAAAATCAAATCAAAACCTATTGAACGAACCTAGCAGAGGAGAAGAGAAGGGGAAATCTACTTGAAAAACCTAAAGAAAAAAAGAGGAGAAGAAACATAAAACTAGTTAAAAGAAGGAGAGAGGAAACAATCAGCAAAACTCTAAAGGGAAAGGGATTACAAATAGGAGAAGAGATCGGGAGCAAAGGAAGAGAATCAGTAGGAATAGCCACCTTAAAAAAAAAAAGATCAACTTAACTGAAGAGCATAATACTGTGTTCATAGCAGAAAAGGGGAAAAATCATAACAATAAATTAGAGACAGATGGAGGAAAACATATACCTAACTCATGACTAAAGAATGTATAGGTTAAACAATAAAATAAAATGGAAAAGAGTGCTAAGAAGGCAAGTGGTCAAATGGGTAACAAATATGTCAAATTTCTGTAAGACCTAGTGTCAGAAACATACACATACATAAAGAATTCTATAGGAAAATAGTCAAAAGACAGGAATAAGCATTTCTTAAAAGAATAGCTAAGTATCCACAGTCATGTGAAAATTGTTCCAAATCCCTAATAATAAGAGAAATGCAAACACAATAACCCTAAGGTTTTAATTCACACCCTAGAAATTGGTGAATATGGGAAAAATTGGAAAATATTAATGTTGGAACAGATGTGAGAATATAGGCACACCAGTACCTTGTTGGTGGAGCTGTGAAGTGGTAAAAAAAAAAAACAACAAAAAACAAAAAACACTTTTGAAAACACTATGGATTTATGAAAATGAAGTTGTTAAAATGCCCATACCCTTTGAACCAGAAACTCTATTACGGAAGTTAAACTCCAAGAAACCCACTGATAGGGAAAAAGAAAAGTTCCCATATGTGCCAATATACGGGCAGCACTTTTTGTGGTAGCTAAAAACTGGAAAGAAAGGAAATGCCCATCAGTAGAGAAATGACTAAACAAATTGTCATAATGAAGGAAATGGAATATTAATGTGCTGCAAGAAATTTATGTGTATGATAAAAAAAACCTGAGAATTATAGAAAGATCTATAGCAACCAATACAGTAGCAACAGAGTGACTTCAACAATATACATCAAAAGAACAAACACACTCACAAAATAAATAAATAAATTGTAAAATTGTAAGATAAAATAAATGATAAAGTTCAAGTGCAGCTCAGATGAAAAGACATGAGGAGACAAACTCCTCCCTACCACTCTATGGATGTGGGAGGGCCACGGGTGTTACACATTATACACATTTTCAAGCTTTTTCCAACACAGCTATCAGTGTGCTGACTTTTCTTTTTCCTTTCTGAAAATATACTCTTTATCATAATGAATGGCTCCTTAGGAGGAAGGGTTGCATGGTATACTGTGGTAACATAAAGGACAAAAAGTCAACAGAATTTTATAATTAAAATAATTAAAAAGAGTTATGTGACTTGGGAGAATGTGCTACACAACTGTAGTTCTTAAAGAAGGAAGAAGTAGGAGGAGGGGAGAAGGAGAAGAGGGAGGAGGAGGAAGAGGAGGAGGAAGAAGAGGAGGAGGAGGAAGAGGAGAAGGAAGAGGAGGACATTAACCTAGTCAAGTTACTTAATCTCTTAGTATGCCAGGAAACTCCAAAACTATAAATTACAGAACAGATAATGAGAGATACCTCTCTCATGTGCTTTAGGAGCAGTATTTTTCTCACAAGACACATACATACTCACATAGGAACACACATGTGTATGCATGCCCATGTGGCACATATACATGCATGTGTTTGCATGTGTATTATATTATCATTTATGCCCACTCTAAAAGCTGTGCATGTGAATAGGTAGAAAGATGATAGGTAAATAGATGAATGTCTAAATATAGAAAGACATGGTTATCTATATAAAGCTCTATATGTAATATCTATGTGTAACCTATAAAACCACAAGAAATGATTTCGAAGGAATGCAGATGAGATTTCATTTGACCACAGCACTGAGTCCATAATCAGTATTTAGCATATTATTTTAGGAAGTACTGAATAAATAGCGTAAAGAAGGAATTTATGAGATATACCCACATTATCAAACTAAGATTTGGTGACTGAGAGAACATGTAGAATCTCCATCTAAAAGATTTCCAGAAGAAAGGTGACAGCCAACTGTCTTATGAAGGTTTGGCACCTATCTGCCTCTTAAAGGTAAGGCAATGGACCTTCATGAAGTCTGTTCCAGGTTTATAGTTCCACAAAATACTTTGCAATGCAGTAAAAGTGCCCACAGGCCTGAGCAACATTCTCAATACTGAAACTACGATCTTTTACCCTATCGATCAGGCGATATAATATTTCATGTAAATAAAACTGATCAAAATATTTGGTGGTTTTATAACGTATTTTTATGAGTTCAACACAGTGCTGAGTACTCAGTGCAATTTTTAACACTGTATAAAGCATGGTCCCTGACCATGAAAATAAAAAAACAAAACAAAACAAAAACCCAAACTGACTTGAGTAAAGGTAGTAACAAGCATGGAACAATTAGAGGAATAAAAGAACTGTGATCAATTATGTACATTGACTGGCAAATATTGGAATTCACAGAGAACAATGAACAGTGTAAGCTAGAAGAATTCAGGAACACTTCTTGGAAAAAGCCTTAAAAGCTAAGTGGACCTTATATAAGGATGAAGAGAGTAGGAAAGGCAGAAGGAATAATAGCTTTCCAGATGTGAAGAATGCCACTAGCAAAGTGAAAGAAGGAAGAAAAGACTGGACATTTTCGTGATGAGGAAATAGTTTTTAAGTTTTCCTAAATGTGGTAGAGATTGGATGATGGCAAGTACTGGGTAGGACAAGCAGAATCACACTCTTTGAGGTTTTCAACACCAATCAGGAAGGCAGAGGGTTTTGTTTGTTTATTTCTTTTGATGAAAGAATTACTAGAGTTCTGATATGGGATGTGTATGAGAGTGACATGACAAAAACGCTATTTAAAAAATAATAGTAGGAGAGTTTTATGCAAGATGGATTGCAAGGATTGAGATCTTAGACTACTTAGGATTCTATTGCAGTAATCCAAATCAGAGATTTGGAGATGGAGCTCAGAGGTCATTCACTGCATCTCTCACATTAATTCCCTCCCTTCCCCCAAACTGAGGCTCATATATTTGTTTAAGTTCACATAGGTAAAAAGAGGCAGAGATGGGATTCAAGGTCAAGTTTTCTGAGTCTAAATACTATGTTCTCTCCTTTGAAGCAAGGTGGGATCAGATGAGTTTGCACAGCTGTGGTCATTCTAGGAAAAGAGGATAAAGGGCAAATGTAGGAGACATTTCAGGAGAAGAAATGCAGAACTTGGTACAATGAGATAAAAGGGATAATGGAAAAAGAAGAAATAAGTATGAATCAAAGTTCCTTACCTTACAATAAGATAATAAGAAGACATCTCTCTCTCTCTCTCTCTCTCTCTCTCTCTCTCTCTCTCTCTCTCTCTCTCTCTCTCACCTGTCTATTTCTCTATCATCTATCTATCTATCTATCTATCTATCTATCTATCTGTCTGTCTCTGTCTTTCTATCAAGAAGATTAGCATTATCAGGGTTTGAGAAAGGGAGACATTTTTAAGGGGATTTTTTTTTTACTTGAAAGCATGATTTCTTGGGTGACCTTTTATTATTAGTCAGTACATTATTTTGACAATGTGGCCTACTATACAGTTTAAGGTAATGTGGATATATAGAATTCTAACTATACATTTGAGGTGAAGTTATGGACAAAACCATTTTCATCAGTATTCTTGTTGTATTTTCACTGTTATTCTTCTGATCAAATATTTGATAGAATTCAGACCAAAAAGATCTTGGGACAAGTCACTTCCTACTTTATTCTTCTTTTATGATTCATATCCAGTGGCTGTTGTGGAGAAGGGTAAAATGATTGCTTTTGATGGCTGAATGAAAACTCATCTTTTGTAAGACCTCTTGAAATATCTTCAGGGCAATTCATTTGTTAGGTAAGATAATGAAATGATGCATAATTTCTCCTATCTCATATGTTTCCTTTTTTATTTTTAACTGTTGACTTATATTTCAAAACTTTTCTCATTTAATCAAATAATCCATGAATCAGTCAACAACTATTTATTAAGTTCCCACTGTGTTCTAGAAATTGTCCTAAACATCAGATCAATATGGGCTTGGAAGGCTCTACCATAGGTTGGGCACAAATAGTCTATATGAGCCTTTGAAGTGCAGATGTCTCTAAATTTGTACATCTTATGATTCTTTAGAACTACTGAACGTCTGCTTTGCTCAGAGTATAGCACCTTCTTTGATGCAGGCAAACCATTTTGGGTGGTTCTGTGCCAGTATCTCCTATGAATCCCAATTGATGCCAGAGTTCTTCAGAGAGATTTAGAGTGTCCTTTAATTGTTTCTTAGGACCTCCATGTGAGTGTTAGTCTTGCGTGAGTTCTCTAAAAAACATTTTTTTAGGAAAACATACTTTTAGTATTCTAAAAATGTGGCCAGATGACCAGAGTTGTGCTTTTTGCAATAGACTTTGAATGCTTGGCAGTTCAGCTCAAGAAAGGACCTCAGTGTCCAATACCTTATGTTATCAATCTTCCTAAGATAATTCAAATGGAATTTTCTGGCATTGTGCTGGTGTACTGTGCAGGTTTCACAGGCATGCCACAATGAATTCAACACATCTGTAGGCTTTCAGTTCATTAGGCAGTATATTAACTCTTCCCTTCCACACTTTCCTCTGGAGCCTTCCAAACATTGAGTTAGGTCTGGAAATGTATGCAGCAACATCATCTCTGTGTACATCCCAGGAAAGTATACTGCCAAGTAAGTGAACCTATCTATCACATTCACAATTTCTCCATTTGCTGTAACTGATGGTTCAGTGTGTGAATGGTGCATTGCTGGTTGACGAAGAACCTCTGTTTTCTTGGTGTTGATTGTTAGGCTAAAATTAACACAAACAGTAGACAGTGGATCCATACTTTGGCTGCGTTGAGCTCACCATCATCTGTGAACAAAAACTCACACGCCAGTTCTCCCTCCACTTTAGTCATGGCCTGCAGCTTTATAATTTATTGCCACGGAGGCAGATGAAAATGATAACATTTTCATCTTCATTGAAAGTGTCTTTCAACAAATACTGAAAATATCATGCTTTTAATGATGCCAATGATTTTCAGCAGCCACAGTGGCATGCTTGCACAGGTTCTGGATAACAAAAATTGCTCTGATGCTTTCTTGTGCTTGCTTCCATGCTCAAGAGCTCCTCTTGGCCTTGGGTTATGACCAGACACTTTGCTCCCTTTTAACTCTCTACAGTTATTCATCTTCTCCCTGGAACTGTGATGAAGGAATGCTTATGGGCAGTAGAATTGCTGATCACTGCTAGCTCCACCTGGTACCTGCAAAAGGTCCTATGTAATCTCTCTTTTTGGTTTCTGAAAGAGTCCCCAAAGCTCCTGCTGCCATCTCCAGGGGCCCCTCTCTTGCTGCCACAGCATGACTCTGTTCTGGGCTAGCTCCCATCCCAGTGTCATAGACCCCTTTTCAGACATCCTTAAATTTTCTTAGGCCAGAAAAATGTCTCTTTCTGACCTCTCATTGACTCTCCTGTTCCAAATTTGATTTCAGGTGTTATTTTAATCTAGTCTGGAGGGGAATGTTGGTGGAGCTCAGTTATGTTGCTGTCTGTGCTCTCCCATTGTTCAGTTCTATCAGTTCTAACAATGATCCAAATTCTTTAAAATCTTGCTGAGTTTGGTGGAAACTAAATGTTAAAATGTTTGAAAGTGTCCTTATTGCCTTTTGTTGCTGGGGATCTATATGTAATGAGACCACTTGCTCAAGCAGCAAGTATTTTTAAAACACTGATCCTGACTGCTGGAAATCATTTGCATGAAGTAACATTGTTCCTATACTCTACTGAAATTAGTTTTGCCAGGAAGCTTAGAGATGAAATGTTTTCTTTTTTTTAGAACTTCCATTCACAGTCTGTTAAAATCATCCATTTGCTGCCTGGGTTATAAAGTCTAAATAAACTTTAGCTAAATCACACTTCTTCAGGTTTCATTTAGGAGAAGATTCCTACTGGCTTCCTTCCTTTTATTGTCATATTAGAGACAAAAGGATGTAATGCCTTCAATCAACACATTTATCTTCTAAAAGGTCAAACTATAGGATCAAGAGAATTACGTAGGAAATATGATTTATCTGTGACTTATTTTCATAATTAAAATCTATGTATTCAATCATTAATAAAGGCTAAAATAATGTAGTAAGAGCAAATTGGATATGTGAATGAATGAAAATGCATTTATTAAATTCTCCCATTGTGCCAAGCATGGTGCTAACATCCTGGAATATAAAAAGAAAAAGCAAGTCAGACAGTGTACTCATCAAGTTCACATCTTATGTAGAGGAAGTATCTCAAAAAAAGTAAGCCCTGATGAAGAGCTACAGGACAAATGGAAGGGATGTGATGTCCTAAGGCTTCAGTGCAGAGTAAAAGACAAAGTCCAGGGATCCTAAAGCCAATTCAGTAGGTCACATGGCAATACTGGGTATTTGTAAGGCATAGAAGCAGGGAATAATAGAGGCCTGGTCATCTTCCGTCTCACTGGAAAAAATGGAGTTGGTGCTCCCATCTCATCATGAAAGTCATCTGGCTAGTCAAACAGGTTTATAATAGAACAGAAATAACTAAGCCTATGAAATGAAGGGCGTTCACTGTTGTTACTATACAAAATAAATGGCATCAGAGGAAAGGAATAGAATTTGTGAGAGACAAGACAAATTCCAGAACTTATTCCACCACCACCCCCGCCCCTCCTCCAGGAAATAGATTTTTAAAGCAATTTGTCAGCCACTTTAGCAAACATGTTTTCCTTTTGCTTCCCATGACTTTACTTGGGGCTTGAATTCAAGGAGATTCATGTTGGATGCATTTGCTTTTTTCCGAGACAACTTCATAGACCCAACTACTAAAAAAAAAAATCATTGAGCTCTCATATCATAGTAAAGAATTAGAACAACTTTCTTCTTGTACCAAGCACTGTGTTATCACAAGGAAATACATTAGTCAGCATTCTAATACCTATGGCAAAAGTCAGCCATCTCACCTTTTCCCAGCCTCCATGCATAAAAGGTTTTGAATTATGTCTGTGAGAAAAAAAAAAAGTCAACGGAAATCAGAATTATATTGATTGTAACTTACCCATAACATCTCAAACTTAACATTTCCAGAACAGAACTACTTATCTTTCTCTTCAAACCTACAATTCCTATAATCTTCTCCATTCTTATCAATACCATGATGCGTCTTTGTTCATACAAGTTAACCACCCAGTTATCATCTTCAAATCCTTACTTTCACACACATTCAATTGACAAATCTATCACTCTATTATCATAGTATTTCTCACATATATCTAATTTTCTTCACTCCCACATTAACTGTACTAATTCAGGTTCTCATCATTTCTCACTTGGACTATTGCAATAGCCTTCAATTTGCTCCCCCTACTTCGAGCCTCTCTCTACTCTACAGAGTTGTAATTTTCCCAAATTGAAAATCTGATAGTACCCATCATCCCTCCCCCACCCCAGTCCATCCTGACTGAATTTCAGTGGCTCCTTCTATTAAATAAAATATAAGCTACTATTTGGCATTAAATTCGTTTCATATTTTAGCCTCCTCCTCTATTTCGAGTCTTCCTCATTCCTCTTTTGCACACTCCACATTATAACCATTGTGTCTTACTTGCTTTTCCTGGCATATGACAAAGGAAACTCTCATCTCCATGTTTTTTAAGCTCTTGTTTTTCATGTTCTCCTTATTTCATTGTGTAGCCCTACTAGTAAAATGAAATTCATTATCATGCTTCTCCCTTATCAGTTAATGTGCATTTTTGATTGTTCTAAATAATAACCAGAATGATGTTGTTTAGAAAGATTCTGAGCCACAAGTGAACAGAGGTCTTGTTTCAGATCCACTCACATACACACTTTGACACTTCATAATTGTTCGTCTGTAAAATGAGATAATGATGCTTGCACTATTTATCTGAATGGATTCCCATTTTCCTCCCCCTTTTTTTGTCTATATGAAGTATCCTCAACCTGTATTTGATAAAATTCTCTCCCCTCTTAAATTGAATTGTGTTACTGAGAAAACAGGCAACTAAGCTAGAGTGCTGTTTGGGAATAAGATGACAAGGGATGTGTTGGGTAAGTATTGTAGAGGTGAAATTTATAGGACTTGGCAATTGATGAATTAGGAGGGCAAAGGAAGGAAAAAAATAAAAAAGACCTTGGGTATATGGAACTGAAGTGACTTTAGTAATGGTATTTCCATTAATAGGCAAAGGGAACTTAGAAGGAGGGCCAGAGCTGTGTGTGCATGTTATTTATGTGTGAAGATGGAAAATTAAATTTCTTACAGCTTGATATTAATGTGTAACAGGATCTCTCAGTGACCAAGAAGATTCCTTTCACATACAAGATTCTAAGATTCTAAGATTCTTATTGCTACATAGAGAGTATTTTGTTTCCAAAATTCCAACCCTCCCTAAAAGCAACAACAACAACAAACTGCATTCCAGTTTTAGTACTGGGGCAAAAAAGAAAACAAAACATTGGAAGTAGATTCAGGAGAGACCTGGAGTCCTATGCTGCCTTAGTTCCTTGCCAACTATGTAACAAGGCGCAAATAAATATCTTAAACTCTGGACTGCAGTTTCCTCATCTATGACATTAAGGACTTGGGCCTAATGGGTCATTCAAGCTCAATACTTCATTCCTACGATGCTGTTACCCCAACTTAAAATGAAGAGTAATTTACCTTTGGCACCAGCCTCACCCAGTTGCTATACAGATCGGATGAGATCTGTACTCCAAGTAACAAAATCTTGTGAATATTTTGTACATATTTTCAAATTTTTGCACTGTTTTCTCTGAAAGAATATATGTTCCTAGAAGTCAGTGACCATTCCATTGCTCTTTTCTTTGTAGCTGCATTATCTTTTGTATTGCTTGGCTCGTGGTGAATACTGAATAAGTAAACAAAGAGAGAGAGAGAGAGAGAGAGAGAGATAAATATGCATGTATGGAAAGTATTTTGCCATTAATAAAATAGTGTGCAAATATCAGCTAATCTTATTAACATTTTATTAAATTGGTAAACATCTTGGAATACTCACATGGTTAATATAAGTATAATGAAAAAGTGGAAGGAATGGAGATAGGGAAAGAGAAAAGAGGAAAAGTCTAGTATTTCTTCAATGGGCTAATAGAAAAGGAAATTCTCTTTAAAAAAAAAGGAACATGTGAGCATTTATTTAAGGTAAGATTTGCAATGACTTTTCCATTCTCTATTCCCCACATACAATATGGTTAAAAGCAACTGAAATTTGGAAAAAAGAAATTCAATATTGTTCAAGTAGTGTGGAGCCGGCAAGAAAGAGAAATACCAAGCATTATACAGGAAAGAAACGTGTTTGCCAGAGCAATGACAAAAGGACACAGAAATGTATTAGGGAATGCTAAAAGTAATTTGCAAAGCCTTAGACTCTGACAAAAGCAAGGCAGAAATGTAACTATAAAGTGATTTGGGGAATTGTTAATAATTCAAAGAACAGGGAGGAAGTACTCTGTAAATATTAGCTTAAAAAGTTGAACAGTTCTAGCAAGAGCAACCTGTAACAAGGCTCTCTGGAGCCATGTTTTTGGCATGAGCTTTATGCTAAAACCAAACAAGCTAATTAAATCACCCTGTGGCATTACATGAGTTACAGCTGATCCACCATTGATCAGCATCCAACACTGCAACAAACAAGATAATTTTGTCATTTTCTCTCCCAAATGGCTGTTTGAAGAATTATTAAGATCAAGACATTGGATTTTTGTCTTAGGAATGTGCCTAGAGTGGCTTACATCTTGGTGACTGTGGAATCACTCCTTACGATTTGTAATGCTGATGGCCAGCTGCTCCCTTCTCTCTCCTGATGGCCCTTTGGGGCACAGGGATCCAAAACCCAGCTTTAGTCTAAGGCTTTCTGGTGTAGTGTAGGGCAAAGGGAAAAGTTGGCTATGAGCCCATTGTGAATGTCTAGCAAAGAGAACAAGAACTTCATTGAGCAAAGCCACAAGTAGCCATTTTTGTGCGTGAGACAAGTAACATAAAGAGTGGCAGCAGATTGAGGCTCATGATGCAATGAATGGGGAAGGAAGGGCTGAAAGCTAATGGTTTTAGTCAATTATTCTAGTTAACTGTGTGCCAAGCTCTGTTGTTGTTTTGAACAATCTAAGGATTACAAATGTTGTTCATTCAATTCAATAAACATTTATTAAGCACCTAGTGTGTGCCAGGTACTATGCTCAGATAAGGGATGCACGAGGAGGAAAGGACAGTCTCTGCCCTTGATAACCTTTACATTGGACTCTCTGGGAAAAAGCAACATTTGCCCATCTTAGATATTACTCAAAGCCTTTGATTGGACCACTCTAATTTACTCTTTAGCACATTGCTAAAAAAGTAGATTCACTCAAAATTTCTCTAAGTTTTCAAGCACAGACTTGTCAAGAGCAAAACTCCTTCAAACGAAAGAATGACTTTTTCTTCTCCTCCTCCTCCTTCTCCTCCTTTTCCTGCTTCTCCTTCCTTTCCTCCTTTCTTCTTTCCTCCCTCCCTCCATCCTTTCCTTCTTTCCTTCCTTCCTTCCTTCTTTCCTTCCTCCTTTCTTTCTCTCTTCCTTCCTTCCTTCCTTTCTTTCCTTCTTATTTCTCTTTCTTCTTTCTCCCTATCAAGCCTATTCAGTTTCTGTTTTTTTGTTCTGCTGTTCAGTGAAAGGAATCAAGAACACTTTTCTATGTTTTGAAGTGTTAAAAGTAGGAATAAGGAGAAAGTTTTTATATGTAAATATGATGCATTTAATTTTTTTTTAGTAAGATGGCAGTGCAAGGTAAAAAAGAATAATTGAACATAACAATATTTAATATTTATACAGTAATCTAAAATTGGCTCAGTGCTTTTTACAGACTATTGTAATCCTGAAATTGATGTTCAAATCTTACCTTTGATACCAGTTGTGTGACTTTGGGAAAATTGTTCAATGTTTCAGACAGTTTCTTTATCTAAAAAATGTAGTTTGTGCCATCTCTAGTTCCCCTTCCAGACATCAATGTATTATCATATGATCTCATATAATTCTTATAAAAATTCTGTTATAAGACACTGCAGGAATTATCCCTAACAATTGAGTAATCAGGTCTAGAGAGGTTAATAATAGTAATAATAATAATAAACTATGTATAATATCGATATTTATATATTTGTCTTACCCCCAGTAATAATGACAACATAACCAAAAGTTGAGCAAAACCTGATCATATTCCTTAGACTAATAATTTGATATAGTAAATGGATATGTATTTTAGCCAGGCATTCCCTATTTCTGAGGAGAGCAGACTGTCCTTTGGTCTTAACTTCCTACTTCCACTGCTAGAAGGAATGAAAGAGAAGGGTGTGGACTGGAGAAGTCTCTTTTGCCTTCACACAGCAACAGACTTCTCAGCACATGGACCTCTCCACACATATGGATCCCACTCCTTCACTGCATATAGAATGCAACAATAATTTTTAACTGTGACTTGATACATGACATTACCCTGGGAAAAGGTAAAAGAATAAAAATATACACATACACACATACATATAAACTTAAAAGCTTGTTTTGTTTTTTCAGCCAGCAGGTTGTTAAATATTTACAAAATGCCTTTTTAACTGCCCTTCAAAATGACAGTAGTAAAGTAGCTCCATTTTATTGAAAAGAAATTGAGGCTCCAAGAAATAGAGATGAACGGATTTGTCTGTAACCCCACAGCCAGCAGGTAGGACATTAGCCCATTTCTTACTCCTTTTTTACCCCAGTGTTCTCCCATTATTTCATGAGGCCTCTCCAAAAAATTGAATATCTTCTTTTTTTTGGAATTAAAGTTAATTAAATTATATATTTGTCTGAATTTAAGTATGAATGTACGAGAATGATAATAAAATATTCCCAACTTATGGACATCTTCTATCTAGTTTATAGAGCATCTTTATTTGATTTTTTTTCCAGAATATAATTGTTTTATGTTTCCTACTTCAACAACTGTAAGGAATTGTAAGAAAATGACTAGTTGAAGTTTTGCTATATGTCTAGCCTCTTCTTTCATCTTGCTCTCATTCAATTTATGTATTTGGTGCTTATTTTGAAGTATACACTACCTTACTACCATTATTTTTTTCTATCTTTTCCTAATGTGTGTAATGGTAATGGAAATTTGAAGATCTTCCCTGTCCCTTAATAGGCCTAAGGGAATTTGAAGACTTCCCCTGATTTGAACATTTTCCCTGGCCCCTAATAGGCTTAATATAAACAGATGGAGGCTGTGGTAGGAGGAGTTTACTGAAGGCTGGAGCAGAGGTCATGGGAAGCCGGGAGTCAGAGAAGTTAAGGCTGGAGGGAGGAGAGGACGCACCCAGGGAGACAGCTAGGCTTGTGAGTATTGGTTTGTGGGAAGACTAAAGGATGGTGTGGCTCTCTGCTGTGTTATGGTATATTAACTTCTTTGTTACTATGATGGATTTCACTTTCTGGTGTTTGGATTTGGTTTCTGGTATCTGAACAAATGTTTTGCTTCTGTTTTCTAAATGGAGAGTTTGTTATATTTTGCAATTGAGCACTATGCTGGCATATTTGCAGTTGCCATTGGTGCTGTGAATATTGTGTTGGTGCTACAATGTGTTATCACAAATACATCCACAATTATAAGTAGCTGTTATATCATGTCAGTTATCATGAGATCAGATCAGTCTAATGTTTCTTTCAAGTGGAGGTGTCTAGTTTATTGACATGCAATCATTAAGATAATACATCCATACACTGTCCTTGCTCTAGGCCTCCTTAATTGTATGTGGCATTGCACATGACAAATCACCACAGTCCACTGTGTTGTGTTGTGGAAAAGGGGGTACATACTCTTGGTTTTTCTTGCCCCATAGACTGTTGTTTTCTATACCATGTTTATTTTCCCATCAGGGAAAAATACATTACTTCATTCTAATCCTTAGTTAATATTCTTGAGATTATTTCTATGCTATTATGTTTTATTGGCACTCATTCTTATCTACCTTCCAGAAGTATATTTTGTATCATAGATAAGCAGGCATTTCCATGTAGGTTAATTTCCCTTTTCCTTTCCCTTTCTTTGCCACACTTTCAACTAGTTAGGAAGATTTTCTGTATCTTGAAATTAAACCAAGCTTATTTCTCTTCATTGTGGTTATATATGTGCATCACTAAATTATGAACTTGGGTTTGGAAGTGTGTGAGATGAAAGAGTTCAGAGTCTGAATCTAAGGTCAGAAAAGGTCTTTATTCTTTCTCATGAGAAAGGACTCTGCCCCTGCTGCCCAACATGGCATCTGCAGGGAGAGAGCGACAGGTGGAAGCCAGCCTATGGTTATATAATCTTCCAATGCAGAAACCCAACCCCCCCAACTGGCCTTCACTCTTATTGGTAGGGGGGCTGTCCCACAACCTAAGCGTGGGAATTTCTCTGAGACAAAGGACCCAGAAACATGTGGGTGTCCAAAGAAAGCAGTCTTAACCTTATTTGGCATATCTTCTGCTGAGTTGGCTCTGGGGGAGGGTCTCCATTGCTCTAATCCCCAAATTGCTTGAAGGTCAGGTGACCTAACCCTAGGTCTAATGAATACTGAAGCCATTCTAGATTTGGTTTTTTAGAGTGGGGAAACTTCACTATAAATTATCCCTTACAGAAGGAACCTTGGAAGCCATTTCATCCAACTCTTTAATCATACAGAGGAAGAAACTGAGTACCAGAAAATCTAAGCAATTTACCCAAATTCCTACAGGTTGTAATTGATAGACATATAACTTGAGTCCTGGTTCTCTGGTTGCAGATTCAGTGATCTTTTCTGCTGTACCATGTTGCCATAAATTTGTGACACTTTAATGTAATAGGTAGAAGGCCAGTCAGAGAGTAAAGGAGATAGGAATTCAAGTATTTCCTCTGACATGTACTAACTGTGTTACTCTTCTGTGTCATATGATTTTTTAGTCTTCCATGCAAATATCTAAGAGAGTAAGTTAAAGATCATTAGATAAACTTCCAACACTAGACATTCCCAAGACTAAAGAAATCCTACATCCAGATGCCCTGTCTTGCCATCCCCCAATAGATCAAATGCATTCAATAGACAGCATAGAACAGATGACTTGGGAATTTCATGCCTTTTTAGAAGCAGTTAATCCTTCTTGGCCTCAATTTTCTCATACATAAAACTAGTGGATCAGACTACATGACCTCTGGGGTTCCCTACCATTTTGTAGTTATGATGTTAGAAATTAATGGGAAAGAATGCATATATATATATGTATATATATATACACACATACATATATACATATGCATATATACATATATAAAGACAGGGCTGAAACAACTCCATTTCCTCTGTGATAACATAATAGGATTCCAACCTATGTAATAAAGACTATCCCCTTAAATAATAATGAAATGAGTCCTTTAATTTTAATAGAGTGAGATCTTAATTCTTTTTTTTTTGGTATGAAATGACAAATAACCAATAAAAATTTTTTAAAAAGTACATAGTATTTAATGAACATCTGTTATGTTCCCTGAACTGTGGTAGGTCTGATGATAGCTATAAAATATGGCATAGGACACATTCTTCTCCATATTCTCAAAAATTTTTACAATATTTTGAGGAGAGAAGAAAAAAAGTTCAAAGCAATTTATAAAAATCAACTTTGGTAGTTCAGCAGAGAATAAATGTAAGAATGAATGAATCCAATTTGACAAACATTTTTAAGCATATATTTCATGAAAGTCACTAAGCCAAGTCTTGCAATCATAAAAATGAAATAAAAAAAATAGCTGCTAATCTCAAGGTGTTTATATCTTGTTGTTATAAAGAGAAAGGAAAAAATTCTCATTTACTAGAGTCTACAAGCTCTGTTTTATTGTTTTGAATCTAGTGCCATCCTTCCCCCACCCACGCCCCACCAAGGACCAGGAAAAGCTTCACACATAGTGTGGGCCTTGAACTTGGTTTAGAATGATTAGTAAAATTTTTAGTGGAGCCAAGAAAATAATCATAATATCCCAGTTTTAGAGATGGAAAGGACCTTAGCAGCTACCAAGGGCAAGCCCCTCATTTTATAGGCAAGGAAAGTGAGCCTACAAGAGTTTAAGTGCCTTTCCAAGGGCCACACAATTAGGAAATATCTGAGGCAAAATTTGAAGTCATTTTTTTTTCTTAACTCCAAGCCCTGTACTCTCTTCAAAGCACACTACTGATAAAGGAGCGCGTTTGGTTGAGATTTTACTTTGTATCCTGCAACTTTGCTGGAGTTGTTAATTTTTCCAACTAATTTTTGTTGTTGATGATGATGATTCTCCAGGATTTTCTGAATTAGGATCATTCATTGGAGAAGAGAGATAGTTTTATTTTTTCATTGCTTATTTTAATTGCTTTCATTTCCTTATCTTCTCTAATTGCTACAGTTAGCATTTCTAGTATAATATTGAACATTACTGGTGATAATGAACATCCTTGGTGAAGAGATAAAGTTTAATATTACTTTTGATTTCTACTATTTTGCTTTTGCAATGTAGTTGATTTTATGCGGTATTGATTTGTATAGTTTAGTTTCTGCCTGAATGTTACTTTCATTTTCCCATCCTCATTGGTTTAAAGGTATGGTTGAAAAGGGGTATTGTCACTCATTAAGTTAACACCTAGGACATCTACATGTTGTTTGCAAACTCCAACCAGCCTAACCTAGTGCCATCCTCACTCCCCAAAAACAAGGAGACTGTTCTCACTTGTTGTTGTCCAATTAGGAGTCTGATCTTCCCAAGGGGACAACTAACCTTGCAGTTCTAGTATCTTAGCCAAGATTAGAAGAGGCAAATGAATCCAAGAAAACAATTAACATTCATTGTCAGCATGTGGGGACAATTAGCCACACCTGAATGCTGACCCACTTCCCCAGGGTAGACAGTTCCAACATTCCCCAACTACTCAGATCTTCTCATTTCATGTTAATAAAGATAGTCCCTCCCTTCTCTTTAGGGTGTTGGTCTTACTGAGGTGTCCAGTTTGACCCACTTTGTTAACAATTATATGCCTCATTGTTAATAAACTGATTATGCATGGGAATATGTATTTTAACTGTATTGAATTTTCTTGCTGCACTTGCTATACTCCTGATCTTATTAGAAAAGTTTCAAGTTTATCCCCATTGCAGTTAATACTTAGCCTTGCTTTTAGATAACTACCACTCATTTTTTTTAAAGTCTCCATTGATCCCTATGCTTCCTAGTATTTTCTCCTGTTGTATTCTGTTAAAGACTTTTCTGTATCTATTGAAATGATAATTTTTCTTTTTTATTGATGTGGTCGATTATGCTGATAGTTTTCCTAATACTGAAACAACCATGAATTCCCAGGCTAAATCTCACCTAATTATAGTGTATGATCTTTATGATTTATACCTGTAATCTCCTTTAAAATATTTTTATTTAAATTTCGTTTTTATTAATATTCACTAAGGAAATGTATCTGTAGTGTTCTTTCTGTTTTTAATCTTCCTGGTTTAGATATAGTATTGGGATTAATTGTTTCTTAAATGGGCAAATGGCAGCTAACATTTAACAATTTCCATTTTTAAGGAATCATTTTCAACAGTGAGTTTTTGTGTCTCTTTTTCCATTTGATCTGTTTTATTTTTTTTAAAGTGTTATTTTCTTCAGTATTTTTTGTGCGTCTTTTACCAAGATGTTCATTGTCTTTTCTTAATTCCCTCCATTTGCCTTCATTTCTTTGCCTAATTTTTCCTCCAGCACTCTTAATTAAATTTTTAAAATCGTTGTTTGGGGGGCTAGAGCAAAGATGGAGGAGAAAAGGCAGCAGCTCATCTGAAGTCTACCCCAAACCTCTCCAAATACCTTGAAATAATGCCATTATACAATTCCTGGAGCAGGACAACCCACAAAAGGATATTCAGATAGAATTGACCTGTAAAAGCACATAAAATGGAATTGGGAAAGAATTTAAACTATTATGACATCACCCATATAATGTTACTCTCTACTCACTGCTTCAGTGACTCTCAAGCTTTTCTGAAACAGGTACATTGTTAGCAAGAGATTTCATAGCTAATAGAAAGCCCTGGAATAAAATCCAAAGGAACATCACATTACTTTCAGAATCAACTCTTTACACTTCAGTGCTGTTTCTTTTAACTCATAGCATCATAAAGGCATCAAATTTAATGATATATAATGTTCATTATATTTAAGATATTCCAAGAATTCAAATGAACTTATCATTTTTGCCTCAGTCCCTAGTTCTTAGTTAAACATTAGTTCTCAGTGCATGAGAAGTTCAAAATAAGTGAACACAAAAGCAATTTTATACAGTTACTATTCATCCAAATTATTGCTTTTTATAATAGCTTTCCAATCAATACCACTGTGGTCATATCACAGACAAAACATTGTAGACTGGAATATCTTTATTTACCTAAACATTAACTGATTTGAATGCTTTTCAATAACAAACTGTTTTTATTTGTAACCTCTGAGAAAGAATATTCCCAGTCTTATCATGTAGTAAATGTGACTATTATTCTCCCCAAATTTTCCTTCACCCATCACTAGCATTATCCTTTTTATTTAATTTTCCATATCTTTTCAGTAACTGGTTGTGATGCTGATAATTTTCATAGTTATGCTCAAATGACATAGAGATAGCTCAGCTCACTAGCCTTATTATATTTCTTCTATCATTTGTATAAAATGGATATGCCTTTTTTATTCCTATGGTTGCATTGATTTTTATTTTCTTTATTACTTTCTTCTGCAGTAAGAAAAGGAAAATTAATCTGGAATTTGATGATAGCTTTCTAAATGCTTCATCCATTTCTGTTCTTGGCACCTCCCATTCTCTTAATCAGCCACCTATAGTTGGTACCTTGGAGTATACATTGATTTTTTCAGCCTATTTTCTTCACATTGCCTTCAAATTAATCTTGTTAAAACATCACTATGATAATACTATTCCTCTTTAATGTTTTTTCCTTAATTTTTGTTTTCTACTATCCACAATTCTTATCAAGACAATTTATTACAAGCCTATTGTTTAAATCTTATTTCTAACGTCTGTATGCCATGCTGGAATCTTTTCTTTTTTTTAATCATTTTCAGTTTTCTGACCTCATACCAACTCTACCTCTGATTATACTGATTCCAGTCCTTAGGAAGAATGGAAGAATGGAAGGACTTCCAGGAGACACGATGGCAGAGTAAGTAATAAGTCACTCTCACTCTCCCTTACTGTGATGGGAATGGGAATTTGAAGATGTTCCCTGCCCCTTAATAGACCTAGGGGGAAGGTTGAAGACCTCCCCTGCTTTGAAAGTAAACTCTGCCCCCTAATAGGCTGAATGTAATCACATTGAGCCTATGATAGAGGGAATTTGATAAAGGGTGGAAGAGAGTGCACAGGAAGCTTCCATGCTGTGAAGATAAACTCTGGCCCCTGATAGGTTGAATGTAGTCTCATGGAGCATGTGGTGGGAGAAATTTTTCTGAAGGGAAGCAGAGCCCACAATGTTATGGGGAATCTGAAGATCCTCCCTGCCCCTAGGCCCTTTTCTTAAGTGGTTTAAGTGACCCTGAGAACCTTCTCAGATTTGAAAGTATACTCTGTTCCCTAATAGGCTGAATGTGGTCATGTGGAGACTGTGGCGCCAGGCTTGTTTTTCAGGAATGGCTGCGCCTTGTAGCTTTGTGATTGGGCAGTGGGTGAAGAGGGCTGTGACATTCTCTGTGCCAGGAGAAGGCTATATATACGCCCTGATGTGAGGTTTTGCTTTGGGGCTCACTTTGAGAAGAGTTGTGTGATTTGGCCAGATGAGACTCTGGGAAGCCGTTGAGCCCCCTGGCTTTGAAAAACCCAGATGTTGGTGCTTCCCTCTCTGGTAACTGAATAGGTATGGATGTAATGGTCAGACGCTGGAAGCCTGTCTGCTGATCTGTTTTTCTGTCTGCTTGTAACTTGTGTTTGCATTCTCTGAAGTTCAGGGTGCTGACTTTTTCCCCTGAACTAGGTAAATGATATATGATTGGTTAAAGTATGATTGTTAACCCATTTTGAGTTGCTTTCCTTTAGAAAAGCAGATCTAAGAACCTGTGCTAACAGCCATCCTGGGTATGCTAGGGCGCTTGCTGATACACACAGGAAGTTGGTTCAGAGCTGGCCAGACTCTGGGGGGGACAGGATGCTTATTAAGGAGACAGAGAAATTTGTGAGTAAATATTGATTTTGTATTGGTTTGTGGGAAGGCTAAAGAATGGTATGGCTCTCAGTGTTATTATGGCTTCTAAATATCTTTGGTACTATGATGGAATCAGCTTACTGGTTTGGGGATTCAGTTTTCTGGTGTCTAAATAAATCCTTTAGTTCTATCCTCTATCTGGAGAGTTTGGCATATATTGTGATTGAACGTAGTGCAATACTTAAAGTCATGGTCTTTATTGTGATTGTGGGTACTATAAATATTGCATTGGTGCTATACTTAGTTACTTTGAAAAACCTAGAAAATACTGCCTAAGGAAAAATCCTAGAAAAGTGGAGCCAGAAGAAAGATGGGGTGCAAAAGGTTTTAGTTCACGAGGCTAAGGGGATTATTGGGAAAGGTCCCTCTCATTGTGGATGAAGGGGACCAGTAAAGGATGGGAGGTGTCCAGACAAACCAGAAGCAAGTCCCACCTCAGTGAACCAGCAGGAGATCCCAAACCCCAGGATGGTGAAGATGGGAAGCACCAAGATCAGTCCTCTCCCCAACCCCCAACCTTTCCTTTGTACCTCCAGGGGAACCAGCAGACACCAGCATGGGGAGCCTACAAACACCACTGTGGAGATCCACTACTTGTGCAGTGGACAAGTATCCACCAGCAGGTAAGCCTATCTGTACTCTAGCTTGGCCCCAAGCAAGGAGGTGACCTCCACCAGCCAGACCACTGCCCCCCCCACAACTCAACCTGCAACCTTCAGTGTAACCTCAGGAGAAAAGCACTAAAAACCCCATGAAGCCTCTCCACACACCAGCTAACAGCAATACCAACTCCGCACCAGGAAAGCTACAGATTCTATAGCCTCCAGCTGCCGGAACCTGAGGCCCCAGCACACAAAGCCAAAACCAGGCCCCTTTCCCCCAGAACGAGAAATGGGTCTCATTGTCCCCTGTGCCCCAGAAGCAGAGATCAACTTTAAAGGCTGGGGCAGGGGGGGGGGGGGCACAACAAGCAAGAAGCAACATAGAAATCAAAGATCATAGATTCTTATTATTGAGACAGGCAGGATCAAAACAAAAATTCAGAAGAGGACAGCATTGTCATTGTACCCAGATCTGAAACCTCAGAGGGGGGTATGAACCGCTCTCGTCCCCACAAAGCCTTTTTGGAAGAGCTCAGGAAGGATTGTAAAAGTCAAATTAGAGAGGCAGGGAAAAACGAGCAATTATTTTAAAAATATAATTGACAAAATGGAAAAAAAAGGACACTGAAGAAAATAACTGCTTACAAAGTAGATTTGGCCCAATGGCAAAGGAGATACAAAAGCTGACTGAAGAAAACAATTTGTTAAAAATGAGAATTGGGTAAGTGGAAGCTAATGCCTCTATGAGACATCAATAATTAGTCAAACAAAATCAAAAGAATTAAAAAATAGAAGAAAATGTAAAATACCTCATTGGAAAAGCAATTGGCCTGGAAAGTAGATCCAGGAAAACATAATTTAATTTAAGAATTATTTGTCTACCAGAAAGTCATGATGAAAAAAAGAGCCTTGACAGCATTTTCCCAAGGAATCATAAAGGAAAATTGCACTGAGGTCCTAAAACCAGATGGTAAAATAGTCATTGAAAGAATCTACCCATCACTTCCTGAAAGAGATCCCAAATTGAAAATGCCAAGGAATATTATAGCCAAATTCCAGAATCATCAGGCCAGGGAGAAAATACTGCAAGTATCTCAAAAGAAACAATTCAAATGTCATGGAACTACAGTCAGGATCATGTAGGACGTTGCAGCTTCTACATTAAAACTTTGAAGGACTTGGTATATGATACTGTGTAAGGCAAAAGAGCTTGACTAATAACCAAGGATCAATTACTCAGCAAAATTGAACATAAACTTTCAGGAAAGGAAATGGAAATTCAGTAAAATATGAGACATCCAGACCTCTCTGACAAAGAGACCAGAGCTCAACAGAAAATTTGCTCTTCATGTACAAGGCTCAAGGGAGGCATAAAAAGGTAAAGAAGAAAGGAAACACACACACACACACACACACACACACACACACACACACACACATGCACACATTATTCAATAAGGGCAAAGTCTTTACAGTCCTATATAGAAAAATGATACTTGTGAATCTTGAGAATTGTATTTTCACTACAACATTTAAAAGGCATATACATAGCCAGAAGGTGTGGGTATAACAACTGATGTAATGATTAAAAAACCTAATTAAGGGATGAAATAGGATTGTTATGGGACAAGAGAAAAGGAGGAGACAGAAAAGAGTAAATTGCATCACATGAAGAGACACAAAAACATATTATAGTAGAGAGGAAGAAGGGAGGGAAATGGGCATTGTTAGAACTTTACTCTCATTGAATTTGGTTCAAGAAGGGAATAACATACACTCTCTTAGGTATAGAACTCTAACTTGCCCTACAGGCAGTAGCAGGAGAAAGGGGAAAGAAAAGGGAATGCATGGTTAGAAGAGAAGGAAGAAGTAGTAAAGGAAAGGGGAAAGAAAATGGAGAGGGCTGAAAAATAATAGAGAAGACTGAGGGAGGCAGTGGTACAAGCAAAACTTTTTTGAGGAGGGAAATGGAGAAGGGAAAAATAAAAGCATAAACAATAGTGGGATGATAGGATGGAAAGAAAGACACAGTAATCATAACTGTGAATTTGAATGCGATGAACATTCCCATTAAATAGAAGCAGAAAGAATGGCTTAAAAGCCATAATACTACAATATGTTGTTTACAAGAAACACGTTTGAAAAAGGGGGAAACACAGGGTAAGGGCAAAAGTTGGAGTAGAATATATTATGCTTCAGCTGAAATAACAACAACAACAATAACAACAAACAAACAGGGGTAGCAATCCTAATCTCAGAAAAAGCAAAACCAAAAAAAAGTAGATCTAATCAGAGATAAGGAAAGAAACTAAATCCTGCTAAAAGGCATTATAGGAAATGAAGAAATGTCATTATTAAACATATATGCACCAAGTGGCATAGCATCCGAATTCTTGGAGAAGTTAAGGGAGTTAGTTACAGGAAGAAATAGACAGCAAAACTGTACTGATGGGGGACCTCAAACTCCCCCTCTCTGAACTTGATAAATCTAACCTCAAAATAAACAAGAAAGAAGTTAAGGAGGTCAATAGAATTTTAGAAAAGTTAGATGTGGTAGACCTCTGGAGAAAATTGAGTGGGTATAGAAAGGAATATACCCTTTTTCTCGGTGGAACATGACACCTACACAAAAATTTACCATCTAGTAGGTGATAATCCAATTCAGATTGGCAGAAATAATAAATGCATCCTTTTCAGGTCACGATGCAAGAAAAATTACATGAAATAAAGGACTATGGAAAGATAGATTACAAATTAATAGGAAACTAAATAACCTAATCCTAAAGAATGAGTGGGTAAAACAAATCATAGAAACAATCAATAACTTCTTCATCCAAGAGAATGACAATAATGAGACAACATACCAAAACTTACTGGATGCAGTGAAAGCAGTTCTTAGGGAAATTTTATATCTCTGAATATGTACATGAATAATGTAGAGAGAAAGGAGATCAATGAATTGTACATACAACTAAAAAAAAGCTAGAAAAAGAACAAAGTAATAATCCCCAATTAAATACCAAATTAGAAACACTGAAAAAGAAAGGAGAGATTAATAAATTGAAATAAAGAAAACCATTTTAAAAATTATTGGTTCATTTATGTGTATGAAAAAAAGGAAACCCAAAGTGCATAAATGAAAACTAAAAAAAAGAAGAATCCTATTTTGTGT
>CM053580.1:20726789-20818753 GCA_028627135.1 Pseudochirops cupreus
AATTTCACAGATTAACATAAGAAATAGAATGGTTAAATAATTCTAGCTTAGAAAAATCAGTTGAACAAACCATCAATAAACTCCCTAAGAAATAATGGCCAGGACAAAATAGATTTACAAGAAAATTCTAATAAACATTTAAGGAACAATTAATTCTAATACTATGTCAACTATTTTGAAAAAATAAGCAAAAAAGAGTGTGCAGAAAAAGATGAGATATAAATATTTTTTAGAGGCTTTTGAGCAAGGAGTGGGAGTTAAAGGAGAAGGCACCTATAAACAAAGTAAATCAGAGAGCAGGAAGTTTAGAAATTCCTTAGTGAGGTCTCCAGTGGTGGTTGCTTCTCAAGGTTATTTTTGAACTGGTCAGGGTCCATTCTGTGGTTTCTGGAAGCTGCAGACATCTCTAAATTTGACTACAGTTCACTAGCAAAGGATCACTGGAATGTCAAGTAGCTCTGGACTACAGAAGTTCTTCTGAGAGGCTGGTTATTGCATATATCTATTTCCTGCTATCCTATAAAGAAGGGAAGCTCCTATATAGCTAACAGATTAGTACAGTCATTGCAAAGTCCATGTTCACAGAATCACCAAAACAGTCTGGCATTGTCTGATACATAGAGTAAAAGATCAGTGGAAAAGATGATGTAAATAAAAAATGGTCATAAATGACCACAGTGAACAAGTTATTGATAAATTTCCAGCTTTTTGGGAAAAGAATTCACTATTTGAAAATAATTGTTGAGAAAATTAGAAAGCTCTTTGGTGGAAACTATAAACAGACCAGTATCTCACACCATGTACTAAAGATAAGGTCAAAATGAATACATGACTTGGACATTAAGAGTGATATCATAAGCAAATTGAGGAGGATGAACTGTCTTACCTGTCATAGGTATGAATAAGTAAAAAAAAATGATCAAACAGGAAATAGAAAACATGACAGGATATAAAATAGATAATTTTGATTATGCTTAGTTAAAAAATTTTCCACAAATAAAACAAATGCAGCCAAGTTTAGAAGACAAGCAAAAAATAGAAGGACAAAAATTACAGAAAATTTCTCTGATAAAGGCCTCATTTCTCACATATATAGAGAATTAAATCAAATTTACAATCATAAAAGTCATACTCCAATTGATGAATTGGCAAAGATATAGAAAGGTAGTTTTGTAATATAAAAATTATCTAAAGCACTATTGATTATAAAATGCAACTTAAAAGAATTGTGAGACACCACCTCATACAAATTATATTGGCCAATAAGACAGAAAAATATAATTTAAAAAAGTGTTGGAGGGCATGTGGAAAAATTGGCACACTAATGCAATATTTGTAGAATTATGAAATAATCTAACAATTCTTGAGAGCACTTTGGAACTATTCCCAAAAGGCTGCAAAATTGTGCATACTCTTTGACCCAGCAAATAGCACTGTTATCCGAAAGAGATTAAAAAAATGAAAAGGACCTATATGTACAAAAACATTTATAGCAGCTTCTTTAGTGGAAACTGAGGGGATGCTGATCAATTGGGGAATAGTTGAACGATTCGTGATATATGATTGTCATAGAATACTATTGTGCTCAAAAAAAAGGGTGGTGGCTAGGTGGGCACAGTGAATAGAGCACTGGCCCTGGAGTCAGGAGGACCTGAGTTCATATTCGGCCTCAGACGCTTAACACTTACTAGCTGTGTGACCTTGTCCAAGTCATTTAACCTCAATAGCCCTGCCTTCCACCCTCCAAAAAGAAAAAAAAAAGGAATACTTTTGTGCTATAGAAAATTATGAGCAGAATGCTTTCAGGAAAACCTAGATTTACATGAATTGACATAAAGTGAAATGAGCAGAACTAGAACATAATTCACAGTAACAGCAGTATGATACTCAGTTGTTGATGATGTAGCTGTTCTCAGCAATACAAATGATCTAAGAACATTCTGAAGGTCTCATGATAAAGAATCCTATCCCTCACCAGAGAAAGAAGTGATGGAGTTTTGATGTAGCTGAAAGCATACTTTTAAAATTTTATTTTGGGTTTTTTATGTTTTCTTTTACAACATAACTAATATAGAAATATGGATTTTTTATGACTACATATGTATAACCTAAATCAAATTACTTGTCTTTTCAATGAGGTGAAAAGAGAGGGAATAAAGGGAGACAATCCAGAACTTATTTTTATAAAGATTAAAAAAAAATTAACATCTTTTAAAGTCTTGAATTCCAAATTTTCTCCCTCCTCTTATTGAGAAGGCAAGCAATATATTAATTTAATGTTTTTGTAAATACATATTTTTCTTTTTTATTAAATTCATTTATTTACTTTTAGTTTACAACATTCAGTTCCACAGTCCTTTGAGTTTCAAATTCCCCCCTGCCCTTTCCTCTCCTTCCCCTTCCCTGCTATGGCAAATACCTTTCCATTAAACATTAGTCAGGTTGTAAAGAAGGATTATAACCAATGGAGTGAACAATGAGAAAGAAGAAACAAACCAAAACAAAAAAAGAGAGAGAGCAATAGTTTGCTTCAATATGCATTTAGACTCTGCAGTTCTTTTCTCTGGATGTGGATATCCCTTTCCATCGTGAGTCTTTTGGAGTTGTCTTTTAGCCTTGCCTTGCTGAGAGGAGCCCAGTCTATCAAAGTTAGTATGCACACATATACTGTGTCTGTAATTGTGTGCAAAGTTCTCATGGTTCTACTCTTCTAGTCAACATTAGTTTATATATGTCTCTTCAAGTTTTTACAAAGTCCGTCTGCTCCTCATTTCTTTTAGCACTATAGTATTCCATTACATTCATATACCAAAACTTGTTTAGCCATTCCCCAATTGATGGACATCCCCTTGATTCCCAATTCTTTGCCATCACAAAAAGAACTCCTATAAATATTTCTGTACATATGGGTCCTTCTCCCATATATTATTCTTTGTAATTTATTCATGTTTAGTTTTCAACATTCACTTCCATAAGATTTTGAGTTCCAAAATTTCTCCCTATCTCTCTCCTTCCTGAGACAGCATGTAAGTGATATAGGCTCGACATATACGTTTACTGACCTATTTTCACATTAGTCAAGTTGTAAAGAACTAATGGGAGGAATCACAAAAAAGTAGAAACAAAGAAAAGAAGAGAGAGAGAGAGAGAGAGAGAGAGAGAGAGAGAGAGAGAGAGAGAGAGAGAGGGAGAGCAAATAATATGCTTCAATCTGCATTCAGACTCCATAATTCTTTTTCTGGATGTGGACAACATTTTCCATCATAAGCCTTTGGAGTTGTCTTAGATCCTTGCATTGCTAAGAAGAGATGAGTCTATCAAAGTCAGTCATCACACATTGTGACTGTTAATGTGTACACCATACTCTTGGTTCTGCTGTCTTCCCTCAGCTCCGCTCATTCAAGTCATTTCAGGTTCTTCTGAAGTGTGTCTGCTTATTGTTTCTTATAGCACAATAGTATCCCATTACATTCTTATGCTACAACTTGTTCAGTCCTTCCCCAATAAATGAGCATCCCCTCAATTTCCAATTCTTTTCCACCATAAAAAGAGCTCCTATAAATATTTTTGTGCATGTGAATATTTTTCCCATTTGTATGATATCTTTGTGATACAGCCCTAGAAGTGGTATTGCTGGGTTAAAGGGTATGCATATTTTTATAAACTTTGGGGCATAGTTGCAAATTGCTCTCCAGAATGGTTGGATCAGTTCACAACTCCACCAACAATATATTAGTAGAACTCATTTTAAAAAATCAATTTTATGTAATTGGAAAAAAATATTTGAAAACACATATAGAAATTCAAAAGTTATAGGTTATCCTAGACATATTGAGAAGTGTTCCATAGGCAGTGTTAGTAAAAGACTATGGAAATAGGGAAGGTACTTTGTTACTGTCAACAGAGAGGATAGCAGTGCCTTGCAAAAGAAATGGTGCTGGATTCTGAGATGAGATTTTCCTCCAAATTCCAATTCACTGGCTAACTACTGATGTTGCCTTGGAAAGTCACTTAAAAATTTCTAGATCTGAGTGAAAACATGCAAAAGAATAAGATTAGATTATCTTTGATGTCTATCTCAATTAAATCTAAAACCTATGATGCTATGATCTAGGAAAACTGGAATCTGAGTCTGCAACACCCAGGGTCACATCCTCGTTTCAAACCTTATTAGCTTTATGACCTTGGGGAAAATGACTTATTCTAGCCAAGGCTTATCGGTAAAATGGAAAGAATGCTGCATAGAAGTAGAAGCACATCTAGATGCCAGGGTTCATGCTGTAACATTATGTGTGCAGTACTTATTATACAAGGTTGTTTTATCAAATAACATTCCATACACAAGAGCTTTGCAAACCTTGAAGCACTATATACGTATCAATTATTATTATTACTATTGTTAGACAGTAAGATTGGAGAGTTTTCTTAAAGTTTTAAAAATCACATTATAATATATGTTATAGACCAGAGTTGAGGATCTGGAAAACCTTTCCTAATTATAAGTTGGTTGTGATCTGAGTCTAGTGGGAACCTCCATCCTAAAATCATATTTCCTTGTCACAGAGATATGAGGTTGATTTCAAATACAGATTAAAGGAAAGAATGGAGGTAAATGGCAAAAAATAAAAAAAAATAAAAGAGGAGGAATGAAAACAGAATAAACTGCATGTCTGAAGTACCAAAAGTGACAAAAACTAATCTTTTAAAGAAGGAATAATAAAAATGGAGTGAACCAACAAAAAGGAACGGAAGAGAAGAGTTAGAAAATTGTCAATGATGTGCATGTCAAGCATGAAAAACAAGTGGATTCGAGGAGAGAAATTTGCTAGAGTCAAAGAAAGTGATGACTGAAGCAAGGCTGAGTGTTTTCCCTTCGGGAATAAAGAAGGTTCAGTTTTAGAGATCTTATCGGAAAATGTCAGGGTTTGGTCACAGCATGTGACAGCAAAAAGGCCACCTTAAAAGGATTAAGTTGGTTTCATGTTTTGCAAAACAAGTAATGGAGAAGAAACAATGAAATAGGATTGTGATAGCCTTTCTCTGGGCCATTGTTTTAGTTAAGCTTTAATATTCCCTCTCCTCATGAAAAATCAAGGAACATTAAAATGGGCCATGTTTTAAATGTGGAAAGTAGCCTGAGGCAATGAATAGAAAAGCAGTGATGGGTGCTGATTCCTTTTTTAAGAGAATAAAGGTAGCTTTGTGCCCACCATATACCACACATGGGGAGTTTGTGATGACTTCATAGAGAGTTCATTTTACAGATACAACAGAAAACCTCTCAAGACTTGTCAAAAAGGGATCACTATTAATTATACTTGGTTATTCATGTGGGCACCATATACATGACCAGAAGAAATCTAGAAAGTATTGTTAAATATACAAAATCATAGATAATTGAAAACTATAGGGAATACATGGTGTCTTTTCCTCATTGCTTTCAAGTTAAAGGAGACAAAAGAGAGAAATGACCATGTATTAATACACATCTCTCTCTCTCTCTCTCTCTCTCTTTCTCTCTCTCTCTCTCTCTCTCTCTCTCTCATCTATGTAATTATGTTTCTATCGATTGATCAATTGATCCTTTTTATTTATGAAATACATTTTTATTTATGAAGATAGTATTAAAATGTGATTTGTATCTCTCAGTCTATTTCTTCATCATAAAACTGAGATATTTCCTACCTTACAGGGTTGTTAAGACAATCCACTGAGATAGTACAAAAGACAATCAATTGATATAATATACATGCACTGCATTGTGAACCTTAAAATTTATGTAAATGTTAGTTATTATTTCTGGACTGTTATACCCAAACCCAAATCCCAGGTCACTAGATACCACCTGATTTGTGGTCCACCATTAAGTGCCTTTATATTTCTGTCTTTGTCTCTATCCTACACCCTGTAATAGCTTGAAACTACTTAAGGCATGCCTGGGCATTGCCCAAAGCATAGTCCCCTTAACCCCTCTTTCCCTAATCAGCACTCTATATATTCCCCCTGCATCAGCATAAGTGTACAAGGTTCAGCCTAAAGGTTAGGATGTAAGACTATCCTGTCCTGTTCCGTTGACCAAGCAGGGTCCCCACGCCCTTCACCCAGAGCATGACCGCAGCCTGTTCTGGGGAATTCCAGTCCCCCTTGCCCCATGATCCTCTATCCTGCTCTGGAAAGATGACTACGCCCCTCCACCCTGTGCCTTCAACCCTGTTCTAGGAGGGACCCCCATGTCACAGGAAGGTTGCACCCTTGTACCCTTGTACCATATTCCCAAATTAGCCCTGAGCTGTTGATCTAACCAATTGCTCTTCTTGGCTTCTATATGTCATGGCTTCTGCTAGCTCCCCTCTCTCATTGGGGTTTTTGTGGTTTTAGCCTTTTTAAACAAGCGTTCTTGCATTGAATGGACACTACCAATTTGAGTGAACACTCTGGTAGTCCCGACCTTGCTTAATAAATCCACGCCTAAATTTACTATGAACCCAGATAATTTACCTAATTGATCTAAATTTACCTTGAATCTCACTCTTATTCTCTGCACAGCAGGACCATAGCTTAAAATATAAGAATAAGAGACTCTTGGATAGCAGTGGAGTATAACTTACAAAAGCTAATTAGAATGTATTTGCCAGGTGTGTTACAATTCTAATCGTAACTTAAAATCATATGGAAAAGAGAACAATATATCCCCCAAGTTAGAATCCTAGAGAGTATCTACATGGAAGAAAGAAAATTAACAGTTGAGACAATTCATGTCCTCTTTTTGTACAGGTGACACATAGATGACAAAATCACTTATCTTCACCCAAATATTCTCTACCTCACTTTACCCACTCTTTGTCCTGGATTTTCCCCACATGAATGAGTACACTTTCTGATTATACAATGTTCTCCTATCTCTTTACCTATTCTATTTCTTTTGAAACAGGTAGATCCATGAAGTGATGTTCTAGTTATGAGATCCATGCCCCCTGTTTCTAGTAATACCTGTCATGTCAACTTTGTCTCCTTGCATTAAATAGGATTTCTAATCAATCTTTTTTGCTGCCTAAACTTTGAGAATGTGTATATCAACATTTCAAGCTAAGGGTATTTATTACTGGCTCCTTTTTTGATTTTTTTTTCTCCTACGGCTCTGAATGAATCTTCATTACTCAAGTCAATGACATGAACTTATACTTTGACAGTGCAATATGGCTCCAAAACAGTCTACAGACTGAACTCATTTGATCAGTTCTTGGAGGTAGGTAGTAAGAGACATAATATGTCCTTTTTACAGATGAGGAATCTGAGGCTTAGAGATGTCCAGAAGATCACATGATGTATCATGTGCTGAGACTGAGATGGAATTCAAAACTTCAGACTTCAGTCCTATGCATTGCTCTCTATGCTGTTATTTCTTATGAATCCAGGGCTGTGAAAATATCATAACAATAAGTCTATTCCCTTCATCAGCATGTTACATGTTTGTACGTCAGAGTACATAAGAATTGCTAGGTTTTTTTACATGCTTAGAGATTTAAAAAAAATGGGATATTGAACAGCATATTTATTTTCCTTGTTGTAGGATCATAGGTTATTGGTTTTTGAGGTGGAGGGGGGAATTTTTAGAGGGCAAGACATCCAATCCCAAATTTTAAAGAATGAGAAAATAAAAAGAATTAAGTGAGTAGCCCCGGATCAGGTTGGTAGTAAGTGACAAAGCCTAGGTTGGAACTTCTATTCTCTAATTGAAAATCTAGTACCCTTTGCAGGCAGCTGGTGGTCCAGTGGGTAGAGCAACTTGCCTTGGAGTCAGGAGAACCTGAGTTCAAAACCCCCAAAAAGAAAATCTAGTACCCTTTGCAGCTAAACCAGATTGCATTTAGGGGGAATGAAACTTATGAGAAGTCCCTTTAAAAAAAGTAAATGGTCATGTAAATATTTAATAATATTAAAAACTAGATAGTAAACTAGATTTTTTTTAAGTGTGTAGATTAACAAATATTTTTCATCCCTGGTTTTATATGTATATTTCAAAACATACTAATTCTTTAGCAACCTGATCTATAATTAAAAAAATATATTTTTTCTTAAAAAAAAACATGCCTAAGAATTGAAACTGTCCAAAAGTTGAAAGGGTAACCATGAGGAAAATTATTATATATCTACTTTGTAACATACTAGGTACACAAATGTAATAGCAGAATAACCCCTTCCCTCAAGGAATTTAGATTCTATTGCATTGCCATTTCAGAAAATCATAGAATTTCAGGACCAACCCTCATATCCCCTAAAATGCCTTCAACAGCATATACAACCCATACCTGAGGATTTATAATGAGGGAGAACTCCACTCTATCCAGAGGCAACTTATTTTTACTTCTGGAACATTCTAATTCTTAGGGGTTTCTATTTCCTAACATCAAACCTAAATCTACCTCTTCCTAACTTTCTCTAAAGTGCTTCCAGATCTGTTCCATAGAGTCAAACAGAGGAACTCAAATCCCTTTTCCAGACAGCAACTCTTCAATGAATTGAAAGTAATAACCGTGTTCCCTCAATATATTTTATTCCCTATTGTAAACAATTCAAATGACTTAAGTCAATCCCAAGCTGCCATGAACTAGAGTCTTTTCCCTTTGCTGGTTCTCTCTAGAAACTCTCTAACTTGCCAGTGGCTTATCTAAATTGATCTGAACACAATACTGCAGATGAGGACTGACCAGAGCATACTAGAGTGGAACAAATGAATCTTTATTTCCTGATTCCAATGAAGCTCTCAAGCAGGAATGCAAAGGAGTCAGTTCCGTCCTGCTGGAGCTCATCATTAAACTTTCATTGTGAGCATTTAATGCTCTGTAATCACCAAACACTCCAGATAAAGTCTTGATTTTTTATTTTATTGATTGTCTAGACCTAAGCAAGGGATAGAGAAAATATTAATAATGCAGATTGAAGTTAAAAGTGTGTGAAACAGGCTTTCCTTTTGTTTTAGAGAGATGATGAACATTAAACATTTACTAGCAAAAACTCCAGTTCTCAAAGTGGACAAACATTTCGTTAGCATTTTTTAGCTACCCTGAAACAGGGTTAATTCATTTTGAAGTTCATCAGATTCCAAGATCCCTCATAGATAAATTCCTATCTAGCCAAACCTCCACCATCTTCAGCTTCTAAAGTCAATTTTTTGAACCCGAGTAAAATTTTACCTTTGTTATCTAGAAGATTTCCTCTTATTTAGTTCAGGTCAGTGATCTTTGGATTCTACCTCTTTGATTTGGTGTTTCTAGGCACTGTATGTGTGTGTATATATATATATATGTATGTATGTATGCATGTATATATGTGTGTATATATATGTATATATATGTGTGTATGTATATATGTGTGTATATATATGTATATATGTGTGTGTGTGTGTATATATATATATATATATATGTTTGTTTAAGGAGAAACTTCTGAAGTTTAAAACAACTTTTTTATATAATATTATTTTCAGGTGGTGCCAACTAAATGTTCCTTTCTTAGTGCCTAACCAGACATTGCCATTTATCTTGTCTCATAAAGAGGGGGTTCAAGGATGTAATAATCATTTCCAGGCAAACATGGTTGATAAGCTCGTAAAGAAAGAATTAAGCTTTCCTGATTGAAGTAAAAGGCTTTCCTGCATCAAGAAAGGTATTTATATTACGATTTAACTATAGACTATCATGAAGAGTAATTTCTTTCCTCTACCAGCTGTTCCCATTTAATATTTCTAGAGGAGGATATACAGTTTGTGAGAACATTCTTTGGCCAGCTTCTCTTTACTTCCCCATGCAGAAACTGCTGTTCAAAGTGACCACTCCAGCTCTGAGCTGTCTGCTGGGTCTAATTTCCCTTTCTACTCTGGTGATAGAGTAATGAGCACATCAAGTCTCCACTTCAAGGAAAGTGCACTAGGTATTCTGAACTAATACTAAATTTCAACTTAATGATACACATATTGGGCAAGATTTGTTTCAAGCCTCATGTGTATTCAGAGCAGCACAGAAAACAGCTTGGTTTTTATGTGCTTATATAACGTACCTATCCTTGATGGGGTCATGGCATCCATTTCATTTCCTTTCAAGTTATAGAAAACTGAGTCCATCAGTGTCCTTAATGTTCTCAAAGGTTGGATGCTTAGTATGTCTGTTTCCCTACTCAAAGCAAGTTATGGGTTGTGAATGGGGATGGGGATGGGGAGGAGACTAAAAAAGAGGCCACGAATAAGGAACTATTGACCACCACCCCAAGTGACTACTTCTCAGGCCATGACTTTACCACTTCCTCGAATCTGTTGGATTCTAAATTAGCTCCTATTATTTTACAAACTCCCTCACCTCACTACGTGCAACCAGAACCCTCAATAAATTACAACAGAATTTCTTTCAATGTCACAACAACTCATCCTATGGTTTTCAATGACTTTTCACACAGTCCAAAGTTTTTGACTGATTAATTTATTTAGACAATAAATATTGTCTCTCACCTGGTTTAGGTCTCAAGTATCAGCCTGTGGGAAGCTAGGTCCTGGAGTCAGTCATCTTCCTGAGCTCCAAACCAGCCTCAGACACTTACTAGCTGTGTGACCCTCAGTGAGTCTCAACCCTATTGAGTTTAGTTTCCTCTTTTGTAAAATGAACTGGAGAAGGATATAGTAAAAGACTCTAGTATCTTTACCAAGAAAACCCCAAATGGGGTTTTGAAGAGGGAAAATAACAAAAACTACAGCAACAAATCAAACTCTCATATCTTCTCAGTTATTGTAAATGGGGTGGGGCAATTGATTGAATGACTAAATATGCCCACCTTTATAATTGTGTTCAGTTCTATATTTCCTAAGATGTCCTGGATCTAGATCTTTTTTACTAATGTTCATGTGAGTATAAACGTATCCACATATGTGTGTATACATGTACATATGTGTGTATGCATATGTATGCATGTATATGTGGTCTATGTAAATAGTGTATATGTATGGTCAGATATTCATCAGGACAGCTGGAGATGGCCCAGGATGCAAATGGGAGACCCTGGCTCTTTTAGGCTAAGGCCTTTTCAGGTTCTCACTTTGGGTGAGATAATGCCCATTATGTGAACATCCTTTGAAGAATTGAACAAAGCATGGCCCCTTTAATTAAAAAATAAAAAATCAAACTGGGAGGGGAAGACCCTCAGGGTTGCTGGTCAAGAGAGAAACAGTTAAGATTGACATTCACCCAGATAGCTCTGGAAGAGAAAGTGAGGCTGATGACCTTACACAGCCCTCTCTCACTCCAATCAAAATCCAATGCCAATTCAAGGCATCATTTCCCTAATGTCATGGCCCTCTTCAAAAACAAAGGACAAACACAACCTATAAGTAATCTTAGCTGCCTGAATGGGGACCCAGCCATCTGGGTAACTCAACTTACCCTCTCCCTCTCCTCCTCTCCAAAGGAAGGTAAATTTTGATGACCTGAAACTGCCCTGGGATTTACTGGGTAGATACCTTCCTTCCTTCTTTCCTTCCTTTCTTCCTTCCTTCCTTCCTTCCTTCCTTCCTTCCTTCCTTCCTTCCTTTCTTCCTTCTTTCCTTCTTTCCTTCTTTCCTTCTTTTCTTCCTTCCTTCCTTCCTTCCTTCCTTCCTTCCTTTCTTCCTTCCTTCCTTCCTTCCTTCCCTCCTTCCCTCTCTCCCTCTCTCTCTGTCTCTGTCTCTCTGTCTCTGTCTCTTTCTCTCTGTCTCTGTCTCTGTCTGTGTCTATCTGTCTGTCTGTTTCTCTCTCTGTCTCTCCTTCCCTTCCTTTTTCTCAAGGACCAAACCTTAATCCCATTTCACTTTGGAGGTCACAGATTGGACCATGATAGGTCCTGGGCCAAGCACCACTGAATGACTATATTTTCTGCCCCCCTTGCTCATAGTTTATGTAAATAGTAACTGTCAATCTTTTGACCAGCAACCCTGAGGGTCTTTCCCTCCCAGATTTTTTTTTTTAAATTAAAGAGGCCATCCCTTGATTCACTTCCTTGAGAGGCCTATTCACTAAATGGGCATTACCTCACTCAAAGTGAAAACCTGCAAAAGCCTTAGCCTAAAAGGACCATCATCTTCCATTGCATCCTGGGTCATCTTCAGTCATCCTGATGAATATATGGTCACTGCACCCAAATGGCTCTGGAGGAGAAAGTGAGGATGATAACCTTTGCAGAGCCCTACGTTACTCAAATTAAAATCAACTTGCAAGTCATGTCATCACTTCCCTGATGCCATGGGTCCTCTTTGAGAATGAAGGACAAACACAGTCTATATGTGTATATGTGTGTAGCAAGAAGCTATAGTTAAGAGACTGGAATAAAGGTGAAGGATCAGAGCTGCATATGTGAATTCAAGAATAATATAGATGGAAAGTATACCTTGAGGGTGGGTGATTCATTAAAGTATATAAGCTTCAATTTCTTTATCCAAGTTGCCAGAGTCCAATGGATAGAGTGCTGTGCCTGGAATCAGGAAGACCTGAGTTGAAATTTAATCTCAGATACTAACTGCATGACACTGCAAGTTTCATATGCAATCACCTTTTTTATTGTACTGTGTTATAGAATTGCATATTTTGTTCTATGAATTGAAACTAAAATAATTAAAAAGAACCCATTTTTCTGCCTCAGCTTGTTCCAATGGAAAATGGGAGTCATAATTGTACCTATAAAATGGAGTTGTTGTAAGGATCCAATGAGGTAAGAGTTGTAAAAATACTTAGCACAGAGCCTGGTGCATGGAAGCCACTATATAAATGTTGATTGCTTTTCTTCCTAATAATGCCTTTCCTAAGGATTGTTTGGAAGATCTGTCTATCTGTCTGTCTGATATATAAAGGACAGACGACAACCTGCGGATAGTAAGAGCTGCCCCACTGGAGATCCTACCGGTCAGTTTCAGTTGGACAAAGCAGCAAACTCTTCCCTTTCTTCCCTCCTTCCTTCCTTCCTTCCTTTCTTCTCCCTTCCTTCCTTTTTTCCATCCTCCTTTCTTCCCACCCTCCCTTCTTCCCTTCTTTATGGTGCTCCTTTCCCCTTTTCCTTTTCTCTTTCCCCCATCCCTCCTCTTCCTCTGTCCACAGAGGATATCATACCCTTACTTGAGGGTGCTCTGCCCAAAGGAATGTAAATTTTGATCACTGAACTGTTCAAGATATCTTGGGGTTTATTGCCTAGATACTTTCTTAAGAGCCATGCCTTAAACCCAAATCACTCTGGTTCTCATTGATTGGCCAATATTAGGACCCAGCCTAAACTTCACTTCACTTGGACAGTGCTTGAGCCCTGATTGCTCAGAGTTAATGATTTAAATAGCAGTTGTTTCTGTTTTGGCCCAAAACCCTGTGGGCCTTCTCCTCCTAGACTGATGTTTTTTAAACCAGGTAAAAGTTTGCATCACTTCTTACCTAGCCTTAATCTCTGAATGGGCATTGCCTCAGTCAAAATGAGACCTGGGAAAGACCTTAATTTAAAAAGGTCAAGGTCTCCCACTGCCTCCAGAGCCATCTCCACTTGTCCTAATTTCTGTCTTGTCACTGGACCCAGATGGCTCTGGAGAAAAGAGTTCAGCTGGTGACCTTGCACTTACACTCAATTCACTTGCAAGTCATGGCATCCCCTTCCTGATGTCACAGTCCTCTTTGAGAATGAAGGACAAACAATAAAAACAACTATATCAGGCCTCAAGGCCACATGTGACACTCGAGGTCCTCAAGTGTGGCCCTTTGAATCCAAACTTCACAGAACACATCCCCTAAATAAAAGGATTCATTCTGTAAAACTTGGATTCAGCCCAATGTGGCCTCAAAGTCACAGGTTTCTCCCATTTGATCTATATAAACACTTGTACATACATAGAGATATAGACGTGTTTGTGTGTGGTAAACTGTGACTCCATAGTTATTTTACATAGATATGTGTGTTATATATTTCTCTGTGTGTATGACAATATGTGACACTATATGAGAATGATGAGTTTTAGTGGCCCTATTCTTTGTTCCCTCTCACCTCTATCTTATAAGAAAACCTTGGCCTGAATATAAATTTAAGCAAAAATAAATTTACATTTCTTTGCCTGCAGACCCATTTCACCTTCACAAAATTTCAGGAACAATCCTTTTTTAAAAATTATTTTCATTAATTTTCACAATGTCCCTCAGGAAATATGGATGGTTATTATAATTTCTAGGGAGAAACAGGTGCTGGGAGCTTAAGGTCATAAACAATCTTGCATAAGATAAATTAATAATGCTTAGCATTACACTGACCTCCATGAGATTGAAAATTGTTTGACTATTTCACATACCTCTGATATCTATCCAATGAAGGAGCTATAGATATACAGGAAAACAGTTATGCCTCCCTCCCTTTCCTCCTAACCATATATCCTGTTTGTAAAGAAACAACCTAAGGTCAGATAGTCTGATTTGGAACGGCTAGAGGCAATATACTATTTGACTTTGGTCAGGTCACATAAACAGTTTGGGTATCAGTTTTCTTTTCTATAAAAAGGGAGAGTTGTAAAGGCTGTCCCTTCAATCTCAAAGAGCCTGAAGTTGTGAGATTTGGTTGAGTATCAGGACTTTGCTCACCAGAGAAACTGATGATGCACCAAAGCTTCCCAGTGTGGACAGAAGGGTGATGGCTAAAAGACACACTGAGATACCCACTCCCAGCAGGTCACTGTGCTCCCTTGTTTTATGAGAATTCATGTTTGATGTTTGTTAGAAGTGAGTTTTCTAATTATCAGTATATGCTGAGATAGATACTGGGTAATAACAGAATGATGGTTACATTTGCAGAATAAAATCTCTCTTTTTTAAGTGCACAAAATTAAACAACAAATTGCCAAAGGGGGCACAAGCAAATTGGGCAGTTTTATTATTACCTTATTATGGGTTGAAACTATGTGATTTCAATAGTTTAGGACACTCCCTCTATCAGTAGAGGATATTGCTTCCTCTACAACTTTATTTCACAGAACTGTTGAGAGCTCTGAGAGGCTGTTACAGACATGATCATACAAGTAGTATTTGTCAGGGGTAGGACTTCAATTCATATCATCTTGAATTTGAGGAGAACTCTGTATTGACTACATCATGATGTCTTGTATTATTTTGTGAATTTGTCTGTATATTCATGTGTACACACACAGAAGCACACACACATATATGTGTACATATATATATATATATATATATATATATATATATATATATATATCCATGGATAAATATCAGAGAATATATATTTAATATGAATTTTATATATAAATATGCTATATATAATGTGTATATTGGGAAAAAAAAACCCTGTATAATAAAAAAGATCATTTTTTTCTAACTTAATATTCTTACTCCTTCTTTGTATGTTGAAAAATATGTTTTGGAATGATTATTAAATTCAAAGCAATAATAAAAATTTAATAATTTAAGGGAAAGATCCAGCTTTTTAGGAGAAACTACCGTGCTTTCCAAATATTTTTAAGGTTATCTCCTTCACCCCTTTATATCTTCCTGTCTGTATTGTATCCCCCTATCTTCCTTCTCACCAGGATTATTCATCATTGGGATTTAGAATTTCATTTTTGAGAAATTCCCTTCTCTCCTGGACTGATTTCCCTGCAGAATTCCAGGCCCTGGGGTCCTGCCTATGCTCTCTCCAAATGCCTAGGTCAGATGACTCCCGCTTTCCCCTCATAAATTCGGAGATGAAATGGTCTGATCTCTTTCCCTCGGCCTTCTCATAGTTTTTGCCTATTTCTTGAGTTCCTTCCTATTGGGAAGAATCTGTTCTCCAATAGTACTGCTTCTCTTTCGCATTTAATAATGACACTTTGTAAAGGGTGGAATTACCATTATGACAGTCTTAAAGATTGTGTTCTACTCTGCTTTTCAAAGAAGGACTTCCAGTAGAGAGGTAGAAAATTGGAAAATTGAAGTCCCCTTCATGACAACATCATGCCTTTCTGTGCCCTAAAAAAACTCATGAGTTTTCTTCTTTCTGTCCAGGTTGTAAATTATATACACAGATATTATGTTTTCTTTTATTTTTTTCTTATGTACCTACACACAAACAGTCCCCATCATTCTCCAAATTTCTAGTTCCTAGATTTTTCTGACTCTTTTTTGTTGATCTTATGACTACTCCCTTTTATCAGTATTTTTTTATTTTGAAGCACAGGTCTCTTCATGTTATTCCTAATCCCATTCAAAAGCCTATCATCTTCAGGATCAACTACAACTAGCCCACCCCATTTGGTTTGTTAAAGCCCTTTGAAACAGGACTCCTTCCTTCCTCTGCAGTCTTCTCTTTACTTCTTCTCTTGTTGTGGTTCAATCATATCCAAATCTTTTTGGGGCTTTCTTGGCAAAGGAACTAGAGTAGTTTGCTAGTTCCTTCTACAGCAAATTTTATAGCTGAGGAAGTGAGGCAAACAGAGTTAAGTGACTTGCCCAGGATCACACAACTAGTAATTGTCTGATGGTTGATTTTAACTCATGAAGATGTCTTCCTGATTCCACAGCCAGTGCTCTAGTCACTGCACACCTAGCTGCCCTCTATCCGCACTTAAATCCAAGGTCATTGGCGCCTTTGTTGTGCCTTATGCAAGACACTCTAGGTTAACCTCTCTACAAAGCAACAACAACAAAATATATTTATTCAACATTCAAGTACCAGGCACCACAGTGAATACAAGGAATAAAAAGAAAAATATAAATCTATCTTTGTTTGAGTGGTTACATTCCACTGGGATCCAGAGGAGGAAAGGAAGGATCAATGAGGGGAAATGAAATACCCGAGATTTGGTGGCCAGCTGATTCTAAAACCAAGATTAGAAACAATGTCTTTTGAGCTCTAGTCCAGGCAAATTAGATGGATACAAAGATACAGAAATTTGCCAGAAGTTAATGGAACACTGAGAAAATTATTGTCTGCATTTTAGAACCACATAAAAAAATTCTGATTCATTGAATACATGGAATGTAGGGCAATTATGGACAAAAATGAATCTAATTCTTTAAAATGTAGGCAATATAGTTAAATACGAAAGAGATTTTTTAGTCTAATCCAGTGTCTCCAAATTTATGCTATCTATGATTAATTTAAAAAAAATCACTTAAGTACTATTCCTACTGCTGAACAAAATTGAGTGTATTCCCCCATGGTGCATTCTAATATCAGATTCTCAGGATTTAACATATTCCATTAATTTTCACAGAGAAAAATCATAACATTTTTTCAGACAGAATGATTTGCTCTTTAGAAATTGATACCTTAACACATTTCTGAGTATTTCATCTGTCTTTTGAAGTACAAAATTGTCTTGTTCAGTGAAACTCTAAAGGAAAGCATGATAGTTGCCTTCAAGTATTTGAAGGACTGCCACTTGGAAGAGGGGTCAGATTGTTCTCCTTGGCCCTAGAAGCCAGAGCTAGGAGCAATGGGTGACATTGCAAAGACAGATTTAATTTAAAGGAAAAAATACTTAAGGACCATCCAAACATAGAACAACTTTCTTTGGAAAATGCTAGGATTTCCATCATTACAGGTTTTCAAGAGAAGACAAAATGATGGCTTGTGAGTAGAGGACATTCTTAATCAAGGACATGCTGGACTCATCTTCTGAGGTACCTTCCAACTCTAAGATGTTGGGATACTGCAATAAGGAAATATGACTTATTTTCAAACCCCATTTCTCACATGGGATAATGGGACCATAGGGTGATAGCTTGAGAGCTGGAAGTAATATTAGAGGTTCTCCAGTATATCACCCCCTCAATTTTCTTGAGGTCATATTGGTTAAAAAAAAATAGCAGAACCAGGATTCCAAACCCAGTCTTCTGATTCAAAACTCAGTATTCTTTCAAAGGACACTACCTTGGCAGGTTGATTGTACATGACTACCTCTCTCATATGTTAGCTAGGCTGTCTTACTTTCTGTTACCTATATATAAAATGCTACTTCATGACTGCATGTCTCTTTTGCCTAAAATAAAGTGATCTCTTTCTTGCTCCATTTCTACACTGTTCCATGGTGTTCCCTCCCCCTTCCAGTATGCTTTTACGGGTTGTCTTCTCCCATTGTAATGGAATTTCCTTGAAGCTAAGGGATGTCCTAGTTGTTTGGATGATTCCCAAGATCTCAGAACTGTATCTGTAACCAAGTTATCACTTAATAAAGTCTTTATCAATCTATCTATTGCAATCTCTGCTTCTTTAAACTAGTCTTCCTTTTAGGTCCAACTCAAGTTTCATCACTTTCAAGAAGGCTTTTCTAATCTTCTTTCAGTTTTTAATGTGCCCTGTCCTCAATCACTATGAATTTATTTTGTAAATATCTTATATTTTCTCATTTGTGAACATGTTATATACCACAAGTAGACTACAGATTCCTTGAGGACAGGAACCATCTTTGACTTTTTTGTATCCCCAGCTCCTAGCTCAGTGCCTAATCAATATTAAGAGCTTAGTAAATGGTTACCAACTGATCATTTGACTTCTGTAACTCATAACAAAGATAAGACCTGGGTCTGGGTCTCTTACCCATATTCGTATAGAGCTAATCAGATACTAAAAGATAAATGACTTGTGTTGATCACACTACCAATATAGGACAGTACTTGACATCATTTATAAGTAGTCACCTACACCAATGAAATTAGGCATCTTTTGAAATATTGCAGGGCCAGCTCTTACATCCAACTTTTAATATGGAGATTAAAAAAAAGTTAGTCATTTATTTACCCTAAAGCCTTAATTCTGCATTATCTAAGGGAAATGCGAGTCCTTTACTGGAACTATAGAGTTGAGTTCCATTTGAAATGTGAGGGTCCTTGAGTTTTTCTAAGTGCTGACATTGTCTCAGGCACTGTGCTACATTCTGAAGACACAAAGACAAAAAATAACTTTCTAATAATTCACCAGGGGATTCAACACACACATGGACAAATATATACTCAATACATCTAAATAAATGGAAAAGGCAAGTAGGTGATACTGTGGGTAGAGAGAAACTGAGTTCAAATCAGGCCTCAGAAACCTCCTAGCCATGCATTGCTGGGCAATCACTTAATGCCAATAGCCTCCCAAAATAAAAATTAATACAAAGAAGCTTTAGGGTTCTGGGATAGAGGAGGAGAGTGAAGGTATGAGCAACTTGGAGAACCCAGAAAGGCCTCATGTAGAATGTGGTTTTAAAACTAATCTTTGAAGGCAAGAAAGGATTCTAAGTAACAAGTAAAAAGGAAAGGCATCACAGGCATGGAAGGCAGCCTGCGCAAAAGCCCATAGATGGGCAGATTTTGTTAAATGGATATTATTTGGTAGGATCTAAACAGTTATAGAAATTCTCATCTGTATTGCAGCCTTCAGATTTCTGGGAGATGATGGAGTTAGCGTTCTGGAAGATCACACAATACAAGAAGAAGAATACTGCATCATTCATTGCGGGTTCAGGACAAGCCATATGGTCTTGGACAAGTTAATCTAGTTGATAAAACTTTCATGGCCCAGGTGACAATAACAACTGTGTGGTCCACCCTCCTACACATGCATTCCATCCTCTAAAAGATCACTGTTACCTAGCACCTATTTCATGAGTACTGGAAACTTAATTTAACTTTGAAAGTTGAAGTATTAGTAGGATGTTAAAATCTGCCTTGGCAGAGGGAATATACTCCTGAATCGGATTATATAAAGAATGTTTTTGCCTCAGTTTCCTTATCTGTAAATTAATCTGGAGAAGGAAATGGCAAATACTCTAATATCTTTGCCATCAAAAAGCCCCAAACAGAGTGACGAAGTATTGGATATGATTGAAACAACTGACCAAAATATTTTCATGTAATTTTTAAAATTGTACATCCTGGAATTCCATAACCATTAGTATCCTGCTGAATTCCAAATTCAACAGGAGTAAGAAGAGTAGAGAGTTGCATATTCTCCACACAATTCCTAATGACCACATAGGTTCTGTCACACAAAATATTCAAATATTTATAAGGTTCCTGCCTTAGAGTGAGTCCTGCTGAGTTAAATATTACCCAATATTCTTCTTTGTAATACAGATGTAGCATAATTATGTGCATACGGCCCATTTCTTAAAGTTCTGTTCTTTCTAGATGAACACAGGCAGTACACACTTCCAGGGTGGGGGCAGAAGGAATGTCATCATCAATAAGAGATTTGGAAATTCAGACATGGAAAGATGTTACATTTTAGAAAGAGGGAATGAAATATGGGAAAGGATTTGGGACCAGTGAGATAGGAAAATAACTGGAGATCACTAAAGTAGGAAGTCTTTGTGAAATCTTTTCCACCATTGGGAAGGGTATAATACAGTGGGAACATTTAGCAGAAATTTATTATAATGAACCATTTTCTTTTTGTGGTATTGACCTACATAGCTTTGTTCACTACCTATTTATCCTTCAGTTTCTTCTATCTTTTTTTTCAAGAAATAAAATAATCCAATTCTGCTATTTGGATATTCAAAAGGAAAAGTGCTCTTACTTGATCAATTTTAAGCATTGTAATGTTCAAAAGCATTCATTTCATAGTAAAGGGACTCTCTTTCTAATGTGCTCTTGGATGAATATGTGTTACTTTGTTAAGAACTTAGTTGATCCAGAGATGCAGGTGCTTTTTATAGGGCATAAGAGAAACATGTCCTGATCACTAAAACCACTTAGCAAGCCGTAATCTTATACCTTCCAAAACCCTGCGGCCAATTGTCATTACAGTGAGTGTTGCATATATCTATTTGGCAGTAAGCTTCTCAGAGAATGACACATTTTCATTAACAGGCAGAGAATCTTAGTGTCACACTTGAAAACAAAGTTTTAATGCCTTTTTTTCTTATAAATAAACTTTGACTCCATCTACATGCCATAAAATCTGAATTCACAGAATATATTTAGAAGACTTATTTCACATCATGCTTTACTGAGTTTTTAAGGACAATGAATTTCACTACAAAAGGCAAGTCTCTCTTCCATGACTGCTGCAATGCTGGGGAGTGCCAGAACTCAACCTGATACCCTGTAAATGCTAAAGTCATATTTATTATGGAGGAGCCAACAGTAGCCTTTGTTCCTCTGCTTTAAGTGACATCTTACTGATAAATGAGAAATAAACATTGCACAGTTGAAGTCTGGTAAACCTATATGTATTTCATCTTGAATTTGTGCTCCAATGGATTTTCTTTATAAAGATGATCTGAAAAAATTATAGAACCAAAATGAGCATTGACATGTATAAAAATGGGAGAATATAACACATTGATAAGAACTTTTTAAAAAATATGAAGACCACAGAAATTTGTTTAGTGATTATGTCTGTCTGGCTGTCTATCTATCATCTATCTATCTTTCTCTCTGTCTATCTATCTATCTTTCTGTCTATCTATCTATCATCTCTCTAGCTTTCTTTCTATCTGTCATCTATCTTTATCTATCTAATATGCAATATAGATATACACACATATACATGTGAATATGTATGTATACATACGCACAAACACTTGATTATTTTTCCTTGTGACAGAAATTCAGATAAACTCTATATATTTTTTGTGTGTGGACTAGTATAAAATGAGTATCTTAAAATGAATAAGAACCCAATATTGATCTATATTATGTATGAATAATTGGAATAACAGCATTTACTATATAGTTAATAACTTGTTTTTAATTATGAAAATTTATTTATAGTTTTTCATTCATTCACCTTAGAAATTCAGAAAAAGCAAGAAGAAATTTCTGAAGCCATGGCAAGGAAAATCATTCCTCTTGTTTTACATTTGAAGCAAAGGAGGCTTTGTTATAACACAGGAATTGCAGAAAAGTGATGGATGTCGTCCTTTAAAATCATAATCCTCCCTCATTTATAGTTCCTGAAAAATGTTCAATGAGGTCTGGTGTGTGTGTGTGTGTGTGTTTGTGTGTGTGTGTGTGCACACTCACACATGTATTATGATAAATGAGGGAGGTAAGGGGATAATATCTCTTAAAATTTAAATTAAGTTGGGATAGAAAATATGTCATGTTCTACTGTATTTCAGAAGTATAATTGAAATTCAGAGAATAGAGAAGTTTGGTGTCAGGTTTACTGAAATAAAAGATAAGATTGTCAACTGCACGGGTAGAGAGAATGCAAAGGTGGAATCACCAAAGTTTCCAAATATGTATGCTTCATGACAATATAAACTAGATCTTCAAGAAACTTTTTCAATGGGACAGATGAAGCCAAAGAATACATGACCTATATTGGCAATGTATAAATCTTATATATCAACCAAGGTGATGATAGAGACATAGATGAACTCTAGAAAGTTTCAGTAAGGTACCAGGGCACAGTCAATTTACAGAAAGCATCAGAGTCAAGTAGATCTGGGTTCAAATTCTTTCTGACACCTGTGACCTTGTGTCTGGTACTTAAACTCTCAGTGCCTCAGTTAATTCTCTAGGTGGCTCAGTAGATAGAGCACCAGGCCTGGAGTCAGGAAGACCTGAGTTCAGATATGACCTCAGATACCTATTTGATATATGACCCTGGGCAAGTCACTTAAATCTGCTTGCTTCACTTTCCTCATCTATAAAATAAGCTGCAGAAGGAAGTGCCAAACCACTCTAGCATCTTTGCCAAGAAAACACCAAATGGGGTCACAAAGAGTTAGACATGACTGAAATGACTGAACAACAACAACAACATGAATAATTGAGTATATCCTGAATTTTTTAATAGATTAAGCCCCTCCCTGGGAGCTTCTTATATAGATGAAATGAAAAGTCCCAGGTAAGGAAAGATAGATCCTAATAAATAAATAGGAAATATGTGCTGGGTTTCTTTTATAAAAAAATATTCATTTATTTTTAGTTTTCAACATAGATTTCCACAAGATTTTGAGTTGTAATTTTTCTCCCCATCTTTCCCCACCCCCACCCCAAAATAGCAAGCTTATTGAATACCCCATCCTCCAATCTGTTCCCTCTGATGTCCTCTCCCATCACCCTCATAACTTTCTAGTAGAGCAAGATGGATTTCTATACCCCAGTGCCTGTATATCTTGTTTCCCAGTTGTATGTAAAAAATGAACAAAATTTTTTTAAACATTTCTTTTTAAAACTTTGAGTTCCAGATTTCCCCCCCTTTTTTCCCTCCTCACTTGCTCCCACTGGGAAAATAAGCAATTCAATATAGTTTGTACATGTATAGTTACCCAAATCATTTCCATATTAGTTATATTATGTAAGGCTAACTGTATTTCCCTCCATCCTATCCTGCCCCCCGCACTTATTCTATTGTTTTTCCTTTGACCCTATCCCTTTAAAAAAATGTTTGCTTCTAACTGCCCTCTCCCCCAATCTGCCACCCCTTCTATTATCCCCCCTCATCCACTACCCCCTGTTTTCCTGTAGGGTAAGATAACCAATTGAGTGTGTATATTATCTCTCCCTAAGACAAATTCAATGAGAATAAAGTTGTCTCATTCCCTTTCACCTTCCTGCTCTTCCTTTCCATTCTAAAATTTTCTCTTGACTCTTATATGAAATAATTTACCCTAATCTATCTCTCCCTTTCTTCTTCTCCCAATGAATTCACCTCTTAATTTTATTTTTTATATATCATCCCTTCATATTCGACTCATCCTGTGCCCTCTGTCTATGTATACATAAACATCCATATGCTCACACTCACATATATATGTATTCATACATACACATACACACATTACACACACACACATATACACACACAGAGTCCCTTCAACTTTCCTCATACTGAGAAAAGTCTCATGAGCTACAATTATCATTTTTCCATGTAGGCATATAGATAGTTCAATTTTAATAAGTTCTTTATGATTTCTTTTTCCTGTTTACCTTCTCATGCTTCTCTTGATTCTTATATTGGAAAGTCTAATCTTCTGATCAGCTCTGTTTTTTTCATGAAGAATGCTTGAAAATCCTTGATTTCATTGAATGACAATATTTTCCCCTGAAGCATTATACTCAGTTTTGCTGTGTAGGTGATTCTTGGTTATAGTCCCACCTCCTTTAACATCCAGAATATCATATTCCAAACTCTTCAATCCCTTACTGTAGAAGCTGCTAGGTCTTGTGTTATCCTAGTTGTGTTTCCACAATACTCAAATTGTTTCTTCCTGACTGCTTGCAGTATGTTCTTCTTGACCTGGGAACTCTGGAATTTGGCTACAATATTCCTAGGAGTTGTGTTTGGGGGATCTTTTTTCAAGAGGTGATCAGTGAATTCTTTCACTTTCTATTTTGCCCTCTGGTTCTAGAATATCAGGGCAGTTTTGCTTGATATTTTCTTGAAAGATGGTTTCTAGGCTCTTTTTCTGATCATGGCTTTTGGGTAGTCCAATAATTTCTAAATTACCTCTCCTGGATCTGTTTTCCAGGTCAGTCATTTTTCCAATTAGATATTCCTTATTGCTTCTATTTTTTCATTTGTTTGGATCTGTTTTGTAGTATCTTGATTTCTCATAAAGTCATTAGCTTCCAATTTCTCCAGTCTAATGTTGAAGGAGTTATTTTCTCCAGTGAGTTTTTAAAATTCCTTTTCTCTCAGGCAAATTTGACTTTTTAAGGCATTCTCCTTTTAAGGCATTCTTCTCATCACTGCCTTTTTGGCCATTTGAGTTACTCTATTTTTTAAGGTGTTATTATCTTCAGTGTATTTTTGGGTCTCCTTTAGCAGGCTGTTGACTTGCTTTTCATGATTTTCTTGCATCATTCTCATGTCTCTTACCAATTTTTCCTCTACTTCTCTTACTTGATTTTCAAAATCCTTCTTGAGCTCCTCCATGGCCTGTAATCAATTAATATTTTTCTTGGAGGCTTTTGATGCAGGAGTTCTGACTTCACCATCTTCCTCCCTCTCCATGCCTTGATCCTTTTTGTCCCCCAAAAGGATTCTATGGTTTGTTTGTGCTTCCTGTGCTTGCTGATATTGCCAGTCAATTACTTGACTTTTGTGCTCTTTGCCACAATAGAACTCTGCTTCCAGAATGGAAAGAGTTTTGTCCCAAATCACTGAGGTTTTCACAGCTTCTAGAGCTATTAGGAGAGTGCATTCTCTACAGCCCTCACAAGCTCTGGCTCACTGGTCACCCAAGACCATGATCCAGATGCAAACAGGTTAAAGCAAGAGGGATTACCCTCTGAATGGTCACTTGGTCTCCCTACAGTTTGCAGGCCAGGAGCTCCTGAGGCAGCCACACAATGGTGGATGCACAGCTGCAGTTCCTCTGCTGCTTATTGCCCCAGGGGAAGGATCTGGACCTTGCTCTTCCATCCACCCCTGTTACAACAGATTTCCACTCTGATCTTTTATTTTGTCTTTGGTGTTTATGTTTTGGAAAGTCTGGAAACCACCATAGCTGCTGATGCTTCACTCTCCTGAAGTCTGCTCAGGCCACTGGTGGTTGGGGCCACCTGGGGCTGGAACTGTGTGGCTCACATGGGACTGAGCTTGGCTCCCAGCACTCTGTTATAGACCCTTCCTGTTGGCCTGTCAGGCTACCTTCAGTGGGAGATCTGCTTCTCTCTGTCACTTTTTGGTTTCTGTATCTCCAAAGTCTGTTCAGAGTCATCTTTTTCACATGTATTGGAAGTGGTTGGAACAGGACCCCATACCAAGTTTGTGTTTCTACTCTGCCATCTTGACTCCCCCCCAACCCCTCTGCTGGGTTTCTTAAAAGTTCATGAAGGACCTATAATAATACTACCTGGGATTTGCCTAGGACTTTAAATTATTCAAATGCTTCAAATTAATTTTATAATTTGCTGTTCACAATAACCCTGTAGGATAACTGCTAAAAATAAAAGTTACTTGATGACCAAAGGCGTCCTGCTAATAAATGTCAGTGGCAGGATGTGAACTGGAGTCTCCCTGAATCGAAGCCCAGATGCTAATCAGTTCTTTCAGGCTATATTAAAGCCATGCCAAGGCTCATTAAGTTTTTTAGTGAGACCCCATAGTAAATCCAGAGCTGTAATTTGAAGCTTGGCCTTTTGATTGCATATTTTTTTTTGGTCTAAACCATTACCCTATGATTAATTTAAAGGAATTATTTCTCTCTCTCTCTCTTTCTCTCTCTCTCTCTCTCTCTTTCTCTCCATGGTACAAATGCATATGTTTTCTATTAGCAACCATTTTACAGTATTCCTGCTTCATATTCAATGGTAGAAAATAATGAAATTCGGCATGATTCATACCTTGATTGTCTTCTTTGGAACGACTTCTTCTCCCCCCAAATTAAATTTGAAAAGCAATGATTAAGAGATGTGTTTGGTCAGACACTAAATGTGGAAAAAATGATTATAGCTACTTTAAAAACTGAAGTCTAACTGACTCCTCACTTGCTTTATCTAACTGATCAAAGTAGAACAGCAGAGTGAAAAAGAAAATGGGCTCTCTTGAGCAAGATTGCTACAGTGGTGAAGAAGCGTGAATTTTGACTAAAACTCAGTATTATTTCAGTGTTGAAATTGTAAGCTTGAAATGATAGAAAGATTGAAGAAAATGCAAGCGGTTGCAAAGATATTGGCATTTAAGTGAACTTCAACAATTTTTAGAGAAAGGGAAATTGAGCTACAGATGGCATACATTGAAATATATTAAGCTTTGGCGAATGGAGATTACTTAGGACTTTGAAGGAAATGGAAAACTCTAAAATCTATCATGAGTCTAACATTTTATTCACTCTGGAGCGAATGTTTGAGATTACTCTGAATGTCTCCATGAGCATTGTGAACAATACAGATCTGACGAATGGCAGTGGACTTTCAAAAAGACAGTGATTTAGTACCTGCAGGATGAACTGGAATCTTTAAATATAGTGTGAGGAGAGAAATACTTGTTTTGATTAATACCAGGGCGAAATCAAGATCTCCCTGTTTGTATTCCTCACTGTCCCTACCAAAAACAAAACAAAACAAAACAAACAACACCCATGTCACAATCAGAAATTTAGATTTCATCTATTCTATTGCCCCATTTTCTAGATGACAAACTCCTAAAAGACTGGTTGTGTGACACAAAAGATGCAAAAGGAGGAATAGAGCCTGTATCATCAATCTAACTAAAACTTTTATTTTACAGATAAGGAAACAGAAGGTGGCATGGAAAAAAAGTACATTCTATATGACAGACACTCTGCTAAATGCCTTAAAGTTATTATATTTTTTGATTCTCAGAATAACCTTGTCAGCTAGGTGCTAGGAGGGAACTTTACAATTCAAGCAGCACCAAAAAAAAAATCTTTAAAACATGAAAAATCTCATGTGAATGCATCTATTACCCAGGACACACGTTAGACAGGAAGAATGGTAAAGTGAAGAGTCCTGCTTGGGAGGCAGAGGATGGAATTTCTGTCTTGAGTCCAGGCCTTCTTATCTCACCCTTAGTGAGGGACTTGATATCTCCAAACCTCTATTTACTCCTGGGTGAAATAAACAAAATAATATGTTTACTTCTAAATTACTGAAATCTGTAAGGAAAACATTATTTGGACTTGTGTATATTTTAAACTACCTTTGAAAATCACCAGTGTCTCTGTCCAAAAAAGGGAACTATCTCATTTTTAAGGATAAATGTGCCTATTTTAATGGTACCTAGTTGTTACATACTGAATGATCTTGAACAGAGAGAAATTCCTGCGTTACTGTTTAAGCTCTAACATGACAACTTTGGGTGTTGACATGTCCTCCACAAATTGCTGATAAAATGTTTTTCTTTTTACAATTTTTAGGCATGGTATTGATTGGTCATTTGGGTATTTGAGCGCAAAATGTGACCAGAACAAACAACTTGAAATAGTTCATCAAAGCAACATTTTAAGGATAATTCTGTTGGGGGCAAGAAACACCACACCATTAGCCCGTATAAACAAAGACCTGGATGGACCTTTTTTCTATGCCAATTTGGAGCCTGCTGGATGATAGAGAGCAATCAGGTTTACGTATGAGCTGAGGAAATGGTCATCTGAGCTATGGCCACTGGGAATGAAAGTTATCTGGTAGCTTTCTATGCTGGCTTTTTATTTAGTTAAACTCATTTTTTTTTCTGTTCCTGGACGTGAAGATCACAAATATTCTCTAACAATTGCTTCCCTGGAACCAAGGCCCATTTATACCACCCTGGAAAAAAGACAAAAGAAAAAGGAAACAAAGGAAAAAAATGTTATAAGTATATGTTATAGCTGATGTTCTACAATAGACTGTCCAATATTAGGTTTGCATTATTCAGCCTATGGTGGGAGCAGGAACTGTGAGAGTTACACGAATTCATGGCGGAAAGGCTTGTGACATGGGATCAGATCACATAGTCTGTTTCTTATATCCTCATTCATTATACAGACTTCTATCTGTAAACCTAGAACCACAAGATAAGAAAGAGTGGACCTACACAAAATGTGTGTGTGATGAGCTTTATTCAAATAGCTCAGCTGAATTAAAAGCACAAGTATATGGCTGGCTGATTGTTTCCAATGAACACTAGTTTAATCTCTTGTGATGGGCCCATTCAATCTAAGACCATGAGACTTCTTACACCAAGAGCTCTCACCAACAAGGGTGTTTATGAGCAGCAAGCAGGTGCATCCAATAACACCATTTCTCTTCTTTTAAATTTAAATCTGATCTAGTTTAGAGTTGTTATTTTCAGATTCCAACTTCACTAAATTTTGTTTGGGAATTTCCCTATTTAACTGGCGTCTTTGCTGTGCAGTTGATACGTTGTAACCTTTGGGTCTTTCTATTGGTTGGGAGTGATGGTAGGGAGGGACTAAAATGGCTAGCTTTTACTTGTGTCTAGACTTTATATGTCCTTTAAGGTTTTTTAAAAAAATTATTTATAGCTATATATCTCTTTGAATGAAAGATATAGGATAGAGGGCCCTCTAACAAAATTCAAGAATGCAAGAGAAAAGCAAAAATATTTGGATACATATTGGTGTATATAATAATTCATAAATATCTTTGCATGCATGCTATTAGAATTTATTCAGAAATTAAAACTGATATGATGTAAAATATATGATTTTCAGTCCAGGTTTCTCATTTTATAAATGAATCAATCGAAGTTCAGTGAGTTCAAATGATTTTTTTTTTCAAAATTGCCCATGTAGAAGTGTCAATCCAGGATTTTAAACTAGGTCCTTTAACTCAGTGTTAACACTCTAAGCAATATCAAATGTCTCTAATGTCAATTGAAATCTGTCGTATTTAAGTCTCTTCTTATGTAGGCTGTATCTATCTCTAGCTATATTTAGATATCTACAAGTTTGCATCTATATTTCTCTCTATTTCTATAGCAACATCTGCATCTACTTTAAACTGTTGATGTCTGTTTATTTACATTCATAATTACATTTATTTCACCTGCATTTATATCTATATCTACAAATATGAATCTGCATCAAGTACATCTATACCTATTTTTAAATATATATATTCCATTTTTATGTTTACACATTTTTCTTCATATCTTCTTTATATCTCTATCTTTATGCATATGTATAACAACATCCTTACGCTCAGTCCACTCATCCTCGTCGTCATCATCATCCTCATCACTTTCATCATGGAATTCCTGACTCTACTTTCATGGCCTACTCTTCCAACTTTCCAGCTGTTAACTCCAAACTTGGAGTGGTTCAATATTTTTATGAGCTACTTACTCAAACCCACCAAACAAGAGTACTCAACTGTAATTACTGTTTATAGCTTCCCCTTGTTGCCTAATTTCTTATGCATTGGCCCGCACCCCCATCATCAATAATCTCTAAGACCAATTTGATTTTATAAAAATTGTTTATCCAGTCCAACATATGAATCCATGATCAAAACAAGGTCTCAGAAAACCATGGTCTTATGTCATATTACCACTGGATAACAGGTGCAAAAGAATAGTCTTATATTTGGGTTTTCAAATGTAAGAAGGATAAAGATGCATTTATAAATATCAATAATGTCCAGCATTTACAGAAGAGACCCATGTGTTTATATATGTGTGTATGTATATGTGTGTATGAATATATACATGTATGCATGTATGTATATTTCCAAGACAAGGTAGAGCACAAGCTGAGAAAGTCAGAACTTCTTGGGATGAGCACCTGAAGGCTGGGCTGCTGCTGGATTGGAACTTCTGTAGAGAAAGTGATTTTGATTCTGAGAATGAGATAAAGTGATTTAAAGTGATTTTGATTTTGAGAATGGAGCTGCAGAGGACTTCCAAAGGCCAGATGCAACTTCCAGAGGAAACATGATTGTGGTGTCAGTACTTTGTCTGTCTGTGGCTCTGTTAAGGTTTCTCTTCCCAGGAAGAGAAGCTGTGAAGGGCTTGAGGTGGACTGTGAGCTTCAGTATGGAGCAGGAACTGCACAGAGAGCTGTACGAGGAGCTGGGAGCTGTCTGCCTTTGAAATCAGATGGCAATTGGTTAGATTCAGGCATGAGCTGGGGCCATGGAAGAGGAATCATGGAAGCTGAAGCCTGCCCTGAGTCAAGATGAAAAAAAGCTCTCCATGGGTACTGAGTAGTGACTGATGAAATTGTGATTTACTTGTGGATGGATGGGCCTGTGTATTTTCCACTATCCCTTAAGAGCATACTGAGCAATGACTGATGACTAAGTAGTAACTGATGATTGAATACTGACTGATGACTGAACAGTGATTGATTTGTAACTTAGTGTGCCCCATGGGTAGAAGACTTTGACCTTTTATACTTTATGATTGAATGATTGAGTTACTAAGTGATCGATTGACTAAATGATTTTACTTTGTTCAAAACTATGTGACCACTTTGGTAAAAAACTATGTGGCCATTTTCTGTGATAAGTTGTTCAGTTATTGTGAGTGCTGTATTTTGATTTTCTGTGATAAGTCATAGCATTCTGAGCACTGTTCCTTGATTTTCTGTGAATGTTTTGCTCTGATTTATTACTGAATAAGTAGAGAGTTCGCTGTCCTGTGTAATTAGCATCCTGAAAGCTGTTCACAGCAGGAGTTCTCTGGAAAGCTGCTCGTGCTTGGCTTTACACTTATTTACTTGTTTATTAATTTGTTTTTATTACAAGAGAATGATCGGCTGGTGGGAGAGGGGGCATAGATTCATTTAGAAGTGAAGTTGATATAAATACACAAGATATAAATAACATTGAAAATAATGTTAGAAAGAAAATAAACAAAGGAAAGAAGAAGAAAAAGAGAGACAAAGTGAGGCAACTGGGTGGTGCAGTGAATAGAGCACTGGCCCTGGAGTCGGGAGGACCTGAGTTCAAATCCAACCACATACACTCTGTGACCTTGGGAGAATCACTTAACCCCAATTGCTTTGCTTTCTCCCCTCCAAAAAGAAAGGGAAAAAAAAGAAAGTGAATACATTGCTTTATTTTTGTTCTTAATGCGAAAATTTCCAATATATTTCTATGCACAGAATATATTACTTGTGTATACATGTTATATATTATTTATATAATATTATTTATTTACTTAATTAATTAATTAATGTACTTATCATGGGTAATACAAGTAGATTCTGGCCTCATTCTGGTAGGAATGTTATAGCCCAGTTCATTTCCTCCATGTCACTAATCTCGACAGGTTAATGCCACAGGGTCCATTAGCCTCGCATATAGTACCCTTGGTCTCAGGACTTTACAGCTGATCTAGCTACAACATGTTGCCTGGATTTCTTGGCACTCAGATCCCTATTGTTTTTGTTCCTTGTTTGAGGACTTCACTGCCCACACCTGAGATCCATTGCCACACAATTTGCCATCTCACAACACTCATCTTTTATTACATATTATCTCCTGCAGTTTGTGAAGGAATCTGCCATCCTTAGACCGGAGTACAGGTATGAAAGCAAATTTGAGCTCAGTTATTTAGTTTTAAGGATGCAATCTGTTGTGATTATACAGCAAAAGAATAAAGACTACTCCTAGGTATGTGTTAGGTTCTATGGAATGGAGTAGCTTTGCTTATAAAGCAAAGAAGCCCTCAGAAATATTTTTTAAAATGATAATAATCTTGAATTTTCCTGTTATACTAAGATGAGCGGCAATGACTCATTCTTTTTTCTTTTTGTCCTAGCAAGGACTTTGAATGTCATGTAGGCTTCAGTTTGCCTGTGCATTTCCCCCTGCGTGAGGTAGCACTAATCATGAACTTTAACCACAGACAAAGTCTAAGTTTCCCTCTCTCTGCCTCTAGTGTCTGGTTCTGATTGACCCAAATATGAATCATATAAAAACCCAACCTGAATCACTTATGTTGCTCACCATAAGTTTGCCTTGTGTGTTCATCCTGACCACCATTGCATTATGAAAATCCCCTACCCAAGAAAGTTCATTTCACTTTCTCTCTGTCTTCTCCTGTCTGGTTTTGCCTTTTTTCTAGTGTTCTATAATTCCCAGTTATACCAGTTTTCTTTAGAGAAGCGCAAGTCTTTTGTCAGGACTATGACTAGTCACACATATAACCCAAGTTTTAATTTGGAGACTGTAGCATTATAAGAAGTGGACCCCACTTTCTCTTCTTTTAGGGGAAGCCCTGCTCCAATATCATTCCAGAGCGACTTCTTCTTGGTAGTGTAAGTGGTAGATAAAATAGGTTGCCTTTGAGGCTTTCACATTCTAAAACCACCAGAAACTTGGGTAAACCATAGGCCAATGTAGAATGTCCATTCAAGTGTCACTTCTGCTGTCTCTCAGAACCAGGTTTCCATGTGAGCAGAGAAGAGGGAAATTGCAAAAAAAACTAACTCCTTTAAAGATAGAGTTCTAAGGACCTTGATTAATCAATAGACTTCCCCTAGAGAAAATGATCTTATTTATTTATTTTTGTTTCTTTGTTCATGCAATAAGAAACCTTCAGCTACCCGACATGTTCAGGGTCCATCTGGGGCTACTTAATTCTGCTTTTGTTCTTTCAAGCCAGGAAGAAAGAATACTTAAAATAATCCCTCCCCCAAAAAACAAACAAACAAACAAATCCTCCTCTTTTTTTTTTTTTTAGTGCATATAATGAACAAACCCAGATCTTCCCCACCAAGTTCACATGAAAACTTGAGGAAATTATGTTGGACCACTCAACCTCATTGAGTCACTTCCATCTGGCCAAGGCAACTCTAGAATGATTCTCTCTTACTTGCTCAAGATAGGGAATACAAAGCAGAGAAGGTGATGAGGCCAAGTGACATTGCTGAGTCCCCCTTATCTAGGTTCCATTTGAGAACCTAGATAGGTTACATTCAGTCCACATACCCCTCACAGAAAGTGTCAGGAGTATATGAAACCTCATGGAGGGTAGAAGGATTAAAGAAAGAAGCTCTTTCATTAATTTTAACTGACTGTTAGAGCATCCCAGCTGATAGGGAAGAGGATAGTCAAAGACCACTCAGAGTTTGTGGCATCATACTTAAGTACATGAGTCACCTATGGCCAGAAGCAGCAGGCCTCATCACTTCAAAATGCCAAGTTTCCTAAGAGTTGAGTCACATACAGGTGGTCTACCAAAAGCAAGAGTGCCATTCAGGGCTCAGTCCCCATTATATACTTAAAGTCTACGTAAAGGCTCACTGCTACTTAAAGTCACAAATTGTGGGCCTTCCTGTACCCTCAGAGTCTTCCCATGTCCCTTCTTCTCTCGCTGCTTTCATCCACTTAATGAGGGACAGAGGAGGGGGGAAAGGAACTCTCTCTCTCTCTCTCTCTCTTTTTCTCTCTCTCTCTCTCTGTCTCTCTGTCTCTCTCTCTTTCTCTCTCTCTCTCTCTCTCTCTCTCTCTCTCTCTCTTTTTCTCTCTTTTTCTCTCTCTCTCTCTCTGTCTCTCTGTCTCTCTCTCTCTCTGTCTCTCTCTCTCTCTGTCTCTCTCTCTCTCTGCCTGGCTCTATAGCAGTTTCTCAAGAGAAGAGTTGATCTCTATTTCCTCTGTGAAGAATGAAAGCAAAGCTTCAGTGTTCTCTCTGTCTGTCACCTTTCCCTGTGGTCTCTACCAATTAGTTAGCAGTCTCAACTGGAGCTGTCTTTTGCATTCACGCTGTTATTCTTCTAATGCCAACAGAAGAGTGAGATAGAGAAGAAGAGAAATATGGTAGCAAGGTTACCTTTATCTTTCAGGCATCAATTCATAGGCTGTTGACATTGTCCTAAGTCATCAGAGGAGATGAAGGGTGAATAATAAATCTTCAGCAAGGCTACATTTCTAATGCCTCGGTTATACAGAAAAAAGATATTCAGAAACCTTAAACCTTCAGAGTGATGGCAGCCCCATATCGCAGACATAGATCCTGAGCTCTGAGAAATGCTTAAAAATGGCCATGATGAGCCAAAGACCCAGTTTTAAGCCCAGACTCTAATGGGTCACTCATTTCTGGACATGAGGAAAAAGGAACTCAGATTAACTGGAGATATCTATACAAGGCATGCTACCCAAGAAAGAAGCTTGAACTACAATAAAAATAGGGGAAAAAAAGGCAGTATGAAGGAGAAAGACAAATGGCAGCAAATAGCAAGAGACATATGAGAGATATGACAGCAGCTGTGGTGAAAATTATCAGGAAGGAGACTGGGAATAGTACTCAATCAGAACCAAAAAAAGTGAGGAGGGAAAGACAAAAACATCATGAGACTGGAGAAGTAGGAGCTGGGCAAGTTATCATCGTAATACACTAAAGACACATCAGTTATAGAATCTACTCACAGTTTTTTGTTTCATTGGTTGATTATGGAGGGAGTAAGAGATTCTAATAGGGAAAGATCAGAGGTTCATAGATTTAGTGAGAGAAGCATCCACAGATGTCCTTTAATCTAATGTCCCTTCTTTTATAAATGAGAATTTTGAGAGCCAGAAGGGTAAAATGACTTGCTTGGTATTATGCATTTATAGAAATAGAATCACAGATTTTATTTGGAAATCATCTCAAACTCCTTTTACTCTAACCACCTCATTTGAAACGTGAGGTAACTGATATTCAGAGCCTAAAGTCGAGTCAAATGAACTAGTCAGCAAGCATTATTAAACATTAACCATGTACCAGGCAGAACCCTAAGTTCTGGGAATTCAATGAAAGTATAAAAAGTCCCATCCCTTAAGGAGGTCACATATAATAGAAAATGCCACAGGGAAGAACAATATCTAACGAGATAGATGCAAGCTAAATTAAGAAGAACTTCAGAGGAAAGGTAATAACTTTAGGGTAGATTGGGAATTATTTCTTGTAGAAGGCAGAATTGTAGCTGAGACTTAAAGGAAGTCAGAGAAGCCAGGAGGTGGGAAGGAGGAAAAACAATTAAGGCATAGGGAGCGACCAGTGAAAAATCCCAAGGGCTGTTGTGTTCAGGAAGGAAGGAGAAAGCCAATGCCATTGGGATACAGTCTGGTCATAACTAATACTTATTTATAGTCTTTAATTTTCTCATCTGCTCTTCACAACAACTCTGGGAGGTGCTGTTATTAACTTCATTTTACAGGCTAGAAAACTGGGACTGAGAGAGGTTAAGTGACTCCCCCAGGGTCATATAACTAGTAAGTGACTAACTCTGTATTTGAACTCATGTCTTCTGACTCCAGACCTAGGTTTCTTCTCATTAAGCTATGTAGCTTCCTCACATAAAAGCTAGATCATATGGATGGTAGCATAAAATTATGGGAAAAATAAGAAAAGACAAGGTTATAAAGTCTTTTAAGTCATAATATTTTCTATTTGTTGCTAAAGGTAATAGGAAACCATTGTACTTTATTAAGTTGCTCCTGGGAGAGATTGTCAGACATGGACTTTAGGGAGATCTTTTTGATAGTTGACACAGAGAGGGACAAGCAAGTGAGGACATTTTTGGTAGGAAGACCAACCAAAAGGCAATTGAGTCATACAAGCTTGAGGTGGTAAGGGCCCATACCAGAATAGTGGTGTGGGTGGGGCAGGGAGGAGAAAAGGCCTATAAAGGACAGATGTTGCAAAGAAAGAAATGATGGGATTTGGCAAAAGATGAGATGGGGAGGGGGGATGAGAGAATGAAGAACCAGGGATAATACAAATCATAATCCTTGGTTACTGGGAAAATAGAATTGCCTTTGACAGTAAGAGGGAAGTTAGGAAGAGAGGAAAGTAGAGGGCAGCAGAGGAGTTCCACTTTGGACATGTTGAGGTTACGAGGTTTATGGGAAATTCTGTTTAAGATATCCAATGGAAAGTTGGATATACAATACAGGAAGTTAGGAAGGAGGTTAGATCTGAGAATAATCTGCTAACGGATGATAATTGGATCTATGGGAACTGATGAACTTACTATAAAGAATAATATGGCATGAAAAGACAGGTCATAAAGGAGTCTTAAGGGACACCACAATTTACAGGGGAGGTGAAATGGAGATGAAACAAAGGGGATTGGGAAGAGTGTTCAGAAAGGTAAGAAAAGAACTAACAGAGAGAAGTATCTTGAAACCCTAAAGAGAAGAAAATGTCAAAGGAGGGTGATCAACAGTGTCAAATGCTACAGAGAGTTTTGTGACATAGTAAAGGTAGGCTGTGAATTCTGGTTATTTGATTGCACAATGTACCACACAGTACATGCCAAAGCCAGCATTTATACCCATGTCCTATTGCCTGTAATCTAGAGAAGCTTGAGCCACAATTATGGTATCTGGTATGGTGCATGGAGTGATGGACTTGGAAACAGGAACATCTGAGTTTGAATCCTGCCTCATATACTTCCTAGATGTGTGACCCTGGGCTAGTCACTTAAACTCTCTTTACCTTTATTTCCTCATTTGTAAAATAAGAATAACAATAGCACCCACCTCCCAAGGTTCTAGTGAGGATAAAAGGAGATTATATGTAAAGCACTTCACAAACTTTTGTTGTCACCACCACCACTGTCCTCCCCCTCCTCCTCCTCTTCCTGCTCCTCCTCCTCCTCCTCCTCATCATCATTATCACCATCATCCCATTGGTATAAACCAAACTGAACTCTGTTGCGAAGAAGGGATATTGAGAAAAAGTCATTTCTGGAGGGTATTGCTTCATGTGCGCATTTGTGCATGTGTGTGTTTCTCTGGGAAGGTAGAAGGAGGAGAGGAATATAGCCTCAAATTCAGAAAAAAGCACATTAACAAGCTAAGCTGAAAGACACCTGAGTCTGTAAGGATATATATAGAGGCTCCTGAGAGAGAGAGGTAGGCCTTCAAACAGAAAATGGAAATTTGTACACAACCAAACTAGACAACCTAGAGTATGTTCTGTATGAGAAAATTCTCAGTTTCTTATATTTGGCCCCAAATCCAGGGAAGGTTTTATTTATTATTTTCTTCTGGGCAGGTACAGCTTTCAGAGCAGCCTGCACTGTCTGATGGGAAGCTTTCGCATTTCAAAGTGAGATATTGGCCTGAAAAATCGAATATAGCCAGTGAAAAAGTCAGAACATATTGGAACTGCGAGAATGGTGTGCTTTTCATACAACTCATTTTCAAGCCCTGTCAGTCTATTCCCTGACTGGTTTTCATCAATGCTTGTGAAACAGCTCTATGTTCATACTGCCCAACCACTTAACCTAGCACACGCCAGGGGATCAAGTTCCCCTGGGTTTCAGCAAAATAAGAACTGATTGACTAGTCCACAGGATCCCACAAAAGAATGGACGCCTTTGATGAGGGAAGAATTGCAAAGTCCTAACGTTTTCCGAAATGTCTCTTGTTTCCCTTTTGCTTCAAGAGCACAAGCAAATGAGCAGGTAGACAAATATTTTATTTTCCTTTTCATTGTTGATTACATCTTTTTGTAATTCTGGTAAAAATCATAGGACACATTGACTTTCCTCATGCAGGCAGAGGTATTCTGTGGCTAAACTGGGCAGCTCCTTATGAGGCAAGTATATTTTTAGCATTTTGATGCCCTTCTACCTCAATCCAGTTATTTAATTGACTCCATCAATGGATCTGGATGTTGTTCCAAAGACCAAGTATTATGTTAAAAACATTTTTTTCATGATTTTCATTCTCATGCTAATTAATACGTCAAGAATTTGTGATTTCCTTACTGTTAGGACTCTTGGAATGGGAAATGTCCCCACTGGAAGATCACAATCTTCACATAATATCTTTTTACAGCCATGTTCGAAACTCAGGGAAATTCAAAGACTTGCTTTTCAACATTGCCAAAGGAAGGATATTGACCCAACTATTCTTGATTTCAATTAAAATTCTATCCTTTATAGCCATACCTCCTCTACCTTACTGTTTCAGGGTAAAATTTAAAATATCATTAAGACATTGGGATTTGATTATTTTTAGTTTTTTTTTTTTTTTTTAAAGTTAAGATGATAGAATTTGTTACAATGGAGAGGACTGTGGGTTTGAGTCAGTGTAGCTGGATTTGAAAGTAATCTCTTTCCTTCCCACAGAACCTGAGATGCTACATGGACAAGGAAAAGGAGTTGTCTCCCACATTGGGTAAGTGTGTATTTGTAATTATATCTCTTTGTAAAAGCTAATCTGACTGCTAGTAGTTAAATGGAACTGGGATAAAGGGTCCCATCCCCTCCACTCAGAGGAGAACAGTCAGTAGAGGGAGAAACCATTGGCAGAGATTCTAAACAGACACCAATCTCATTAAAAGGTATCAGCCTGGGAAAGAGATGTGAAATGTAGAATAGCTTGCCTTCTAGGTAATGGGGTCTAGTGTGGTCTGTGTTATAGTAAGTTACTGATTTGTGTTCTTGGAGAATATTTCCATACAAGGAGTTCTCTAGGTTAATATAATTTCGGTTCTGATGCTGTAATATATAAAGTATGGTATTTGCATCTAGGAAGGTGTTAGTTCAAATATTCTCTCTAATACATTAGCTCTGTGACTCTGATTGAGTAACTTAAGTTCTCTAAGACTGTAAAATTGAAGGCATTGGACTCAATGACCTCTAAAGCCTTCTTTGGCTTTTAATCTATGATCAGTTTATTTAAAACAATGTATTTATAGCTAAAATTCTTTGAAATTGCTAACATCCAGATGAATTTAGAGAAAACTGTGCCCTAACAATGGTTGCTGGATTGACCTCTGCCAGTATTATGAATTGAGCACTACTGGGGTGCTATAGCCAAATTTCAATTAAAAATCTACTGATGGTTTTTTCTTAAATATTTTTTCAACTCATTGTTCTGGGGTGACGTGTGGTTAGCTGCAGTTGGCAATTGTCTTCAAATATCTTAAATGGCTTTCAAGTAGAGAAAGAATTGAACTGTTCTGATGTAACCCAAGAGAAAAGAACTAAGAGCAATGGGTGGAAGTTACTAAGAAGTAAATTTGACTTCATCGCAACACCAACAGCTTCCTAACAATTAGAGTTATCCTGAGCTGGAATAGGGTGCTCACAGTGCTAATGGGTTTCCACTCTTTGAAGGTCTTCAGTCAAAGCCGTCAAGGCTAACCGCTTGTTTGGTTGTCATAGTGGGCATTCTTTTGGAATATACATTGAACTGGAAGCCTGTTGATGTTTTTTTTTGCTTCTCAAATGCTGTAGCCTTGTTTATATTTTCCATTTTAAAAAATATTCTTCCTGTCCTTGCTCATTTAGTTTTCCCTTATAGAAGAGAAAAACACATTTAAGCAAAACCAAAGGGCACAGTGACCGTCTGTGAAAAAATATATGAAATTCCATAACTAAATTCTCCTGCTTCTCTCCTAAATGCAGGAAGTATGTTTCTTTAGTTGTTTTCACGAGCCAGAGTTGTTCTTTATAAGTAGTCTGAATTTATTTCAGTGTTCTTTTCACTTACTTTTTTTGTCGTTATATCTATTAGTGTGGTGATACTACTTGTTTCACTCTATGTGGTCAAAAAAAATGCTACATTTCTTGGATTTCTTTGTATTTGTTGTTCCACATAGAAAATAAGCATTTACTTACATCATTTGCCGTGAATTATTTATCAATTCTCCAATTATAGAGCACCCATTTTGTTTAAAGATTTATATAATAAAAAAGTTGAAGTGGTAAATCATATTTTACATTTTTTCTTCTACTGAAGCTCATCTTACTCAATTATCACCACAGTTGCTCTAAATAAAATGGAACTCAGATTCTTTCCCTTTTTTAAAGTAATAAGGCAATATACCTCATCAAGCAAAATATACTTTCTTTTATGTTTAATAATCTGTAACTCTTCTCTTTTTTTTTTCTTTTTTAGAAGTGACTTGCCCAAGGTCACACTGCTAGTAAGTGTTAAGTTTCTGAGGGCAGATTTGAACTCAGGTCCTCCTGACTCCAGGGCCAGTGCTCTATTCACTGTGCCACCTAGCCACTCCTATAGCTTTTTAATTGTGATATATTTTACCTCCATTACAGAAGACATGTAAATAACACCATACAAGGTAAACAGTGTTTCCTTCACTACAATCTGGTATGGTGGGTAGTGAATATCTCTTCTTACTTTTTCAGTAGTCATTGCATTCAGTGATTCAGCTTTTTGAGCTTATTCACTTTCTGGTTCTTGTGACATTCAATCTCCTATCAGTGTGACTTTGGACTGACTGTTATCCCTAATAAAGCTGCCCCCAGCCCCAACATTCTAACTTTCTTATAGGCCCCACCAAAAAGCAGATCCACTGCCCCTACTGAGCCATTGCCCCCCCTTCCCAGTCCCAACTCAATATTCTAACTTCTTCATATATGTCTCATTGCTCACTAGAACAACTGGCATGTCCACGAACTAATATTTCTCAAAGAAAAAGCACATATGTCTGTGTTATGGGAACAGAAACACTGCCTCTAGCAAGTCTCTGTGCCCAGACCCATTCCTCATATTTCCTAAAGAAACAGCAGGAGTGTCCATGCACTCAACCACAACCACATCCATCTAGTCTCAGACAGAACCACAGTACTCAGCCAATCAAAAAGCATCACCACAAGGATGCCCAAGTGGGATGTTTATCCCAAAACAATAGAAGGGGACTTTCCTTAGTAGCATCTTTGCAGTAATAGCAAAAGCTGTCCTTTAGGTGAACTTCTGACATAGAAAGACGACTTATAGTATCATTATCATACATACACAACCCCGCAGATAGGATTTTCTATATGCATTGTGGGTAATTGCATGCACAATTCAACTGTGGCTGAGACCACTCCTCCTTTATTACCTAATCCCTTAACAAACTCCTCCTGCTTTTTTACTATTCATACTTTTTGTTCAGTAATTGTATCTTTCCCCTATAAAAATTCATCTCACTTTCTCTGAAGTTGCTCGTTCCTCTTGTAACTTAGCCCACTTCATGAGAGGCATCAATTTCAGTAAATGCCTATACTTGGATTAGAGTTGGTCTGACTTTGAATTCTTTGAGATGGTTCCACCACAGCACAGCATGAAACCACAAGAGACCTTTGTCAGTAATGTGATGTCTTTGTTTTTTAGCATAATGTCTAAGTTTGCCATAGCTTTCCTTCCAAAGGGAAAGAGTCTTTCAATTTCATGGGTGTAGTTGCTATCTGCAATAATCTTTGCTTCCAAAAATATAACATCTGACACTATTTCCATTTCTTCTCTTTCTATTTGCCAAGGAATGATGGGGCTAGTTGACAAGATCTTTGATTTTACGATGATAAGCTTCAATCTAGCCTTTTCATTCTCCTCTTTAATCCTGTTTTAGAGTCTTAAGTCCCCTTCACTTTGTGCCATCAGAGTGGTATCAACTGTGTATCTGAGATTGTTGATATTTCTTCCAGAAACCTTAATTCCAGTTTTGATTTGCCCAACCTGACATTTCCAATGATGCACTCTGTATTTAAATTAAATAAATAAGGTGGGGACAGAGCTCAGATGAGTAAAGGCAGAGATTTGCCTGAGATCTCTCCCAATCCCCCAAAAGACCTTTATATAATGACTCGAAAAAAATTCTAAAGTGATAGAACCAGCAAAAGGACAGAGTGAAAAAAATTTTCTAGTCCAAGATAACTTGGAAGTTCAACAGGAAAGGTCTATTGCTCCAAGGTGAGAGAGGAGCACACTCCAGTACCGGCAATACAGACCAGACCCCAGCAAAGCAGAAGCAGGCCTTGGGGTGATTGAATCAGTGGAAGAAGTAGCAGTTTCCAGACCTCTCAGCCCACAGAAGTCAAAGGTAAAATAAAAGACTGGCCAGAAAAGTCTGTTATAACTGGGTAAGAGGAGAGCACAGCTCTGCAAAGGCCACACCAGCACAGACCCAAACTCAGAAAATCAGGAATAGGGTTTGTGAGTCACTGAATCAGCAGCAGCAGAAGCTACTTCCAGACCTCTCAGCCCACAGATGATAGGGGGTCTAACAACTGGTGGGAAGGAGATTATAGAAGTCTTTTTGCTAACACTAAGAAAGAACTCTGTTGCTTTGCCCACATTAAGATCTGTGTCTGAGTCCTAGGTGACAGTCCTAGTGGGAAGAAGAGCTCTAGCGCATCAGACCTTGTAGACCACAGTGGATCAGGGACCCTTGTCATACATCCAGGGCAGAAAAGAATGCTTGTGGTCACTCACAAACCAGAGTACAGGCCAGGAGGGTAATAAACACTCCCATCCTTACATTGTACAACATTGGAAGAAATGAAAACTTACAGGTCCCTAGAATTATCTCTGAAAATAATTACAAAAAAAACAAAAAAAGCCAAAAAACAAAACAAAAAAAACACTTGAATTTTGGAATAATGTTCCCTCCACTCTGGAAGTAGAGACCTACTTTATCAAATAGTTAAAAGTCAAGCAATAGGCTGGGAAAATGAGAAACCACATGGAAAAAATAATTCTGACCATTGAAAGTTGCTACGGTGTAATGGTAATGGAATTTAAAGATTCCCCCTGTATTGGCTTTGTTTTTTGGTTTGAGCATTGAAACCAAGAGCTTGTGAATCCCACTTGTGGGATAGACTTGTTGCTGTGAAGAGAGAGGGCTAAACTGGGAGGTGCTCATGCTATGGATTTAGTGAGAAGCACAAGCAGAGGAAAGCCCAAGCAAGGAAACAGCCCAAGCAGAGGAGTCTAGAAAGACTTTTGAGGAGCAGTATTGTGGAGACAGAGAAAGAGGAGAATTGCAGGGGCCTACTGTCAAGAGGAAGAAAGGACCTCTCCTTGGGTATTCAAGTTGTGAGGATATCTTAACCTTGTTGTAGCTTCAGGGTAGATGGGTTTTGTGCTCTCCTGCCCCTTTTGAGAAAGTACTTGGCCTTAATTGTAATTGTAATTCAGTTGTGATCTAGGACTGGGAAACTTTTGACTTTTTGGTGCTCTGTGACACACCAAATGAATGTACTTTGTTTATGATTAGAAAGTAATCTCCATTTGAGAAGAGAGACTTTGGGTGACTGACTAAATGAATGTACCACCCAGGGGTGGGCTACTTGGACCTTGGTACTTTGCAATTGAATTAAGGACATAGTATATTATTAAATTATGCTGTATTTTGATTTTCTGTGAATGTTTTGTCTTCATCTGTCACTGAATAAAATGGAGTTTGCTATGCTCATAATCTGAACCTGGAAGTTACCGTTGCTTGGCCTTACATATGGTGACAAGGAAGATCAAAATACCCACTCAAAAGAAGACAACAAAGTCAAATCTCTGAGATCCAAAGCCTCCAAGAAAAATATAATTTCATCTCAGATTTTGGAAGATCTGAAAAAGGATTTTGAAAATCAAGGAAGAGAGATAGAGGAAAAAAAATGGTAAGAGAAATGGAGCGAATGGAAGCTAATGACTGTGAGAAATCAAGAAACAATAAAACATAATGAAAAAATAAAAAAAAAAATAGGAGACAATGTGAAATATCTCATTGGAAAAACAAGTGACCTGAAAAACAGATCCCGGAAAGATAGCTTTAAAATTATTGAACTACCTGAAAGCCATGATAAAAAAAAAGAGCTTATACATTATTGTTCAAGAAATTATCAAGGAAAACTATCCTGATATTCTAGAACCAACGGTTAAAATAGATATTTAAAGAATACACCAATCACCTCTTGAAAGAGATACCAACATGAAAACTTCCAGGAATATTGCAGTCAAATTCCCAACTTCCCAGATCAAGCAGAACATATTTCAAGAAGTCAGAAAGAAGCAGTTCAAGTGTTATGGAGCTGTAGTCAGGATAACACAATATTTAGCAGTTTCTACATTAAAGGATCATAGGGCATGGAATACGATATTCTGGAGGCCAAGGAAGTTAGGATTAAAACCAAGAATCACCTACCCACCAAAACTGAGTAATACTTCAGGGAGAAAATGGACATTCAGTGAAACAGAGAATTTTCAAGTGTTCTGGATGAAAAGACTATTGTTGAATAGAAAATTAGACTTTCTAATATAAGACTCAAGAGAAGCCTACAGATGTTAACAGGAATGGGAAATCATAAGGGACTTAATAAGGTTAAACTGTTTACATTCCTCCACAAGAAGATGATACTTATAACTCATAAGTATTTTCTCATTATTAGGGTAGTTAGGAGTATATATAGACTAAGGGCACAGGTGTGAGTTGAATATGAAGGGATTATATCTAAAATAAATTTAAGATGTGAGAGAGGAATGTACTGGGAGAAAGCAAAAGGGAGAGGTAGAATGGGGTAAATTGTCCCACATAAAAGAGATAACCAAAAGCTTTTACAGTGGAGGGGAAGAGGGTAGAAGTGTGTGTGAGGGGAAGAGTGAGTGAGCCTTGCTCTTTTCAGAATTGCCCCAAAGGGGGAATAATATACACTCTCAATTGGACATGGAAATCTATCTTACTCTACAGGAAAGAAAGAGCGGAAGGGAATAAGACAAGGGCGAACAGATTGGGAGAGGGGTAGTCAGAAGCAGAATTCTTTTGAAGAGGGACAGGGTGAAAGAAAGAGAATAAAATAAACAGGGGCAGAGAAATAGGCTGAAAGGTGATACAGTTAGCAACAGTAGCTGTGAAAAAAATGAAGCATGTTTTTCTGATAAAGTCCTCATTTCTCAAACATGCTAAAAACTGAGTCAAATGAATAACAAAAGTAACAGCCATTCCCCAGCTGGTAAATAGTCAAAAGTTATAAACAATTTTCAGATGAAGTAATAAAAATTATCTATAGCCATATGAAAAAAAAAACACTCTCACTACTGATTAGAGAAAAGAAAATTAAAAAAAAATTCTGACATACTACCTCAGACCTATTAGATTGATAGGACAGAAAAGGAAAATGACAAATGATGGAGGTGATGTGGGGGAAAAAAGAAAAAAAGAGATATTAATGCACTGTTGGTGTAGTTGTGAACTGATCCTACCATTCTGTAGAGTACTTTGGAACTATACTCAAAAGAGAGAAACCCATGAATGTCCTTTGACTTAGCAATGCCACTGCGAGGTCTGTATCCTAAAAGAGATAAAAATAGGAAAAGACCTTCTATTTACAAAAATATCCATAGCAGCCCTTTTTTGCAGCAAAAAATTGGAAATCAAGAGGATTCCCATCAATTAGGGAATGCCTCAACAAAATGTGGTATGTGATTATGGTGGAATCTCTTTATGCTATTAGAAATGATGAGTGGAATGCTCTCAGAAAAACTGGAAAGACTGGCATAAGCTCATGCAAAGTGAAATGTGCTGTATATGAAGTAACAGCAATATTGTAAGACGATTAGCTGTGAATCAACTTAACTATTTTCAGCAATGCAATGGTCCAAAATAACTCTGAAGGACTTATGATGAAAAATGTTATGCACCCCTAGAGAAAGAACCGATGGTGTCTGAATACAGAATGAAGAATTTTATTTTACTTTATTTTTTTGAGGTTCTCCCCCCACTTTGGTCTATGTTTTCTTTTACAACATGACTATTATGAATATGTCTTGTATGACTACACATGTATAACCTACATTTAATTGCTTCCTTTTGCAATGGCAAGGGAGGAGGGAGGAAGAGAGAGAATTTGGAAATCAAAGTTTAAAAAAAAAACAAATATTGGAAATTGTTTTGCATGTAATTGGGGGAAAATTAAATACCAAATAAATAAGTAAGAGGAGAGAAAATTAGAAGATAGGGCTTTAAAAACCAAACAAGATTTTATAGCTGATCCTGGAGGCTACAGGGAGCCAATGAAGTTTATTGAATAGGGGTTTTACATAGTCAGATCTGGGCCTTGACAGCTTAGTAGAAGATAAACTAGAGTGGGGAGAGACTTGTGACAAGGAGACCAAACAGAAGGCTATCTTGATAGTCTGGGCATCAAGTAATGAGAGCCTGAATCAGAATGTCGGCAGTGTCAGAAAAAAAAGAAAGAGGAATTACAAAGGGAAAGGAGATAGGATTTGGTGGCAGATTGGATTTGGGAGATAAGAGATCCATTCAAAGATAACACCTAAGTTGTGAGGAGAGTACCATGGACAGTAAGAGGAAAGTATTAAAGAGGATAGAGAAGATGGGTAAAAGACAATAAATTCAGATTTGGGCATGTTACATTAAGCAAATCCATAGGGGTACCCATGGGCAGTTGGGTGCTGCCATAGATAGAGCACTGGACTTGAAATCAGGGAGATTAGTCTTCCTGAATTCAAATCTTGACTCAGACACTTAATAGCTGTGTGACCAAGTCACTTAACTCTGTTTGCCTCAGTTTCCTCATCTGTAAAATGAGCTGGAGAAGGAAATGGCAAACCACTCCATTATCTTGGCCAAGAAAACCACAAATGGGTTCACTGAGTCAGACATGACTGAAGCAATTGGACAACAGCAAAATGGGACCCCAAGTTCAATATGTCTAGTAGGCAAATGGATATGCAAGACTGCAAGTACTTGTGTACTTTTTAATTTCTTGATAATCTTCCTTAGTTTTCTTTTACCCCAAAGGATCATTTCATTCTCTCTCTTTTATAAAAAAACAAACAAACAAAAAACAAACACAATGCTTCTAAACATGAAAAAACATGAATAAGCTGACAATATACAGCCTTGTCAAACTCCTTTTCCAATCTTAAACCAATTACTCCTTCCTTGTTTGATTCTAACTGTTGCTTGTTGGCCTACATACGAGTTCTACAAGAGATAAGTAAGATTATCTGCTATTGCCACCTCTTTGAGGACTTGTCATATTTTGTTGTTATCCACACAGTCAAAGGCTTCAATGTACTCAGTGGAGCAGAAATAAATGTTTTTTTCTGGACCTTCTTTGTTTTCCATAGTCCAGCAAATGCTTGGTATTTGGTCTCTAGTTGCTTTGCATGTTCAAAAACCTGCCCGCTCTTCCAGCAATTCTCAGTTCCCGTATTGCTTAAGCCTGGCCTGCAGAATTTTCCGCATAACCTTGCTGGACTGTGAAATGAGCACACTTGTTTAATACTTTGAGAATTCCTTGGCATTACTCTTCTTTAGCATCAGGATGTAAACTGATTTTTTTTCCAATTCAGGGGCCACTGTTGTGTTTTAAAACTGGCTTACGTATTCATCTCAAATTCATCACCCCACTCTCCTTGTTGCTAGCAGCGCTTCCTAAGACTCATTTAGCTTCATTTTCCAGGATATTTGGCTCTAGATCAATAACCGTACACCGTCATGGTCCTTGGTGACATCAAGAGTTTTCTTCTATAGTTTTGTGTGTGTGTGTGTATACTTGCCTCCTCTTCTTAATCTTTTCTGCTTCTGTTAAATCCCTACCATTTTTGTCTTTTATCATGCCCATTTTTGTATGAAACTTTCCCTTTATATTGCTGTTTATAAGCGATATCTTGTCTCTCCCTTTCCATTATTTTTTTCCTTTTTTTCAATGATCATTTAATAAAGCCCTCTTATCTCTCATTACTATTGTCTGGAGTTCTGCATTCATTTGAGTAATCTTTTTTTCCTTTCTATTTCTCTTTCCTTCTTTTTTTCAGATATTTGTCAAGCTTCATCAAATATCCATTTTGCTTTCTTGCTCTTTTTCTTTGAAATATTTGTTGGTGTTGTTGCTATTGCTGCCTCCCGTACTATACAGCAAACCTCTGTCCAGTTCTTCAGGCAATCAATCCTCCAGAGCTAATCCCCTAAATCTATCCATCACTTTTACTTCAGGTCATCACACCAATATGGTCTGATGGTTTTCCCTATTTTCTTCAATTTCTATCTGAATTTTACAATAAGTAGGTCATGATCTGAATCACAGTCAGCTCTAGGTCTTGCTTTAACTGACTGTATAGAGCTTCTTCACCTTTGGCTGCAAAGTATATAATCAATCTTATTTCTATATTGACCACCTAGTCATGCTTGTATCTTGAGTTGCCTTCTAGGTTGTTAAAAAGAGTGTTTCTCATCACCAGTGGGCTTTCTTAACACAACTCTGTTAATCTCTGCCCTGATTTATCCTATATTCCAAGACCAAACTTGTCTGTTATTTCAATGACCTTTTGATTTCCTACTTTAGCATTCCAATCCTCTATGATAATTGTGACTTCTTTTGTTTATTTTTGGGGGGATGTTAATTCTAGATGTTCTAGAGCATAAGCTTGTTTTACTGTGATATTGAATGGTTTGCCTTGGAATCAAACAGATATCGTTTGATTATTATGGAGATTATGCCACAGTACTGCGTTTCTTACACTTTTTTTTCACTATGAGGGCTAATACATTTCTCTTAAAGGATTCTTGCCCACAGTGGTATATTTAGTAAACATATTAATTATCCATTCTTTTCCACTCAAATTTGCTGACACTCAAGATGTCTGTGTTTAATCTTTTTATCTTCTGTTGACCATATCAATTTTTGCTTGGTTTGTAGATTGTGCATTCCAGTTTCCTATGTGATACTGATCTCATCAGACTTTCCTTTCATCACAACATGCTCCCATAACTGAACTTCCTTTCAGCTTTTGCTGCATTAGTACTGGAGCTCTTCAGTGTTGTTCACCATTCCTCCCCAGTAACAAACTGGATATCATCCAATCTGAGAGCTTCATCATCTGATGTCATTTCTTTTGTCATTTTAGTATGGTCTTTTGGGTTTTCTTGGCAGAGATAATGGAATAATTTCCCATTTCCTTCTCCTGTGAATCACCTTTTCTCAGAACTCTCCACTATGTCCTGTCCATCTTGGGTAACCCTGCATGGCATAGCTCAAAATTTCATTGAGCTATTCAAGACCCTCCAAAACAAAAAGGCAATGATCACAGGAAGTGCATAGTATGGACTTAATAAATTCTTATTGATTCATCTTAATTTTACTTATGATGAGATTAAAAGTTAGATGGATGGGATGCTTTGCCTAACATCACGTGGTGGATAAGTGTTGGAACTGTTGAATGCAAGACTCCAAGAGCTGTCTCTTGTCTATAACAGAAGGACATGTGGGATGAGAAGGATAAGATTGTATTGCTGTGGAGACTGGAGAACTTGAAATGAGCAGTAGGGCACAGTTAGAGGCAAAAATGTGTTTATTGGTTATAAAGTAGATCTATGCCACCCATGTGGATATATGATTTTTTTTAAATTACAAAACCTGTTAAGTATGACTACTTGTCAAAAATATCCATTTAATTTTTCACATATGTGTATGCATTCACACACACACAGAGGGAGAGAGAGAACTAAATGTTGCAAAATAGTCCCTTCTTTTTTCCCCTTTAAGAAAGCATTGTGTGTTTATTTTGACCTGATTTCATTATTATAAAAATGGTCATGGAGAAGTGCATATTTGACTTGGAAAAAAAAGCAAGACCTTGGCTTCAATCTTGTCTCTTAGACAAAATATTATAATCACACAAACTTAGACAAATAACTAAACCTCAGTTTCCTTATGTATTAAATGGGGATATCATTCATATTATTTACTTCACCTTAATAGGCATCTTTGAGGATCAAATGAAATATGCTTGCATATTGTTATATAAAGGTCAAATCACTATGTCTTTTTTTCAGTCCAGGTGAATGGTAAAGTGTAGTGTCACTAACGAAACATCCCACTAGAGGAGAAATTCTTGATGTCAGTTTAGGGCCTGTTCAATGGAACCGTCAGGTTGAGATACTCAACAGAAAGTTGGAAACATTGGTCTGGATTGAGATAAGGAAAGGAGTGAAATAAATAATTATCCAATAAAATGACATTATGAATTTGCCATTCTCTTTGACTTTGGGAGAGAAGTCAGAGTGGGAGAGGCAATGTTGGGTTCATATGCATAGAGTTGATATTTGAAGTGGAAGGGTAAAACCATGGTGGTCCAGTAGAGTATCTAGTTCTGGAATCAGAAGACTTGATTATACAGTTCCCTTTCTTACTCAGGTAACAAACCTGTGTGACAATTATTTATAGTCGAGCAAAATAAACTTCAAAAATTGGTTATGTTCAAAAATATGTGTCTCATTCTGCATCTTGTATCTATCATCTCATTTCAAAGAGGAAAAGAGCATACATCTTAATTATTACCCTAGAACTGTAGCTTCTCATTGCATTGATCAGATTTTGCTAGTATATGAATATACACATATGCGTGTATGCAGGTGTATATGTTAACACATCTTCGTGTGTGCATGTGTGTGTGTTTGTGTGTGCGTGTGTGTGTGTGTGTCTAACTCTTCTATTGATCTAGGACAAGACAAATCAACAAGTACTTACTATGTGGCAGGCATTGAACAACTTTGAGAGATTCAAAGAAAGGCAAAAAGAGTCCTTACTCTCAAGGAGCTTAGAGTCTAGTAGAGGAGATAATTGTTTGGTAATTTTTAGTCATGTCCAACTCTTAATGACTCCATTTAGGGTTTTCTTGACAAAGATAATGGAATGGCTTTCCATTTCCTCCTCTAGCTCTTTTATATATGAAGAAACTATGGCAAACAGGGTTAAGTGATTTGCCCAGGGTCGCACAGTTAGTGTCTGAGGCCAGATTTGAATTCAAGAAAAGGAGTCTTCCTCATTTCACTTCCAGCATTCATCCACTGTACCACCTACCTGTCCTAGAGGAGACAATATACAAGCAGATATTTACAAACACAATGGTTATAGGAGGAATTGGAGGTAATCTCAAAGGAGAAGGACTAGAATTTAGGGTAATGTAGATTGGTCAGTTTTTAGTACTACCCGAATCTACCTTTTAAAAAAAAATTCTCTACCGATTCCCTGCTGCTCATTTCAATCTTTCTAGTCTCTACAGATAGATACCCTCACCCCTATCATCCCAGATGTCCTGATTTGCTATAGGAACTAGAGCTGTTCTTAAGACCCAGTGTTAGTCAGTTTCTTTTTATTTTGCCTTGGGTTACTCCCCTTATACTCATTTTATATCATCATTGTCAAAACCATCATCAATACCTTTTCAGCTCTGGTAGTTCTCCCACTTCAATCTCCGTCCTGTTTGTAGAGACCATCACATGGACCACTATATGTGATTTACTTACTTCCCAACCATTTACTCTCCAACTGCCCTGTACCTAATTCTTTCCCCTAACTTTAAAAAATCTCTGTATTATAATGAAATCAATACTGTCATTGCTGTTGGAAAGGGTAAGCCATATTACTGTCATATATTTTCACTCACTAGTTAGTCAGCTAACATTAATTAAGTCTACTCTGTGCTAGGATCTGTGCTAATCTCTAGGAATAAAAGAAATGCAAAAAAAAATTGCAACTGCTGTCAGGAATTTGCCAGTCTAATGTAGTAATGGCATATAAACAAGTATGTACAAAGAACAACTAGCTATATACAGGATAAACTGGAGAGAAGCAACAGAGAGAAGGCAGTAGTATTAAAAATATGGGGAAAGGTTTGCTTACAGAAGGTGAAATTTTCTCTGACCCTTGAAGGAAGACAGGCAAGTCAGTAGACTAAGATGAGGAGGGAGTGCATTCTGGGCATGGGTAGCAGTGAAAATGTGGCAAATCAGGAAATGGATTTTCTCATGGAAAGAAAAGCAAGGATGCTTGTGTCATTGGCAATGAGGAAGAGTAAGGTATAAGAAGGGGAAGGTAGGAAGGATCAAGGATGTGAAAAGCTTTTAGTCATCCCTATAACTGTAAAAAACTCAATACATTCTGGCTGCCATTCTCATATATGTTGTCTAGCCATGTTAAAATGGTGAAGCCTGGGATTTCCTCTGCTTTTTCATTTGCATCTTTAATGCAAAACACAGTTCCTAGCATGTAGTAAACACTTATTTTTTCATTCATCTTTTCCTCCTCTTCATCATCATCATAACTCAAAGTCTTTATAGCATTTTATAGTTTCTGATCATTCTTTTATAAGGAATCTTTATAGAATCTATTCAAAGTTTATGAAAGACATGCTTTAGCATATGAGAGTTTATCAAAGGCTGAAGACAGAATCATAATTACTGAATAAAATTTTGCTAAATAATAATGCATATATATATGATATCTACATATACATTGTCTATATGGTAACAAAGAAATTAGGAGACACCTTGTACTGTTAAAAGAACCATGCCTTTGGACTTATCAGACCAGGCTATGGCTAAATCCTTTCATCTCTCTGGGCCTTACATTCCTCATTTATAAAATGGGGATAACAATTCATACACTGTTTACTTGATAAGGTTACTATGAAAAGTATTCTTCAGTCTCAAGAAGTCAGAGAATCTAGTTCAAATCTCATCTCTCTGACCTGACAAGGAATCACTTAGCCTTAATGGCCTCATTTTTCTCACCTCTCACCAAGGCACAGGGTTGTGGTAGGTAGTCTCTAAGGTCCTTTGAATTGCCAATCTCTAATCCTCTGAATTCTAGAATAAAATAAAATCCTCTTACTTTATACTCTTGACTATTCAGCAGTCCAGACCAAATTTCCAGACATATCACATTACTCTTCCTCATAACACGCTATTCTTCAAACTCAGCATTTGTCTCCAGTCTCTAGGACTTTGCAAAGTCTTTCCTCCTTGCCTGAGAAACACGCCCTGATCAATTCCATCTCTTATATAGGAGCATTTTTTGAGCAGAAAAGTGATGTTGTTAGGTTTGTGAATTAATGGAGCTGGAAGGTGGGAGGAAGGGAAAATGTGAACAAGTAACTGTAAATGCAGATGGGATGAATGCAATTTCAAATGAGATCTTTTGTATTGAAAACCAGCACTTGTATCTTTTATGAAATCTTTGGTGTAAAGCTACTCAGAAGTAGATTGGGATAGAATCCCTTATCTGGATCCAGGAAGACTTGAAATCAAACTCAGACCACTTACTAATTATGTGACCCTGGATCAATCACTTAAACTCTATCTGCTGCCTCAATGTGTTCATCTGTATAATGGAGATAATAAAAGCACCTATCTCACTGAGCTGTCGAAAGGATCAAATAAATTGATATTTTAAAGCGCCCAATAAATGTTAACTATTATTACTTTTATTATCTAGCCCAATCATTTTATTTTTTTCAGATAAGGAATTGAAAGTTGAATGAATTTCCCAAGCTCTGCTTGCAAGTTAAGTGAATTTCTGCAAACTGCAGAGCCAGGGTTTGAATCCATGTTATTGGATCCCAAACCCTGACCTTTTCCAACTATGTCAAGCTGTCTTCCTATCATTTCTTAAAAAAACAATAAATCCTTCATTTATTTATTTTCAGTTTTCAACATTCATTTCGAGAAGATTTTGAGTTAAAATTTTTCTCCCTGTCTTTCCCCTAGCCCCCACTCTAAGATAACAAGCCTACTGAATACCCCTTCCCCCAATCTGTTCTCTTTTATTTCCTCCCTCATCCCCTGCCAACTTTCTGATAGGGGAGGATGGATTTCTATACTGCAGTGGCTGTTTTTCTTATTTCCTAGTTGCATGTAAAAAACAATCTTTTTAACATTTGTTTTTAAAACTTTGATTTCCAAATTCTTTCCCTTCTTCCTTCCTTACCCACCCCTACCGGGAAGATAAGCAATTCAATATAGGTTGTACATGTGTAGTCGCACAAAACATTTCCATAGTAGTTATATTGTGTAAGACTAACTATATTTTGCTCTGTCCTATCCCACCCTCTACTTATTCTATTTTCTACTTTGACCCTGCCCTTTTTCAAAAGTGTGTGCTCCTAACTCCCCTCTCCCCCAATCTGCCCTCCCTTCTATCATTCCCTCTCCTATCTCCTTCCTCCCTACTTTCTTGTAGGATAAGATACCCAATTGAATGTGTACTTAATTCCCTCCTTAAGCCAAATTCAGTGAGAGTAAAGTTGACCCATTCCCATTCACCTGCCTCTTCACCATTGTAACAGTTTTCTCTTGCTTCTTTCATATGAGATAATTTACCTTATTCTATCTCTTCCCTTCTCCTCTCATTATATTCCTCTCACCTCTTAATTTTAATTTTTAGATATCATTCCTTCATATTCAACAGATCCTGTTCCCTCTCTCTATGTATACATGTACACACATATACACATACTCACAAATGTATTTATACACACATATACCTTCTGATATATACATATATGTATACATAAATATACATATATGTATACACAAATACACACACATATGTATATATTCCCTTCAACTATCCTCATACTGAGAAAAGACTCATGAGCTACAATTATCATTTTTCTATGTAGACATATAAATAGTTCAACTTTGATAAGTGCCTTATTATTTCTTTTTCCTGTTTGCCTTCTCAGGCTCTCTTGCTTCTTGTATTGGAAAGTCAAATTTTCTGTTCAGCTCTGGTTTTTTCATCAATAATACTTGAAAGTCCTCTATTTCATTTAATGACCATATTTTCCCCTGAAGCATTATACTCTGTTTTGTTAGGTAGGTGATTCTTGGTTTTAATCCTAGCTCCTTTGATCTCCAGAATATCACATTCTGAGCTTTTTTATCCCTTAGTGTAAAAGCTGCTAGATCTTGTGTTATCCTGATTGTGTTTCCACAATCCTCAAATTGTTTCTTCCTGACAGCTTGTAATATTTTCTCCTTTATTTGGGAACTGGAATTTGGCTATGATATTCCTAGGAGTTTTCTTTTTGGGTCCTTTTTCAATAGGTGACTGGTAAATTCTTACAATGTCTATTTTGCCCTTTGGTTCTAGAATATCAGGGCAATTTTCCTTGAGAATTTCTTGAAGGATCATTTATAGGCTCTTTTTTTGATCATGGCTTTCAGGTAGTCCAATAATTTTTAAATTCTCTTTCCAGGATATATTTTCCAGGCCAGTGGAAATGAGATATTTCACATTGCCTTCTATTTTTTCATTTGTTTGAATCTGTTTTATAGTATCTTGATTTCTCATGAAGTCATTAGCTTCCATTTGCTCAATTCTAATTTTGAAGGAATTATTCTTTTCAGTGAGTTTTTGAAATTCCTTTTTGATCTGGGCAATTCAGCTTTTTAAGGCATTCTTTTCCTCATTGGTTTTTGGGCCCTCTTTTGCCATTTGAGTTAGTCTATTTTTTAAGGTGTTATTTTCTTCAGTGTATTTTTGGGTCTCCTTTAGCAGCCTATTGACTCTCTTTTCATGATATTCTTGCATAATTCTCATTTCTCTTCCCAATTTTTCCTCTGCTTCTCTTAGTTGACTTTCAAAATCCTTCTTGAGTTCCTCCATGGCCTGTAACTAGTTCACATTTTGTTGGAAACTTTTAATGCAGGAGTTTTGACTTCGTTGACTTTTTCTGGTTCCATATTTTGATTCTTTTTATCTCCAAAAAAAGGATTCTATGATCGGATTGTGCTTCCTCTGCTTGCTTATCTTGCCAGCCAATTACTTGACTTTTGAGCTCTTTGCCACAGTAGAACACTGCTTCCAGAATGGAGAGAGCTATGTCCCAAGTTGCTGGAGTTTTCACAAATGTTGAAAGAAGTCTGAGGAGGGTGCCCTCTCTACAGCCACTTCAAGCTCCTGCACACTCAACTTTCTCACCCCAGCACCACCACCCAAGACTGTGACCCAGATCCAAGCAGGTCAAGCAAGATTGATTACCCTCTGAATGGTTGTTTGGTCACCCTATGATCTGTAAGCCAGGAGCTTTGGAGGCAGCCACCCAGAAACAGCTGCAGCTGCCACACCTCAGCCACCTCTCACACTGGGAACAGGGGCTGGACCATGCTATCTAGTCACCCAGTTCCCATAGAGTTCCCCACTGGCCTTTTACTTTCAATTTGGTGTTAATTGGTTGGTTGAGAAGTCTGGAAACCACCACAGCTGCTAGTGATTCACTCTCCTGAAGTCTTCTCTGGCTGCTGGTTGGGGCCACCCCAGGTCTGGGACTCACAGCTTATGCAGGACTTGGCTTGGCTTCCAGCATTGTGGGATAGACCCTCTCTGTCAGCCTGCTGGGCTGCCTTCAGTGGGAGATTTGTTTCTCAGTCACTTTGTGGGTTGTGTAGCTCTAAAATTTGTTTAGAGCCATATTTTACAGGTATCAGAGGTGCTTGGTGTGGGACCTTATGCCAAGTTATTGCTTTTACTCCACCATCTTGGCTCTACCCCCTCTTCCTATAATTTTTATGCCAATAAATAGATCTCCCCATGCACATCTATCTTTCACACGTGTGCTATCATCACCTCCAACGTTGGGCAGGAACAATAACAAATCTCTGTCTCAGACCTGTGCATGTCCTCAGATGTAAAAGTCACAAATCTGACAGAAGAGACTTCTGTAAGTTCCCTTGTTCTACATTGTGCACTGACTCCAGTTAGGCATTTACATCTGATCTATGGAAAACAGAACAATGACAGGAATAACCTACCATCTTTCATTTGCAGAGTAGTAGGGCAATCATTTTTTTTTAAAGCTGCCCTTTTGATAAAGTGTACAGCATGGGTGAATAGCTAACCTGGGTGAGTAATGTATTCTATGGCCATGGAATAGTGATTGAATCCCAAACTTTGGCCTCATTATCAAGCTCTAACCAGCTCAGTAAAGCAGTCAGAGATTAATAAAATCAGTAGGGGAGCAAAGATCTTGCAGGAAGGACTTTTTTGTCTCAGCAATGAGAAGGACAGATGGGTGGCAAGCTGGGGACTGTGTCTGTAAAAGAAAAAAAAACCCTCTGGGACTCTCCACTTTTATGCCTGTTATTTCCAAAGATTTTCCCTGAAGGAAAACCTTCCTGCCTGAGTTTTGACCACCTGGGATCAGCCATTGCTGACAACATCCAGTTATTATTAGTTCCGCCCACACATGGAGCATTGTAACACAGAGAGGTTAATAGGTACCCATGCCGAGCTCTGGGAGAAGCTGCCAGGTTTCAGAGTCTATCGTGGTGCTTGGGGGTAATGGTTTGAGAGGAAACTGCTGAATTAAAAAAGATTAGATGCTGGCACTACAAAATCGTTCCTTAATATACATGTGATTAGGCTCCAGGTGGCCCTGGACTTGGGTCGACTCAGTTAATGTTCCCTTGGCTAGAGAAGGATAAAATTGTAAATGGTTGTAAAGAGTTGTATTAAGTATTTGTTGGTAACTCTGGACCAAAGTGTTGGCATCATAGTTTATATTTGGTGAGGGGCAGCTGCCAAGATAGAGACATTAATCTGACATAAAAAGTAATGGTAAACCTGGGGTTTAATTCTGAGACAAGCCCTTTGCCTAACCAGCCTCACCATGAAGTCCTCATGCACTAGTGGTTCTGAAAGTGCTCTGACTTTGGCACTACATATTACTTACTGATTCTCTCTGAACAGAATTGCTCCAGTGAGAACATGGCAAGGAAATGCAGTGGAAGGTTTGATTACCTCCCTTGTTGCAACCTACTTTCCAAGTAATTTGGGACCTTGATTATATTATCGTGCTTTCATAGCTTACCCACCTTCAAAACGGGTATATGTAGCATAATGGTGGCATAATGTTCATCCATGTATAGGAAACCCTTTTTTCAACTTGACTACTTAAGTTATTATTATTATGATGTTTGTAAATTTTTTTCCAAATATTAATTGTTTTAATTATGCAAAACTGAATTAAAAAACACTGCAGATTTACACTTGTAGTGTTCTGAATACATATCTAAAAGCAACATGGTATATCGTGAGTAGTGATGGACATCCTTCAGTATTTTAAAGATGCCAGACTTTTGATGATGCTTCAGTACATCAAAAAGTTAAAAAAAAAAAAAGGGGGGGGGCACAGCTAGGTGGTGCAGTGAGTAGAGCACTGGCTCTGGAGTCAGGAGGACCTGAGTTCAAATCCGGCCTCAGACACTTAACACTTACTAGCTGTGTGACCTTGGACACATCACTTAACTCCAATTGCCCTGTCTTCCCCCTTCAAAGAAAAGTTTTAAAAAATTGTTCTCTGTAGTGAGTTAATAAAACATACTGTTTCTCCAAAGTCTTGTGGTGGAGACATAGTAGGTAGACTCATAAACTTGGAAGCTTATTAGCTGTATAGTTATAGGGAAATCACATTAATTTCTTTAGATTCAGTTTGCTCATATGTAAATGGAGATTTATGTTGCCTAAAACATTCAATTCCTGAATTATTGTGAAAATAAAATGAAATAACATGTAAATCATGTCACAAAACTTAAAGTGGCATTTTTTGTTATGATGATGATGATGGTTTTCTTAAGCAGCTTCTTCAGGATAGCCAATTAGGTGATCTAAATATTTAGAATTGTCTTATTTTTCCATCTTTCCTTCCTTTTTTCCTTCTACTCTTCCTTCCTTCCTTCTTTCCTTCCTCCTTCCTTCCTTCTTTCCTTCCTTCCTCATTTCCTTTCTCCTTGCCTCACCTCTCTCTTCCTTCCTTCCTTCTTCCGTTCCTTCTATCATTTTTTCATTCCTCCCTTCTTGCTTTTTTTCCCCTATTTTTAATCATTCGGAATAAGATCTTTGATATAGTGTTTTTCTAAAGCTGATTCCCAGAGATCTGCAGTTTGGTAAACAACCCCTTTCTATGCTTACATTGAGAGCTCACATACAAGCTGAAATTTTTTTATTAAGCAAATAATAGAAGTCAAGTCAACAACTGCACCAGTGAGTTGCTAAGCCACCAGAAAAATGCAAACTATTCTAAGGATAAGAACCAGGCAAGCAGCTGAATCCATAAGCTGTGTAAAAATGAGGTGGCTAAATCACAATCTTGTCCTGAACTGAATCATGTTAGGGTTTATATACATCAAGTTGACTTGTCTTAAACCAAATAGCTTTTGGAGAAAATTATAGGGTATAACTATGCATATGCAGAGAGGTTAAAGAAAACGTCTTTGGCACAAATATATTTTCACGAGCAATCAGCAACTACCAGCTTTTTATTTCTGTGTAATTTGAACATCATCCTTTTAATTGTGATGATTAGAATCAACAAAATAATAATACGCTACCTGCTCTTTATAGCTAGGCTTTGCCCTGGTGACATTTTTTTCCTTTTTCTTTTTGCCACGAACAATCAACAAACAGTGGAATCTTACATTTTCTCTACAGTTCAGACCCATACGTTTCTATAGAGATTCGATGCAACATGGAAGAGCGTTTGCAAAAGGTTGGATGTTCTCTTCTCATATTTTCATCAAGTACATCCTCAATATGGGCAAAGATAATTAACATAAGGATATTAAAATTAAGGAAAAAAAAGATCTAGCTACCAAAATTTATTGGTGCCATTTTTAATTTTTGATTTGTGATTCTGTTTGGTTACTTGAAATCATTCCCTGATTTCATAAATACTTAAGATTGTTGAGTTAAAAGGGATTGTAAAGATTATTATTTCTAAATGTCTCAGGGTACAGAGGATGAAACTGAGTCTCAGGAAGGGAAAGTGACTTCCCAAAGAACCCATTAGTTTTTAGATAGCATACAGGCAACAATTTGGGTTACAAATTTCTCATTCGTATCTCTTTTGATACACATTGCACTTTATATTGCAGTGGTGAAGTGAGACTGAGTCTTTTTTTTTTTTAAACTCCTACAAAGCCTCATCATCATTTGATACAAATTGATACAGGTAAAATGGAAACTATTTTAAAATAAGTTAAAAAAAAAAAAGAAAATATTGTCCATCAAGTAATTATATGCTTAAGGCAAGATACATAATCATTCTAATTTAGAAGCCAACAAACCTTGTAATTGGAATGAACAGGTTTTCATTAACTGGTCAGTTCTGCATATTGAACTAAGTCAGTGTATGTTAGTTTATTTGCATTCTAATTAATAACTCTGGATTAGGCCTAGAAGCTAATGTCTTTTCTGATACCATGTATGTCTTACCTTCTCTTAAGAGAGCAGATGGGTCTTTTCAATTCAACAACCAATTAACTAAACATACATTAATAAACATTTGTTAGAAAGAATTGATAACACAAAAATGTTAAGCTTGCCAGGTGTCAGACAGTTGATTCTTATCATGATGAAAAGGGGGTCAGCATTTGTATGAGAAAACCTGGAACGTATGGAACAAAATGCTACAGAGAGATGTTTTGAGTTCTTCAGACGTTACTTTCTGATCGTGTCTTTCTTTGAATAGCAAAATTCCTTGAGCATTCAGTGCTTTTGTTATCATTCTGAACATTTGATTGACATCTTAAGTAACATTATTTTTCAATGAATAAATTTTAAAAATAGTTTGAACTTAATAGGTTTCTTATACTATGCACTAGGGTACAAAAACTAGGATATTCCTTTGATGAGTTTATTTGCAGTAGAGGGAGATAGCACATATACACTACTATAGGGGACAGTTGAGGCCAGTATGGGGTATGGTTTGGAAATTTAATGTGTTGATGAGTAGTGTCACAGAGGAGTAGATTGACAGGTCCTGTAGCAGAGCAATAGCTTTATCGAATTGGTCATGACTACAGAAATGGAAACGTGGTGAGGACATATGTAGTAGAAAGGCAGGTTGGTGCTATGATGGCTGGGGAATAGGATAAAGTATGGTTTGAGAATAGCCGGAATAATGTAGGTCACAGAGCTAACCAATTGGAATGGTAGGGTTCCAAATGTGGAATTCCATTGATGAAGGGGTTAGGACAGTCTTTAGGAAACAGTTTCTTCATATAGCCTCATGGCAGGTAGGAAGAAGATAGGCAGGTATATCAGCAAGCACCCTAACATACCTAGGATGGCTGCTAGCACAGGTTCTTAGATCTGCTTTTCTAAAGGAAAGCAACTCAAAATGGGTAAAAAATCCTAACTTTAATCAATCAAACGTATATCATTTACTTAGTTCAGGGGGAAAAGGCAACACCCTGAACTTCAGAGAATACAAACAGAAGTTACAAGCAGACAAAGAAACAGATCAGCAGATGGACTTCCAGTTGTCTGAGCATTACATCCATACCTAGTTAGTTACCAGAGAGGGTAGCACCAACATCTGGATTATCAAAAACTGGGGGGAGGGGAGTGGTTCAACGGCTGCCCAGAGTCTCTTCTGGCCAAATCACACAACTCTTTCCAAAGTGAAACCCAAAGCAAAAACTCACCCCAGGGTATATATAGCCTTCTCCTGGATCAGAGAATGTCACAACCCTCTTGACCCACTGCCCAATCATAAAGTAATAAGGCGTTGGCATTCCTGAAAAACAAACCTTCTACCATAGGCTCCATGTGACCACATTCAGCCTATTAGGGGGCAGAGTATACTTTCAAATCAGGGGAGGTTCTCAGAGCCACTTAAGCCCATCAAAGGGCCTGGGGGCAGGGAAGATGTTCAGATTCCCGTAACAGCAGGTATTTAAGAACATCTAATCTGGAGATAAAAAATGATCCTTCCCTCCTCCTCCGTTTCCTTTTTCTCTGCAGATGCAGGAGTTCCCTTCATGTAAAACTTTGCATCTATTGCTGACTTTTGTGTGACCATTTTACTGAACTGGTTTAAACTATGATTTCTATATTTTTTTTTATTATTTAAAGAATAAGGAGTTGATCAAAACAAAAAAAAAAGGTGACAGGTGAAAAGGAATAGAATGGAGGAAGGGACAAGGGTCATACTTAAAGAATGGAAGACAAAGAGTCAACTATGTGTGTGAGTGGCCAAGAGGGAAAGAGGTAGGTAGTTAACTACAGTGGCTGCTTTGCTGTTCAGTAATTTAAATTGTAAATCACAAGAAAAATGAAAGGTTTCTTCCTCCCTGCCCTGCCCTGCCTCGCTCCCCTCCTCCTCCCCCTTTACTTTTCCTCAAGTGTTTTGCTAAAAGCAGAGTTTGGGGAGAATAGAATGAGGGTCATAGAAAAAGGAAGGAGAGTGACAGGACAGACTCAAACTTAGGTTTTGCCTTTGTGTGGGTCAAGCTTTCACTTTTTATAGCCCCAGTGACATAAAACATTACCTGAAACTTTCTGTTAATAGTTTCTCTCTGATTTCATCTTTTAAGGGGCTCTGGATCCCCCAGTCAATTGAGTGGGAGGCAACTTTGGATTTTTCAAGGCTATGATAGCTACAATAAGAAAGAGACTGGTGAAGCAAGGAAAGCTAGATTAAGGAAGAGAACACAGGAAAACAATCTGTGTCTGAGAAGAAAAGAACAGGGGAATACAAAAGAATGTTGACTTTCCTTAGGCATTGCGAAAATGATTTGTCTAAATGGTGCAAAGCATAGGGCCCAGTGCTAGCTTTGGAGGCATACTGAAGGGAGATTAGAACAGAGAGGACTGAAAGAAAGGGTTCTGGCCTTACCCTTCTCTAGCAAGTAGCCTGTATTCATTCACTTATTTAAGGCCTTGAAGCTCCAACTGACAGATCTAATAATCCCTGTGTGACAAAAGGAAACAGTTATAGAAATGGTTTTGTGTGAACTTGGGAAGTTTTATGCTTTGAAGTTACCTTACTTCAAGGGACCTCTTTGGTCTCTGTTTCACTGACACACTCTAGGTAACTTTGGCTTCTTAACTGTCTTGTACCCTTAACATCACTATTAGTTGAAAAGAATCAACAGAAAAAACATATTCAACAGACATTCAATGAATAGCCGCTGTGTTCAAGGCTTTATTTTATTAGACAGCTGTTAAGTGTATAAAGCAAATTAATCCCATGCATTCTGTCCAGAACTTACAATTAATTTGTGCAAAAGACTATGCAATAGGCTCCAGTGAAACAAACTCTTCAGTCTTTCTTTGTTGCATAAAGTGCCTTTCTATTTCAACACTTCTGGTAGCCTAGGAAGAAACGTATTTACTTCCCCGAAAAGCCTCTTCTCCCTGAAAGTCCACTACACATCTGGCCTTCTTGGGCCTTATTGGCCTAAAAGTTCACTGATTCTACCATCCTTTCCTCAGATTGATCCATTTTTCCCAGAAATTCTCTTTTAAACCCACAAAGTGAGGCTGATGACCTTACACAGGCCTCCCTCACTCAAATCCAATTCATTTTCAAATCATGTCATCATCTTTCTGATGTCAAGGTCCTCTTTTTGAGAACGAAGGAGCAACCACACACACACACACACACACACACACACACACACACACACACATGCTAATCCTGTTTTCACTCCCTTCTTTGTTCCCCTTGACTCTCTGGATTATACCTCACCCCTTCATGGGCATCTTCTTCCTTTCCCAGCCTCACCCTAACTTTCAAAACCTACTTTTATGTGTCTTCCCCCAGAAGGTAGGGACCATCTTTCTTCCTGGTTGTATTTTTATTCCCAGTGCTTTGAACAGTATCTGGCCCATAAGGACTTTCTAAATGTTTGTAGATTTGGTTTAACAGAAATTCTGCAGTGATGAAGAGCATTTCTCAGCCTATTGTTTACAGGTTTAAGGCTTTGGATTACTTCGAGCAGAAAGAGTTGGATTTATATTTTTCTTTCAATAAATCAGTGATTAATAATAATGAAAGCTAGCATTAGTGTAGCACTTTAAGGTTTCCAAAGTGTTTATCAGTGTCATTGCATTTGATCTTCACAACAATTCTGGGAGGCGGTACTATTGTTTTCTCCATTTTGCAGAAAAGGATCCTGAAACTAAGTGTCTTGCCCAGGGTCACACAGCTAGGAAGTATCTAAGATGGGATTTGAACTCGGGTTGGTCTGAGTCTATGTTCAATGCTCTCTCCACTGTGCTGTCTTGCTGCCTCTAGAACATCAGAAATACTATAGATTACAAATACGGAAACTAGTTTGGAGCAACTTCTGTAGAATTGTCACAAAAACCACAAACACTTGGAAATAAGCACTGGGCAGCTCAGTGGTAGAGAAAATGCAGGGCCTGGAGTCAGGGAAGAGTCATCTGCCCTAATTCAAATCTGGCCTCAGACCTTACTATCTGTGTGACCCAAGGCAAGTCACTTAACCCTGTTTGCCTTAATTCCTTATCTGTAAGATGAGCTGAAGAAAGAAATAGTAAACTGCTCCAGTATCTTTGCCAATAAAACCCTAAATGGGGTCACAAAGGGTCAGACACAACTGAAAAATGACTGAACAGTCCCAGCATTAAGATCATAATAAAATCTAAAAAAGAACTATAAAAATCCATGAATGCATCTATGGTGGCCCCCTCTGGAACCTCATTCTACTTTATCTGTCTCCTGTAGGAGGAGGAAGGTGAGGGAATTTATACAGTTTGATGGGACACACAGCCCCCAGCTGAGTCTGAAGCACAGTTTCAGCATTGACCACTTCCTCCTTTTCTGGTAGACCCTATGTCTGGCCTCTGGAGCAGTGCAAACACAGGACTCTGCCTGCGCTCACACAGGCAGCTGGGAATATCCTGAACTCACTACATAGAAGATGCATAGGAAGAAAACAGGATCAACAAGGCTGAGGTCCACTACAACACTGATGCACCAGGTCTCATAAGGCACAAGTTTTGGTTGCTAATAAAGAAAAGACAATTCGATCCAAGAAAAAAATTTTATTCCCTATACCTATTTTCTCTAAGAATCCTGCCAACCCACATAGAAAAAAAAAACTGCCATAATAACTTACACATACATAGCTTTTTAAAGTTTCCAAAGAATCTTCTAGACATCATTTCCTTTGGCCTTTATTTAGAACAACAACAACAAAAACTTTGTGAGATGGGTGTTATCACTATTCCCATTTTGCAGTTGAGGCTATTGAAGTACGGAGAGATTTGATAACTTTTGCAGGGTCACATAGTAAGTTTCTGAGATGAGTATTTCAATTTAGGCCTTAGAATTATAACTTCATAGGCCAAGACCTGAGAGGGACCTCAGAGGTCATCTAGTCCAATTTTCATTGGCTTCTTTTTGCATATGAGGAAAACTAGGCATAGTTGTATCATTGACTTACCCAGGGTCATGTGGCTAGCAAGGCCTGAGCTACAGTTTAAATTCAGCTATTTCTGACTCAAACCACAGCACTTTATGCCATGCGGTCGCTCTTGATTACTAATGTCAAGTCAGGATGATGACGGCCCTCAAGCCTCTGACTGACCAGCAGTATAGTTTTTGTGCTACTTGTACGGTAAAGTAGCACTTAAATGAGATTTATGTTGTACTTCTAGTTTGAAAATCCCTTTGCAAGTTGTATGAATCCCTTCCGTGTCTTTCAAAACATTATAAGGTCGATACTATGAGAACTGAGATTCCTACTTTATTGGTGAATAAAACTGAATGTAACACAGTTCAGGACTTGCCATTATTGCTTTTCTAAGAGATATACTGGAGACTTCTACTGTGGATAAACAAGGTGGATAACCTCAGAACTGTACTTTTTCATTTTGGACACAATGTTCACATGTTCTGGAAAGCGCTGTCTGGACTTGGTCTTTCTTAGGCTGAATCTAATGCCTTAAATTCCCAGATCCGCGATCTCCTCAGCTGTCATGGAACACTCTAGCTCAGCAATACATAGTTATATACAGAAATAGTCATTATAACTGCTTCAATTCCATGCTTGAAAGCTCTTAAATTCTTTTATCTGATCATAACAGTGTGTCTTTTTCAGTTCTTCCGTTCATCTCTCTCCTAAAGCTACTCTTTACCTTCACCTGATCTCAAGTCCTTACCCTCCTTCTCATTAGCTTGTCTTCCCTCCATAACCTTTCCCACCTTATAGTTTAATTTTAAATTATTTTTTACTTTTGAATCTCTTGTTCCAATATTCCATCACCAAATATGTCTCACCCGGCCACAATCCTCAATTACATTCACCATCTGCTTGCTCTGCTAATATTCGCATGTACTTGAACAGAGCTGGAAGAATTTATGAAGTCGTGCTGGTCATTCAACTACAGATTTTTCTCCCTAATGGCTTTGTGACTTCTTAAACTCTATTCATCAGTACAAGAGTAGGTAACTGACAGTTGGTGTTTGAAAAAATGTGATCATTGTTGGAATATGGGCCTGTGATTCCTCTTTTCCATAATCAATACATTACCCCACTCACCAAAATAGCTGTTCCAAATCTTCTCTTATTTTCTCTAGGCCTCAATAATACCTTACTCATTTAGATCCAATTTACTTGCAAGTCATGGCATCAGCTTCTTGATGTAATAGATGTCTTTGAGAGTAAAGCACAAACAACAACCTGTGTGTAGTAGTAGCTGCCCCCCTAGGGACCCAACTCACCACTTCCATTTGGGTTATGTAGTTTCCTCCCTCTTTAATTTTATTCCTTCCTTCCTTCTCTCCTTCCTTCCTTCCTTCCTTTCTTCATTTTTTCCTTCCTTCCTTTCTTCCTTCTTTCATTTTTTTTCCTTCTTTCCTTCCTTCCTTCCTTTCTTCCTTCCTTCCTTCCCTCCTTCCTTCCTTTCTTTCTTTCTTCCTTCCTTTTTTCCTTCTTTCCTTCCTTTTTTCCTTCCTTCCTTCCTTTTTTCCTTCCTTCCTTCTCTCCTTCCTTCCTTGCTTCCTTCCTTCCTTCCCTCTCTCCCTCTTCTCCCTCTGTCCACATAGGAAAGCAGAGCCTTACCTGCAGGTACTCTATCTAAAAGTAATATTACTTTTGATCACTGAAACCTCACAAGATATCTTGGAGTTTATGTGCTAGATTTCATTCATAAAGAACATGCTGTAAGCACAAATTACTTTGGCTCTCATTGATTGACAAACAATAGGTCCTGGTCCAAGTCTCACTTGGTCATTGCTTGGGCCCTGACAACTCTGAGTTAGTGCAAACAGCAGTTGTTTCTGCTTTGGCCAGAAACTCTGAGGGTCTTCTCATCTGTGATTGATTTTGTTTTGTGAGTAGGTAAAAGAGGCCATTATTTTGCCTCATTTCTTCACTAGCCTTAATCTCTGAATGCGCAATGCCTCAGTCCTGGGAAAGACCTTAGCTTAAAAGGGCCAAGGTCTCCCACTGCACCCTGGACCAGCTCCAGTGGTCTTGAGCTATACTAGACCCAGATGGTTCCAGAATAGATGGAGTCGGTTGACTTTGCACAGTCTCCCCCACCCTTCACTTAAATCCAATTCACTTAAAAGTCATGCCATCACCTCCCTGATGTCCTGGTCCTTTCTGAGAATGAAGGGCAAACAATAGCAACAAAATTAAAACCTTTTCAACCTCCTTTCAGTTGAGGAACTTACCTTTCACTTCAATCAGTAACTGAGATGATGGAAAGGTCCTTTTTCTCTCCTTTTCAATTTCACACAACTCCAATTTCACACCCCACAATCACCTCTTTTACTCCAGTATCTGATGAACCTTCTCCTCCTCAAGGCCATGCCCTCTACATACAACCTTTATCCTCAGACCCCTTTCCTCTCCAGGTGATGGCTCCAAATATCACATCCATTCTCTATTGGTATCTCTATTGGCATCTCACCCTTTCCAAGGGGTCTCCAGTATTCTTAAGTAGGTTAGAAAAGTTTGGGTTCACTGAAAATGGCTACAGCCCCCACTCAAGACACACCAACCAAGTACAGGAATTTATCATGTAACCCAGATTTCATTTAGACACTAACATTAATTTTATATATTTACATTACACTATAATTACATTATTCCCATTCAGATTTCTCTAAAATCTGTTATATCTAATTTTTTTTAATGTTCTATTCATTTCCTTGAAATCTTTCTTAATTATTTTATGGTTAGATTTATCTAGCTCTGAGAAGAAAACAGTTGAGGTCCCCCACTGTTGTTATTGTTGTTCAGTCATTTCAGTTGTATGCAAGTCTTTTTCACACTATTTGGGGTTTTCTTGGCAAAGATATTGGAATGGTTTTCTATTTCTTTCTCCATCTCATTTTCCAGATAGGAAGACTGAGGCAAGCAGGGTTAAGTGACTTGCCCAAGGTAATACATCTAGTAAGTATCTGAAACTGTATTAAACTCAGGTCTTTCTGACTCCAGCCCTGGCCCTCTATCCACTGAACCACTTAGTTGCCCAATTGATGTCTTCCCACTAGCATTATTTTCATGTCTATTTCCTCCTATAATTCATTTAACTTTTCCTTTAAGAATTTGCATGTTATTTCATTGTATGGATACATATTTAAAACTGGTATTGCTTAACTCTCTATGGTGCCTTATAACAAGATATAATTTCCCTGCTTCTAGTTTTTAATTAGGTCAGTTTTTGCTTTTGCTTTGTCTGAAATCATGATGGGTACCCCTGCTTTTTTTTTTTCAGTTGAAGCATGATAGATTTTACTCCAGACCCTTATTTTAACTCTGTGTGTCTTCTATTTCAAACATATTTCTTACAAGCAACACACTATTGGATTTTGGTTTGTAATTCATCCTGCTCTCTGCTTCTGTTTTATGGGTGAGTAAATCACATTTGTAGTTATGATTACTAACTGTGCATTTCCTCCATTCTGTTTTCTTCTGTTTATCCTTCTCTCTCCCTTTTTGTCCTCTCCCCTGCTCTAATGTCTTTTGCTTCTGAACATTGACTTCTTATATTTGACCTCCCTTTTATCAACCCTAAACCTTTTTCTTATCCCATTTCCCTCCTACTTCCCTGTTGGATAAGATAGATTTATATTACTAATTGAGTATGTATGTATACATACATACATATGTATATACATACACACACATGGACATATATAATACACACATGTGTGTATATACATATATACATACACACACATACACACACACATATATATACATATATACATACACACACACATACATATATATACATATTTTTTTTCTCCCTGTTTTAACCAATTTAGATGCAAGGTTCAAGCATTGCCCACTCCATTCCCCTGCCCTGACCATTTTCTTCTCCACTGTAAAAGCCCTTTCTTGTTGCCTCTTTTATGTGAGATAATTATCCCCATTCTTCCTCTCTCTTTCCACTTATTCCAAGGGATCCCTCTTTCTTTCTGATCCACTTTTTAAAAACATCATCTCAACATAATTCACTCTCATACCCTCTTTTTATGCATAATTCTTCTAATTCCCCTAATGTTATAGAAATTGAAAGAGTTTGTCCATGGGAACATTGGTGGAGCTACAAAAGAAGGCTCTGAACATCCAACAAATTTGAGGACCTTGGCCTCTTGATAGGATGAGAAGATGGAATGAAGAGCTATGAAGGCTGGACAAATTTTGCATATTTGCTATTTTCTTAGTGTTAATTCTTCCCATGAAAATTGTGAATCCTGCTTAGAAGCATCATTATTTAGAGCTGGAAAGGATAATTATGCCAAACTTTGATTCTAACAATTTCATTTTGTAGATGAGTAAACTGAGTGTACAGATTTTCACAGTTTTGAACAAGCAGAGTCTGAGCCAGATCTACAACCTGAATCTAAGCTTCCAAATTCATTCCAGTGCTTTCATTTCTTGAACATAATTCTCAGGATTCTCTCTTTCTCTATATTTCATGAGTCAGTCACTAAGAAACTATGATTCTGTAATTCCCTGATTTACTGTGTCTACCTTGTGTTAAGTACTCTACTAAGCTCTAAGGGAGACAAAAATCACCTCTTAAAGGACCTTATCAACTTAGTATTGTCTTTAAGCTTGTTATAATGTTATTTCACACCTTTCTAGCATCAAGAGAGGTAATTAAGTGTTTTGATTTAAAGTGACACTAACTGCTAGTTGGTGAGAGAATAAAAGTAAGAAAGATGAGCAAGTCAAATCTGTCATCAGACACATTTCAAGGCAGATTCCTGTGTGGATGAGAAGGTCAACTGCACTTATTTTTGCTGTCAATTAAATAAAAAAGGTTTTGAAGTTTATTTCTATGAGTTCCATCTGGGAGAAAAACATCTTGATCAATTTTAATAGAATTAAATATAAATCCCCGTTTCCCAATGAGAGTTTCTGCACATTTCCATTACATAAAAGAGATTTAGGTTTTCATTTTGCTAATTTCACTCAGCATTTGCTCCTTCCCCTACCATTTTTACTGCAAAATGGGTTACCTTTCTGTACATTGTCCTGTCACTTCAATGGCCTATTGGATTGCCCCACTTTTATTCTTAGACTTTCTCATTCCCAGTGGTTTGACCTCAGAGAAGGCCCATTAGGGCAGCACTGACTGTCATCCTCTTCTCCTTCATTCTTTAATCTTTTCCAACTCGCTCAAATCTCCCCTTTAGTGTGACCATGTCAGAAATATCCTTCCTCATGCCCACATTAAGATTAACACAGTGAGAATTTCTACAAAGATTGGTCTTCCTTTTCTCTAAAGAAACTTACTTGTCCTTATAACAACCTCTTTTCAAAGCAATTGAGGGTGGAAAGAAAGAAACTATTTCATAAAGATGAATGCCAGTCTCAAAGTGACAATATTGTCAAGCATATCAAATAATTTAAAGTTAAAAAAAGATTTTTCAAAGAGTATTTCAGGAAATTTAGAAACTTAAGGAGAAGAAAATCATTCCAATTTGGATATAAATGATTTCTTAAATCTTGCCAATTTTCAAATATAGAAGCTATTATGACTGTGGAAATTGCAATCCAATGCTTGTTATTAGACATATGATGATAATACATACATAGCTAACATTTTATCAGTGAAATTCATCAATAGCAAACAGAAAAAAAGAGCCCCAGGAGGAATCGCTGCATGCTGGAAATTTCTTCATTCATGTCCATAAATGTGGCTCACCCACCCTTTCTGTTGGTTAGGAAGACTTAGCAAATTGGTATACCACAGGTCATGTGACCAACATGATAGAAGGTTAGATATTCTCCCCAGTACACACCATCTTTAAAAACTCTCTATAATAAGGATTATATACTAGAGCTAAAACAATCACAACTGTCTATACAGGCTAAAATAACAAGAACTCTCATTGAGCTAAGAGCCAGAAGAATTAACAGAGAAAGTTAAATCTAATGTCTAACATACTCAGCACTCCATCCAAGACTAGCTTCAATGCTCTGTTAGCACTGCATAATGGAAATATAGGCTTGTATTCTGACATCTGGCCAGCAATTTCTTTCAGGTGGATGCAGTTTTTACTAATGTAGTACTGCTCATCATTTGGTTGGCCCTACCATCACCCCAGAATTCTGTGGTAAAAAGTTCAACATGATTAAACTGTACTGTCTCCCACCTGAACACTTACCCATCCCAATCCCATATAGATTGGAATAGAAGTGGAGCTATACAAAGGCAGAATAAACATGGCTTGGGGCAGAAGCTCACTGATTATACAAAGTAGTGTTTAGCCAGACAGGCTGTTGTTGTTGTTTGTCCTTGTTCTCGAAGAGGACCATGACATCAGGGAGGCGATGGCTTGACATGAAAGTGAATTGAATTTAAGTGAGAGAGGATTTAAGAACAGCATGATTGGAGAGGGCGCTGGTTGCAGTGGGAGTAGATAGAGAACTGAAAAAGAGAAGGGGATAATTCATGGATGCAGGCTATGTATAAGGCTCTAACAGATCTAAAGGAGCTGTGATCAGTATCCAACTGGTCACCTCTCACTTTAGTCACTTGGGGTGGGGATTGAACACAAAAAATGAGGTTTTTCAAATGGACAAAGCCAAGATGTTGGAATATAGGAAACAACCCAGCAGAACTCTCCCAAAATTTCCTTCCAAACAACTTTAAAACAACACCTCAATAGTCAGGATCACACAAAATTTAGTGCCTTCAATATTAAAGTAATGGAGGACTTGGAATATATTACTGAAGAAGAATGAGTTAGGATTATAACCAAGGATAATATACCCAGTAAAACTGAGTATAATCTTTCAAGGAAAAATGAATATTTAATGAAATAGAGTAGTTCCAAGAATTCCTGATGAAACAAGTCGTTCCTCAATTAATAAAAATTTGAAGGATATGAATAGACAGTTTAGAGAGGAATAAATTAAAACTACCTACAGTCATAGTAAAAAAAATCTTTAAATCACTATTGATTAGATAAATGAACATCACAACTGTGAGATACCATATCACACCTATGAGATTGATTAACATGACAAAAATTTTAAATGTTAGAGAATATATGGGAAAATTGAAACACTAATGCAACTATTATCCAAGCATTCTGGAGAGCAATTCGGAACAAAAGGCTATAATACTGTGCATACTCTTTGACCGTGCAGTACCACTTCTAGGTCTGTATCCCAAAGAGATCATAAAAAATGGAAAAGGACCCACATGTACAAAAATATTTAAAGTCGCTCTTTTTATGGTGGCAAAGAATTGGAAATTGAGGGGATGCTAATCAATTGGAGAATGACTGAACAAGTTTCTGTATAAGAATGCAAATTGTTATAAGAAATGATGAGCAGGCAAACTTCAGCAAAATATGGAAAGACTTGTGTGAACAGATACTGAGTGAAATGAACAGAACCAGGAGAACCATGTACACAGTAACAGCTACATTGTGTGATGACTGACTTTGGTAGACTTTGCTCTTCTCAGCAACGTAAGGACTTAAAACAACTCCAAAAGACTCATGATGGAAAATGCTATCCACATCTAGAGTAAGAACTCTGGAGTCTGAATGCAAATGGAAGAATACAATTTGTTCTCTTTTTCTTTTGTTGTTTTGTTTCTTCTTTCTTGTAGTTCCTCCAGTTGGTTCTAATTCTTCTTTACATCATGACTAATGTGAAATGATGTTTAATATGAATGCATATGCAGAGCATATATCAGATTTCATGCTGTCTTGGGGAGCGGGGAGGAAAAGAAGGGGGAGAAAATTTAAAGCTCAAAATCTTATGGAAGTGATTGTTGAAAATGAAAAATAAATTCATTATATATGTGTATATGTATATATCTGTAAAAAAAAGAATTTCTAATAAAAAAAACAGCGCTGAACTGAACATTTGACATTTAAACATAAAATGTGAGGGGAAAAAAGGTAAACATGAAAGAGTAATCATAAGTGACTCAATAAAGTTAAACTGTTTATATTCCTATATGGGAAGAAGATGCATGTAACTCCTAAGCACTTTATCATTTTTAGGGTAGTTTTATCACAAGTTTCTTTGATAATAACTTCATTTCTCAAATAGATATTTAAGGGAGTCAAATTTATAAAAATAAGTGTCATTCCTCAGTTAATAAATAGTCAAAGCATATAAGCAGGCAGTTTTCAGAAGAAGAAATCAAAGCTATTTATTCTCCATATGAAAATGTTCTAAATTATTACCATTTAGAGAAATGCAAATTAAAACAACTCTGAGGTACCACCTAACCCCTAGAAGAAATGACAAATGCTGGAGGGGATGGGAGAAAACAGATATATTAATGTACTGTTGTTAGAGTTGTAAACTGGTCCAGCAATTCTGAGTACAATTTGGAACTATGCCCAATGGTGTAAAAAATTGTGTATCACCTTTGACCAAGCAATGACACTACTAGATCTGTATACCAAAGAGATCAAAGGAAAATGACTTCTGATACACACACAGACACACAGACACCTTATAGTATATAAATATATTTACCTTATAGTATATACATATATATATATATGTATAATATAAATATATCAGTTCTTTTTGAAGTAGAAAAAAGGGAAATTGAGAGTATGCTTATCAATTGGGGTATAGCTGAACAAGTTGTGACAGATGGGTGTCATAAAGTACTATTGTGCTATAAGAAATTTTCAGAGGGGTGGTTTCAGAAATAAATAAATAAAACCTATATGAACTGAGACAAAGTGAAATGAGAACTGGGAGATCATTGTGCACAAAAACAGAAATGTTGTAATGATGATCAACTATAAAAGACTTGGTTACTCTGATCAATAATCCAAGTCAATTCCAAGGATTCTTGATGAAAAATTTCTATCCACCTCTAGAAAGGGAGTTGATGAAATCTGAGTAGAAATAAAAGTATAATTTTATACTTTATTTTGCTTGCTCCCTCCACACACAATATGGGTATTATGGAAATATGTTTTGAGCGATTTCACATATATAATTGATGTAATATTGCTTGCTTTCCTATGGGGAGAGGAAGGAGAAAATTTTTAATTCAAAATTTTTAAAGAAATTAAAGTAAAAAATAAATAACAAAAAAATCAAAACAAACCGAACATTAGTGAAATAATGTGGAAGGAACCATAAAAAAGAAAACAATTCTCCCATCAGGAAGAAGCCTGGAGCAGCTGTGAGTGGTGTAACCCTCTGCGGGGCTTGGGGGAAGTTCTGTGATCAGAGAGGAAGGAGTTAGATACTTAGCAATGGAGTGACATGAAAGCAAAAACAAAGGAAAGAGATTAAGGGATTTCTTTGTATAAATTCACAAGAAGACAAAGGCAATAGCAGAAGTTAAATATGAGCGATGAGGAAGGAACTGACCTGAAACACCATCAACCACATGTTACCACAGCCCGGGGGGTAGATTGTGGACAAAGAGGAGGATGCGATATTAAACCTAATGAAGTCACTGGAATACAATGAAGGGGAAATAACTTTCAAGAAAAGAGGACTTCTCAGAAAATACAGGAAGCAGTAAAAGGACAGAGTGAAATGGAGAGGTGATGGAGAAGGCAATTTGATTCAGTGATGGATGGGAGTCTCCCGTCGTGGGAGAAAAAGATATCCAGTAACCAAAGATGGGCATGCTAAATGGCTATAATCTGCAAGAATTTGATGAGATGATAGTCTACATTCCTGAAATAGTGCTGTGCCTTAATGGATATTTTTTTTTCCCCTCAGGACAAAGGGATTGAGATTTCTTGGGAGAAAGTGACATCAAGAAAGCTGGGGCAACACGGATCTGGAAATAAACACGAAAAAATATTCTTAGGGAGTAAAAAGAAAATAAAAGAAGGAAACTAGGATTTATTAAACAAATCTGTGTACCAGATACTGTATCAAATATTTTCAAAATACCTCACTTGATCCTCACAATAATTCTGGGAGGTAAGTGCTATTATTATTGCAATTTTGTAGTTGAGGTAAATGAGGCAGACAGGGTTGCACAGGTAGCTTTCTGAGTCATATTTGAACAAAGGTTTGTGACTCCCAGTCTGGCAGTCTGTTCACTGTAGCAATATCCAAGAAAGGGGTAGTGACAAAGTTCACAATCAGGTACAATGGAAAGATTTCTATCATAAGGCAATATTTGTATCCTGTATAGCTTGTGTGGAAATTAATACTTGGAAGAGTGCCATATAATAGGAAAAAGTTGGAGGGGACAAGCACCACATAGAAATAATAGATATTTATCTGGAGAAGAAACTCAAAATTGGATAGAATTATTAAACCTATGAGAAATCAAGAGAATAAAGAAAGAATGAATAAATGTAAGGAAAATGAATCAAAGTATACAAGTCTAGAATAGACAGAAGTGAAGCATTAAATAAATGAGGAAAAAATACATTTTAGAGAAAAGGGTGAAGAAAAATAAACTAAGAACAAAGGAAATTGAATGAATGGAAGAAAAAAGGGATATTTAATTACTGAATTGAGAGAAAAAAAGTTGTGAAGAATAGGATAAATATATTTTAAATGAATTCAGGATTTAATTAAAACTAGGTAAAGATCTGACAAATGTGGAGGAGTGGGATTTGATGATGAGGGCAAGAGAACTATTGGAAATAGGAATGCTTTAATGTCTTTTATGCTAAAATAACTGAAGAAACAAAGTATTCTTTATAGAAAAAAAGTAATAAAAATTTCAAATTAGAAAAAGAAAAAATAGAGAATTATAACCTTAACTTACGATTTTAAAAGTAAATGAATTAAACAATTCAATGCAATAAAAGAAAGGGACATATTGAATAACAAATCAAAAGTGCCCCACATGTTATCTACAAGAAATACACCTAAAGTGCAAAGAAAAACACAGAATAAAAACAAAGCTAAAAAAAATACCAGCTTGGAGCAAAATATATCATATATCAACTGAATTAAAATATGGGTTAAAAGTACTAATCATCAAAGCAAAAAAAAAGTTATAATATAAAAAGAAATAATCATTGATGCTACATAATGTAGAAAGTAATCCTAAAGAGTAAACCAATTTCAATATTAAGTGTACATTCTCCAAATAACTTTTAAATTCATTAACTAAATTACAAGATTACATAGTAAAAGAGTAAAATAACAACAGCAAGGTATTTGAAGTTCTTTCATATTTGGACAAATCTAAAAGAAAGATAAACAAAACGGAAAAGTATATGTGTATGCGCACATATACATACATACATACATACATATATATATATGGAGGCATTTCTCATTACCAGCGAGGGCAACAGAGAACATGGTAAGTATTAATTTTAAATATGTGGGAGTCATAATGAAGAAAGGACATATAGAAACTTCTGAGATATTGCTAAAGCAATCCCTAGTGAGAAAAAAATGTATATGTGTATATGTATGTTTTTGTATGTATCCTTAAAATACGTTAACAAAGTAGAAAAAGTCAAAAAAGTAATAAATTGAGCATGTATTTTAAAATTAGAAAAAAACAGCAAACAGAACCAAAATGAGCAGGGAAAAAAACAGAAAAGTTTTACATGAGATAAAAATTAGGCCAGAAACCCAAATGTCTCTAGAAATGATTGAAAAAACAAAACAAAACACATTTTAAAAAGTTGGTTCTTTGAAAACATTAACATAGTTTGCAAACCTATAGCTAACCTGATTAAAAATCATATAAAATATCAAATCAAAAAATAGGAAATGAACAATTTGAAATTCCAGCAGAAATGAAGAAATCAAAAGAATTATCACAATCTATTAGGCACAGTATCATATTAGCAAAACTTCTTTTTGAAAACCAAAAATAGGAATACTTTCAAAAAGATAAAACAATCTAATGTAAAATAAGATTACAAAGGGATCTTAAATAATCTCAGCAAAGCAAATATAACCAGAATTATAAGAGCTAGACAATTACAAAACAGTAAAAATAAAACATAGTTCTATTTGACTAACAGGAGAATTTTTTTCAATTATTAAAAATACTATTAATACCAAGGTGAGAAAAATATTATACAAAATTGAGGAAGAAAGAACTCTGCCAAATTCTTTATAGAAGACAAACAGAATCCTGATACACATATCAGGGAAGAATAAAACATAGAATAGACCAGTCTTATTAATGAATATCAGTTCAGGAAGAAAAAAATAGTGTTAAATAGATTTTAGCAATCCATTCAAGTAATCATTATTACTATCCAGCTGGATTTTTCAGAGATACAAGGATAGCTCAACATTAGGAAAACTATCACATTAACATTTTAAAATTCTAAAACAACACAATTTTCTCAACAAATACAGATGAAAAATCTTCGACAAAGTGCAAAACTCATTAATGTTAAAACCTTGCAAAGTAAAGACACAGATGGAGCTGTTTATTATAACAAACATAATCTAAAACCAAAATCCAGTGCAGTCTACAAGATGAACACACCAGAATTTTTTCCCAAGAAAACAGCAGTTTGCCTGGGATGCCTTCCCTCTCTGCCATTGTGGAAAAGGGAATGATATTAAAATGTAGAGAAAGGTAAAAAGAAGATAAAAATTATCCCTATTCATTAATGCCATGGTGGTTTACTTAGAAAATCTTGGGGAGATCAAAATATTAATTGAAAAAATATAGTTTTCTTAGTAAACAATTAAATGTATAAACTTTTTAAAAAATCCCATAAAAATCAAGAACATTTACAAAATAATAACACAATGTAATTGAAAAAATAGAATACCCACTTAAAAGTATTACACAATACCTAAAGTATTTGTGAATCTAACAACCAAAGCACACAAAATACTTCTATAGATTAAATTACAAAATAATCCATAAAGAACAAATTTAAAAAAGCTAAAGTAGTATACAGTGTTCATGGCTAAGTCAAGCTAATTTAATGAAAAAGACATTATTACAAGAGCTAATTGGCAGTTTCAATGCTATACCAATCAAACTGCGAAAACAGACACTTCACAGAATTCAAAACAATCAATATTTTTGGGAATAAAGTCTAGATTATCAATGGAAAAAAAATAAAAGTTAGTGATGAAAGGAGAAAAGCATTTCCAGACTAAAATATATGTGCTTATGTGGATTTACATGTGTACATATAGGTGTGTTGTTGTTTGTCCTTCATTTTTGCATAAGAGAAATGACATCTCTGGGTGGTCTTGACTGGTCCATAAATTGTATTTAAGTGAGGCAGAGTTCCTCAAATTCACCAGCCTCACTCTCTCTTCTAGAGTTATTAAAGGCCATTGGCAAGAAAAAAATTCGACGTAACTGGCAAAGACCCAGGACACAGAGGATGATCTCAGCATCTTCAATATTTGACCAAGCTCTAAGTGGGCCACAGCACTTATTTCAGCTACCTTTGTGGTCATTGGAACAAATTGTTCTTATCCACTCTTTCTGCCATGGAAAGTCTTCACATGCTCATAGTAGACATCCCCTAACTCACAGAGAAGTTTGAGGTCTCCCAACCTAGTTTAACCTGTCTGCCAAGATAGTTTTACCAGGGCGTGGTTGCGTTTCTGCTACAGCTTCTTGTAACTATGGGTTTAAATTGGGTGAAAAGTGAACAAAAAAATGTGATGAGCGGTGCTGAAAAGGCTCAACAAACCCTCACTATAGAGGTGTCCTTGAACACCCTATACAATGTGAATACATTGACATAAAGGGAAAGAACAACCATAAAATCAAAAAAGCATTAAAAAATGAATGCCGCGAAATTATAAAGAACTTGGCCCCAAAAAAGAAAGAAAAATGAGAACTCTCCTTTCCCCCAGTCCACTCCTCTGAAAGGGTGGAAAGTCTGTGGGTTAGTTTGGTCCATTGTATATATTCTCAGATTTTTCTCAATGCTTTCTAGTTTTGTGATTATTTTATGAATTTATTTTTTTGGTATCTTCTTCCTCTATTTAGGTTAAAAAAAATGTTAAGTTGGTCAGCTTTTAGGGAGAACTGACAAGAAGAAATATCAAAATATAATCTGGTAATGAAAAAAGAGTATCAATGAACTTTTTTTAAATAAAAAAATATTTTTAAAAGATATATCATGGTAATAGTGCATGGCACAACATTTTCTTGTGGAAAGTGAACATGATTATTTCCTAACCTTTGATTTGAAGGCACAGAGCATTCTGCACTTAAATGTTTAATGACTGTATTGATTTGAGGTCAGAAAGCCAAGCTTCCCACTTACAATTTCTTCTATTGTAGGGAACAAAAATTGGGAATGACTGTGTAGCCCAGAATTAGTACACTAATATACAGTAGCATTTCTATGGGAACATTGGTTCAGAAATTAAGTTCATTACAGAAAGGACCATTCTCTAATTAGTAAGTAGTCCATGCTAAAATGCACATTTCTCCTGAATGCAGTGGCTATTTGAGGTGATAGGCTTTAATTCTGAACCTCCCATTCCTCATTTTTCTTTGCTGAACTCTTTATATTTTCAGTATAAGCTTTTAAGAAATAATGAGGTAAAAAAAAAAAAAGAAATCATAAGGTCAATTTACTAAACCTCAATTTGATAGTAGGCTTGCATAAACAAAAAGATATGTTGTTAATGAATCTGCCTCACCCTGGTCCACTGATGCTACGTGGACAAGTAAACCAATGACAGGTCTGACTATCTGAGGAATTTAGTAGGAGAAGGTGGACCCCTCAAAAAAAGACTATTTTCTCCGTTGATATGTCAGTACCTTGTTTTAGTTAAATTTCTTTTTATTGAAACTTTTCAAAAATACCTTTATATTACTTAAAGTCTTCCCTGCATGCACACACATACACATTCACATCACCACCATGACCACCATCACACTGAATACTACTTTGTAACAAATAAGTATAGTTAAAACCAATGGTCATGCCTCATATGTGTCTCCTCAGGTCTGACCCAGCATCTCTACTGAGAAGACTGAGGCATGGTTTATTTAGTATTAGGACAGTTAGATGGCACAGTAAATAGATCATCAGGCATGGAGTTAAGAAGATCTGAGTTCAAATGTAGCCTCAGAAACTTCCTAGCTGTATGACACAAGCAAGTCAAATTCTTTTTTTCTCAGTTTCTTCATCTGTAAAATGAGCATCATAATAAAACCTATCTCCTGGGATTGCTGAAAGGTTAAAATGAGATGATATTCATAAAGCCCTTAGCACATACTTAGCACATAGTGAGCTCTATATAAACGTTAACTGCTACAACAACTACTTCTACTATGACTACTACTGAGACAATGACGACGATGACTACTACTACTACTACTACTAATTACTACTACTACTACTACTACTCTTATTACTGCTGGTAGAGTTGCTGCTGTTGCTGCTGCTGCTGCTTACCACTACCACCACCACCACCACTACTACTTCCATCAATATGGACTAGTGGAACATTCTGGATTTGGAAACAGAGAACTTGGGTTTAAATCCTAGCCCTGTTATTTCCTGTCTTTGTGAACTCAAGGAAGTCATTTAAGATCTCTGTAAATCATTCTTCTATAAAAAGAGGGGATAGGGCTAGATGACCTGAATTTTCCCTCCCTGCATTAAATCTATGATCATCTGGATTTATGAAAAGCTATTCAGAGTTGTGATGTCTTTTAGTGATTTTTCCTATATGTTATTATGGTCATCCTATAAATTATTCTCATGGTTCTGCTGACATTGCTCTGCATTGGTCTTGACAAATTTCTCTGAATCTTTATACATTGTTTCTTTTAACATAGTAATATTCCATTCCATTTATATAACAGGATTTATTGAGCCCATCCCTTAATCAATAACTTCTCACTCTACTTGCAGTTCTTTACAGACACAAAGAAATAAACAAAAATAGCAGTATTAATAAATCCAAACAGTTTGAGGTTTCATCTCACACCTAATAAATTGGTAAAGATGTTTAAAAAAAAAAGATGGTCATTATATATCAATCTGTTATTGGAGGAGATAAAAATAGTTCAGACGTTTGGAAAATTAATTAGGAATTATGAATATAAAGTGACTAAAATGTCCAAGCACTTAGATCCAGATATATCACTTCTCAGGCAATGTCAAGGATTCCATTGACAAAAAAGAAAACCTTCATTTACACAAAAATATTTATAGCAGTACTTTGTGTTAGCAAAGAATTGGAAGGAAAGTAGGTGCCTATTGATTGGGGAATGACTAAATAAATTGTAGTACATGAATGTAATGCAATATTACTGTACTTTAAGAAATGACTAATATGAATACAGATGAGGAGACTTCAATTGGTGCAAAATGAAATAAGCAGAGCCAGAGAAATAATGTGCACAATGACAGCAGAAAGAACAATAGCCACAAAGCTATCGTATCTGGATGTTGGGAAATTAGAAGGACCAAGCTTGGCATAATTAAGAGAGATGAGAGCATATTCTCCTCACTGCTTTGCCAAGGTCGTTGTCCATGAATATGGAGCATTGCGTTAAAGTCAGATTTTTTTTTAATTCATTGAATTTTTCCCCTTGACTTCTTTTCCTCTTTTTTACTCTTCTGTCTCTTATTCTATGTCTGTCCCTTTCTGTCTGTCTCTCCCTGTTTCTCTCTCTCTCTCTCTCTCTCTCTCTCTCTCTCTCTTTTTTCTCTCTCTCTCTTTCTCTCTCTCTCTTTTTTTTTCTCTCTCTCTCTCCCCTTTCCATATATGCAGATCTCTATGCATCTACATTTATATATGCAAATATCTGATATCACATCATACACAAGCTTCCATGTTCAATTGATATTACATATACATGCAGCAAAGAGTATAGTAAGTAAGAACTTCCTGGAAAGGTTAAAGAAACTATACAAGGCCTAGATGATGAGGCGTTAGTAGCAGAATAAAATATTTTTACACACACACACACACACACACACACACACACAAACATACACTACCCAATCTGTGATTTCAACTCTTAAGGGAGTTGTCTTTGAGGAACTTCCTTGGCCAATGTCATTGGCACCTGTAGCTGAACATTAGAGTCTCAAACAATAGTCAGGATTTGCTGGCAGGTCAATTTCTTACCTAGTTTCATGTGTAAAGACTGTGTCAGAATTAGAACTTAAATTCAGATCTTTCTGACTCCAAGTCCACTATCCAATAAATTTTATCTTTCAACATAATATTAATAATATTATAAATAATAAAGCTGAAAAAGAAGATAACTAAGACATCAAATTATTATTTTTTTAGTGAGAAGGCAGATAATGAATTGAGAGTAAATGGAAGAAAATGCAGTAAACTATTTTACACCATTAAGGGAAAACAAAAACTTAAATTGGAAAGAAATCGATTCTTTTGGGTCATGGTAGCTATTTTCAAGTATGTAAAAGGTTGTCATGTATAAAAGGAGATAGATTCGTTCTCTTTGTGTGTAACTCCAGGATAGAAGCAGGAACATAAGGTAGAAATTACAGAGATCAATATAATCATCATATAAAAAGCATTTCCTGCTAATTCATGCAACCCAAACATTGAATGAATGCCTTTGGTTAAGGAATCCCCTGTCTTTAGAGTTTTGTCACCATCAGAGGCAGGGTGAGTTTTGTCAGGTTTGTTGAAGAGGGCAGTTGTGTTCAGTTACAGGTGGCATCTGAGGTTCCTTCCATCGATCTCAAAGTTTTTTTGATCATCTACAGTAATATAGAATTCTCCTCAAGTGTCAAAACAGGAACTAGATAACCCAAATGATAATTTCAGAAAGAGAAAAATGAATAATGTATAAATGAATTGCTATGCAGCTTAGGGCAAGTATACAAAACAAAACCAATTAGAAATCCTCTAGGATCAAATGGTTTAACCAGTGGATTTTATTAAACTTCTGCAGAGGTGAAAGTACCTTTCAGACATGATAACAATCCCTAAAATCTCTTTTGAATCAAACATTGTTCTACTATTTCAACTAGTAAAAAAAGAGATCATTATTATTGAATTATTTATATTAAAATAAATAATACATTGGCAAAATTGAGATAGCTGATAGATAATAAATTGATGATACATGTATAGAAAGCAGACAGATGATAGATTGATACAGATAGACATAATATTGACATATTCATCGTCTCATACAAGACTTTTTAATGGAGAAGTCAATCAGTAGCACAGGTTAGATAAGCAAGAAGATTTAGAACGAAACACATGTAAGGATTACTGCTCAATACACCTGATTATACAAATTGCCTGTGTAGGAACACATTATTCTACACAAACTACCAGGAGGAAAACAAAACAAAACTGGATGGCATTTCGGTGCAACATGTAATTAGCTTATCTTCTACCTTATTTAGATATTTCAAAGATTTGGTCATCTTATCAATGTGGCTATTTGTTCAAAATGCATAGTAAGCAGCTTATTCCTTCTCATCTTGTGTGGTAAAAGCTCTTTGATAAATGCTCGAAAACCAATCCATTCAATGTGCTAAAAGCCTGTCTCCAGATATTTTGAGATTTTATGTGAGCCAATGTCATTGTGGGCTCTCTTGGTTGTGCCTAACCTTCACTTTAACACCTGGTTGCTTTTTTTTTTTTTTTTGGTCGAACAGCTCTCTTATGACATCTTTTGGATCTTTATCCTGCATAATTGTTCTCGAGTACTGAGTTTCAAATCTACTCATGCCTACTGCAAGTCTCTCCATTGAACTTTTAATAGTTCAGTTAAATATTGACAGACTGTGCTATTATATGCCTTCAGGGGTAAGATATAGTCAGCTTGAATGGAATTGCTTGTCAAATTTTCAGTGGTAGCATTTATACCTTAGAAATAGCAAACTCTACAAAGCATGTCTTAATATATTGTTTTGTTGCTATGCTGTGGAAACAGAAGGAAAGGCACAAAATTTCACCATTCTCTAGGAACTCTTGGTTTAATGGGAGAAACATATGCAAACAACTCTAAACAAACAAGATAGAGGCAGAATAAATTGAGAATAGTGTCAAAGAGAAGACAGTAAGATTAAGAACAATAAAAGACTTCTTGCAGGAGATTGGAATTTATGTAAGACTTGAGGGATTCCATGAAAGTTAGGAGGCAGAGATGGGGAGAGAGTTCCAGGCTTGGTTACAGGCAGTAAAAATGCATAGAGTCTGGAGATGGTTTGTGTGTCTTTGTATGAGGAACAGCTCAGAAGCCAGTGTCATTGGATAACAAAGTACAAGAGGAATAATAAGATATATGAAGACTGGGAAGGTGGTAATGGGTAGAGCTGAGAAGTGCTTTAAAAGCCAAATAAGGAATTTTATGTTTTATCGTGTAACTAATAGAGATAAAAGTGGGTTGATTAAATTGGAGATGACATGGTCAGACTTGCACTTTAAGAAGATCATTTTGACAATTAAGTGAAGCATAGGAGTTAGGAGAGTTAAGAGAGATGAGACAGGGTGACCAACCAATAGACTCTTCAATATTCCAGATATGAGGTGAGAAAGGCCTATACCAAAGTGGTTGTTATGTAAAAGAAGACAAGGGGATATATAAAAGATGTTATGATTTAAAAGCAAGAGGGCTTGATAACTGGTGATTATTGGAGATGAGAGATCATGAGATAAATATGAAATACAGGTTCTCTGTTAGGATGACTGGGAGGGTGGTGGTGCCCTTAGCAATGATATGATAGATAGGGGGAAGAGAGAATGGGGGTTGCGGGTGGAGGTTAGTGTTGAATCTGCTGAGTTGAAGATGTCTAGGTGACATACATTCTGAGATGTCAAATGGACATTTGGAGATTTAAGACTGGAGATCTGGAGAGAGATTAGGGATGCACAAATAGATCTGAGAATCATCTTCATTAAAATGATATTCGAATACCTGGAAGTTGATCAGATTGTCTAGACTTAATGAAAGTGATAGAAAAATATTAACAATGCAAATTAAACTTAACACAGCGTTGTATGTACAATTTTTCCCCTAAAGAACTGATTGATAAATGTTTCTTAGTACACCACTGCTTGTAGTGATAAAGCTTTACTGAAAAAGTATCTCATATTATGCATTATTATTTGGTGCAAATTGATAAATGATATAAATATATTTTAAAAAACTTTCATCATGAAAAATAAAAAAGAATAGGAAGTGATATGTTTATTATAGTGAAAAAGAGAAATACTTTTAGCAAACAGTAAAGTGGAGGAAAATATAAAAATACTTTATCATATTAAGATGAAAAATATGGGAACAATAAAAGCAATGCAACCAAAATAAGAAAATAAGAAAGATAAATTGGAGGGAGTTACTTTAATAATTTTTATATCAAATTCTGAAAATCAAAGTCAAAAGAGAGTTCTGTGGTGTATTGGATTGGGAATAGTCATTGAAGCCAAGAAATCTTGCTCCAAACTAGCTGTATTCCTGGAACTAAGTGAATCACAAGCTCCTTGGGGCCACCATTCACTCATTTCTCTCAACAATATAAACATGAAAGACACATTTTCCCTTAAATATTATATTCACATCTTGAAAGGATCTTTCTGATGTCCTTGTTAAGACATGTTAAAGTTGTCCTAGATCTTCAACTATCTCCACTTGCAAGTGCTGGGAATTTCCTCTTATCTTAGTAACATAAATTTCAGTTTTTCAGCATCCTTTATCTTTTATTTTTTATTTTTTGGTAGTGGAGAGGGAAGGAAAGCCACTTTATAGACTTAGAACACAGTTGTGCTAAACATTCAAAATGACGGTTTTAGCTGCAGGAAATGACAAGTTAGGAAAGAATGACAAAGACTTTAGATTCTGTTTACCTAATAGGGTATGGCATGCAGTACACTTATTTAAAAAGTTATCCTCAGAGTAGCTAGGTGGCACAGTGAATAGAACACCAGCTCTGGAGTCAGGAGGACCTGAGTACAAATCCAGCCTCAGACACTTAATATTTACTAGCCATGTGACCTTGAACAAGTCACTTAAACCCAGTTGCCCTGCCTTCCACCCTCTAAAAAAAAAGCGAAAAAAAAAGTTACCAAAAAAATGGAGAGTCTTGAAATGTTCTGTTGAGCACTGAAATACAGATATACAGGAATCAGCTCTCTCTCTAACAAAGTCAACTTTTAAAATCCCAGAGATCAGGAAGATGTCCCCTTATTCATCTAAAGGTGAACCTAAATCCCTTAATGGCTGAGCTGGCTATATAGTAACTGGAAGGGCCCTCAGACCTTCCACAGTGTCTGGAACATAATTTACAGTTAATAAATGTTTACTGAGTGCCCATCTATTTCAATCTACTAATTTTACATATGAGAAAATTGTAGCCCAGTGATGTTCAGTTACCTGTCCAAGGTCATATAGTTGTTAAATATTTGAAAAAAAAAATGTTGTTTCCATGTCCAGAGCTCTGTTCACTACACAGGTTGTTTCTTAATTTATAATTAATAAATGCTGGCATGTAACTATGCAGGAGGAAAGCAAAAATATCAGCCTTTGCACTTATTTTGTCTTTCTTCTACTGTTCAGTGATTAGCATTGGGGAAAAAACAGTGCTTTGGATAGAATTTGGGAATCTCAGAGCTCTAGAATCTTTGCAGCTTACTAGAAAAGGAACCCCTAGAGATGAAAATTAGGATGTGATCTTGTCATAGTCAAACATAGTTATCAGTCACAAAATGGGAAAAGGGAGGATGTGATTGGACCAGGAAGCAAAGTTTTAACATGCTTTAAAATAGCTTTATAGGTAGGGTGAATCATTTTCTGTTCTAAAATGTTTCATGCCTAAGACAAAGAATCTTCTAGTAGAGAACAAAAGTCTTCTAGTCAGTATTCTGAAAGGGAGAAGAGAGATTACTGCTAGGAGCTGGGAGAGGAATAGGAAACTAATTTGTCCATTGTTAAACTGGTGACTGCCTGTAAGGTCTGCTGTTTTTCTTAAAAGATCTATAGATAGCTTTAGGATTTTGGGTAAAAGAAGAAAGAACTTGCTTTTCTTATGAGGTAGAAGTAGTACTATAAGCAAAGACTTCCGGAAGCCAAGTGGGATGTAGTGAGAAGTTCTGAAACCATGTGTCCAATGAACCCATGATAGGCCTTGACCAGGAGATAATGTGTCCAGTGGAGTAGGCATTGTAAAGATGCCATATCAGGTACATCTGCTTGAGTCACGTCCAATGTAATGGTGTCCACTAGAGACCATGCATACTGTGGAGCAGTCTATGGCAAAAAGATGGAAGGAAGGAAAGAAGAGAGGAAGGAAGGAGTAAAAGGAGGGAGGGACAGAAGAAGAAAAGAAGGAAGGAAAGAAAAAAGGAAAAAGTGAAAAAGTTTCAAATGCTGTATGTACAACACTGGGCTAAGTGTTGAGAATACAGATATATAAGCAATTGTCCCTGCCATTAAGGAATTCCCATTCTAACAGGGAAAAAACAAAACATATAGTAGATTTTAGGAACAAGTAGGATGGAATAAACAAATGAATGAATGAATGAATGAATCAATGAATCAATGAATCAATGAATGAATTTATTAACCCTTTATCATCTGCAAAGCACTGTGTTGAGTTCAGGGGATAAAAATACAAAAATAAAACATACCCTGCTCTGAAGGAGTTTTCATTCTGATGGAAGATACAGTCCATAAATATGACTGTAGCCGCAAGTCAGATATAAAGGTCCCCTGAGAGGACGGTGGCAAAGCAAATAGTAATGTCTCTTTTTAAATTCATTGCATTCATTAAATCATATAAGTTTCTGATGGTAAATGATTAAAATATGCCACAGACTTTGGAGAACAGAACTTGCTTTCCTGGTCTTCAGTAGGTGTGTCTATAGCAGTCGCCAGGGTGAATATCCACTGGTGTTGCTTCGCAGAATGATGGGCTGTGAAAAAAAATGATTTGGAAGCAGGAAAGGAACTATTACTCACAGAGGTCCTTTGCTTGTCTTGCTTCTCTGCCGCTTGGTGACAGCTGGTCAGCAGTTGTTATTGATGGCCATGAAGGAGGAGGGCCCCTACTTTACGCTGATTTCTCCTTGGAGAAGGCCAGTGATCTTTAGGGTACAGGGTAGAAGCAAATAAGAATACATTTCATTTGGTATCATTTGCAAACAATATGTATTTCTGATATTAAACCATTTGACTGTTTTAAAGAATTTGTTGGTGTAAACTCTTTTTTGAGTCTTCAGCTCTGACTGGTAAAAGGAAGAAGTTACCAAAAATCTTCAGGCTTCTCATCTAGAAAATGTCTGTGAAGACTGCTATAGGAACACTTTGGAGGTGTGCAGGTTCCTGCTATTCGTGGGGCTTTGGGGGCGAATTGTTCTTTCATGAAAGTTGGTGGGTGATTGGTTTTACAGGACGTAAAGGGTGAGCCCCTCCTCTGCATATATTGCTGCTCTAGATGATGGCTGCAGAAGCTGGGTTAGGAGAAAGAGAAATGGAGGGAATGTGCATTTCTATAGCACCTACTATGTGCTAGGCATTGTACTAAGTATTTATTGCAGCTATCATTTCACTTGATTCTTACCACAACCCTTCAAGGTAGTTGCTATTGTCTCCATTTCATAATTGAGGAAACTGAGGTAAACAGAAGTTAAGTGGCTTCTCTAGGGTCATACATCTAGTATGTATCTGAGAATGCATTTAGACTCAGGTCATCCTGACTTCAGACCTAGCACTCTCTGGACTGCGCTACCAGCTGCACCAACATGCAGAACAAAAAGTCTGGGAGAGTACGTACTCTTATTCATTGCATTCAAGTTCACTTGCCCATCAGTGGAAAAGACAAATCTTATGATGTGTCCAGTTGTTATCATTCATCATTCAGTCTCCAAAAGTATCAATGACATCACAAAGTTGATGTCTTGACTTACCCATGAAGTGGATTTAGTCGAGAGAGAGCTGCACACAATTATCCGTCTCTCTCTTTCCTCCACAGTCATCAAAGTCCAGTAGCAAGACAAACTTAAGATGACTGACAATGGCCCAGGATGAGGTTGGTGACCTTGGCCTTTTTAAATTAAAGTCTTTCCCAGGTCTCAGTTTGTCTGTAGCAATGTCCATTCAATAATAAGAAGTGAGACAACAAATGGCTTAATTTAACAGGTGAGAGAAGTTGAAACCTAAAGCTATCATTGAATACACTTAACCCCACCTTGACTAGCCTAAGGAGTGGGTGCTAAGGTGCTTTGCTTCTCCCCACCCAACTCCCATCTTTCAAATGATCTAAGGTCATAAGCCTCTGTGCTACTCACAAACTCTAACTAGTAGAAAGTCAAGATTGGTGCAAGATACTTGACACTTGCCAGCCAATATTCCACCAGTCATTTATCCCACTAATTGATTTGAGATAGCACATTCCTCATATATCAGATGGAGACCCAACTGGACCCAAGTGGAAAAGGATCCAACCTGAGGAGCTCCCATACTATATCTGTCACTAGACTCTTACATGTTACAAAGCATAAACTTCAATAAATCTCAATAATATTTTTAATTTCTATTTGAGCCTGTTTTTTTCTTTTTTTATAAATTATTTTATGATGAACTGCTATATGTCTGATGGAGAAATTTAAAGAACAGGCCTGCTAAAAGGCAAATGATGAAAAAACCAAAATAATCTCTAAAAAATGAGCTGGAAAAGGAAATGGCAAAACATTCCAATCTTGCCCATAACACCCTAAATAGGGTCAAAAAGAGTGAGACACAATTGAAATGACTGAATAACAATCATATTCCTTGAAAGAATCTGATCTACCTCTACATACAGGAAAAAAAAAGATAAAGAATGTCTATTGTCAAGACTATGAAACTGAATAAACCTCCTCTAAAGTTCTTCAATGACAGTACACATACATAGTTGTAGCTATGTGTCTACATGTGAATTTTGGTCAGCCAGCTCAAGTAATCCAAGATCCACATCTAGAAATAGGGAGAGGAGAGTGGGCTGAATTAACATGGGGGTGTTACAAAATTATTTCTTTCTCCCCAAGAATTTCCCTGAAACAAAAGGCCTCATTTGCCCCCCTCCAAATAGAAATACTCTTCCATTGCTATTGAATGAGTCTGAGTTGTGACACGTTGTAATTTTTAATGAAATGAAATTGGAGAACCTCCTAAAGATCAGTGAAGAGGTACATGGTGGTCATGGAAAAGATTGTAACATGTAGACTAGGAATACAAGATTTCTTTAACAACATGCATAATAGAGCAAAAAGAAAAAAAGAAAATGGGCTGGTCACATGGCCCTAAAAAAAAAATTGAATAGACTTGGTGTGCCACTGGCATTGTCACCATGTCATGAAAATTAATCCTATGAGGGGATTGTGCTACATGAGATAGGCATGGATGATACATGATTTGAATTATTGATGGGCATCAGGATGAATTGTAGGGAACACAGTTCCAATAGATTATTTAATGGTTCATGGAGATTTATTGAAATTTAAAAAGGACATATTCCCTGTTAAAAATAAGAGTTTGATAAATCAATGAATTGACTTCTGTCCTAGAAACTTTACCTTGGTTATTTCAGTGCCAACCTATGTTAATATTTGCATTCTCTTTTTAAGCAATTCAAAGGTGGCAATCATTGGTTCGTTGCTGCCCTTCATTCTTGACGAGGACCAAAATAACATCACTATCTTAGAGTCAAGTTACAGTGGGTCTGATTGTGGCTGATCAGACCAATATGAGCTCAGAATGCTCTACCACAAATCAGACAAAAATAGTTCATGTGGACTTTTGGAGTAGATTCACTAAATTTGTGCATTATGTATTTCTTTTGAGCTACTTTGATTCTGTTTTGTTCAGAGAGCATAGCACCTTCTTTAATGAGGACATGTCACATTGGATGCTCCTATGCCATTGTCTCCCATGTCTCCTAATAATCTCATAGTCTATTAAATACTAATGTTTTCTGCAAGGGTACATCCATGCAGTTTTATTGTATTAAGGTAGATAGGAGACAGTGTTGGCGATATGGAGGTCATGAGATGCACAATCTTCAGTAGTAAGCGGCCATTGATGTTGCTATTTCCAACTACATTTCTCCCAAGGACCCCTGCCATGTCTGATAGAATGAGAGTACTCTAGCATTAAAGTCACCCAGAATTATAAGCGTTTCCTCTCTTGGCACATTGATGATAAGAGTTTTCAGGTGTTCAGAATTTTTTTTTCTTGGACCTCATTAGGGTTATCCAAGGCAGGTATATAGGTGTTGATGACAGTGGCATGATGTTTTCCTGCAAGTGGCAATCACATTGTCATGAGTCTGCCATTCATTCCTTTTGCTAGTTATAGAAGCTTGTCGATTAATTAGTTTTGATTGCAAAACCTACTCCAGCTTCATGGTGCTCCCCTTTACTATGGGAGCAGAAAAATGTGTATACAGCTCCAAATTATATAATCTGCTATTCATTTGCAAGCCTTATTTCACTGAAGGCTGCAAATTGCATGTGAAACCTGCTGAATTCTCTCCCAACAAGAGCTGTTCATCTTTCAGGTATACTGGACTTTGTGATTTTATGAATTTTTGGATATTCCATCTACTGATGGTTAGTGAAATTATGTTTGCAGAAGTTTTTTGTATCTCTCTCTCTCTCTCTCTCTCTCTCTCTCTCCCTCCCTGAGCTTTGACTGTAGGATGGGATCTTTTTTTTTATTTTATTTTAGTTTGCACCATTCATTTCCACAAGATTTTGAGTTACATATTTTCTCCCCTTCTTTCCCCTACCCACCAACCCAAAACAGCCATCCCAGTGTGTCCCCCCTCCCCCAGTCTATTCTCTCCTATGCCACTTTTTGGTAGGGCAGGATGGATCTCCCAACCACAGTGCCTGTGTATCTCAAGTTCCAGTTGCATGTAGTCAATAATAATAATAATAATAATTGCATATAT
>CM053580.1:20819253-20865853 GCA_028627135.1 Pseudochirops cupreus
GGGAAAGCTCTGTCCCAAATCGCTGGGGTCCTCCCGGCTGCCATAGCCCTCAGGAAGGTGCTCGGTCCCTTTCCTACTTACTTCCGGCTCACTGGATAATGAAGACTCACAGGACCGAGACCCAAGGCCACGATCTGGATCCAGGCCACTCAATGCAAGAGCACTTGGCCTCTGAACGATCGCTTAGTCCCCCTGCCATCTGCAGGCCAAGGGCGCGGAAGCTGCAATAGTGAGGCAGGTGCAAAACCTCTGCTTTTTGCTTTCCAGCCCTGGAGGCCTTTCAGCCAGACCGCTTTTCTTCCCTGATTTTGCAAGTCCCAATAACCTAGTTCTGAGCTGCAGCTGCCACTAATCTGCTCACCAGAGGGTTCTTAGCTCCTCCCATCCAGCTGCCCATGGGGTTCAGCCATGGCTTCAGGCCAGGCTGGTTTCAGTTCACAGTGCTGATATGGTTCCTCACAACTGAGCTGACTTTAGTCGAAAGTATATTTGTGTGCGTTTTGGAGTTCTAGGATCAGTTTAGAGTCATATTTTATGGGTATTTTGGGGTGGCTATGTGAGAGCTATGATATGTTGCTGCTCCTACGCCACCATCTTGGCTCCGCCCCCATATATATTATTATTAATATTATTATTATTATTTAGGTAAAGTAAGTGTGTTATAGTCTGCAGGGAGGAATCCAATAGGTTGTATTCATTCTTCATGAAAAAGTCCAATGATATGGAGTGATGTCTTGACTCTCACATAAATTGAATTTAGGTGAGGCAGACAGAGTTGCACAAAGTCATCAGTCTTACTATCTCTTCCAGAGCTACTGAAGTCCAGGGGTAAGACAAGATGGCAATGACCCAGGATGAAGTGATTTATCTTGATGTCTTTGAAGTCTGAGCAAGCTCTAAGTGCATCTGCTTCAGCCACCTTGATGACCTTTGGAACCAATTCTTCTCCTCCAACATTTTCACCATGGGAAGTTTTGTCAAGCTTGGGTTAGACATCACCCTAACTCACTGACAATTTGAAACCTATCTGTTACCATCAACCTTGTTGAGGCTGTCTGCTGAGATGGCTTTACTGGGTTATGGCTTCCATACATGCTACAGCTTCTTGGAGCCACAGATAAAGTTGAGTGACAGTTGGAAACCAAAGGTAGATTTAGTCTCTCATTGACCCTGGAAACTCCAAGGAAATAAACTGTAGATGATACAAACTTTCATTGGTGGAGGGTTTTTTTCCCTGTGGGGAGTTTTCTGCACATGATAAAATTACAAGTCTAGATGAAAGTTATGGGTGGGTGAAGTTCTATAATTCCCATAGGAAACTTATGTTCATTATGCTGTAGTCAATATTGTTTAGTTAATTATTTCATTAGGGTGAGTTCTCCCTTTACCATGTTAGCTGAGTTTATCCTGTGGTCATAGTCCAAATTAAATTTACTCATATACTCTGTATCCCATGTATGACTTTTAAGGTCTTAAAGAATCTAGGAATATTTCTGTAAGACATTGAAAGATGACTTTATCAGAGGTATATATTGTTTGGTGCTTATCAATTACAGAACAAAATGCAGTGTGGCACATTGGAGTGTTGGGATCAGGAAGACCAGCATTCAAATCTTGCTTTAATGCCCACTAACTGTACCCAATGGAAAGTTAGTTAACTTCTCAGACCTCAGCCAACTCTCTTCCTTATTACTAAGTTTTAGACAGATTGTCATCTGTACTAGTAGAGGGACTTACTATTCCTACAAAATCACAAAACCTTGATATATTGATATAAATCAGAATATAACCTACACTATGTCAAGTTCAATTAGAATGCCTTCAAAACCATGGTGGATTTAATGGTAAATAGTCAAAATTTACAGCACACTTATATTCCAGACAATTTTGAGCTATTTCCAAAAGATTGGCATTTCTTGGATCCATCTCTTGAAATTCTTCAAATTGAAGTTTCAAAAGTGATGATGGCTCATATTTGACATAGTCTTCTCTCTGCCAGTCACATCTAGCAGTCAAGTTAATAAATTGTAAATCTTTTAACATGTTGTAAAGCATTTAACAAATAGATGAATTAATCCTAAACCCATCTGGTTGTATTTGTTGCCAAAGGCATGTTCCATGTTGCTGCAAAAATTTATATTCTACCCCTTACAATCCTGATTATATAATAACAATTTTCTGCTTCCCTCTATAGGTTCTCAACCTGTGAGTTATGTTCAGTTTGTAACAATGAAAATACATCCTGCATATCAGATACATACATTACGATTACAACAGTAGCAAAATTACAGTTATGAGGTAGCAACAAAAATAATTTTATGGTTGGGAGTCACCATAGAATGAGCAACTGTATTAAAGGGTCATGGCATTAGGAAGGTTGAGAACCACTGCTCTATAGCAAGTTAAGTGTTCAAGCTATAGGATATTAAGTATTCTGCAATGAAATCACATTAGACAACCTGTTCCTGTCATACCTTGAAATAAGCATTCATTTTGATATAAGAAAAGGTGCTCTAGTGAATCTGTAAGTTTGGCAACAAGAGATCAGAAAGAATATACAATGAACCTTTCCTCAAAACAAGATCAAGGAATCACAGACTTCGTACTCAACTCAACCAAGAGCCTTCTCTTTGCTAGCTAGTCAACAAGCTGTCAACATGTATTTACTAAGCAAATATTATGTGCTAGTTTCTTGTTGTTGAAGTGTTGAGCATATAAAGAGAGGTGAAAACAGTCCCAGCCCATAAGTGACTCACATTGTTATGGCAGAAATAACATGGAGAAAAAGGTCAGTATTTTTATTCAAAATTAGTTGAGAGGGATACTAAAAGAATGAATCAATCAATCAATCAGTAATCATCAAGTGTTTACTATGTGCCAAGTATTGTGTTAGGTACTGCAGGTAAAACTTCAAAGGAAAACAATTTCTACTCTCAAAGATATGCTTTAATGAGGGAAGCAGAGTGTACAAATGAAAACATAGAGAGCTGGAATAGAAGGTGAATAAAGTATATGCAAAGTACCTAAATAGAAGGTGGTTTAGGAGGGAAAGCTCTACAGTTGTTTGCATCGGAAAGGCTTAATGTATATAATGTTGTGTGATCTGCATGTGAAGCCCATTCTAAACAAAGTAGACCTTCTTCATGAGCCCCCAGTGGTTAAGCCCCAATTGAGGCATAGTGGTGTGGAAAATTGGCAGTTTGCAATGGTGGTTAGCTGTGAGTGCTTGCCATAATAACTCAAAAATGAAAAAAAAGAAAACAAAAACAAAAAACAACAACAAAACTGCAAACACATTCCCAGCTATTAGAAAATGGAAGAGCAATTTGGTTTCCCTTGTTCTACAGACAGTACTCAGTGTTTGTGTTTCTGCTAGTGGCAATAACAACAACGTGTACAAACTGCAAACTATACCTTAACTTAAAGGAAGGGTGAAAGGGCTAAAGAGATGTAATTCCACTCTTTAAGTGAATGGAAAGAATCAAGAGGTGCTTCAGGGAGAAGAGTTAACAAGTATGTCAAGAGGCAGAGGGGAAATCTTGCTCTGACTGACTGTCAAAGCTTAGAAGACCATAAATGACTGAGGAAGGAGGAAGTATAAATACGTATTTGGTGCTTGATGGTATGAGGCTTTTTGTATAGATGGAGAAGCTAAGTAGTCTTATAGAAAGGAAGAAAGGAAGGAAGGGAGGAAGGAAGGAAGGAAGGGAAGAAGGAAGGAAAGAAGGAATAAAGGAGGGAAGGAAGGAAGGAAAGAAGGAAAGAAGGAACAAAGGAAGGAAAAAAGGAACAAAGGAAGGAAAGATGGCAGGGACAGGAAAGAAGGAAGAAGAAAATGAAGCTAGGGAGAAAGCAAGAAGGAAAGAAGAAAAGGAAGGAGAGAAAGAGGGAAGGAGGGAGAGAGAAAAGGAAGGGAGAAAAAGAGGGAAGGGAGAGTGAGAAGGAAGGAAGGGAAGAAGAAAGAATAGAGGAAAGGAGAATGGAATGAAAGAAAGGAGGAAGAGAGAAGAAGGAAGAAAGAAAAAGAGATAAGAAAGAAGGAAAGGGAGAAGGATGGAAGGGAGGTGGGGGAGTGAGAAAGGAATAAAAGAAGAAAGGGTAATGCCATACACAAGCAACACAAGCATGCTACTGTAAACAGCTTTTAAAGTTCTGATTACACAGTATAGTGAACTCTCCATTTATTCCATAACAAATAAAGATAAACATTCACAACAAATCACAATATAATATCCACAACATTACATCTTATCACAGAAAATCACAATATAGTGTTCACTACAGCTTAATATTAAAATGGCCATGTCATTTTCACCAAAGTGGTCACAGTATTTAGAACAAGGAACAAAAGAACAATGATTAGAAAATACACAAACCCTCCACCAGTTGACTCAATCAGTCACTTATTCAGATTCACAATTACTTAGTATCATTAATCACTAAGTACAATCATTAGAAAATTACACAAACCCTTCATCCCTCACTCTCTAATAAAACTTCAGTTTTATCACTGCATTCAATATCCAAGGAGAGGCCTTTACTTTATCGTCACTCAGGATGGTTTCTCAGATTCCCTGGATCCCCTTCCTTGGTCCCAGCTCCTACATGAATCCACCAAATAGTCACCTGGATTCAGAGGCAGACAACTCCCAGGTTCTTGTTCAGTCCTCAGGGCAGTTCTTGCTACACACTGAAGTTCACAGGGTCCAGCACATCTCAAAATCTTCACCACTTCTGTTGCTGGGAATTCAAAGATCAACCAAGCCACAAACAAACAAAGCCTTATCCTGGTCATGCTTCTTCAGTCCCCCATCAGTTCAGCTGGTCCTAGGACCCAGATGAAATCTCAGCCTTCCAGGTGGCCTTCTTGGCAGTAACTTCAGCCTTCACCAGATTCTGGTCTCATAGAAAACTCCAACTCAGTTCTCAGTCCAGCAAGTAGCAGCCCAGCTTCCAGATGCTAGGAAAATACTGCTTCTTCCACCAGGAGCCACCAGGAGAAAAAATTCTTATTTTGACTGTCTCTCTCTGGGCCTCTTCTTATAAACACACAAAGCATTGGCTCCCTGTTTCAGCCAAACCCTTCCTGTCATGTCAGCAACTGGAGACAGAGTTCACACCCCCTGCCTCTTAGCCCCAAAGTTTGATTAGTTACTAAGGGCTAAGTACCTGCTTAGTTGACCTAACAAAAAAGAAGGGGGGGGGCGAGGTCTTCACATTTAAATTAATTACCATTAAGAAAGGGAAGAAGAAATAGAAGAAGGAACAAAAGGAAGTAGAAAGGAAGGGATGGAAGGAGTGGGAGGGAGAAAGGAAGGAAGAAAGAAAATGAAGGAACAAAGGTAAGAAGGGAGAGATCGAGGGGAAAAGCAAGGCAGGAATGAGGAAAGGAAGAGAGGGAGAGAGGAATGAAGCAAGGAAGAAAGAAAAGAGAAGAGAAGGATGAAGGAGAGTAAGCATAGAAGGAAAGAAAGAAGGAAAGAGGGAGAGAGAAAAGGAAGGGAGAAGCAAAGGAGTGAAGGGGAGAGAGAGTAAAAAGGAAGGAAGGAAAAATGAAGGAAGGACGGTACAGAAGAAAGGAAGATGGAAAGAAGGAAAAGGGTATGAGGAGGTGACACAGTGAATAGAACAGCACCCCATGAGTCAGAAGGACCTGAGTTCAAATTTGACCTCAGACGTCCAGAATCAAAGAAATGTGGATTTCAATGAGAACTCAAAGACCAATTTGTTTGACATATATGAACAAAAATTTCCCTTGAAATATTTTCCCAAAGTAGTCTTCCAGACTTGGAATTGATTTTACTTTGGACTAACCCCTCTGTTAATCTCTTCTCTCTCCTATTATCCTCTTTTCCTACTTTGCCTTCTCTCTTGTTTCCCAGTGAAGTAAAATATACATCTCTACCAAATTCTCTCTCTCTCTCTCTCTCTCAGAATTTTCTGAATGAGATCTCTACCATGACCACATTAGGTGCCTTCCAAGCCCACCAATTCAGATTCTTTTGTATTTTGTATTCTCCCATGGATTGTCAGCTACTTTAGGGCAGAGATCATCTTTCTTTTTGCATTTGTATCCCCAGTACGTCCCACAGTTTCTGGGACATAGTAGCAACCACTGGTACTTATGGAATGTTTATTTAGTGATTGATTTGTGCACAGACTTTCAATAAGTTGAAATGATATGTGTGTCAGTCCTGGTTAGAACCGATTCTCTATAGTTACAAACGTCTCTCTTTCTTCCTGTGCTGAACTGATAATTAGAAATGATTCATTCTGATTTTTGCTTCTTGGATTTCTAAATGAGGACTTAGTCTGGTACATTATTTTTTATTTTTCGAAATTTATTTGGTATTTTATTTTCCCCCAGTTGCATGTAAAAATAACTTTTGACATTTATTTTTAAGACTTTGAGTTCCACATTTTTTCCATTTCTTCTTTTCCACTTTCCTACACCATTGAGAAGGAAGGCAATAGGTTTTACTTGTGTGGTCACTGAAAGCATTTCCATGTTTGAAAGAAAACAGACATCCCCTCCCCCCCAAAAAAATCAAGAAAGATAAAGTTTAAAAAGTATGCTTCAATTTGTGTTCAGATAGCATTGGTTCCTTCTATGGTGATGGATAGTATTTTTTTCATCCTAAATCCTTCAGAATTCTCTTGGATGATTGTATTGCTGAGAATAGTGAAGTCATTCATAGCTGATCATCTTAAAATATTGCTGTTACCTTGTATACAGTACATTTCACTTTGTATCAGCTCATGGAAGTCTTTCCAGGTTTTTCTGAAAGCACCCTGTTCATTATTTCCTATACTGTAACAGTATTCCATCACAATCATGTACCATAATTTGTTTAGCCTTTCCCTAATTGATGGGCATCCCTTCAATTTCCAATTCTTTGTCCCCTGAAAAGAGCTACTATATATATACTTTTGTACATATAGGTCCTTTTCATTTTTGTTTTTTTTATGTCCTTTGGTATTCAAATCTAGTAATGATATTACTAGTGCATCTGAAAACTGTTCATAACTTTGGATCATTTATCAATTGGGTAATGACTTCTACCTTTATAAATTTGACTCAGTTCTCTATATATTTGAGAAATGGTACCTTTACCAGAGAAATTTGCTTCAATTTTTTCCCCAGTTACTCTTGCTAACTGTATTTCCCTCAATCCTATTCCATTTATTTTATTACCTCTCTCCTTTCAAATTGTCCCTCATCAAAAGTATTTTGTTTCTTACTATATCCTCCCACAATCTGCCCACCCTTCTTTTACACCTTCTGTTATCCCCTTTCCCTCCTACTTTCATATACAGCTAGATAGCTTTCTATACCTTACTGAGTATATACCTTCTTTGAGCCAGTTCTGATGAGAGTAAGTTTCACTCACTCCCTCTCAACACCCCCGTCTTCCCCTCCACTGTAAATGTTTTTTCTTGTCTCTTTTATGTTAAATAATTTACCCCATTCTGCCTCTCTCTTGTTCTTTCTCCTATAACATTCATTTCTCACCTTTTAATTCATTCATTCATTTATTTATTTTAGATATCATCCCTTCAAAAAGGACCTACGTAGAACAATAGTTACAGCAGCCCATATCATGAGGAAGATCTGAGATCTGCTTCAGGAGAGAGGGTGATGGCAATAAAGTGCTATTGGCTTGGACCTCTTCTTCCCTGGATTTTCTTGAAGACTGGACAGTTTTTGATTCCATAATTTTCTTAATCTGAAAAAAAAAACAACAAAAGCTAGAATCATTGAAACTAAAGTTTCTAGACTTTCGTGCTTTTTTTAAAAGGAAAGTTTTAACAAAGAATATTTTTGTGGTGGTAAAGTGATACTGGCCAAGATGGTTTTTGTTGTCATTGTAGGGTATTCTCCAGGCCTGGGACAGAGGCCAGGGGTGATAGCACATTGCTTTGTTCTGTTCATTTCCATTCCTGAAGAGGTGCTTAGTTGACTTCAAAGTAAGTCCATCTTTAATGTCAGGAAAATAGAAAGGCCACTACCTCCTAGAGTCTATCTATGGAGAATAAGTAACCCTGAAATTTTCATAGCAAATTTCTAGATAGGTTTCCCTTTTAGGCATCACAGAGCCTGCTTCAGCTGCCTTCATGGCTGTTGAAACAAATTCTTTTCATCTGCCTGTTCAACTGAAGGAATTTTTCACATGATTGGGTAGACATTCCACTAACACCCTGATAGGTGTGAGGCCTGCTCAGTTACCCTTGACCAGGTTTAGCCTGTCTTCCTAGATGGTTTTACCCAGTTGTGGCTGTTGCACATGCTCCATATGCTTGGTTCCACTAATACTACTACCACTTGTTGCTGCTTCTGCTGCTGTTGCTGCTACTATTTAGATTTAGGGTCCTGGGATACTGAAATTCAAGGACTTGAATGAATTCAACCCAAGCCTTCTTTCAGTCAAAGACAAGGTTTATTAAAATACCAACACTTGGGTGTGCATGCTTCTAAAAATCTATGATATTGACTGGACAAAATCTGAGTCATTGCTTAGACTCTTAAGGAATTCTAGCATTTTAATGGAGGCAAGATGAATCTTTTATACAGAAGATTGTGGGAACAAAGAAGAGGTCTAGAGGGAATTAAAGAGGGGCAGTTTAGGGTGGGAACAGGTTCATACAATGAAAGGGCAGTCAATTAATTGGGAAGGGTCAGTTGCCCCAGATGAACTCCTGGGACCTGGGCCACATGTGAGGGAAAGTCCAGTGGCTTTTCCTTTGTGAGTTCCAGATCCCAAAGACATGGTCTGTTCCTTTTAGGGGTTCAGATCCCATCTCCATCACTACTAATATTAATTTTACAAGATTAAGGTTTTGGTGTTCATCACCAAGCAACTTTTGATATATCCAAGGCCTATCTGTGTGTTTGTTGTTTGGTAATTTCAGTTGTGTATATCTCTTCCTCACTCCTTTTGTGGTTTTCTTCGTAAAGATACTGGAGTGATTTGCCATTTCCTTCTCTAGTTCATTTTATAAATGGGAAAGTGAGAAAAGCAGGGTTAAATGACTTACCTGATGAGGTGCTTGTATGCCTATTCTTGGACCCCAGTTTGTAAAATCACATCCAGTTCCAAAATCATGTTTCTCCCTAGCTTCAAAACACTGTCTCAGGCAGTTTCTCTCTAGCTCAAGGGCAACATACCCTAAAAAAATACTATCTTTCTTCCTGATACAGTGGCCAGATGCACCTATAGAGTTTAGTAATTTGACCCAACTGTGTACTGGCTTAAGCAGCTGTGTACTGGGTCATACCTATCATATGTATCCTAGATTCTGTCATATGTATACTCCTTAGCTCATTATATACATGCTGTATCCCTCATTAGCTCGGGATATACACATACTCCCAACATCTATCTTGTCAAACATGACATTGTTGGGTGGCAGCTTGGTCAGCCCTGACCACTAGCTGACTTAGCGATGTTTTAAACCTTGAAACCACACCTCCATGCAACTTTTCCCCCTTGGGCTATTTCAGGTGAATTCTGGGAAATCCACCTGCACAGTAGTTGTGTATGTTCCTTTAAGAACTGACCACTCCTTAGCCACTCCCTAATCCTGCCCTGACACACCTAGTCAGCATATTTGGCACAGGTTTCACTATGATTTATCTTATATAAACTTTAACTGAACCCTCTAAGGTTGCAAGTTCCTTAAGAACTCTTTCTTGCTGTATAGGGTAATAATAAATCTTTTCTACCTTGACTTAGAGAATGCTTGAGTCCATGAATTCATTCCAGACTACTTTCCAGGGGCTATGGTTCCTGGGGTTGCTGGACTCTCTGAACTCCTTGATCCCCGAGTCATACCCAGGGTCACACAGCTAGTAAGCGTCTGCCGTTTGATTTGAATTTAGGAAGGTGGGTCTTCCTGACTTCAGGCCCAGCACTTTACCCAATAAACTGCTTTGCTACCCCTATATCTGTATATAGATATTTCCATGTAAGTTATTTATCCCTGACCTGTGGTAGGGCCTTCTGATCAGTCAGTCAGACACACTTGACCCCAAAGAAAGACAATAACCACGTACAATTTGAGAAGTCCCCCAAAAACACATGAGCCTTAAAGCCAGAAGACAGACATTATCAAAGAGATTATAAAGATGATTAACTTTTCATTTTTATTCAGGGTATTAGACAGCTAATACTTTAGTGCTATTTGATACATTCAGCATAATGTATTAACAATTATAAAATGACTGATACTTTAAAATGTGTTTAGTTTCTCTCGATAGTCTTTCAAATTTTCTAAATATTTTTTAAGAAGTAAATTATTGATAAAAAAAACTTGCATTAAACTGGTTTTTCACCAAAAAAGGGATGGAGTGAGAAATGGCATTACTTTGAAAATGATTTTTTTTTTCTTTCAAGAACTGACTTTAAAATATCAAATGAAGAAATAACCTTTAATATGCCAAGAGCTGCATTATGTTCGTCACTGGAGCTTCATGAGCACAGAAAAGGGATCTTTGCATGGAACTTTTGACATTGGGGCTTATAATTGATTTAAAATGTAGAGTTGCAGTTAGTGGAAAGGAAGGAAAGGAGAGGCTGTAGTAACCACATAATCTTGTGAACTGAAAAAATGAGGCTTCTCAATTCTGAAATAGAATAAAGAACAACATTTTAACAAATAAGAGACTGTGGTCACCTCACTTTATATAAATAACAAGAGGGTATTTAAAATTGTGGATGGAGGAATCTAACCAGATTCCCCAGATGCATCCTCCCCCTTTCTTTCTATCTCACCCTGTAACCCCACTCCCCACAATTCTACATCCCCATCACAATCTCCTTTTTCCTGGGCTTGGCATTACATCTGCCTCTAGACTCATCATAGTCTGTACCCCATGCCTGGAATATCTGCTCTCATCAATTCCATCTCTTAGAGTACTAAACTTCTTTTTTCTTTTCTTTTTTTTTCAATTTATTTACTTTTAGTTTACAACATTTAGTTCCACAATCCTTTGAATTCTAGATTTTCTCCCCTTCCCTCTCTCCCCCTCCCCTCCATGGCAGTATTCAATCCGATATAGGTTCTACATATACCATCATGTTAAACATTAGTCAAGTTGTAAAGAAGAATTATAACCAATGGAATGAATAAAAAGGAAGAAAAAACAAAACAAAACCAAAAAAAAGAGACAAAGTAATTTGCTTCAATCTGTTTTCAGACTCTATAATCATTTCTCTGAATGTGGATAGCCTTTTCCATCATGACTCATTTGAAGTTGTTTTATGACCTTTCATTGCTGAAGGGAGACTAGTTTATCAAAGTCAGTCATCACAGATAGATGTCTCCATAATTGTGTACAATGTTCTCCTGGTTGTGCTCCTCTCACTCAGCATCAGTTTGTATAAGCCTCTCCAGGTTATTATGAAGTCTGTCTACTCTTCATTTCTTATAGCACAATAGTATTCCATTGCATTCATATACCACAACTGGTTTAGCTATTCCCTAATTGACGGGAATCCCCTTGATTTCCAATTTTTTGCCACAACAGAAAGAGCTACTATAAATATTTTTTGTAAATATGGGTCCTTTTCTCACTTGTGTGATCTCTTTGGGATACAGCCTAGAAGTGCTATTACTGGGTCAAAGGGTATGCTTTTTTTTTTCTTTTAGCCCTTTGAGGATAGTTGCAAATTGTTCTCCAGAATGCCTGTATCAGTTCACAACTCCACAAACAATGCATTATGTTCCAATTTTCCCACATATTTTCCAACATTTATCATTTTCTTTTTTTGTCATGTTGACCAATCTGAGTGGTGAGATGTGGTACCTAAAAGCTGTTTTGATTTGCATTTCCCTGAACGATAGTGATTTAGAGCATTTTTTCATATGCTTATATGTATCTTTATTTTCTTCCTCTTAAAACTGCCTGTTCATGTTTTGATCTTTTATCAATTGAGGAATGACTTGTATTCTTATGAATTTGACTCAGTTCTCTGAACTTCTTTTTCTTTCAAGGCTTGACGCATAACCTCCAAACACACTCAGATTTTTTTGATCCCCTTAGGCAATATTATTCTCTCCTTTTGAAAACAATAATTGATATAATTATCTGAATAAAGGCAATGTGGTAGAGAATAGCAGGTTGGCCTCACAAATCATATAATAAATGAAAAGCCTGAGAGTTTCTGTGTAATTAGTAATCAATTTGCTAATTAGACTAGAAAAATAATGAATAAATTGATGGTCAGTGGTCTCTCTTAGTAATCAAAGGAAAACTATGGGGATCCCTGAATGTTCAAATAGCTTTGGAAATAAATTGCTCTGACAAGTAAAAATCAACCCTGATCCTTTCTATCCCGGGCTCCGTCTAGAGCAGCAGCTACCGCCGCGGAGATGTTGATGCCCAAGAAGAACCCAATTGCCATCTATGAGCTCCTTTTTAAGGAGGGCGTGATGGTAGCCAAGAAGGATGTTCACATGCCAAAGCACCCTGAGCTGGCAGACAAGAATGTGGCTATTGTCCACGTCATGAAGGCCATGCAGTCTCTAAAGTCTCGTGGCTATGTTAAGGAGCAGTTTGCGTGGAGGCATTTCTACTGGTACCTCACCAATGAGGGCATTCAGTACCTCCGGGATTACCTTCACCTTCCCCCCGAGATTGTGCCTGCCAAGCTTCGAAGAAGTCGTCCGGAGACAGGAAGGCCTAGGCCCAAAGGTCTAGAGGGTGAGCGACCTGCCCGACTTACTCGGGGTGAAGCTGACAGAGACACATACAGACGAAGTGCTGCTCCTCCTGGTGCTGACAAGAAGGCTGAGGCTGGGGCTGGGTCAGCAACAGAATTCCAATTTAGAGGTGGATTTGGTCGTGGACGTGGTCAACCTCCTCAATAAAAACTGTAGAGATATGTTTGATATTGAATAAAATTTGGGAAAAAATAAAAAAAAATCAACCCTGATCAATGAACAATTAGTGAGGGGGTAGACATATCAATGAGAAGGTAGACTGAAAGTCTCCAGCCCATTCTGCCAAGAACCTGACTCGATCAAGAGACTTAACCACCTCCAGGAGTCTGGACAAAAGAATCCCTCACTACTTAGACCACTCTGATTGATATTCTCCTTCATAATCTGGGCTTACATTAGACCACAACAGAGGGCCTGCAGAGCATGTATAGACTCACTTCCTAAGGGCAAAAATTTACCCAGATTAATTTCTGTTTTTAAGGTTCTAGTTTGTTGGGGGGGGGGGTCACCCAAAATGTCAGCAAATTTACCTAGAAGATTAGTGCAATCTCATCTATCAGCATTGTCCTTCAGAAACTGACTGATTGATAGAAACTGGTCCCTGAATGAGAAAATAGAAAGGAAAAACCTCAATTCTAATTCAATAATTACTTATTAATATATTATAGAAAATGATATTTTCCTCAATCATGGCAATCTGTGTTCAAGTGCCAACACTGACATTTATTGGCTACATGACCTTGAGAAATTCCTTCAACTTTACAGTGCTCTACATGAATCTCTAAGGTTAGAAGTGACAGAGAAGGTGCCAACATGAATCAGTAGTGGAGATATCCTTAGGGTAGAAAGTTCTTTGTATTAATGGAATCACAGGTCTAGTTCCTATCTTGTATTTAATATATTACATTTTAATCCTTTTCTCCTGTATTCGTGTGTGTGTGTGTGTGTGTGTGTGTGTGTGTGTGTGTTCGTGGAGGAGGTAGGGGATTGTATTCTCATTGCTTAGCACAGTGCCTGGAACAGAATAAGAACTCAATAAATGTCTAGTGTATTGCATCACAGTGGATTTAAGGGACATTAATTTTATAAGAAAATCCTCTACACCATCCCCAATCCTCCAATCCCTCATTGACTTGGCAATAGGATAATTAAGTGTGGAGTAATTAGACAGTGATAGTGAAGTGGTCCTCTTAGGTTGAAAATGAGACTCTTTCCCAACTCATAAAATGCTACTTTATTGAACACAAATTATTGGTAAGGATTTACACAACCTAAATTAAGTGATTCCACAGAGAATTAAGAAAAAATATAAAATTCCTCAGATGAAAACAGAGATCTCCTCAGATTCTGGTCATTTTCTGTTATCACAGATAATGAATATGTGAAAGAATAAAAAGAAACAAGATCTGGGCACAGGAATGTAAATTGAGATACCATTATAAAATTGTCTTACCCTAATGACAATGGAAATAATTTTCTTTTTAGGTATCTAATATATTCAGCTCACATTGATTCATTTGACTGCTAATTAGCCTACAATCAGTTTCTCTGTCTTTCTGCATTGCTAGTTACAAACTAATAAAGAACACATTCTTTTCTCTGGTAATTTGATAGGGAGGAGGCTCTTGTATGACATTGTGGAAATTTTCTGCTGATGCATAATAAAACATCTTTAAAATTTTATTTGAAAAAGTGAAGAGATGTTCAGTTTTGCTAATAAGTGAAATAAAATTTATTTTGTTCCTCATACTTTTCCAAAGTTAAATTAGACTATAAAAGGTAATTGTGATAGAATAATAAGCCCTACCTCAGCAAAAACAAATGAATGAATGAATTACTCAATTAATCTCAAATATTCCTGAATTTTTCTTTATGCCAATGTGGGATTATTGATGTCAAAGAATCAAAATATCTATTAATATTTCTGTTATAGTTTAAATGACCTCTCTTTACATTTCTCAGAAGGTCATGGTCAAAACGTTGGGAAAATGACATGGAAATCCATGGAAAATTCTACTTTTCCAATTTCCTGTCTGTAATAGTAATATAAATTTGATCCCTTTGTATTGGCAAAGCTAAAAGGTACTTAGCATCTAGTTTGAAATTAATTAGATCAAGCTTCTGTTAAGAAACAAAAGGTATGAACCGCTGTTGCTGATATAACAGGAAGGGGCAGAACAGGGAGGAGCTAATAGGTATATAAAGAGAAGCCCTAGCTGGAATTTTTCAGATTTTCTTGGAGCCAGATTCTGGAGGCTGAGGAAGAGAGGCCCAGGCTGGAAAGGATGGTTCTTATTTTTAAAACCTGGAAGAAGTGACTTTGATTCTGGGAACCAGCCTAAACTTCTGCTGAGTCTGAGGGCTAGCCAGGCTGCTGAGGATTTCTGAGGACAACCAGAGCTGTAGAAGACTGAGGAAGCATGACTGTGGTGCCTGTATTTTGTCTGTTTGTGGCTTTCTTTTGCCTTGACTTCCCAGGAACAGAGACTATGAAGGATTTAAGGTGGACTGGACACTGTGAGCTTCAGCATGGTACAGGAACTTCACAGAGAGCCAGACAAGGAGCTGAGAGCTATCTGCCATTGAACTCAGGTGACAGTTTGGTGAATCCAGGTAGGAGCTGGGACCATGGAAGGGTTCCAGGGAATCTGAGAGACTACTCTGAGTCAAGCTAAAAGAAGACGTTACTTGGATACTGTATACTCACTGAGAAGATTGTAAGTTATTTGTGACTGAACAGAGGATGGCCTGTGTATTTTACACTACCCCTTAAAAGAGTGCTGAGTAGTCACTGATATTGTAACTTAGTGTGCCCCATGAGTGGAGAAATTTGACTTTTGTATTTTATGAGGCTTAAGGAGGCAAGCCTGCTTAAGGATGGTTGAATGATTCAGTTGATTGTATGACCGAGTTACTAAGTGATTGACTAAATGATTATTCTTTGTTGAAAAAATGTATGACCACTATCGTAAAAACTGTGATAATTTTAGCAATAAGTTGTTGTGAATGTTGTATTTTGATTTTCTGTGATAAATTGTAACATTTTGAATGCTGTGCCTTGGTTTTCTGTGAATGTTTTGCTCTGATTTGTTATTGAATAAATACAGAGTTTGCTATACTATGTAATTGGAACCTTGAAAGTTGTTCACAGCAGAACTGTTCTGGAAAGCTGCTCATGCTTGGCTTTACACCACCCCACTTTGAACAAGAAGATATCTGGGGTTTATTATATGGTAGAAGATATATTTCCAGCCATATCTCTGTTCAAGATGTTACAATAGAAGGAGAACACTGAGTTTTCTTAGAGAGTAGGAGCATATACTTCTCCATCCCTTAGATGCTATAGATGAGCCTCTCTCTCCATTAAGAAGTATGGGTTGATATGAGGTCTACTGGATGTATTTTCACTCTTACTTTAATTTGCTTTCTTGTACCATATGTTTGTTATAGACTGGGAATGAGGTGAAGAAATGAAGGAAATGGTTCTCATAAATATATGGTTGAGGTTATGAGGGAAGTATAAGAATATTGCCAGTATGTACATTCCAACATACATTTATTAAGCACCTTCATCCTCCAGATATTCTGTTAGTAGTGAGAAAATAAATAAGAAATGAAATCCAATGTATGATGAAATTTGATAATATAGCTTAAGCACTTCCCAAAATTTAAGTTGCTATATAGATATTAACATTTCCCAGCAGACCTATAGTTCTTGCCCACTGGGAATAACTGTGGTTAAAAATTAATACAGAGAGAGGAAACTGAATAGAGGGCTTGCAGAGAACTGGTAGAATTGTGAGAGATATCATGGAGAAGGTGGCACTGCATTTCATCTCTGAAGGAAGATGTGGCATATGGGACTTAGAGATGAGGAGAGACAGTGTGGTGCACTGAAGAGAGTCAACCTAATCTAGAGCAACTGAGTTCTAGTCCTGCCACTCGCATTTGCTAGTCATGTGGTCATGGGCATGCACTAAATTAATCTAATCACTCCAATGAAACTCCATGAGACTATGAAGTCTAGAAGAATTGATAATCTGTATTTTCCTAACCATTAATGATTTGGAGCGTTTTTTTTTTCTCATGTGGTTATGCATAGTTTGAACTTCCCTTGAGAACTGCCTTTTCATGACTTTAAAAATGTACAAATAGAGACTGGGTCTTATTATTAAAGTCTGAATCCATTCCTTAAAGCTTTTGGAGATGAGGAAACTTGGTATAATTTTATTTTTACCAACTCTGTTTCCTTTCCATTTAGCTTCAAGTTTTGTGTGCAGAGGTCAGAGGAATCAACCTCTACCACCACCACCACCAACACCAGTTATAATTAAAAATGCCTATTATCTTCCATGATGTTCTCTATCCTTTATTATCTATTAATTGACTGATCATCTCCCCACAGATCTACAAATTAATAGTGGAAAAATTTTTGCACTTGGAATATCTCACTTTGATGAAAATTTATCTTCATTATAGATTAAATTTATAGAATTAAAAATCAACAAAAGTATCCTTACCCTCTCACCCAAGAACATGTTAAGGTTTCAAAGAATAGTACACCAAGGAGTCTATTTAGCATAGATATTTTCATTTTCAACTTTTTTGATGAGATACAAAGAATATATGCATAGAGGAATATAGATAAATGAAAATAACTCTGGGAATATGGACAATGAGATTGAGAGAGAAGAACATAGAGTTTCCTGTTGTTTCCTTCTCTTAAAATTCAACTCTATCTTCAAATCTCAGGAAATAATTGTATTGGGGTGGGTGTCACAGAGTAATGGTGAGTATAGAAAAATAAATGAGTTATTTCTAAAAGAACAATAGGTTTACTGCTGGAAGAGATATTAGAGGTCACAGTTAAAAACCCCATTTTATAGATGAGAAAACAGATGCAGAGAAGTAACTTGTTCAAGGTCACATAGCTATTAGCTTAGAGAATAACATTTAAATCCAAGTGATCTGACTTCAAATTCTATACATTTTCCATACCATATCTTTGTTTGGTTTTCCACATACCTCTCTGTCCCTTGCTCTTATTACCTTATGAAGAAGTTATTCCTCATTCCTCCCTCTCTTCATAATGGAAGAGGAATCATGTACTATGTAAGAAGTTTCTGAACACCTCTGAAGACAGTCAAAATGGTTTGAGTAGATAAGTACTTCACTTCAATATTGACAGTCTGGCTATTTTGTTTTGTTTTTTTAATGGAGTTTTCTTCTCATTAATTTTCCATATAATCTGGATCATGTTTGGGGATCTGTTGTGAGTCTATATTAAGTTTTTTTATAAGCACAGGTTCAGTCACATGCTGCATCTTTAATGGGAGAGCATGCAATTGGTCACCTTTATATCAGTTTTCATGGGATTGAATTTTACAGTTCTAGTTATTCAAATCCATTAAACAAAATTTATTTTAGATTTTGAGACACATTTAATAAAAGAGAAAGATCAAGGCATTCTAAGTGGATTATTATTGTTTTATGAGGCACAGTAAACAAATTTGTCATCATGCCAGGTCAGGAAGCTCTCTATATTCCATATGTGACAGGAGCAGATGGTTCCAGGTAGGGGATCTGAGGGCATCGGCAATGTCAAAGCCAACAGGAGTCACAGGAGGAAATGGACAAGTTCTTCTTTCCTCTAATTTGAGAAAATAAGAGATAATACAGTATTAATTAGATGAAACTGACCAACTGGAGTGTTCAGTTCAATGGGCATGCATTCTGGTTCCCTGGCATTAGCCCAGGCAGTGTTCTTAAATAAATGATTATTTCTTTTAAGAGAGCCAGAATACGGGGTTTGTTTAAAAAGTTTATATAGTATGGGAGGTTGACAGGGTTGTGTTGGCAACCAGAGGTTTAAATATCCTAGAACACTTTTGAAAATAAATTAATGATAGAGGAACCATGTAATTTATAATCCAAATGTGGTGACTGGAAATTTTCTGGATGAAATAAAGAAGAGTGATGTATTTGGGAACATAGGAAAAAATCCATCTCTAAATAAGCAAATTAAGCATAATAAAAAGATAGGTCCAAAATTGGTCAGATTTTGGAGATGTGTGATGCATGGAAACAAAGAGCTTAAGTAGCCTGAGTAAAGTTGCTTACGTAAAGTTCAAGTTTGGACTAGAAACAGCCTGAACTCAAGATCAGTGCTCTTTCTGTTCTGTTGATTCTCTCTACCTGATTATACTTACTTAGTAATATCATATGTACAGTTGACGGCTTGGTAACGTTTAGTTCTTATTTCTCTCTAGGATTCACTTTTTACCTCCTCTACCATGCCTCAGTTAATCCTGAAGGGTCAGTTCAGATCTCAAATTCACACACTGGACGTACCTTTAATCCCTTTGGCCTTTCTGCCTCTGATTAGATGGCTTTTCCCAGAACATTGAGGTAAGGAAGATGTTTAAGTTAATCATTTCAGGCTGCATTCTAGACTAATGCCTTCTACCTTTCATATTTCTTTTATATAGTCTTCCCTAATTAGAAGGAAAGCTCCTTGAGGTCAGGGGCTATTTCCTTCTACTTATAATTTATTTCTAGCACATGGCCATCAATCAACATGAAGTTAGAGCTTCATAAATGATTGGAGATTTGACTTTACTTGGATTGCTTACCTTGACTTCTTTCTCTTTGGGAAGAGAAAGGGGAGCTTAATTATCTCACCCTCCCCTACTTGACTGCACTTAGAACACTCTTGTCATGTTTCATTTCATTGCATTTCCTTCAACTCAGCAAACTCAAATCAAGCATTAATTATTTGCACCGTGCTTTGATTTGGGACATACAATGAAGAAACAAAATGAAATAGCTAACTTCAAGGACTTTACAATATAGTGATGGGAGAGGACATTTACATAACTATAATACATGAACACAGAAAAAGGTTTGAACAAAGAGTATTGCTAAATTTGAGAAGCAAGTGATCATTTATAAATTGAGAGAAAATGAAGAGCTTCATGAAAAAGGTGGCATCTGAAATGGGCCATGACAAAACAGAAACAATTCCTTCCATGAGAAATGGACAGAGAAATGAAGATAAGAGAGGAAGATGAAAATGGGGAATACAGAATAGTATAATTTGTTTAGAACATAAAGTGCATGAAACAGAGCAATGGAAAGGAAATTTGGAGGAAGATTACATGTGGAGGGGAATGACATTGAAATGAGGTAAGATTCTGGAAATCAATTTATTAGACAATCATCTACAAGCATTTATTAAGCACTTAATATCTGTCCAGTAATATGAAATTCTCTGAGGAAACAAAGAAAGGCAGTTCATACACACACACACACCCCCCCCCACACACACACATATCTACATCTACATCTATATCTATATATCTATCTCTATCTCTATCTCTATCTCTATATCTATATCTACATCTATATCTATCTATCTATCTATCTATCTATATATCTATCTATCTATATATCTATCTATTTATTATTTCTTTTGACCCAATATTCAAACTATTGGGCATATGTTCCAAGGAATTCAAGGACAGAGTTCTTAGGAACAAAATAATCATAGAATATCTTTATAGTAGAGGGAGAAATCTAGAAAAATGGAATATCATTTATTGGGAAATGTTTTAACAGATCTCCCTGTGATATTGCAATGGAATATTATTATAAGAACATTATATGTAAACTGTAAGAAATAATATCCAGAAGGAAATCAAATAAACATGGAGAGAGTTGTATGAAAGGATATTGGATGGAGAAATTAAGAGGTAAGACATCAAAAGTTTTTGATGTACTGACAATGAGACCTATAAGAGCTGAAATCTTTTCAGCTAAGTTGCACTCAAGGTTATGGTCTGATGAGAAAAGGCAAGAACATACCTGAGTCTCCCAAATTTCCTTTGAAACAACATTCAATATCACCTCAAAATAAATTCTGGAAGAATAGAACCCACAAAAGTACAGGACAAACAATGTTCCAGACTAAGACAACCTAGAAGGTTGAAAAGAAAGGTTTTTCATACCAGCGTTAGAGCTGAACACAGTCCAGTATAGACAATCTCTTAGAAAGCCAGTAGCAGACCTTAGTGGCAACTGGATCTCCAGCAAGGGTTTCTGGAGTTTTCAGTTCACAGATGGTAAAGGGTTTGTTAACTGGGCACAAAGAAACTAAAGAGGTTCATTTGCCAGCGTTGGGTGCAAAACTCTGCTGAATTGATCATACACAGAGCCAGTTCACAATCCTAGTTGGATCTCATTCCCAGGCTGAGGATCACAAGTTCTACAGAGCTTGGGGCAATGGGGAACAAGTGCTCTGGTCCCAATCCCAGGGTGGAAAAGAAGATATATCGTCACTTAAAGACCAAGCACAGGTCAAAAGAGCAGTTACAACACCTCTCTGTAGATTGTACCACCTAAGAAGAACTGAAAACTTACAGACTCACAGAATGAGTTCTGAAAACAGCTGCATAAAATACCTGAAGCTTGGGAGAATGCATACTCCAGTCTGTTAGCTAAAATTAACTTTATCAAAAAGTTAAAATTCAGGAAATAGGCAGGAAAAATAAGCAAACAACAGAAATAAAAAGCCTGACCAAAGAAAGTTACTATAGTGACAGTGAGGATCAAAACACAAACTCAAAAGAAGATAGCAAAGTCAAAATTGCTACATCCACAGTCTCAAAGAAAAATGTGAATTGGTCTCAGGCTCAAAAGGAATTTTAGAAAAGGTCAACAATTTAACTTTGATAGAGTGTGTTCCACTCAGCAATGCAAGGTTATAAGACAACTTCAAAAGACTCATGATGGAAAGGGATATTAAAATCCAGAGAAAGAACTATAGAGTCTGAATGTAGATTGAAGCAAACTACTTGCTCTCTCTTTTGTGTTTTGTTTTGTTTCATTCCTTCGTTCTCATTGTTCACTCCACTGGTTATAATTCTTCTTTTCAACTTGTCTACTGTTTACTGTGAAGGTATTTGTGGAAACTATATCAGATTGTATACTGTCATGGGATGGGGACGGAGTAGCAAAAGGAGGGGGAGAAAATTTGGAACTCAGGGGATTTTGGAACTGAATGTTGTAAACTAAAAGTAAATAAATAAATTTTAACAAAAGAAAAGATAAAAAAGGATTTTAAAAAATTAAATAAGAGAAGTAGAGGGAAAATGGAAAAGGAAATGACAGTGATGCAAGAAAATCGTGAAAATAGAGTCACTGATTTAGTAAAGGAGACACAAAAAATATACTGAAAGAAATAACAGAGCAGGAGAGAAAGAGAGAGAGAGAGGGAGAGAGAGAGACAGAGACAGAGATAAAGAGACAGAGAGACAGAGACAGAGACAGAGAGATCAAATGCCAAAAGAGGCTCAAAAATCCACTTAAGAGAAGTATGCCTTAAAAAGCATAATTCGTCAAGTGGGACAAAAAAAAGTATAACAATTCACTGAAGAGAACTCATTAAAAAGTATAATTGATCAAATGAAAAGAAAAGAGGGTATAAAACCTCACTGAAGAAAATAATTCCATAAAAATTAGAACTGAACAAATGGAAGCTAATGACAACAAAACCAAATGAAAAAAAAGAAAAAAAATAGAAGGAAATGTAAAATACCTCATTGCAAATACAACCAATTTGGAAAACAGGCCAAGTAGATAAAATTCAAGAATTATTAAACTAGCAGAAAACCATCATCAGTGAAAGAACTTAGGTATCATCTTTTAAGAACTTATCAAGGAAAGCTTCCCTGATATTCTAGAACTAGAGATTAAAGCATAAATGGAAAGAATCCATCAATAACCTCCTTAAATGGATCCTAAACTTGAATGCCCCAAGGAATATTATATCCAAATTCCAGAGCTCCCAGGTTAAGAAGGAACTATTGCAAACAGTCAGAAGGGAACAATTCAATATTGTGGAACTGTAGTCAGAATAACACAAGATTTAGCAGCTACTGTATTAAAGAATTGAAGGACTTGGAATGTGATATTCTGAAAGGCAAAGGAGCTAAGATTACATCCAAGCATTACTTACCTAGCAAAAATGAGTATAATTATTCAGGAGGGGGAAGTAGGTATTCAATGAAATACAGGATTTTGAATTATTCCTGATCAAAAGACGAGATATGAATAGAAAATTTTACTTTTAAATAACAGACTCAAGAGAAACATAAAAAGGTAAACAGGAAAGAGACATCATACGGGATTAAATAACATTAAACTGTTATAAACTATATGCATATGTTATAAACTATTTGTATATAAACTATATGTAAAGCCACTCATGAGGAGCTTTCCAGAAGAGTGCTGTTGTGAATAGCTTTAAGATTTTGATTATATGGTATAGTGAACACTCTATTCAATAACAAATCTGAGCAAAACATTCACAGTAAATCACATTTGCAATGTTACAACTTTTCAGAGAAAATCAAAATACAGCATTCACCACATCACAATTCAACAACTTATCACTAAAATGGCCACATAGTTTTCACCACAATGGTCACATAGTTTTGAACAAAGTACAATCATTTAGTCAATCAAATACTTAGTAACTCAATCATCCAATCATACTTCAGGAGGCTTGCCTGCTTAAGGGACACAAAATATAAAAGTCAAAGTACTCTGTTCCTGGGGTCGTCTCAATTGGAGAATAGTTTCCAATTATAAACAGAGTACATTCATTTAGTCAATCACAAAATCTTTACCTCAATCACAAAGTACAAAAGTCAAAGTTTTCCACCCCTAAGTCACAGTAAATCATAATCTTCTCAGTCAGTACAGTCTTCTGTTAGCTTGCCTCAAGGCTGGCTCTCAGCTTCCCTAGATCCACTTCTATGGTCCCAGATCCTACCCAGATTCACCAAACTCTCACCTGGGTTCAATGGCAGACAGCTCCCAGCAACTTGTCCAGCTCTCCATGCAGTTCCTGTTCCACACTGAAGCTCACAGTGTCCAATCCACCTCATATCCTTCACAGTCTCTATTCCTGGGAAGTCAAGGCTTAACAAAGCTACAAACAGACATAATACTGACAGCACAGTCATGCTTCTTTTGGCAGGTCTGGCTGGCCCTTGGAAGTCCTCAGCAACTTAGCTGGCCCTCAGAAGAAGCTCTGCCATCACAAGTTCCCAGGAAATTCTGATTTTCTCACCTGGGATTTTTCCTTATATACAGTATTGCTCCTCCTTGTTCAGCCCCTTCCTGGTATATCAGCAACAGAGGTTCATATCTTCTGTTTCTTTAACAGAAGCTTAATTTGAAACTAGGTGCTAAGTACCTCTTAGCTTAGCAATACAAAGGGATCTTCATATTTCATTACCATTACAGTAGAATAAGGGAGAAATCTAATGAGGTAAATTATATGAAATAAAAGAGATATGGAAGATCTTTTGTAGAAGAGTGGAAGATAGGGATGATAGGGGAAGTGCTTGAATCTTACTTTCCTTGTAAGTGGCTCAAAAGGGAATAACATACATGCTATGTTGGGTACAGAAATCCATCTTACCCTGCAGGAAAGTAGGAGGAAAGGGGGATAAAATAATGGAGGGAGCTGAAAGAAGAGAGGATATATTAGGGGAAATTGTAGTCAGAAGCAAAACACTTTTGAGTATGGTAAGGATGAAAAGAGAAAGTAGGATAAATGGTGTGAATGTAGGATGGAGGGAAATACAAGTTAGCCAATTTAAGTGTGAAAAAAATTACAGCAAAATTTTCTGATATAGTCTTCATTTCTCAAGTTCATAGAAAAGTGAGAAATATTTAAAAAACAAAGATATAAGAGCAATGTCTCAATTTTTAAATGATCAAAGGATATGATCAGGCCATATTCAGACAGAGAGATCAAGGCTGTCTATGGCAGTGGTTCTCAACCTGTGGGTTATGTTCAATTTGTAACAATGAAAATACATCCTGCATTTCAGATGTTTACATTACAATTCATAACAGTAGCAAAATTATAGTTATGAAGTAGCAACAAAAATAATTTGATGGTTGGGTATCACCACAACATGAGGAACTGTATTAAAGGGTCACAGCATTAGGAAAGTTGAGAACCACTGGTGCATAGTCATATGGGGAAAAATGCTTTAAATTACTATTTATCTGAGAAATATAAATTAAAAATTAAAACCTGAAGTGCCACCCCACACATATCAGGCTGCCTTATAAGACAGAAAAGGAAAATGATAAATGTAACAAGGGATATAGGGAAATTAGTAAACTAATGCACTGAAAGTGGAGTTGTGAACTGATCCAACCATTCTTGAGAGTGATTTGGAACTATACAGAAAAGGCTATAAAACTGTATGTACTTTTGATCCAGCAACACCACTAATAAGTCTCCTCTCTTCTTTTCTTCTCTATTCTTCTCTTCTTTCTCTTCTCTTATCCTCCTTGCCTTGCCCTCTCTCCTGTTTCTTTCTCTGAATGTCTCTTTTTTTCTGTGTCATTTTGTTTTTTCTCTGAATGAGCCTATAATCTATCAATTAATCAATCTCTCTTTCTACCTATATATCTCCCCCCAATGGTTAAAATTGCTCATGAGATTTTTTAAAATTAACTTTTGTTTATTTTTTGGCTTACATCATTGATTTCCACAAGATTTTGAGTTACAAGTTTTCTCCCCATCTTTCCACTACCCACCACCCCAAAATAGTGATCCTACTGTATACCCTTTTCCCCAATCTGCTCTCTCCTATATCCTCCCCTATCACCTCTCTGACTTTCTGGTAGGGGAAGATGGATCTCCTTTTCCCAGGGCCTATATATCTAATTTCCCAGTTGCATGTTAATAATAATAATTAATAATAATAATAATATATATATATGTATATATTATCATTTGATTTTAGAACTTTAAATTCTAGATTCTTCCCATTCCTCCTCTGTCACCCACACCCACTGGAAAGACAGGTAATTCAATACAGGCCATACATGTGTGGTTACGCAGAACACGTCCACAACGAACATATTGTGTAACACTGACTATATTTCCTTCCTTTTTATCCTGCCCTCCACTTGTTCTATTCTCTACTTTGCCCCTGTCCCTTTACAGAAGTGTTTGCTTCTAACAACCCTCCCCCACAACCTGCCCTCCCTTCCATCATTCCCCCTCTCATCCCCTTCCCCCCTACTCTCCTGTGGGGCAAGATACTCAATTTAGAGTGTATGTCATTCCCTCCCTAAGCCAAATTCAATGAGAGTAAGGTTGACCAATTCCCTTTTTGCCTTCTTGTTCTTCCCCTCCATTGTAACAGTTATCCCTAGCCTCTTCTGTATGAGATGATTAACTCCATTCTGTCTCTACCTATTTCTTCTCATTCTATTCCTCTCCCACCTTTTGATTATACCTTTTAAAATATCACCCCTTCCTATTCAATTGATCCTGTGCCCTCTGTCTACATACACATAAATACCCGCACTCACATATGTATTCATATGAATATATACCCTCCAATACAGACATATGTGTATGTGTGTATATGTATACATGTACATACATAAATTCATACACACACACATCTATATATATATGTATGTATATATACATATACACATTTATATTCTCCATGTTGAGCAAAGTTTCACAAGTTACAATTCTCATTTTTCCATGTTGGCACGTAAATAGTTCAACTTTGATAAGTTCCTTGTGATTTCTTTTCTTTATTTACCTTCTCATGCTTCTTGTGTTTGAATGTCAAATTTTCTGTTCAATACTGGTTTTTTCCTCAAGAACACTTGAAAGTCCTCCACCTCATTGAATGACCATATTTTCCCCTGACATATTATATTCAGTTTTTCTGGGTAGGTGATTCTTGATTTTAATCCTAGCTCCCTTGGTCTCCGGAATATCATATTCCAGGCCCTTCGCTCCCTTAATGAAGAAGCTGCTAGATCCTGGGTTATCCTGATTGTGTTTCCACAGTATTCAAATTATTTCTTCTTGGCAGCTTGTAATATTTGCTCATTGATCTGGGAACTCCAAAACTTGGCTATAACTTTCCTAGGAATTTCCTTTTTGGGAGGTGATTGGGGAATACTTTCAATTTATATTTTGCCCTCTGGTTCTAAAACATATGGGCAATTTTCTCTTCAGCGAGCTTTTGAGATTCTTTTTCCATCTGGCAAATTCGACTCTTCAAGGCATTCTTCTCCTCATTGGCTTTTTGGGCCTCCTTTGCCATTTGAGTTACTCTATTTTTTAAGGTGTTATTTTTTCAGTCAGGTTGTTGACTGTCTTTTTATGATTTTCTTGCATCATTCTCATTTCTCTCCCCAATTTTTCCTCTACTTCTTTTATTTGGTTTTCAGAATCCTTTTTACACTCCTCTATGGCCTCTATCCAGTTCATATTTTTCTTGGAAGCTTTTGGTGCAGGAGTTCTGACTTTTTTGTCTTCCTCCCATTCCATGCTTTGGTCCTTTTTGTCGCCAAAAAAGGAATCTAAAGTTGGATTGCTGGACTTGCTTTGCTTCCTTCGCCTGCTCATGCTGCCAATCAATTATTTGGCTTTTGTGCTCAGTAGTAAAACTCTGTTTTCTTAAGGGAGAGCTCTGTCCCAAATTGCTGTGGTTTTCACAGCTGCCAGAGGTATTAGGTGGCCTCTGCAGCCCCTGCCAACTTTGGCTCACTGGTCATGCACCCCAGGACCACCACCCAAGACCATGATCCAGATTCATGCAGCTCAATGCAAGAGCACTTAGCCTCTGAACGATAGCTTGGCCCCCCTGCAATTTGAAGGCCAGGAGCTTCTGAAGCAGTCATGTGTAGGCGGCTGCAGGGCCACTGCTTCAGACTGCTTCTAGCTCTGGAGGCAGTTCAGCCAGAAGCTCTCCCCCAAATTTAGCTAAGTTCTACTGACCTTCTCACTCTGTCCTTGGATCTTGTGAGTTGGTGATTCTGGAAATCACCACAGCTGCTGATGATCCGCTCTCATGAATGCTACAATTGAAGCTTCTCCTGGATGCTCTGGAGCTGAAACCACATGGGGCTGGGCTCTGCTTCCAGTGCACTCTGAGGGACCCTTTCCATCTGTCTGCCTGGCTGCCTTCAGTGGGAACTTTGTTACTCCATCATTTTGTGGAGTCTGGAGCTCTAAAATTTGTTTGGAGTCATATTTTATAGTTTTTTCAGTTGGTATTATGGGGAGCTCGTGGAGTTCTCCTGTTTCTATGACACCATCTTGACTCCGCCCCCCCTCATGTGATTCTAAAACAATTTTTGTTGTGGTAAGGACAAAGAATCAAGAATTGTACAATTATTTGTCTTTTATGCTCAGTATTAAAGCCAAGACTTTGTATTTGTGGTATGGGAGTTGATTTTGATATATATTAATAGATTCCCTGAAATTCTATTAGCTCAGGAGTTGAACCTACATTACTATAGATTTCTATTTTTGTTTTTCATCTGAAAACTCCCTCTAGTCTATTTGTCTCATAATCTCCTTTACATCTTTGTTCTCAATCAAAATTGTGCATCTGCTTATAGAGTATTCTTTTTTTTTCTTCTGTTCTATGTCTAAGTCCTCAATGTTACAGGAGACCTGGACAGAAACAAATTTAGACTGTAACACATTCATTTTTTTCAGTCACAAGACCTGGAGAAATAGGCCTTGAGATATTTCAATCTCTAGCAAGGCAAAATAGACAAACATGAAGAATCAAGATCCTTGAAGTTAAAATATACAATGTGAGTAATTAACCATTTAGGGAAAAATATGGTAATTCATTTTTAAAAACAAAGTGACATGAAAGTATATGGCATTTATGAATACATAGACATACCAGTGGTGGGATCTATATATTTTTAGGATTTTAAATTTGTACATTTGTTGAAAGTTGGTATCTAATATTTCATTTGTTACCCCCATAACAATTGATTTATTGGTAGTGTAGTTCATTGGAACATTCTGGATCTGAAATTAAAATGCTTTTGTTGTTGCAGGATCCCAGTTTCACTACTTAGTGTGACCTTGGGAAAAAAAAAATTGAATTCTCTGGGCTTGCTTCTTCATCTCTAAAATGAGGAAACTGGGTTAAATAATTTCTAAGGAGCTTTCCAGCATGATCTTCATGAGCCTATAAACATTAACAAAAGGACCAAGGTTTGCTTGGAGCCCTGAGTAGTAGCCTCTTTGACTTTGAGGGGTCCTTTTTTTTTTCTCTAAGAGGAGTTTTTTTTTTCCTCTCTTCTAAAGAGGATTATGAGATGCTGGAATTTTTGCCAGGCAGACCAGATCTCTCAGAAATGATTGTCAGGCACCATAGGTTCTGTTAACAATGCCCTTATGGTTATGAAAAATACCACTTCTTAAGTTAAAAGGAACCGATCAGAATTTAACATTAGCAGAAGGCATTTTAACATGGGAGTGAATGATAGATTGCTTAGCATTCAACTAGGGTAGATAATTCACAATGTGTCCATGATTACACTCTACTTTAAGTGCAGAAATTCAGAAACACATGATCCACATCTTTTCATGGTAACTGTAGTATCAATAACTTTGACTTACACTTGAAGTTTTTTTTTCTTTCTTCCAAAAAGGTTTCAAATGAATAAGACACTTCCTCTTCCCCAAATATTTTTCTAAATATATCAGAAAGGCCAAACCAATGTAGCAGGATTTCATCCATCCAGTGTAAATCTTTCACAAGGACAATTAGCTTAAATTAAATCAGCATGGCTCAAGAATTACCTGGAATTGAGAGAGAGACATAGACACACACATAGACACACACACACACACACACACACACACACACACACAGGAAGAGAGAGAGAGAGAGAGAGAGAGAGAGAGAGAGAGAGAGAGAGAGAGAGAGAGAGATTATAGAGGTAATTAGAGATTGTCTGTCTGTGGAGGGGAGGAATGGTTAAGTTACCTGAGAAAGTAGGAACTGGGCCATGATGTGATGAGGTTTAAATAATAAAACATAGGAGCATATACTTGAGCCTCCAGAGTGAACCATTGACTTTTATTGAGGGGGGTGGCATTAAAATGGCAACTTTTGTGTTTTTGGAAAACCATTTGTGCAATTGAGTGAAGGGAAGAGGGGAGAATGGTAGACAGGGAGAGGAATTATGAGACTATCTCAAAATTACAGGAAAGATACAATAAAAGTCTAGCAAAGGGTTATGACTGTGTGATTCAAGAAAAGTGGATATAATGGAGAGCGTTATGGAGATGGATGTGACAACACTCATAAACTGAGCGAACATGTGAGGCAAATAGTAAGACATGACTAAGTTTTGAACATTGGCTGCTAGAAGCATGGTGAGAACATGGGCATTGAGGATCCTCCATAAATTTGGACTCCTTCAGAATGCTATAATAGTAAGATAGTGGTGCAAATGTCTTTATATGGAATGTCACAATTATTCTGCTCCATGGAGTAGCTCTTATCTAGTCATTAGGCTCTTTTAATTTCAATTAGTTACAGAACCTAAGAATCTAGATTATTTCAACTTGACATTATATCATATTTATTTATCATATTCAGGATGACTGGCAGAATCCAGCAACTGGGAAAGAACTAATGTAATTTCTGCCTTAATTTACTCCCAAACCCCCACTCCCATATGACTGGACACAAGGAAAAGTGAAATGCTTGAGTGCATTTGAAGAGAATTTTGCCCTACTGTATTATGATAACGTTGTTTGGTGGAAATTATGGCCCTAGCCCCTCTTGAAATCTGAAGCTTTTTTAAAAATTATCAATGACACTGAATATATTGGAAGACAGTAGAAAAGACCTGTGTTTCACTGGCATCAATTTTTTATTTTTGTGCGGGGGGGAGGGGTAAAATTTCATGGCATTATGTAATACGTAATTTTTTCATTTGTTTTCTATTTTTTCATTTTTAAACATAAAAATATCACTTTTTATAGCATAAAATGTTCTTTTTTTATATTTTAAAGACTCCTTTCCAATTCTGTCTTTCACTTTCTCTGAACTTCATTAAAAAATACTAGCAAGACAGAGCAAGATGGAAAAGCTAAATGTGCGGAAACTTGTTCAAAATGGTATGTATTAAGCATGGCTAATTTGGAATTAAGTACAGAGGAGATTTATAATCCACACAATTTACAAAATAAGATGGGAAAGGAAGGCACTTCTAAGTAATAACATTATTTCCTAAATTCTCATTCTTGCAAAAAACCTCAGAGGTGATCTATTCTAAACTACATTTGAAATGGAACCCCATATAACATAAAAATGTACATCCAGTTTTTTTTTTGAAGATTTCTAGTGAAGCAGATCCTCTCTTCTCAGTAGGTAGCCCATCTGACCTTGGAATACCTGTAATCCTCATATTTATTTAACATTGAGATGAAATCTACCTTTGTATCTTACAAACATGTTTCCTTATTCTCACCTCTGGGACAAATCAGAAGAATTCTAATATTTCTGCCCCAGTCCTCAAATGACATGAATTGAAAACCTTCAAAATACTAGCCAGATTCTGGTGGGTGCTACTGTCAAGGTTCTCTTTCAGAGTACCCTAACTTGCCTGCAGGGGCAACCTGTAACTTACCTACTTAAACTGGTGCTAGCGTACTTTAGAACAGAAGAGTCATGCTCTGAAGTGCAAACAGAAAAGGTTTATTCAGGTCTTTCTATGGGGAAGCCTTAAAGCCAGATCTTAAGGCAGGCTTCAAAACTACCTCCAAGGCTTAGGTCTTATATATACCCCAGATCCACATACCACACGTGACAGAACCCAGCTGAACAGAATTGTGAGAGGGGTAGTAAATTATGAGAGGGGAAGTGCAATCACAAGGGTATGAAAGCCCCAGGGTGTGGAGACATTAATCAGGAACATTAGGTATCCCCACGTAAGAGAATCTTGAGCAATGCAACATCTCCTGGCAAGGGGCGGTGCAATATGCTCTGACCTCCATCTGACCCAACTAATTCCTGGGTCTCAAACACTTCCCTGTGCCTCGACACAACCACTTGTAATCTTGCACATATTTTCTAATCCTCACATGCTACCTAAGCATTTTATATTTTTTATAAAACATGATGTCCAAAATGGTAAGAAAATATTCCAGGTTTGGTTTGGTCAGTTGAACACAACAGGGCTATTTGTAATAGCAAGCAAAGTAGTCCTTTGCTACTTGTTTCAGATATTCAAGTTCTTTTGAACTTGGCCTTTGACTGTATCGAAAATCTTTGTTGGAAACAGTTTATATTGTGCTGCCCTTAATAGGCTTAAGGGAGTTTAGAGACCTTCTCTGTCCTTAATAGGCCTACCCTCATCACATCAAGCCCATGGTGGGAGGAGCTTGCCGAAAGAGCAAAACAAGAAGGGTGGAAGAGGAAGGATCAGAGCAGAGAAAAGTTCAAGCAGAGCTGGGGCCAAGCACAAATGAGAGGGAGAGTGCTTGTGATTTTGGCACTCTGTTAATCTGTGTTACTTTCTGTGAACTGAGAAAGAGAATGTTTGTGATGTTGGCCCTCTATAACACTTTGTCTATTTTTCTGTCAGGCAAAAGCACTCTGTCTGTTGTTCTTAGACAGAAGTCCTAAAAGAGTACTTTACTGCTGTTACAGAAGCCCTGAAAGGACTTTACTGTTGTTACAAAAGTCCTGGGACTTTACTGTTGATTTGTGTTTTATTTCTCAGACAGAAGTATTGTCTGTTGATTTGTATTACTTTGTCAGACAGAAAGAGAATTGGGATGATAGTGCTGGCAATGTATGTGAATATTGTTGTAGCTCTGTAAAGTTTAATGTGTGTAAATATTGTTTTTGTTCTGTTAAGCTTTGTCTTCCTAGAAATAGAAACTTTGAAGAGCTTGGAATGGAGCAGTCCCAGTAACTGAGGTATGAAACAAGAGCAGAGAGCTGCCTACATATGAGTGCTGGCAAGAGTTGTGTGAGTCCAGGCAAGAGTCATGAGAATCCAGGAAGAGCTGGGAGTGGTCAGCCAGTGGAAGAGGAGCCATAGGGTTTGGAAGTCAGCCTCCAGTTAAGATGAAAGAAGACTTTACTTAGGAACTTTGTATTGACTGATAAGATTGTGACTCATTGTGACATAGGGGTGGGTGGCATTTGTACTTTCTGCTACCCCTTAAGGATGATTGGTTTAAGGATGATTGGAAGCCAGCCTTAAATCAAGATGAAAGAAGACTTTACTTGGGAACTTTGTACTGACTGATGATATTGTGACTAATTGTGACATAGGGGTGGGTGGTGTTTGTACTTTCTGCTACCCCTTAAGGATGATTGGAAGCCAGCCTTAAATCAAGATGAAAGAAGACTTTACTTGGGAACTTTGTATTGACTGATGATATTGTGACTAATTGTGACATAGGTGTGGGTGGTGTTTGTACTTTCTGCTACCCCTTAAGGATGATTGGTTTAAGGATGATTGGAAGCCAGCCTTAAATCAAGATGAAAGAAAACTTTACTTGGACACTCTGTATTGACTGAGGAGATTGTAACTTACTGAATGATATGTTGTATTTAAGACTATGAGGCCATCTTAGTAATAAGTTATGTTATACTGTTGTGAATGTTGTGCTTTAGTTTATTGCTGAAGAGAGTTCACTATACTATGCTATTATATCCTTAAATTATTCATAGCAGCAGTCCTAAAGGGGATTTATGATTGGCTTTACACTCTTATCTACCTAATCTTTGACATATTTTTTCCATTAATGGAATCTTCTGTAAGACCACATGAATTTTTTTCCCATCATATTGCTTTCTTGAATAATAATGAGAATCCAGTCCACAAAAAATCCAGAATTTTTAAGGTGAATTTATCTTTAGCTATGTCTCTCCCATTTTATACTTATGAAATTGATTTTTTTTGTGTAAGTGTAAGATTTGTTTTTATCTCCTATGTCTCAACAATCATTGGAGTGGAACCAAAGGGCCCTAAATTTTGAATGCAAAGAGGTATATTTGAATCCTGTTCTGTTATTTATCATTCATGTGATCTCAAATAAGTCATATCCTTTCTCTAGGTCTCAGATAAAGACAAAAAACCCACAAAATTAAAAATTTTATTAAAAATACCATTTGGTTGTCATTATTATAATTTGTGTAGTAGTAGTTGTACTCATAGCTTCACAACAATCCCTTTCAACTAAGAGTATGTTAAATTCTAAGTTTCTTGGAGAGATTTTGGTATATTTGTCCTGGGGGTTAACATTTCTATTACATCTCTAACCACCTTAGATTTAGTTTTATGTTCATTAAAAAAAAATTCCACATGCTTTCAGCTAATCAGTGTAAAATCCAAATTCTCTTTTAACTTCCCAGGAAAAAAAATAAAAGATTCGTATCACATTTCTCTTGAACACTGGACTTATTGACTTATACACACACACGTGCACATATGCAATTATGTATAATATATATATATATACACATATATATATGTAATATAAGTATCTATAATTTCCTTTTAGTTTATAAAAAAATTAATGTAAGAAACCATGGACTACATTTATTATACTTTTTAATAGTGTCATGATGTTATGAAACTCTAAATATACAAAATCCTTTCCTCTAAAAATGTCACCTTTCTTCATTATTTAAAACTTCTCTTTGATAGGATTTATTAAAATGTATTTCTTTGTTCCAACATTGGCTCGTTGACCTTTAGTTTTATTTCCCAGCAGTATCTGTCTTGTATAACCTTCTGTTTAGTTTCATTTCTAATTTAAAGATTTCATCTCTATCTTTCATCTGATAATCATTCCTTGTATACTAGCCCTAACACTAATTCTCAAGCGACTAGATTAAAAATAAACTTTAGCTTTTATGAAGAGAAATCCTTGCCTTTTTAACATGCCACATCCTTAATACTTCAAGAATTTTTGGTTTTATGTGCTTTGAGCATTCACTTAACCCACACATTATGTAAAACCCAATGATATTTCTAGAGTGACGAGATGTTGTACCAAATAATCTACTGACCTGGTAGGTAACTCCCAGTGGTGAACCACTGATAATTTAGCTAGACTTCTTATATATTGTGCTGTTATTGAGTCGTGGGAAAAAAATGTCCTCTAACCTACCTAATAAATGATATTCCATCCTTTGCTTTGAGATGTCAAGTATGTCTTGAAGCAGGGGACAGGGTGGCAACAAGTGAGGGGGAAACTTTATTGCCAAAGCAGCTGATTCCACATTAACTAGCTTGAATTGATGGGACTTCTCCCATACTTTTCACTTCAAGTAAAAATCTGGATCTTTATAATTTCCATCCCTTTCATAAATCTTAATTCTGACATTAAGAATAAGTTTATCTTTGTCTAATTCTACTATCTACTTAACAGCACCTTTCATACTTGATGACAATTATCATGTCTCCTCTGCATCTTTGTTCTCATTAGATATGTCTATTTCCTTCTTCTAATACTCATACCAAGGCCTAATTCCATCCTGTCTTTTCCCCATCAGGTTCCTTTCCATAATATCAATGCCCTTTCTAAAATATAGTACTCAGAATTCAGCATAATAATGTCTATATAGTCTGACTTGAGCAGAATATGGCAAGAATATAATTCCCCTTGTCCTGTCTACTGTTGAATACTACCATCAGAGAGGCTACCTGACTCTGACAACATGGTTGGAGCAGGTCCAACTCAGTCAGGGGCCATCTTCTGAAACTGCCTATTGCTACACCTGGAGTTTGCTGTTCTGGGCAGATGTCAGCACTCTCCAGCCTACCCAGCCCTCTCTATAGACTTGGTTGTCGTACAAAATAACTAATGTAACAGTTTGCCAGTTGTGCCTTACATGAGACACCCTCCCTGCTGAAATGCATTTATCCCTGCCACCTCTGCCAGTCTTGGGAACTCTAGTACTGTGGTGTGGTTGGTACCTTGAATTGCAATTCCCTTGCCTTGATTACAAACTCTAGTTCTTGTTACTTCAATCATCCTCTTTATTTCAGGTTGGCATACCTACATAACCATTCCTCTCTTGAGGCTCTCTAATAACTCAGTCTATTTTTTGTGCCTTACAACCAATAATATATATATATACACACACACACACACACACACACATATATATATGTATATATATATATACACATATATATATATATGTATATATACATACCATTTATCATATAGTTAAGTGCTCTCTCTCTCTCTCTCTCACTCTCTGTCTCACACACACAAATATACACGCACATTTTTTTTTCAAATCTCACCCACTGTCATCATCACCATGTCAGTCAGTCAACCAGCATTTAAGTGCTTGGTATTTCCAGATGGATATTCACTAAATTGATTTTTAAAAATCTAATTAGCAGCTAGCTAACTAGTTTTTTATGTAATGTATACAATGTGCCAGGCACCATGTTAGATAGTTGATGAATAAAATCTCATTTGACCCTCAAGATAATCCTGACAGTGAGACACTGTTATTATGCCCACTTTATAGTAGAGGAAACTGAGACAAGTGGATATTAAGTGACTTACCTAAGGCCACAAAACTAGTATAAGTGTAAGGTTGGATTTTAACTCAATTCAAATTGAATTCCTATGACATTTTTGTATTTGTTTTGCATCAGTGTTCTAGTTTGATACATAATTTTGTATTCTTGTCTCTCACCCATCATGGGAGTGATTGCCCATTATTTTGGTTTCAATGAAAATGTAATAATAATAACATCTATATCTTTATCCAAATCAATGACTTGAAAAAAGCTAAATAGCCTAGGGGAAAATGCACTGCCCTTGGCCAAACACATTTGCAGAGTTTGTTTTTAATTTGCATAGACTTTGAGTGTAGCCTCAAGCAAGTCATCTGTAAAATTATGGGGTTAGATTAGATGTTCTATAAGTTCTTTTTAGCTCTAAATTTTCTGTGAATTATTTATTCCTGAATTCACCTTCCTGTTATGAAGAGGCACAAGACCAGGACTTTAATTATGAAATGTCACAGGATCACAGTTTTAGAAACAAGTGAGACCTCCAGATCTTCTGCTCAAACATAACTCATTTGACAGATGAGAAAACAGAGGTTCCCCAGAGGTTAGAGCTTCCTCAAGGTCACATAGATAGCAAGTAGTATAGAAAAGAATTGAAACTAAATTCCAACTACCCCAATTCAGTGTCCTCTACCCTGTACCACATCTTTCCTTCAATTTGAATTTAAAAATTTTTTTCTGAAAAATAAATTCATATCCCATTTTGACAGTCAATATTTAGTGACAGGCATATACGCACAGAAGAAAAATGTAGTCTTGGTATGGATTGTCATTACCTATTCAATACTGCCATTGGGAGATAGGGCATTTGTAATTGATTTTCTTATAACACTTCCCCCCTTTTTTGTATAATCCTTTGAAAAAAAATGTTTTCCTACCTTTTTAAAGATATAATAAAGCTACATTAAAGATATACATTAGCTTCTCTGGCCAGTGCACCAACATTAATATTCTTTAAGAATCAACATTTTTTTAAAGCCTTTAATAGCTCTAATTTGTTTCTAATTATGCAACAAACATACACATATAACTATTCAACAGAAGAGCATCTATTTGGCACATCAATCCAAACTTTTGTACTGATGTGGATTCTGAAAGTCAGATTATATGGCAGCTGATTCAAGGGAAATGCTACATTCGTTTGGAGCTTTTCATCAGCCCTAATTATTCAAAACCTCTTTCTGAATTTGGATGAATGTAAATGTGGGGAAGGTGAGAAAGAAATAATGTACTACTACTGCTATTGCTGCTGCTGCTGCTGCTAGTAATAGCCAGCTGGCTAGATTTTATGTAATACATACAATGTAACAAGCACCATGTTACATGCTTGATGAAGAAAATCTTATTTGACCCTCAAGAAAATGCTGAAAGGTGGGTGCTATTATTACCCCCACTTTATAGTAAAGGAAACTAATAAAAGTGGGTTGTCAGGGTTCTCTGTCAGAGTACCCTAACTTGCCTGCAGGGGCAGCCAGTTACTTACCTCACTGGCGTAGACTCTAGAGCATTTTAAGAGCAGAAGAGTCACAGCTCAGATGTGCAAGCAGAGAAAGTTTATTGAGTCTTCTCCATGGGGAAGCCATACAGCCAGATCTTAAGGCAGACTTCAAACTACCCCCAAGGCTTAAGCTTTATATATACCCCAGATCCACATACCACACTTGACAGAGCCCAGCTGAACAAAATTGTGAGAGGGGAGGTGCAATCACAAGGGCATGAAGGCCCCAGGGTGTGGAGATGCCAATCTGGAATGCCTGGTAACCACACATATGAGAACCTTGAGCAATGCTCTGAACTCCATGTGACCAGCTTGTTCCAGGGCCCTGACACTTCCCTGTGCCTCAACACAACCACTTGCAGCCTGCACATATTTCCTAACCCTCACAGTGGATGTTAAGTGACTTGCCTAAGGTCACAAAACTAGTATATGTTCATATATATATCACATACACACATATGCATACATATGTGTTTATGTATGTATGTGTATATATGTGTGTATATATACACACATATACATAAATACACACACACACACACACACACACATATATATATGTACAGATGATTGTGGGATCACTACAAAACCTGTGAGTAGAAAGGCAATAAAGACACATATGATGATGGTGACAATGATAATGATGATTATGCCTCAAATATGTGAATATTCTTTTAACACATTTTGAGTATTAATTTGGAAACTGGAATTTTAGACGTTTAAGATCCTTGTCAAAGTCTCAGTAAAGTGTTAGTCATTAGAAGCAGAGTCTGGGATTTTTTTTGTCTTTATATTTGTATGATCTGACAATGTCAGTCATACAGTAGGTGACTGATACACAGTGGTTGAGCTGTATAGAATTATTACTTCAAAACATCAGTTCTGTTGAATTTAAATTAAGACGTGGGTGGTTTCCCACAAAAAAAAATCAGCAAGATTAGATCTCAGAAGGAAACAAACCCAAAACAGGATCATGAAGTGTTAGATAAGTGTTAGACATATGTTAGATAGTCACATCACTACCTACACCACCATGCCCATTATTTCCCACCATACATTAATGGAGATAGCCTAGAACTCAGAAGCCAAGAGCCTTGATAATATCTGTTGCCCATGCCATAATGATTCCAAGCTGACCCAGAATGGTGCTAATAGCTATTTCTGAGGGAAAAAATCATTGCTGAAAGGCAGTTCATCTTTCTAATCATCATAAACAATGGTTATTGACCAAATGAACCCAAAAGACACATTGACACAAGATCCCTCAGAATGATAGCTCTTTGCACTCCCATAGCACTGATACTTCCTATAGTTCATTCCTCATAATTATCATATTAGAAAGCTTCTTTAATGCCATTTTTATTGATAAAATCACATGGGTCTCAAAAGTTGAACTATTTGACAATGCCAAGCACTTTGGTGGCAATAACTTTCCTCTCTAGATCTTCAGTAACTGTGGCTAGAACAACTGTAGGAGCATTTGCCGTGCTCTATCCCCAGAGGTGTTGCTTCCCAGGATCATGACTGAGAAGACTGGTCTGATAGCAATTACACCATCATGTCTTTTGGGTTCCTTACCTTGGATTTTACCTTTTAAAATCTGAGTGTAGATGGTGGACAAGGTAATGACTTGACTTGGTTGGCACACACTACCTCTAGTCTCTCCCTTCAAATGCCCTGCTATTTCAGCTAATCTGGTTTGACTATACCTTTTGTGTTACAGTTGGTTGATGGTTGGTAGGAATTATAGGATTTCTTGATCAGCAACTGAAAATATATTTCAAAATGTTAAGCAAACATAATGGGCCCAAGCATTGAAAAGAAGAAAATAAACAATTGAATATCAATGACACAAATTTCCATATATATACATATTAGAGGCAAGAAATAACACAGAGCCCCTACCTAAGACAGAGGGTATGGAAATGTGTTCTGGTAATCTCTATGGTTGCAAGAAGTCCAACCCAATAATAATGCAAGGAGAAAATAAAGCTGGGATGCCATTAATATCGTAAATGATTCAATGGATTTCCCTTTGGTTCAAGCTGCTTTTCCTCACTTAAAGAAGAAAGTATGACCAATGCTTCAACATGAAGACTTGCTTCCTTCCCACTAAACACTAATTAATTAAAAATATCACAAATAGTGAATAATAAGTAAATTTATCTATCCATGAAAATACCAAACAGAAACCAGAGAACTGATCAAAATAGAGCATACAAGACAAGAGACCAGTGAATGAGTAGAGGGCATCTCAGCTCAATGAACATAGAGTCCCTAAACTTCCCCAAGGAAATTTCCAGCTTTTCTAGGGAGATAAAATGGAAATCAGGGATATTTTAGATTTTTGTCTTCCTTGACTTCCATTCAAAATCTCTTTCTCTCTAGATTCCTCCTTGAAAAGGATTTATAATGACGTGTATCCTCTCTTAAGGCATAAGAAACAGTTTAAAAAAATATGGCAAATTAATATAATGAAATGTTATTGTACCTTAAGTAACGATAAATACAAAGAGTTCAGAATAAAATAGGAAAAAAAAATAAGAACTAATGCCAAATGGAAAATAAAGAAGCAAAACAATAGCGTATAAAATGGTTAGATCAATGTAAATGAAAAGATCACAAGAGGAAGGAGTTGAAGCATCAGTAATGGTCCAGGAGAACAGATAATGGAACATTATGGAATATACTTCTCTTTTACGCTTTTCTTGGGTCAATTAAACTAGCATGATATATTTATTGTCTTATGGAATCACAGTATCTGATGATTTTAAATAATTGCTCTTGTTCCAAAGACTTGTTCAGTCTATGGTGATTGAATAAAGTGATTATTTTTTATCTCTTAAATTTTACTATGTCATAAAGGTAAAAGGCTTGGAAGGAAGGAAATGAATTATATTTTCAAACAAACAAAATGAATTATTTTTTCATTGAAAAATTATTGTTGAAAATTAAGTTTGAAATCAGGAATTGCAGTTCTGGTCCTTCTCTATAATAGCTTGCTTCCTTTCTCTGTGCCTTTATTATCTGTCAAATGTCAAGTTAAGTAATGATGGGGATTTATATGGTGTCTTAAGGTTCACAACGTGCTTTAGTTTTATAAACTTTGTCATTTAATTTCCATGGTAACTGTTAGGTCAGTGCATGTATACATGCATATGTATGTATCTATAGATGCTCACATGTATGTAGCCTCACTTTGAAGATGTAAAAACCAAGTGTTAGAGAGTGTAAGTGGCTTCTTTCTGGGCAGCCAGTTAATGAGTACCAGCAACAGGACTCAAACCTAGGTGTCTCTGAACTTTCATTCAACATCCTTTACCCCTACTCTCTCCTACCTTTCCACATTATTCTTTACAAGAACATCTGCAACTCAAAAGTTTTGTGAATTTCTGATTTCATTGAACTAAATAACACTGTACTTTTTTAGCAGACAGTAAAAATACATTTTGCTCTACACATTATTCATGTTGGAGTATGGTGATGTTTCCCAGATGAGATGATTACATTAATGTTTTTACTTAAAAATAAATAAAGAAATGAAACTGGATTTTAGTAGCGCCAACGCATACATCATTGACCACACAACAGCAACCTAATAAGCAAGCTGTGAGTCAGTAAATGTGTCTGGTTTTCATTATTTCTAGTAGGAATAATGACATTCTCATTTAAACCATTTTGTCAAAAGGTGACTTTTTACAGTTTGCAGTGTTTTGAGGTTTAGAGCACGATAGCCATTAACTGTGCCATCTAATTGATAGGAGCCTTGTACTACAAGTACTTGAATGAGTAAGACTCATTTAGTCTCTGCAAGACTTTTAAAAATAGACTCTTTTATCTGCAGCAAACTATATAGATTGCCACTCACCTATTACTCATCATTTTATATCCCAAGATAAAAGGATGAAGGTCATTCTCTAAGGTTAAGCTTAAGGAAGGGTGGGATCTCTGTTGGGATACCAAAAGGGTAACATATCACAGAATGCTTAATGTTTCCCAGGGAGGAGATGAGATGTTAAAGAGAATCAGAAGGCTATTTATTGGTAGCCAATCAAAAGATTCCTCATGTACATGGATCTCCTGAATAAACAACAAGATAACTTGGGGGAGAGATATAAAGCAGTACATGCCACACAAGTTAAACCATCACAACCTCCTTGACAACTCCATCCCCTTCAGACTTTGATGGAGGCATCTCAGGATCTGGAACCCAAGACCTTTGTGAAACCCAAAATTCTCCTGGGTCCTAGGGCCAGCTGGACTACTGGAGGAGTAAAGAAGCATGACCAGAGTAAGACTTTGTTTGTTTGTGGCTTGGTGGATCTTTGAGTTCCCAGCAACAAAAGATGTGAAAGATTTGAGATGTTCTGGACCCTGTGAACTTCAGTATGTAACCAGAACTGCCCAGAAGACTGGACAAGGAGCTGGGAGCTGTCTGCCTCTGAATCCAGGTGACTGTTTGGTGGATTCAGGAAGGAGCTGGGACCATGGAAGGGGATCCAGGGAATCTTAGAGACCACCCTGAGTCAAGATGAAGAAAAGGCCTCCCCTTGGATGAAATTGAAGTGTCCTAGACTTGGAGGAGTGAAGGGTTTGTGTAATTTTCTAATGATTGTATTTAGTTACTAATTGCTAGATTAGTGACTGATTAAATTAATCTATTATTGCCTGATGAGTGGAACATGGATGATTGCTTTGTGAATTGATTGAATGATTAAGTATTGATTATTGTATTGTGAAATGACTGAATGATTAAGAAAGGAGGGTTTCCCCCCTTAGGGAAACCAGATGATTATTCTTTTGTTCTTTGTTCTAAATATTGTGGCCACTATAGTGAAAACTGTGTGGTCATTCTAATGTTAAGCTGTTGTGAAAACTATATTGTGTTTTTTTGTGATTAAATGTAATGTTGTGAATACTGTACCTTGATTTGTTGTGAATGTTTGCCTTGATTTGTAATGGAATAAATAGAGTGTTCTCTATACTGTGTAATCTGAACCTTAAAAGGTGTTCACAGTAGCATTCTTTTGGGAAGCTGCTAGTGCATGACATTACAGCAAGTCACTTAACCCCAATTGTACAACCTTCCCCCTTCCAAAAAAAAAAAAAAGACAAAAAAGTGTTACCAAACTGGCAGACTAGGAAAATGAATATGCATTTTAACCAAATTTTAATGGGGAAAAAAACAACAAAAAAGCACTTATCAAACTTTCTTAGACTTCTCATATGTGATAAATGGGGGAAAAATATTAGGCCCAATTAGAATACGGATAGGTAGATTCATGCTTTTATAAGGTCTACCTCTAAAGGTCACTCCTTAATAGTTTCATATCAGAGTACCAGGAGGCATCTAGCAGAACTTGACTCTGTGCTATTTTCTGTTTTTATGAATTTTTGTCAATCTTTAAATAAAGGTATAATTGACATGATCATCACATTTCAATGATACAAGCTGATAAAAATAACTAATATAGAAAGTGATAGAATAAGGAGGAAAGAACGATTTTTAGAGACTAGAATATTGAGCTGAAATGCAAAATAAATAAATATAAAACCTTAGAGAGGGTGCAAAAATGAACTTCATAATTATGGAAGGAAGAGGTGTGGTTACATAGAAATTTATCAGAGAAATATCAGGAGGCTTTATATGACAACAAACTCAAATGTGTTAAAAGTGTGTTATAGCAGTTCAAAAAGTTAAAATGATATTTCAGTCGACTGAGAGGCATAGCTCCCAGGAGTTTGACGATGATGGTGTTGCTGAAAAGGTGCTGAAAGCACTGGGTAGTAAAGAGAAAGCCAGTGGCAAAGTCAGGATGACCTGAGTGTAAATCTCAACTCTAACACATATTCGGGGGTATAACCTTGGGCAAATATGGCTAAATCTCAGTGACCCTGACAATTTAATAGAAGTATAAATTACAGAGCAGTTGCTAATTTGCATTGGTAACTTCTGTTTCATTATCTGCAAAGATGAATCACAGCTCCCTGAAAGGCAGGGAGGAAATCATTATTATACTCTGCCCTACATGAATCATATCGAGAATGTTTAGTTCTGGGGGAGGGGTGGGGATAAAACAAAGGAAAAAAACAAATTATTTAATTATTTAAGAAAGTCATAGATAATTTGAAAACCATTCATTAGGGGCAACATGGAGCTCAAATCCATCTTTTATAAAGATGTTTCTGAAAGAGGTAAATGTTTTTAGCTTAGAGAAAAGAAAATTTAGTAAAGTCCTAATAAGTGTATTGAAATATTTCAACTATTATCCATTAGAAGAGGGATTTAAGGCAGCTATTTAACAGTAGACAGAGCACTGGGCAAAGAGTTATGAATAACTGAGTTAAAATACACATAATTACTCATTCAGATCACACAATTATTAACTGTATGATAATGGACAAGTCTCTTAATCTTTCTGGTTCAATGTCCTCAACGGTAAAATGGATAATAACAGGACTTGCTTCCCATGTTTTTTGTGAAGATCAAAAGGCAGAAAATCTGTGAAGTACTTAGCACAATTCCTGGTGCATAGTATGTACTTAATAAATACTTATTCCTTTTCCTTTCTGTGTTCACTTTGACCCTAGAAGGCATAACTAGAAACAATGAATTCTCTATGATAAAAATACAATCAAAATGGAAATGATGACTCATTTAAATAGCTAAAAATGAATAAAGTGATTGATAGGACAATAACCAAAGTACACTCAAAATTAGAAAGGAAGAAAAGGAAGGAAGAAATGAAGGAAAGAAAGAAGGGAGGAAAGAAGGAAGGAAGGAAGGAAGGAAGGAAGGAAGGAAGGAAGGAAGGAACAAGGGTAGAAGAGAGGGAGGGAGAAAAGAATTTGGGGAGAAAAGGAGAGAGGAAGGGAGGAAAGAAAGAAGGAAGGTAAAGAAATACCCAATACTTATTACTTGGCTATACCAATATAATAAAAAATGACATTAATACCAAATTTAACATAGATGTCACGCTATACTAATGAAATAATTAATTTTAATTAATAATTAAAATTTACCATTGATAATAATTAAATAATAATTAATAATTTTTAAATAATTAACTCGCAAAACTACTAAATAATAATTAAACAATTTGGAGGAAAATAGCTATAATATTAGGGGAAATAATAAAAATAAAAGATAGTAGTAAAGAAGGAATAAATTCACACAACATAAAATATGTGATCAAATACTTTGTGGTAGAACAAGAAAAAAAAAGTAAATCAATATATCGGGCTAGAAAAGGAAGAATGAGGAATAATTAGATTCAACAGCCCTTATTGTTTGAGGAACTGGCAAATTAAAATTCCTTTAGAAACAACTCACTATTTAACAAGAACTTCTAGGAAAACTGAAAAGCAGTCAAATAAATCTTCAACTTTATTATCTTACACCATATTTCACAATGCATTGAAAGTGTATACATGCTCTAACTATATTTTAAAAAACCTTTCAATCTTCATATGTGAAACATCATACAACTTTCCAAAATATGGAAACCATATGAATTCTTAAACACCGGATTGAGGTAATTAGAAAAGATAATACTGATACTTTTGATCACGTAAAATTGAAAAGCATTTCCACATACAAACCCAAATTAATTAATTAAAGATTCATTTGTCTAGTAGTAAGAAGGAAAGCAAATGAACTAGGGAAAATTACATATGAAATATATCTAAGGTGTTTGATATTTGGAGATATAGAAACTAACAGAAATATAAAACTCAAATCCATTTTCCAAAAGCAAGTGCTCAAAATCAGAAAAGCAAAAAGATCTCCAAAAAATTATAAAGTATTAACAATAATGTAAAAGAATCCTCCAAAAGAGGTGGGCGGAGCCAAGATGGTGGCGTAGCAGCAGCAACATATCGCAGCTCTCACATAGCCACCCCAAAATACCCATAAAATAGGACTCTAAACTAATCCTAGAATTCCAAAATGCACACAAATATACTTTCCACTAAAGTCAGCTCGGCTACAAGGAACCATATCAGCACTGTGAAGCAAAACCAGCCTGGCCTGAAGCCCTGGCTGAGCCCCAGGCCACTGAATGGGAGGGGCTGAGGAGCCTCTGGTGAGCAGATTAGTGGCAGCTGCAGCTCAGAGCTAGGTCAGTGGAGCTTGCAAAATCGGGGCAGAAAAGTGGTCTGGCCAAAAGTCCTCCAGGGCAGGAAAGCCAAAGGCAGAGGTTTTGCACCCGCCTCCCCTTTGCAGCTTCTGTGCCCTTGGCCTGCAGACAGCAGGGGGACTAAGTCATCATTCAGAGGCCAAGTGCTCTTGCGTTGAGCAGCCTGGATCCAGATCAGGGTCTCGGGCCTCGGTCCTATGAGTCTTCATTATCCAGTGAGCCAAAAGTAAGTAGGAAAGGGACCCAGCATCTTCTTGAGGGCAATGGCAGATGGGAGGACCGCAGCGATTTGGGACAGAGCTTTCCCTTCTGGAAGCAGAGCCCCACAGAGATTTAAAAAAAAAACAATCACGGACTGACCAACCATGAGTAAGAATAAGCATAAGAGATAAAGTAAGAACAGCAACCAAACACTAGATTCCTTCTTTGGGGAAAAGAAGGATCACGGCAGAGAGAGGGAGGAGGAGAGTGCAGCCAGAGAGCCCCCACCAGGGGCTTCCAATAAATATGAAGAATGCCTTAAAGCTAGAGATGAGCTGAAGAAGGAGTTTGAAAACCAAATAAGAGAAGCGGAAGAAAAGTTGGTAAGAGAAATAAGAATGTTGCAAGAAAATCATGACAAGAGAGTCAGCAATCTGACTGAAGAAATCAACACCCTAAAAAATAGATTAACTCAAATGACAAAAGAGGCCCAAAAAGCCAATGAGGAGAAGAATGCCTTAAAAAGTCGACTTTGCCAGATGGAGAAAGAATCTCAAAAGCAATCTGAAGAGAATAATTCCGTCAAAATTAGAGA
>CM053580.1:20866353-20899993 GCA_028627135.1 Pseudochirops cupreus
ATGTATACGTATATATACATATATCTTTGGTATAAATGATATAGATATATGAATTAGATGATGTAGGTATAGATGATAGATTTCTGTATATGTACATGTATACATGCTAGAGACAGAGATAAAGATAAAGAGACAGGTGTAGGAGTAGGTATAGTATAGATAACAGATATAGGTGGAGATAATAGAGATAGAAATATAGAGATAGAAGTACCAGTAGAGATGGGAGACAGATGCAGATATAGACAGAGATGATGTAGAAATGTGTGTGCATAGAGATACTAGTACAGTCAGGAATTGGAAGTGATGGATAAAAAGTAACAGAGAGAGAGAGAGAGCCTGAATGTCACACTGACATCCAGGAAATATTAAAAAGTCAGAGAAAAATCTTCATTAATTTGGGTAGACTCATTATGAGGGGTTTATGAGCAGACATTGGCTATGATAACATTGAACAGAAAATCTTGAATATTATGATGCATGTTTTAGCGCATAAACTTCTTACATGACCATGTTCATTGACTGATAAAAGCATAAACTATAAGTTTAATTCACAATTTTCACATTGCCTTGATTTCAAACCTTTTTTACAGTCACTCTGAAGTTTCCATTGTTATCCAAAAAGCCTTGACTTTTTTTTCATCATTACCAGCAATAGGTATTTTGCCATAGGGATATATTTCTATGATACCTTTCCAACCATCTAATAGCATTTGCCTACCTTGAGCCTGCTAACACTTCAATTTAGCTTCTGTGGGAGCATTAGAGGGAAAATAATCTCTTCATGTTGATATGTTAGGAGTACAAAAATCACAACACATTAAGCATTCAAAAAAAGGATTTTGAAATGGACACTGAAGGAACTTACAAATTCAATATTGGACTTGAAAATGAGAAACTAATATCTCACTGAGCTGGGTTAATAATTTCTTTGCTTTGTGAAGGGGTTTATGATAAATGACCATTCAAAATCTCCTCCTCTCATGCTTTCCTTGCCAGTTCTACTGTTGCAGAAACCCTCTGGGTGCATATGAACTAACAAAATTAACTTAAATGGATCACAGTGATGTTTGATCTGACATATGCTTTTAAATTTAATTTATATATTCTAAAATTATTAACTTTTCAACTTCAGACCAAAATATGTATGTACAGAAAAAAAGAATTCTCCTGGGGAATCCATGCTTTTCTGAACCATATACATTTAATTCCATCAATATGGAGATATCACCATCCTCTTCCTCCAAGGAACGGCCAATAAGGTTGTCAAACAATTCAATGGCCTTATGTATTTATTAGAGTGGTAGTGAAGAAACATTTGGAAGATTTTGTTTTCCCCTACAGGATTATAAATTACTTTCCTGGAATTACTACAAATCCTTGAATTAATTAATATCAAGATACACATTAGTGGATTAGAATAAACTTTCAGTCTCCTTACTGAATTAATTGATTTTCAAGTTCTGTCTAAGACCTAACCTGTAGATTGTTCAAATTCATATTATTATTAAAACTTATCTTCATAAAGAATAGGTCAGTTACTATTTCATAATGAGGACTGATTATTTTAAATGGGTAATGTTTTGAAAAAAATAGTTTAAATCAAGTTTCCATAGAACTCAATCATACACTTTTTAAGGCTGGCATTTTGAAAATAGTTTCTGAAATGAAGAAGAGAATGAATCTATCAATATATGAAAAATGGAAAATGTGGTACAATGGGACACACATGGTCAATGCCCAGTTTATTGGGAGCAATATTACCATAGAAAATTCATTATGAAATGTTAAATGCTTACTATTTATGACTACTTATGAGGCATACACATATATTACACCATATTATTTTATGCTATTATATTATGTCATATTGTTGTATTTTACAATAATATAGCATGTGTATAAAGTGTTATGGTTTATAAAGCAATTTAAATATTTTATCTTATCTGGTCCTTAAAACAATCCTAGGACATAAAGGTGATTTCTTTCTCTGTTTTAAAGATAAGTAAACTGAGATAGAGATCAAGTGATTTGCCCATGGTCACAGTATTGTCTAAGTGTCTAAGAGTTAATTTCTATTTCTGTCTTCCTGACCTGGGGTTGAGAATTCTATCCACTGTCCCATTTAGCTAGGTGTTCTTTTATAAGCTAATACTAATGCACAAGTATATATTGTTTTTATTATTACTCCTCTTAATAATAATACTAGGTAGCATTTCTGTAGTATTTTAAGGCTTTGCAAAGTATTTTACATGTATGTTAATGCATTAGATTTACTGGCTAATTCAGGAGGGAGAGTAGCCCGCAGTTACATTGTAAAGATACATGCTTAATGGGAATTAAGGAGAATTTTGAATTTTAGAGTATTAGTATCAGATCTCAGAGATCTTGTGGAACAAGCAAATAATTACTTTACAGATAAGAGCTGGGAAAGATAAATTACCCAAGGTTGAACAAATGGTTATTGGAAGAGCTGTGACTAGATACTTGTTCTTTTAACTTGGATTTTGGTGTTTTTGCCAGTATACAATCCAGCCTCCCAAGAAGTGATGGCAAGTAAGAAAAATAGGAAAACAAAATAAAGTACCTGAGCTTTGTTTGCCAAGTGCTCTAGCTTCAGATTAACATTCAGTGTCTTCCACAGTCTGATACTCACCTACCTTTTCAGTTTAGTCTCTCTTAGTTCGCATGCACCATTTTGAACATGTTGTCTTGTCAACTATTCCCATAATACTATATTCCATCTTCTGCTTCTCTGTCCAGAAGACATTTCTTTCTTGCCTCTGCCTCATAGGAGCTCCAGCTTTCCTCAGGTGCCACATTCTACTGAAGACCCTTTCCGATCTGATCCAGGGTTAGAAGTCTCTCATGAAATCACTTTGTATTATGATGCATATCCTTTGTACTTATTTATGTGCGGGTGGAAGTACCTTAGTAAAATATAAGCCCCTGAGAGCAAGAAAGGACTATTTCAACACTTGCTGTTGTAGACCAAGAACTTAAGATATTACTTGACTCATAATAAAATCTTATTGAACTGAATGATATCCACCATCACTTGTTGTTTTACACCTTGTGATAATAGAAATTAGCTCCAAATAATATTGAAGTAAGTTATACTGTTCAACATTTAACAGATCCAAAAATGAAAGATTTCTCTTACATATGAGCTTGATGAAGCATGCAAGGCATTTTATGTATGACAAGGGCAAGGGCAACAGCTGGAAAGAGAGAGAATTCTGCCATTCAGTTAGCAAGTGGTTTGAGGCTTCTCTGCAAAAATAAATTGATATGATTTCCAAAAAAGAAGAGAAAAAAAGATGTTTGACAATAGTCAGGAAGGTCAGATGAAATAAAAAACCTTAGTATACTCCAGAAAGGCATAGGAGGGCATACAGATAATATGGAAAACTAATGTTTCTTGCTCCTTCTGAAGATGGCGAGACAAGCTGGACTTTTTCTATTTTTAAAACATCTGATAATTAGTACATCTTATTCATTAACATCAAGTCCTGGAGTCCTTTTCTGACTAGCTCTTAGTGTCTTAAAAGTATTTTTAACTTCTTGAAGCTTGGATGGGAAAAAAAAGAAGCATATTTTTGTTTTACCAACTACTAACTGAAATTTATCATTTTATTCCATTATAAATGTAGGCAAGAGTATCCACACTTATGTGTCTTTAAAGAATACAATCTAACTTTAAGTTGCCTATAGCTAAATACATTGCCTCGCTCTTTAATGTTAATAAAGATGAACATATATCACTATTTCATAAATTTGTCTTAATATTCTGATAACTATATTTCAGCATAATTTGTTTGCTGTTTAATTCTATATATTTTACTTTATGCCATTAAAACATTAGTATGAGATGGGAAAATAAGGTTAATAAGACTGTAACAGGAATTCATGGTTTGTTTGTTTTTTAATTAAGAACTGACCAGTGTAGAGCCAAGATTGTAGAGGAAAAACACAAACCTGGCATGGGCTCCAGCTTCAAGATCTACAAAACCTGTAAAAAAATGACTCTAAACAATATTTAAAGATACAGAACCCACAAAGAGACGGAGAGAAACAAATCTCCCACTGAAGGTAGCCCGGCAGGTGGAGATAAAAGGTCTATAGCAGCACACTGGGAGCTGAGTGCAGTCCCCAGTGGGACCCAGTTCCTTCCCCAGGGCGACCCCAACCACCAGTGGCCAGAGCAGACTCCAGGAGAGTGAATCACCAGCAGCTGTGGCAATTTCCAGACTTCTCAACCCATAAATGACAAAGAGAAGATAAAAGGTCATTCTGGAATTCTGTTTGTAAGGGTGAAAGAAGAGCACTATCCTACCCTTGCCCCTAGGGCAAGAAGTGGCTGGAGGCACTGTGGTGTTATGTTGCTGCTTTCAGAGCTCTGGGCCTGCAGTTCATAGGGAGAACAAGCAATCATTCAGAGGGTAATTGCCCTTGCTTTAATCTTCCTGGATCTGGATCATGGAGTTGAGTGGTGGTCCTGGGGTGTGTGGCTGGCCACTGAGCCAGAGTTTTGTGGGGGCTTTAGAGAGAGTGCCCAACTATGAGCTCCGGCAGCTGCAAAAACCCCAGTAATGTGGGACAAAGCTCTGTCTATTCTGTAAGCAGAGTTCTACCATGGCAAAGAGCTCTAAAGTCAAGTAATTGGCAAGATGAGGAAGCACAATCAGACCATATAATTTTTTGGGGGGGGGAACAAAAAGGATCAAAGCATGGAACTGGAGGAGGACAATTAAGTCAGAACTCCTGTATCACAAGCTTCCAAGAAAAAATATGAATTGGTCAAAGGCCATGGAGGAGCTCAAGAAGGATTTTGAAAATCAAGTAAGAAAAGTAGAGGAAAAATTGGGAAGAGAAATGAGAATGATGCAAGAAAATCATGAAAAGAGAGTCAACAACTTGACTGAAGAAAACAACACCTTAAAAAATAGACTAACTCAAATGGCAAAAGAGGCCCAAAAAGCCAATGAGGAGACGAATGCTTTAAAAAACCAAATTTGCCAAATGTAAAAGGAATTCCAAAAACTCACTGAAGACAATGATTCCTTCAAAATTAGAATGAAGCAACTGGAAGCTAATGACTTTATGAGAGATCAAGATACTATAAAACAGATCCAAACAAACAAACAAAAAATAGAAGGCAATGTGAAATATGTCATTAGAAAAACCACTGACCAGGAAAATATATCCAAGAGAGATAATTTAAAAATTATTGTGCTACCTGAAAGCCATGATCAAAAAAAGAACGTAGAAATCATCCTTCAAGAAATTCTCAAGAAAAATTGCCCTGATATTGTAGAACCAGAGTACAAAATAGAAATTGGAAGAATTAACCAATCACCTCTTGAAAAAGATCCCCAAAAGAAAACTCCTAGGAATATCATAGCCAAATTCCAGAGTTTCCAGGTCAAGGAGAAAATATTACAAGCAGCCAGGAAGGAACAGTTTTACTATTGTGGAAATCCAATCAAGATTATACAAGATCTGTCGGCTTCTAAATTAAGGTATCACAAGGTTTGGAATATGATATTCCAGAGGTCAAAGGAGCTAGGATTAAAACCAAGAATCCCCTACTCAGCAAAATTGAGTATAATGTTTCAGGGGAAAATATGATCATTCAATGAAACAGAGGATTTTCAGGCATTCTTGAGAAAAAAAACAGAGCTGAACAGAAAATTTGACTTTCAATTAAAAGAGGCAAGAGAAGCATGAGAAGGTAAATAGGAAAAGAAAAAGGGAAAGCAGGAACTTATTAAAATTGAACTATTTACATTCTTACATGGAAAAATGATCATGGTAACTCATGAGACTTTTCTCAATATGAGGATAGTTGAAAGGAATATATACATACATATTTATACATATATGTTTATATAGGAGGATGTATGTGTGTTTTATATGTGAGGGTATGCATATGTGTGTACATGTATACAGAGACAAAGGGCACAGGATGGGTTGAATATGAAGGGATAAAATCTTAAAAATAAAATTAAGAGGTGAGAGAGGAATATATTGGGAGAAGGAAAAAGGAAGAGATAGATACACAGGGTAAATTATCTCATATAAAAGAGGCAAGAAAACACTGCTAAAATGGAGGAGAAGAGCAGGAAAGTGAAAGGGAATGGGGCAACTTTACTCTCATTAAATTTGGCTTAAGGAGGGAATAACATACATATTCAATTGGGTATCTTACCCTACAGGAAAGCAGGGGGGAAGGGGTTAAGAAGGGGGATGATAGAAGGGAGGCTAGATTAGGTGAGAGGGTAGTTAGAAGCAAATATTTTTGAAAAGGGACAGGGTCAAAGTAGAAAAACAGAATAAGTAGGAGGGTGGGATAGGATGGAGGGAAATATAGTTAGTCTTTCACAATATAACTACTATGGAAATGTTTTACATAACCACACATGTACAGCCTATGTTTAATTGCTTGTCTTCCCAGTGGGGGTGGGTTAGGAAGGAAGAAGGGAAACACTCTGGAATTCAAAGTTTCAAAAAACAAATGTTAATGCATGTTACATTCAACTGGGAAATAAGATGTATGGGCACTGGGCTATAGAAATCCTTCTTGCCCTACTAGAAAGTTGGGGGGAGTATGGGGGAAGATATAAAAGAGAACAGATTTGGGGAAGGGGTATTCAGTAGGCTTGTTATTTTGGTTGTGGGGGTAGGGGAGAGACGGGGAGAAGATTTGTAACTCAAAATCTTCTGTAAATGAATGTTGGAAACTAAAAATAAATTCATTAATTAAAAAACAATTTTTAAAGTTAAGAACTGTTCAATGACAACTGAAAGGGGCTGTTGTGTTGGACAGTGAGAGGAGTAAACACTGTTATAAGACTCTCTTGAACTGTATGGACTTTTAACCCAGTATTTTAAGTGAGGATAATGTTCAACAGTTGACATAGTATTTTTAAAATGTTGAATAGTGGGGAATTCCTCACTTAGGGAGAATGTGTTTAAACTATACCAGGATGCAGACTGAATAACAGGATTCAGCATTAACTCAACCATATAAATTTCTTAAATTGTGAAGGGCAACTTCCACTAGGGCACTCATGTAGTACAATAGATAGAATGTAGGACTTAAGAGTCACAAACACTCATCTTCCTGAGTTCAAATGTGTCCTCAGACGCTTATTGGCTTGTGACTCTTAGCAAATCATTTAATTTTGCTTAAATCAATTTCTTCAACTGTCAAATGAACTGGAGAAGGAATGATAATCCACTCCTTTATCTTTGTCAAGAAAATTCCCAAATGGGGTCACAAGGAGCGGAACGCAGCTGAAATGCAACTCAACAACAGCGACTTTTACCAGCCATTTACTTTCCACTTCAAATTGTTGAAAAGAGCATATATTCTGTAGATTACCAATTTATCTATCTATCCATCCACTTATCTATCTATCTATCCACCCATTTATCTATCTCTATCATCTACCTATCTACTTATCGTAATATTAAAATTACAGTGAACAGAAAAGTGTAACGTATTCATAGAATTTTTAAACTAGACAAGGCCTCAGAGGCAATCTACACCAAACCCTACATTTTGCAGATAAGAAATTAAGTGACTGTAAAAGGTCAACAGGAAGTAAGTCTCAGTGATGGCAATTGAACCCAGATCTTCTGAATCTAGAGCCAATATTCTTTTCTTGTCCTTTACTGCTAAAAAAGAGCAAATAAATAAAAGTTCTGTGTTGAGGCCTGTACAAGCATGGTTGAAGCCTTGGCTTGCTTTTATTTCTAGTAGTGTTTCCCCTGAGCCTCAAGTCAGCCAGAAACTTGGGCACTAAATTAAAAGCAAAATGATTTTCAAAGCTACTAACATGTGCCCACAGCTCCTTCTTCACTAAAACTCTCCAGTTAATACCACAGAGGCAACCAAAAGGAAAAAAAAAAATAAAACAAACAGCTTTGCACTGTCATTTTCTTGGACTTTTTCTTTCTCTCCTGTAAGCATTAGGAAGAAAAGCTGAAAGTGGAGGCTGAGATGAATGCTTATCTCATGTTTTATTTATCTGAGGACAATTTATGTAAAACAAAGACAGATACCATTTCCTTTTTCTTTAACAAATTAGCACCTTTTATTTCTCTGCATTTCACTAGTACCAAGAGGTCCAGTTGGATCCCAGCTTCTTTTCTTTATGCATGTGACCTATTCCCTTACCATCTGCAACTTTTCTTTCTGGAGTGAACAGAAATGGAAGTAATGATGATTAACTTGGTGCAGAGAAGGAGAATGTGCTTCGGTGATGGCTGCTTTTCTACAGCTTCGGTAAATTGGAGTAACAAACGACATTCTCCCATTGCTGAATCAGAAATAATCACACAGCATCTGCCTTCTGTTTTTGCTGGATGCATTAAGATAAAGGAAATGCTCACTTCAAAAATCATTCATCTTTAGAAGTGCTGTCTGTATAGTCTCCCATCCAAATCTGGCCAGCTTGTTTAAGTGTTCTTATTGAGATTTCTTATCTTGACCATTCAAGGCCATCAAATCTAAGAGCATTCTTCATTTTTAAAGGAATTTAAATGAAAAGAAATTCTTTCCCTTATGTTTTTCCACTCAACTTCAACAATTTAAAAGAACTTTCCCTATTTTCATGTAAAAATGAGATTTTGTTTTATAACTCCTCTAATCTCAGTGTGGCCTCCTGTCAAGACAAATCTTCATCCTTCTCCTCCTCCTTCTTCTTGCTCAATTTTTGTTTTAGGATTTTGTTAGGAATTGAAACACTATATGAAACCAGAATTCCATATATCAATGTCAACAGACATTAACAATGTTTGTTGAATTCAACTGAACCTTTAATATCTTCAGTTCAAACCTTCCATGAATATTTTCCCCATTAATCTCATACCTCAACATTCCTTTTTGTACTTGTTACTCCATTTAAATTTTTAACAGAACACACATCTTTAAACAACTGAAAGGAGATCAATTTCCTTCACAGAGGTAAACTTGGTAGGATGATGCTCTACACAGCATAACTCTGTGAAAGAAATGATTAGGCCATTTGTATAAAGTTTATAATTACAGAGTTATTTTGCAACCTATTGATCTGTTTCCCCTGCAATTTTTTTTGAGTTTGAATTATTTTTATGTAGAAGAACAGCATAGTGCAATGGCCAGAATAATAGACCTTTTTTTATTGTAAATTAGTTAACTGGATTAAATGAAAGTGTATGGAATAATACAATTTTACAAATAAAGTTTACACTAACAGATTGTGGAAGGATAAGATCATACTGAATGGGAATTTGGGTTGGGGACTGGACATACAATGCTTATTTTTTTTTCTTCATAATGAGTGGTTTTGAAATGATTTCATAATGAAAACAGAGGGGGAAAAGATAGCCTTAGCATAAAATATATCTGAAGATATATTTATTGGGATGATGTTTTGTACTTTGATTGGTAGATATTTGGACTCATAGCATGTACAAGAACATAGTTACTGAAATGGGCCTCATGGCACTTGGAAGTAAGGGAAGGATGTTGTTTCACTAAGCTTGTAGGGGTCTCTGGATTTGGGGGCTCAGGTCCATAATGAAAGAATAGCAGAGATGTAAGACTTCCACAAACCCCTTCTGTTCTCTGTGGGCCTTGACATCCCATACAGCTTTGCCTTTTGGAGTCTGTACATCAGAGCACTTGATATAGGAACTGACAAAGACACTGACCCTTATTTTATTTAGGGCCTTGTATGTGACTCTTCCTTATTTAAATATTACTTGTGCTAAAGTTTGGGCCTGGGCTATACTCACAGATGCTCATGATTTATATAGCAGTTGATCCTTTGGAATCTGAATAGAGGTATTCATGAATCAGGTAGACAAGATTCATAAACAACACCACCTGAAAAAGCTTCATAAAGATACTGTTAATCTTATCCTTTGCTGAAGTATATAACAGCTCAAATCTCCTGAACCAGTCTCCAAGAATGCAGAAACTTAAATGAGCCTATTTTCTTCATGGTGATCTCTCAGGGTATATTTTATTTATTCTAAAAGTGATGTTATATGAATACTTGGTGAAGGTACTACACAGACCCATAGCACAAGTGATAACTTTTCCCCTCTTGCTGCTGTTGAAGAAGAATTTGGAGGGATGTATTTTCTGGAATTCTGACCAAAAATAATGATTCTTCAAATAACTGACAACAGAAAACAAAGAACAGTTTCATAAAGAAAAGAGCACAGTAATTTTAGAATGTTTATTTTTGAAATCATATAAGAATCTCATTTCAAAAAAAGTCAAGCACTAAACAGAAGAAAATAAGCAGGAACGACAGAGGAGCTTCTCTGGATAAAACTAGTAGGATAAAAGCAGAGAAGTTGATTTTCTCAATGTAAATTGCTTCCTTCTCTAATATCACATCTTTGGGTAGGGATTCATTAAAACTAATCACTAGTTTCATCTAATTAAGTAAACAATATTCTTATCTTCGTTTTCCCTTGTGTTAATCTAGCCTGAACAGCTGGGTTTTTTTCTCTTAATTTGAAACCTTGGCAGGAATTTCTATATTTTAAGTCACTTCTAGTTTAACTATGTTTATCTGATTTTCCAGTAAATGCATTAAGACCAAATCTCATAAATCTATTGTGTTTTCTGCATCACTGGAACATAATTTTGTATGAGCAAAACAATTATGTTTTTTTTCAAAATTAACTTCATCCTCTAGTTCTTATAATTGAAGTTATAGAATAATAACCTCTTGGCTCTAAGATAATTATTTATATTACTCTTTTGATCTTTAATTAGCTTGTGTATCTTTGTTTTGATTTGATTTTATATTCCTAATACTCTCTTTGCTCCTTATTAATATATTCTACAGAAAAATCATATTACATTTATTCTAAGTCTTACCTAGGCAATCAGCAATTAATTGAGACAGTTTTGAATGGAAATCAACTGGCTCTATTCACTTGCGTTCCAAATGAATGAGAGATGATGAGAGCAAGAACATGAAAAATGATGATGAGCTAACAATAAGTGTGTTGAATGTTCAAAGAGAGGAAGGATGGGATAATATGTTTGTGAACATGCATGATTCCCCAATACACCACCACTATTCTCTACTTCAGTTTAAAATTCAATGGAAACTTGGAACCAAGCTTAATCATTGTTTCTTGGGAAACCCTTTGGTAGGGATTTTTTTTTTTTGGTAATCTTAGCTTCAGGTTTGTCAAACTTAATTGCCAAGGACTTACTATTAGTGCATTAGAAAAATTTTTAAAAGAATTGTTGGTTTTTAAAAGTAAAGCATTGAATGCTATGTTTTCAAATACATCTCTGTAAAAATAGCTTACTATCCATTTTGTCTGCTCTGTGTAATGCCTCTTTAAATGGGTAAGCACAACATCCTTCATTTTTGCACCCTAGCAATGCTATTCATTCATTTAATATGAATTTATTAAGTATTTACTATATTCTAGACTTTATTAAGACCTTATGCTATGTAAACAGAACACAAGAATTAAAAAGAACCTGCTTTAAACTGCATACATTTTATTATGGAAATATGTAGAGGAGGAAAATATTATAAAAGATAAATAAACTAAAATATATAAAAATTATTTTTATATGTGACATGGTCAACCACAGAATTAGTTCAGGAATAGCTGAAAAGTTTTTACTTCAAATACTACAAATTAGAGATGCAGAAAAAGAGAAATAAATTGAACAGTTTGTATTATAATGAAGTACAAATTTAGGTATACTTAAATGAAAACTTCTGGTCCCCATACTTGAGGTTGGATTAGGAACAGAAAAAGGCGAGCAATTACCTAAGTGCAAACTTTCACAGATATACAAGAGATATCTTGAGTATTATTTGAGTATTATTTTTCCTATATTTTGCATTTTCATTCTTAGGAAATATGTTTTTCACGCCTTGTGTAATGGGTCTTTGTAATGGCAAGCAAAGATGTAGTTAACATATTGGTTCAACTATTGAATTAACATCTTGTTTCAGCTATTTAATTAACACAGAAGTAGTTAACACCTTGTTTCAGTTCAGGATTATATCAAGTATTAAGATCCAGAATTTATGAGTCCCACAACTCATGAACCCTAGAACTTGTGAACTCCTGAAATAGGAAGGGGAGGAACTAATGACCATATATAAGGAGAGGCCCAGGCTGGAGAGAACAGAACTGAGAAGGGAGCACTTGTGGTAGAGAAGGAGAAAACTTGTGGTGTCCTGGCACTCTTTTTGTTGGCACTGTCTGTGTTGAAGTTTGATTGTGATATTTCATACAGAAGCCTTGGGACGTTACTGGAAGCCCTAAAAGAGAATTTTCTTGTTATCTGTTTACAGAATTCCTGGAGGAGGGATTTGGAGGTCCTTCTACTGTACTGATGATTTGTGTTGAGTTCTCAGACCTTTTTTGTGGGTCCCTGTTGATTTCACAGGCAGACAGTGAATTGATGATGGTAACAGCAAGTGCATGAATGTTATTTTGGCTCTGCTAAGCTTTGTCTTCCCAGAAAGAGAAACTGTGAAGGACTTGAGATGGATTGGACATTGTGTCCAATGGACAGAAATTGGAACAGAAATTGGAACAGAAATTGGACAAAGGAGTGGACAAAGACCTGGACAAGGAGCTGCTAGCGGTCTGCCTTTGAACCCAGGTGATAGTCATGTAGATTTGGGCAGGAAGAGGAACTGTGGAAGTTAAGAGCCAGCCTCAGAGTCAACATGAAAGAAGACTTTACTTGGATATTGTGTATTGATTGAGAAGATAATGATTTACTGTGACCTAGGGGTAGAGAGCTTTGATCTTTGTACTTTGTGTCCCTTTAGGAGGCAAGCAACTTTAAGGATGATTGAATTAAGGATTTATTAAATAATTGAGTTACTTAGTGATTGAGTTACTCAATGATTGTGCTTTATTTAAAATTATGTGGCCACTTTGGTGAAAACTAGGTGGCCATTTTAGTGATAAGTTGTTATAACATTGCGAATGCTCTACTTTGATTTCTGTTAATGTTTTGCTTTAATTTATTACTGAGTAAATTGAGAGTTTGCTATACTATGTAATCAGAACCTTGAAAATGTTCACAACAGCAGTCCTCTGGAAAGCTGCTCATTCTTGGCATTAGTCTTTTTGGAGATCTGTTATATTCTTAATAAGGTAATAGCTCAGAAAGACATACTTCTTGGGATACTGGTGTGAAATACATGCCCCATGAAAATATGGGACCAAAGAAATATCTTAATGAAGGACAAACCCTAATAGAGGTAGAGAGCCACCAAAAATTCAAAGGACAAATTAAAAATGAATATAGACTTCTCTCATTAATTAACTATTGACAACAGGATGGGGCCCACAAAAACAAACAACTAAAGACATTTATTTTTAGCCCAGAGCATAAAAAATAAAGAGCTAATAGACATCTTTCCCATGTGGGATGATAAAAAAAAAATTCCCCTTACCTATGTTATAGATTATTTGCTAGATTTCTTATGGAATCATAAATTCATGGCTAGTCAATCACTAATCTTAATGGAGTCATTGCCATCAGCTCACCTGGGTATATTTTAAGCATACAAATAGGACAATTAAAACAGAATATGCTCTGAACATTCAAAGCTTAAAAGAACTTCCTCCAGCCAAAAGGAATTGAGGAGAGGGAGACATAGAATAAAGTCTAAGAAAAAATACCTTAATTAGGTGAGAATAGGGCTTAATTAGTCATAAGCTTTGGAGATGTAGGGGAAAGTTGTCTGGGAATTGGGAGATAAGGATAAATATTATATACACATTCAATATTTAAGTACAAGGCTGTTTGTTTGTTTTTTTAATTATGTTCACAATATGGAGTAAAGTCTTCTAGCATATCACTTCTATAGACAGGAATTTATATAAATCCCCCTTAAAATGCACATATATATGTACCTTTCTTTGAAAAACACACACACACACACATGCACATGTACATTTATGTATGTATGTATACATATTACATACATAGATATGTACCTACCTAAATGTGAACATACACACATATGTATGTGTATTCCTATATATGTATATTTTAGTTAATAGTCTAAAGCAGAGGTGTCAAACATTTTGCCCACATCAGAAACATTCCTGAACACAGCCTAAAACAGATTAAAATATAATTAGGAATTATTTAACAAAATTAACCAAAAAATATAAAAAAAAACATAGACAATGTTAACAACTGTATTTTTAGGTCATTATTTAGCTGGAGAGATGCTTATGCGTTGTTTAGTTGCCCTCATTTCTGATTTTTGACATTAGTTTAAATACCAAGTATAATGTTATTTTTAAATTTAATTTCATTTACAGATTTTAATAAGTGAATATACTTCTTTCTATTGTAAAACATCTTATAGCACCGCAAAAATTTGATACTATTCCAGTTATGGCATACAAATCAGTGGGCCAAAAAATCATTCGTTCTGTCATTTAGTATTTCTTCTTTTCCTAAAAATACCATAAACTTTTTCCCCCCTTCATTTAGTATATTTTATTAATTGAGTAGCAATTTGTATGAAATTTGGAACATGTTAACTCTACTAGCAAATATGATTGTATCATCAGCATGGAAGATTGTTTTATTCTCTTCATTTACCAACTACTACCACTATATATAATTAAGATAGAGTCTCCTATAATGCATCTTTACTAAAGTCTTCTTAAAATGGTTTACTTTACAAAGCATGCTTTATTTATTTTTATTCTAGGCAGGATATGAGTTGAACTATTTCTCCACTTGAGCTTATGTCCAAGAGGTTGAGATGATAATGGTCACAATGGCGATGGATACTAATACTGCTAATTATGTCACTAATTGAGGATTTCTTACTACTTTAGTTTTGTAAATCATGAGAAATGATTTCTATAAAACTTTACAATTGTATGTTGTTGTATATGTCTTTTCCCCCTTTGTATTTGGTATTCTTACTCTCCTAGAATACTGATATAAGAAAGGTCTTGGGCATTAAGAGGGGACAAGAACGCAAAAAGAAAGGAGGGTATTCTGCTACACAGAGACACTTGGTTACCTAAGAGGAAGTTTAAAAAAAACATGAGAGAGTTGTCTCTCCAACCCTCCAGAAAGGAGGAACCATGTAGATCTCTAGGGTATCTTGTGCACCCGTGAAGACAGTAGCAGCAATAGAAAGTAGATGGGAGTCACAGGTGACCTTGCAATCTTGCAGGTAGAGGTAGTGATTGCTATGGGTCATTGATGGGGGTACCCAAATTGGTCCGAGAAGAGTATGTCCTTAACAAAAACAAGGAACAAGAAGATGTAGTGACTTTGCAAAGAGAGGAAACTCAGATATTGTTCTTACTACTGTGAGCTTTGTATAAACTGAAAAAGTGGATGGAAGTGGGGAATGGAATACTCTCTAGTGAAGTGGTTCTCAATATTCCTAACGCTGCAACTCTTTAACACTTGTATGTGGGTGTATCTGCATCTGGGTGGACCTGTCTGGAGATGATAAAGGAGTGATATCTTGGTTCCTAAGACTATCAGAAATATGTTTTCCCATGGTCTTAGGCAATCCCATTCAACCCCTAAAGGGGTTGCAATCCACAGATTGAGAACAACTGCTCTAGTGACTAACAGTTCTCTTCCCATTTAGGAAGAAAATCAAATTGAAGGTGGATCTATAATAATGGATCAATTGCAGGAATCCCCAGGTAGTCGAATGCCTAGGAGAGGATTATTATTCAATTCCTAGTAATCCTAAATTATTTACTCTTTCCAAGGCAGCTTCAAACAGGTTTGTACTATAAATCCAAAAAAATATATATGTCCTTGAGGTAAATGTAACTTTACACAAGAGAAATTATCTTAGTGTTATTTTTATTTGACCATTAAATACCCTTTCAAGCCATTTTTTCTTTACCGTTCTGCAGTTTCTCCTCTTTTCCACAACTTGATCCCTTGGTGAACTAATTCAACTCAACACTGTCTTACTCTCTTGAAGACCTAGATTCCTTATCTATCATATAATCAATTGCACCTGTATTGGGCACGGGGACCCCCAAAATCCTATGCCCAAGAAAAATCAAAAGTCAGAGGTATCTTAAGAAAAGAACAGAAAGCTGTTATTCTCTTCCCCTGTGGGAAGAGGGTGGTCCTCTCCATGGAGAGAATCAAAAAGAGGAGACATATTACAAAAGACAGAACAAGATTTTATACTCTAACTCAGTCAAGCCCCTTCCACACTTCTCCCATTGGCTGGGAGGTGAGCTCTCAGTCTCAGTGTAAAAACCTTATCCAATGGTGAATAACAAAAAATGCCACCACTATTCCCTATTGTCTGGGAGGTTGTATGAACAATGCAGTATTCACAATGCCTACAGTAACTATAAATATGCTTAGATGGTTATTAATCACAAAATGTAACAGGCTCTCTACATAGGGGGTATAGCTAGAACATTTATTCAAATACCAGAAAACTGAGTCCCAAAACCAGAAAGTCAAAGCCATCAAAGTAGTTATGGAGCTGGTACACATAGTTAATATAGTAAACACCCACATTCTCAGCCTTCAAAACAGAACCGACTACCTCAATCAAAGATCCCCCTTTCCTCACTCACAGCAACTGCTTAGCATCCATGCAGCTTGCTCCAAGCAGCTCCAGCCCCCCACAGTTCCCATCCCAATCCCCACCAGTCCTCAATAGGAACATTTAGCAGAAATTCTGGCTGGCTCAAAAAAAAAAGTTCACACCACAGGTACCACTGATTCCAGTCACTGCACTGACTGCAGCTTGGCTCCAACTTCCTCCTGCCCCACCCCTTCCTGCTAAGTTAGCAAGTTCAAGGGGCATTGAATGTCTTCAAACACCATAACAATTACAGAAGTGGGACAGGAAACCAAGAAACCAGTTCATGTCCTCATTTGGCAAATGCCAAGGTGAAGAAGGGGGAAGGGCTAAGAAATTTCTAAAATTCCTGAAGGGCTTAAGGCTGATTGACAACAAAGGAAAGGGGAAATGGTCCCGAACAATCTGAACAATCCAAATGTTCACCTCCTTATTTGGACAATGCTGAAGTGAGGGAGGAGCAAAAGTCAAACAAAAGTAGAGGTCAAAAGACTCCTGAACTCCTAAAGAGGCCTGATGCTAATGTGGCAGTAGTAAAGAAGGTGGAAAGAAGGGGAAAGAAGGAAGCTGAAACTTCAGCTTGCTCCCACAAAACTTATGTGCTGAGAAGTTTCCTATTCACACCCAACCAAGTCTCAGTGTTGGATCATTCCTGCCGTTCCCTGTCTTTGCTCCTACACACATGATACTGAAGGAAGACAATAGTTCTATTGGATCAACTGCAGATTTATGATGCACATCCTCAAATAGGCTGTCACTGCTGTTAGACAATCCTATAATGACTTTCTTATCAACTCATTATTTTGTTCTCCATAGCAGGTCTTTCGAAAATTTTCATATCTATTCAAACCACCCATAAACTCCCTCTCCACCCACACAAACTTCTCTGCAGACGTCCTTGCTCATATTTTACAGAAAACATTTAAGGCCATTTGCTGTGAGCTTGATATTTTTCTTTTCTTCATCTCCTATCATTCAGATGCCTTCTGCACTTTCTCTTCCTTCCTCCTTGTCTCCCATGATGAACTATCCTTACTTCTTCGAATGTTTATCCCTCTATTGTCCCAAGTGATTCTATTCCATGCTGCCTCTTCCAACATACCCACTCTATCATTTCTTTTCAATTTCTCCATGTCAATAGGCTCATTCCCTATTGCTTACAAACATGTTCATGTCTCTCTCATTCTGGAAAATCCCTCACATCATTCCTTGATTTCTGCTATCGTGCTGGGGTGTAGGATGTGTTCAGAGAAAACTAGTACCTCTAGGTGACGGCTACCTAATCCTTTTCATGGCTCCTTTCCACTTGTGATATCTACCTGAGCTACCTAACTTTACCCTATGACTCCATTAAGTCACTGTATGTGCAATGGGCACACCCCATTAAGTCATTTTGTCAGACAAGCTAAATCAGGTTGAGGGTAGTCAAAAGGTCTCAAACCTATTAGTGAGTTAGGGGGATTTCTACCATAGATGTGAAGACTTCCCCCAGTAGTATGGGCAGATGATAACAATTTGTTCCATTGTTAATGAAGGCAGCTAAAATTGGTATGGCAGAGTGCTTAGAGCTTCATTAGACATCAAAGATACTAAGATCATCCACTGCATCTAAAGCCATCACCAGTGGTCTTGACTCTGTCCTGCCACTGGACTATAATGACTCTGGAAGAGACAGTGAGCCCAATGACTCCATGCACCTCTGTCTCACTTAAATACAACTTATACATAAATTAAAAAAAGAAATACATCCATACTATTCTACCATTTTAATGTATCTTAAAGTCCTGTCATGACAGGCAAGTAATGAAGCAACAGGTGCAGAAACAGTGGGAGCTGTTGTCACAACCCTGCTCACAGGTGGCCCAGGCCACAGGGCATATTCTCACTAGAAACAGCAGTGGGATTCAGCAGCTTTTTGGTGTCTAAGGATCCTTTTAAAAACAGCATTCTTTACCTCCTGGTGTGAAGCAAGGGACTAGAAAATGTGCCCTAATAGTTGTCTGCTTACTCAACCATGGCTTCTTTACTGCAGTAGACAGGGATCCTGCCATGCAGTTCAGAAGGAAGGGAGGGAGAAATGGAGGGGGAAAATGAGGGAGAGAGGCAGGGGGGACATTTTATGTACACATGCTTATGGACAACATAAAATCCAGTATACCTGAAAGATGAAAGATGAGCAGCTCTTGTTGCAAGAGAACTCAGCAATCTCACATCCAAATGACAGCCTTGAGTGAAACAAAGCTCGTAAATGAAAACCAGATTACAGAAATCAGAGCTGAATACATATTTTTCTGGAATGGACACAGTAAAGGGGAGCACCATGAAGCTGGAATAGGTTTTACAATAAAAATTAATGCAATCAACAAGCTTCTATGACTACCCAAAGGAGTGAATGACAGGCTCATGACAATGTGATTGCCACTTGCAGGAAAGTGCCATGTCACCGTCATCAGTGCAAATGTTCCCACCATGATGAACCCTAATGAGACCAAAGAAAAAAATTATGAAGACTTGGAAACCCTTATCATAACTCTACCAAAACAGATGAAACTTATAATTCTGGGTGACTTTAATGCTGGCATAAACTCAGAGTACTAGGCATGGCAGGACATCTTTTGGAGGAATGGAATTGGAAACAAGAGTGATGGTCACTTGCTATGAACGCTTGTGCATCTCGTGTCTTTCTCATAATCAACACTGTCTTCCATTTACCTAAACACAATAAAAATTTGTGGATACTTCCTCACAACAAACATTGGATTTTATTTAATAGACTGTCACTGTAAGGGAAAGAGACAGACAACTTGCGAGAGTGACAAAGGCAATGTGTAGTGCAGAATGCTGCACTGATCATAGACTTATCCTCTGATAGTTTAATATTCACATTAAACAAAATCAATGGCCCCTAGGCAAGATGACCACCATCAAGAAGACTTAACAGGAGCAGATTACATCACTTCAAGTTTGAAAAGTGTATTGCCAAATCAGAGGGGAAATTGAGCCAACACACTCCTGGCAACAGTAGAGCAGAAAAAAAAAGAGTGGCCAGCTTTCAGAGATTTGACATGCAGTACTGTATATACTAATCTGGGTCAGAACATTCACAAAGATCAAGACAGGTTTGATGAAAATGATGAGGAAATTCAGAAGCTGTTAAACAAAAAAAAAGAGAGAGAGAGAGAGAGGGAAAGAGAGAACATAACAGGGTTTGACAGGAGGACAGTTCATCCATGTCTAAGAAGGCCACATTTAATTCCATCAGAAGTACAAGCAAAGTTTAGGGAGATGCAGGGTCCTTGGCTCAGTCAGAAGGCAGATGAAATTTAGTTTTATGTTGATAGTAACAATCCAAAGTATTTTTATGATTCCCTGTAGGCTATTTAGGGACCAAAGACATATGGTGCATCTCAACTACTCAGTGCTGATGGAGCCGCAATGATTAATGATGAGAACATGATCCTGGAGAGACAGGCTGAACACTTCTATGGTGTTCTCAACAGACCATCATCCATCAGTGCTGAAGTCACTGTCCATTTATCTTAGGTTGAAATCAATCCCTCTCTTGCCCAATTTCCAGCTGAAGAAGAGATTTTATATGCCATTAGACTCCTTTCCTGTGTCAAAGCACCTGATTCTATTATAGGTGAGATTTATAAGGTGAGGAGTCAATTACTTATACAAAAGCTAACTGAAATTTTACAAGTTATATGGCAACAAGAAGTTATCTCCTAGGAGTTCAAGGGTATGTCTATTTTCTGTCTCTTCGTACTGTGACAGTCATGGTGGGGGCATTTCTCTTTCTTAGTCATTGCTGGCAAGATTCTTGCCAGAAACCTCCTTAATTGACGGTTCCTTCACCTGGAAGATGGTCATCTACTTGAGAGCCAATGTGCCTTCAGAAAGGGCCAAGGAATGATAAATATGGTGTTTGCTGCTGGACAACTCCAGGAGAAATGTCAGGGGCAAAACAAAAGTCTGTAAAAAACATTCATCTATCTGACCAAGGCCTTTGATACAGTCATGAGGACTTATGAAAAAGAATGTCAAAATATGGTTGCCTGGAGAAGTTCATCAGTTTTGCATGTTAATTTCATAATGATTTGCTCTCCAGGGTTCTCATCAATGGGTAACAGTCTCACACTTTGTCAGTCATCAATGAAGTGAACAAGGCTATATGCTTGCTCCCATGCTTTTTAGCATGATTTTTACAGTGATGTCAAACACCTTCAATGATGTAAAACACAATGTCAAGGTTAGCTACCACACTGATGGTAAATTATTTAACTTGAAAAGGTCAAGACTAATGTGGAGGGAGAGTTGGTGCGTGATTTTTTCTTTGCAGATGACTGTGCATTCAATGTTACCTCTGAAAGTGAGATGCAACAAAGTATGGATCAATTCTCTGCTACTTCTGATAATTTTGGCCTATCAATTAACACCAAGAAAACATAGGGGCTCCACCAGCCAGCACCACAATAGCCATACATGAAACCATAAGTTGCAGCAAATGGAGAAGTTTTGAATAATATGGAAAAGTTCACTTACCTTGGCAGTATACCTTCCATGGATCTACACATTGATAATGAAGTTGATGCACATTTTACTGGAGCTCAGTGTTTGGGAGGCTCTAAGGAATGCGTGGGAAAGAAGTATTAGACTGACTACCAAACTGAAGGCATACAGAGTCATTGTGCTGACCTTGTTGTTGTATGCCTGTGAAACCTGAACCATATGCCAGTGCCATTCAAGGAAATTAAACCACTTCTAGTTAAATTGTCTTAGGAAGATTTTGAAGATCACCTGGCAGGATAAGGTACCATATACTGAGATCCTTTCTCAAAATAAATGCCAAGCATTCAAACTCTACTGCAGAGAGCACAATTCCAATGGGCGGGCCACATTGTTTGAATACCAAATATACACTAATTTATGGAGAACTCATACAAGGCAAGCACAATATCATTAGAAGAATCTATACACGATACTCTCAAGGTCGCTCTGAAGAACTTTGGAACTGATTTGTTACATGGAAGGCACAGGATTGTCCACCATGGTATGCCCTTATCAGAGAAGGTGCCATGTTCCATGTAGAAACAAAGCAGAATTTAAGTAGCTCAAAAGAAATGTGAGATGCACAAATTTAGAGAATGCACCCCCAAAGTTCACATGGACGAGTCTGTCTGATTTGTGGTACAGCATTCCAAACTGGTGTTGTTCTGATTAGCTACAGTCAGACACACTGTAACTTAACCTTAACTTATTCATGTCATTTTTGTCCTCTTTGAGAATGAAGGACAACAACCAACCAAGAAACTATCATCCAACATCTCTTCTGCTGCTTGTACCAGAAAAAGCCATCAACAATAGGTCCTGCCACATTTTCTACTTTCTCTCCTCATAATCCCTTATGATCTGGATTTTTATTTTATCATTCTACCAACAATGTTCTTTCCTAAGTTGCCAGAGATCTTTTAGTTGCCCTATCCAGTGGCCTTCTCTAAATCTTCATTCTTCTTGACGTGTCCTCATCCTTTGATGGTGCTGATCATCTTCTTCTCCTTGATGCTCTCCTCTCTGTAGGTTTTTTTGGAACACAACTCTGTTCTAGTGCTCATCCTATATATCTGACTACTCCTTCTCAGTCTCTTTTGCTTTATCTTCCCTCTAACTATAGGTGACTCTCAGAATTTTGTCCTGGGCCTTCTGGTCTCTTGCCTCTTCACTAACTTGGTGATCTCATTAGCTGCAATAAATTTAACTGGCATTTCTATGCTGATGATTCTCAAATCTACCTTCCTGATGCAGTCTTTCTGCTGCCCTTCAATCTCACATCTCTAATTGCTTTTCAGGTGTCTCAGAATGGATGTTCAGTAGACATCTGTAACTAAACATTTCCAAAACCAAACTCATTACCCCCCACCCCAAAGCCTCCATCTTATATTGCCTGTTACTACTGAGGTCAATATCATCCTCAAGTCCCTCAGTTTCAATCTCTCACTATCTCTCAATGTCCAAAACCAATCTGTTGTGAAGATCTATTGATTTCACCTTTGCAACATCTCTCAAATGTGTCTCCTTTTCTACTTTGATATTGTCACTACTCTGAGGACTTTATACCCTCATAACTGAACTATTACAATAGAACATTACAGTATATAAATTTGATAATTTATAATATAATAACACTTAAATGCATAGCATTTAAAAGATTTTGCACAAACAAAACCAATGCACTCAACATTAGAAGACAATGGAGTCAGCATAGCCAGAAGATCTGGCAGATTCCAGCTCCAAGAACCATCATGTGCTTCAAAGTAGCCCCAGGCAAACAGGTATCCTCCAATGGCCAGATATCCATATGCTTCAGCACAACCCCTGGCACACAGATATCCTCCAGGGCCAGACCTCTACATGCTTTAGTGTAGCTCTGGGAAAATACAGAAACACCCACCAGGCTTCAGCACATTCCAGACCTCACATCTAGGGCCATAACTCAGTACCAGGTAAGTTTCCAGACCCCTACAGTCATCAGCAGTGCCAGCCACCTTCAAACCCAATTAACCCCCTTAACACAACACTAGAGATGAGGATCCCCTTTGGGCCTCAGGGTAACATCAGCACAGCACCAGGTAAACAACCAGGTCCTGCAGTCACTGGCACAAGAAACCTGAGACAATGCCCCTTCTACCCCAGGAGTAGAAATCAAATATAAAAGAAATGAAAAGGCACCCCAAAAAGATGAAAAAAAAACCCAACAGCAACAACAACAAAAAAAAGAATCTGACCATAGAAAGTTATTATAGAGACAGGGAAGACCAAGACTCAAATGCAGAAGAAGACAACAATGCCAAAACACCTATAAATAAAACCCCAAAGAGAAATGGGAAATAATCATGAGGTCAGAAAAACCTTCTATGGAAGAGTTAAAAAGGGAGCTTAAAAATCATATAAGAGGAGTAGTAGGGGAAAAAAATGAAAGTGATGCAAGTGAATTATGAAAAAAGAGTCAGCCACCAATTAAAAAGTAGATTTGGAAAATAGAAAAGGAGATACAAAAATCCACTAAAGAAAAAAACCCTTTAAAGAACACACTTAATCAAGTGGAAAAGAAAGTACAAAAGTTAATTAAGGAATATAACACCTTTAAAGTTATTATTGGGCAAGTAGACCTTAATGACTCTATGAGACATCAAAAATCAGTCAAATAAATTCCCAAGAATAAAAATAAAATAGAAAAAAAATGTAAAATACCTCATGAGAAAAAAAAAAACTGACCTGAAAAATAGATCCAAGAAAGACAATATCAGAATGACTGGACTACCTGAAAACCATATATAAAAGGGTGACCTGGGCAGCATCTTTCAAGAAATTGGCAAGGAAAACTGCCTTGATTTCTTGGAGATAGAGGGCAAAATGGACATTGGAATAATCCACCAATCACCTTACTAAGGAGATCCAAAAATAAAAACCTCATGGAATGTCATAGCCAAATTTCAGAACTGTCAGGTGAAGAAAAAAATACAAGTGACCAGGAAAAAAAAAATATCAGAGTCACAATCAGTATTACCCAGACTTGGCAGCTACAACATTAAAGTCATAGAACAACATGGAAGTCATAGAACTTCATATTCTGTAAGGCAAAGGAGCTAGGACTATAACCAAGAATCACTTATACAACAAAATTAAGCATAATCCATCTACAGGAAAATGGTCATTCGATTAAATAGAAGGATTTCAAGCCTTCATCAGGAGAAGATCAGAACTAAACCAAAAATGTGTCCTTCATTATCAAGACCCAAGAGAAGTATAAACAGGTTAAAAAAGAAAAGAAAACATAAGGAAATCAATAGAGCTAAACTATTTACATCCCTGCATGGGAAGATGATACTTTTAATTCCTTTTTAAATATTGTATCACTAACAGTACAACTGGAAGGAATATACATAAACAGAGGGTATGGGGATAAGGTGAATTTGAAGGAATGACAAATAAATTAAGGGATGAGAAAAAGAAGTGCAATGGTTGTAGAAGGAAGGAAAAGGTAAAATGAGGCAAATTACTTCACATGAAGGGGCACTAAAGACTTATTACACAGGAGGGGGAGATGGGAAGGTGGATGATGAGAAATGCTTGAACCATATTCTCATCAGCATTGGCTCAAAGAAGAAATAACATACACCATTGAATATAGAAATCTAGTTTAGCCAACAGGGAAATAGAAGGGGAGGAGACAAAGTAAAAGGGAGGAGTGAGGACTGACATAAATGAGGGCAAATCAGGGGAGGTGGTAGACAGAAGCAAAACACTGATAAGGAGGGAAAAGATGAAAGAAGAGAGGACAAAAAGCAGAAAGAATAGGATGGAGGGAAATACACAGGTAGTAATTATAACTGTGAATGTAAATGGGATCAACTCTCCCATAAAATAGTAGTGGATAAGAGTGGATCAAAACCCAGAATCCAACAATGTTGTTTACAAGCAATACACTTGAAGCAGAGAGACACACAGAGTAAAGGTAAGGGAATAGAGCAGAATCTATTATACTTCAGTTGAAGTAAGGGGGGAAAAAAGCAGAAGGAACAATCCTGGTTTAGAAAAAGTAAAAGCAAAAATTGATCTAATTAAAAGAGATAAGGAAAGAAACTATATCTTACTAAAAGATACCATAGACAATGAAGCAATATCAATACTAAACAAATTGGAACCAAGTGGTAAACCACCCATACTTTTAAAGGACAATTTAAGTGAGTTACAGAAAGAAGTAGAGAGCAAAACTGTAATAGTGGGAGTCCTCAACTGTTGTCTCTCCAATCTCAATAAATCCAAACCAAAAATAAACAAGAAAGAAACTAAGGAGGTAAATACCAAATAAATGGAGAACTTGGTCAAATTCATAAGAATGCAAGCAATTCTCCAAATAATACACAAAGAATATGAACAACCTGTTTTCAAATTCAGAAATCAAAGTTATCTATAAGTATGTAATAAAATTCTCTCACTACTGATTAGAAAAATGCAAATTAAAACAACTCTGAAACACCGCCTCTCATATATCTTTTATTCCTTAATTTTTTTTCCCTTTTCTCCTTCCTTTTTTCATGCCATTCATCTTTCTACTGAATTGTTTTTTTCTCTCAAAAATATTCTCATCTTGAAGTGGGACTGAGAGCCATAATACCATTAGTGAGTGTACCACTTTTTAATTAAATAAGAATACAGACAAATAAAATCTTCATATATCTATCTATATCTATCTATCTAGATATCTATCTAGAGATATATCTAGATATAGATATAGATATAGATATGGATATGGATATGGATAAGGCTATGGATATGGATAGAGATAGAGATAGAGACAGAGATAGAAATATATCAGTTAAGTTGCACTTTCAAGATTTCTGTACTTTGGTGAATTTTTGAAGAGAAAAGCCTTCTGGAACCAAAGTATAGAGGTGTTTGTGTTTGTGTGAGTGTGTGTGTGTGTGTGTGTGTGTGTGTGTGTGTGTGTGTATTCTATAGTTTTCTATTTGCAAACTGTGATCAATGAGATATGTTGTAAAAGAGTATCTACTTGGTTTGGATATACAATGCAAATCCAGTAATTAGTATTTTTTTGTGTCTACACACACAGACGCAAACACATGTACATCATAATACTATATTGTCTGATACGATAACATGCTGTCAGAAACAGTGCTAAATCCAGGAATACTAGAATAAAAAGCAATTCATTTCCTCCAGTAAAAAAAAAAAAAAAGCTTACATTCTATCACACATGTATATATGCACAGATGTATGTTTCTGTGTGTGCTTAATAATTGATAAACATGTCTTTTTCCTGAAATGATAATATGAAAGAATTAGTTTTATTAATGTTCCTAGATATAGAGATGTAAGACAAATGTAGGGAAGAGTACTTTAACTCTGACATAGCAGGGTGATGGCTGGCCAACAACTGTTTACTGGGTCTGGATTGAAATAAATATTGTTGTCATTCACTAAAGCTCTGGCACACATGGTAGAACTGAAATTGAAGCTTTTCCTTTTTTTTATAATTGGGCCTCAGTTTACTCATCTTTAAAATGAAGAGGTTGGGAGACAGGATTTCTAGGATTCTTTCTGTCCCCCAATTTGTAAGTAAGCAATATTAAGTTGAAGTCATGTTTCTCTTGATTTATATATATATTTGATATTTGATATATTTCATCAATGTTTCTATTTCCATGAATGAAGCAGACAGCAAATCATCTGTTTTTTTGTCTGATGTTTATAAGTTTTATCTACGTCTTTTGAAAATATAATCATTTGAACAACTCATGATTTATACATGTTCTAGAATAACTATTTTGGAATATGTACTTTAAAAATATATTTGAATTTAACTTTATTTTACCTATATATTTTTCTTGCTAAAACTTATCTTGCCTTACAACTGATTGGGAAAAATATTCCTCCAAAAATTTTACTTTGCAAACTTTGCAAAGTTCTGTAGAGGAAACATTTCTTTTTCTATCTTGGCAATAGCATTAGCAACATTGTCATCCATGCAATTGCAGTACAGTGCACTGCATTTGCAATTAATTTCCATAAACTTTGATTCAAATTTTCTACTTTCATTGTTTTCTGTCTTTATATGAACCTACTGGTTCAAAGTTCTGTCCCTTGGGGAAGGTCATTTATATTTTTACAACCTATTAACTAATAAATGATTAGTCTTATGAAACTGTAGTTGATACCATGATGATTGAGCTATAGCAAGATATGATTATGTAACCTTTACAACATACAATTTTAGAAAATTATAGCTGCCTTATTAAGCAGAGCTAATTGTAAAGAGTTCAAATAATGAGTAGGGACACCCTCAAGACTGATGAAGTTTATATTTATGCAACAGTACTTGAACTAAGTGCTAAAAGGTAGAACTAACTGTTCTTTGTTTAACAAAGGTTGATGTGTTTAAGGGATGACTCAGGGATCAAGGAATTATAGGTTTTTTAGCCCTATTTAATGGCAAATGTTTTTCTTTAATAGTTGCCTTTTGTGATGAGTGAGTTGCTAGAAAAGTAAACAATAATGATCCATAAACAAAACTTGTTTATATTAAACCAGATATATTTGGGGAGGGAAGGAAGGAAGAAAGAGGAAGAAAAAAGTAAAGAAAGAGAAAAGAAGGAAGGAAGGAAGGAAGGAAGAAAAGAAGGAAGGAAAGAAGGATGGAAGGAAGGTAAGAAGGAAGAAAGAAAGGAAGGAAAGGAGGAAGGAAAGGAGGGAGGGAAGGGAAGAAAAAGAAAGGAAAAAAAATAAGGGAGGAAGGAATAGCCCACTTAGGCATTTATTAAGTATCCATTAGAGGCCATGTGCTAAGAACTTTTTTTATAAATATCTCATTTTATTCTTCCAACTAAGAGAAGTAGGTGCAGTTAATATTCTCATTTTCTAATTCAGGATGTTAAGGTCCAGTTTTAGTGACTTAACTAGGGTCACATAGCTGTTATGTATTGGAGGCTGGATTTGATTTGAGAGTTTCCTCACAAGAGGCTCAGCACTCTATCTACCGCAACATTCAGCTTCCCAAGAGGTGAAAGTTTGTGAAGTTGTTAGCTGCACCTTGGTTTCATGATAATATGATTGCCTAAAAATGAAGTCCACAGCATTTCATGTTCTGCTAGGGCCTGAGGAAGGGATGAGTGGAGGTAGTATTTCTGTTTTAATACCGCTGCTAATTCCTATGGATATACATACAGGTAGTTTTAAAGAATTTGACATCTGGGCCTTATTCTTCCGTTGTTTTTATCTTCCTCCAAAGTAAGTTCCCTTTATTTTTACCCCTCCTGGATCATTGCCTTGTCATGGTGGATGATTTTGCTTAGATCAGTGAAACTATGAGCTATGCCACACAGGATTACCCAAGATGTACAGATCATAATGGTGAATTGGAGGGGCAGGGCAAGGTGATCCACTGGAGAAGACAATGGCAGCGTATCTCAGTATCTTAGACAAGGAAACCTCATGGATGGTGTTAATATGATAAAAGTATGATATCAGTACATGAGCCCCTCAGGTCAAAAGTTGTCCAATACTCTACTGAGGAAGAATGAACAGCAAGTACAAGAAGCTCCAATATTAATGAAGTGGTTGGGCCAAAGCCAAAAAGGAGCTAAACTGTGGATGTGTCTGGTGATGAAAGAAGTCCAATGTTGTATAAATAAATACTATATAGAAGTCTGGAATGTAAGATCTATGAACCAAGCTAAACTGGATGTGTTCTAATAGGGAGAAAAGAAGAAAAAAAAACTAAACATTAACATCTTGGGAGTCACTGAACTTAAATGGATGTGAATGGGTGAATTTAATTCAAGAGGTCATTTTATATACTACTGTGGACAAGAATCCCTTATAAGAAATGTAATAGCCCTAAAACTCCATAAAAAAGTGAAAAAAGAAGTACTGGAATATGATCTCAAAAAATGATCAAACATTATCTGTTCAAATCCAAGGCAAACCATTCAACATGGTAGTAATATAAGTCTACATTCCAGTGACTGATACTAAAGAGGCTAAAGTTGATCAGTGCTATTAAGGCCTTCAGCATTTTCTAGAAATAACACCAAAAGCGATGTCACAGTCACGATAAGGGAATGGAGTGCTAAAAAAGAAAATCAAATGATAACTGGAATAACAAGCAAGTCTGCCTTGGAGTACAAAATAAAGCAGGGCAGAGGCTAATAGAGTTAAGTGAAGATAACTCACCAATTATAGCAAACATTTTTTTTTTAAATAAACGAAAAGGTCACTCTGCACATTAACATCACTAGATGCTTAATATAGAAACAAGATTATTAAACACTTTGGAACCAACAGTGGAGAAGTTGTAGTAGTTAGTTAAAGCAATATCTAGAGATGACTTTGACTCAAATCAGGAACTCCTTATTGCAAAATTCAGACTTAAATTGAAAAAAGTAGAAAAAATCATCAACCCATGGGATATAAACTAAATAGCATCCTATATGAATATGAAGGGGAAGTGAGCAATAGATTTAAGGTTTTAGATCTGGTAGAGTGTCTAAAACATTATGGACAAAAGTATACAATATTGTAAAAAAAAAATACAGCAACTACAAAATCCTAAAGATAAAATAGAATAAGAAGGCAAAATGGCTGTCTGATGAGGCTTTAAAAATAGCTGAAGAAGGAAGGAAAATTAGATGTAAAGGAGAAAGGAAACAATATATCCTACTAAAAAGCAGAATACAAAAGAAAATAAAGAAGAGATAAGGTTTTCTCTCTATTTTGCACTTAATAGTATTTCTTCAATCAAATGTAAAGATAAATTTCAACATACATTTTAATAAGGTTTTGAGTTCCAGAATTTTTCCCACCCTCCCTTCCTTGCTCTCTCCCCAAGAGAGCAAGCAATATGATATTCATGCACAAATATGTTAAAAAATAGTCGCACATTAGTCATGTTGTGAAAGAAGAATCAGAACAAAATGAAAAAAAAACACAAAAAGAAAAACAAAAATAAAACAAAAAAAGTGAAAATAGTATGCTTCAGTATTCAGAGAGACTTCATAGTTCTTTCTCTGGATGTGGAAAGCATCATGAATTTTTACTTTTGGAATGGTCTTGGATCATTGTATTATTGAGAAGACCCAAGTCTATCACGATACAGTGCTGCTATTATTGTGTAAATTCTTTTCCTAGTTCTGCTCACTTCACTCATCACTAATTCATGTAAGATTGTCCGGGTTTTTTTTTTTCTGAAATCTACTTGCACATCCTTATTTATAGAATACTAGCTTTTCATTACATTCATACACCACAATCTGTTCAGTCATTCCCCATTTGATGGGCATTCCCTCAATTTCCAATCTTTGACAGCACTAAAAAAAGGTGCTATAAATATTTTTTTACAATTGGGTCCTTTTCCCATTTTTATGATCTCTTTGGGATACAAACCTAGTAGTGGCATTGCTGGATCAAAGGATGTGAACAATATTAAACCCCTTAGGACATAGTCCTAAATTACTCTCCAGAATGGTTGAATCAGTTTAAACTTCATCAACAGTGCATCAGTGTTCCAATTTTCCCACATCTTCTCCAAAATTTATCATGTTCCTGTTTTGTCATGTAGGACAATCTGATAGCTACGAGGTGATACTTCAGAGGTGTTTTGATTTGCACTTCTCTAATCAATACTGATTTAGAGCATTTTTTCATGTGAATAAAAATGACTTTAATTTCTTCCTCTAAAAATTGCCTGTTCATATCCTTTGACTGTTTATTAGTTGGAAAATGACTTGAATTCTTATAAATTTAATTAAGTTCTTTATATAGTTGAGAAATAAGGCCTTTATCAGAAACATTTGGTGTTAAAATTGTTCACTAGATTTCTGCTTTCCTTCTAATCTTGGTTGCATTGGTTTGTTTATGTAAAAGCTTTTTTAATTTAATGTAATAAAATTTTTCCATTTTTCTTTTAATAATATTCTCTATCTCTTGTTTGGTCATTTTTTTTCCCTTTCCATAGAACTGACAGGTGAACCATCCCTTGCTCTCCCAATTTGCTTATGGTATCATCCCTTATGTCTAAATCAAGTGCCATTTTGACCCTATCAAGGTATATGGTGTGAGATGTTGGTCTATGCCTAGTTTCTACCATAGTATTTTTGAGTTTTCCCAGCAGTTTTCATCAAATAGTGAATTCTTATCCCAGAAGCTGGAGTCTTTGGGTTTTTCAAAAAGTAGATTATTATAGTCATTGACTACTGTGTTATGTGTACTTAACCTTTTCCAGTGAACCATCACCCTATTTCTTAGCCAGTACCAAGTATTTTTTTATGACCGCTGCTTTATAATATAGTTTAAAATCTGCTAAGGCTAGGACAACTTCCCTAACAAGCAAGTACTTCTGCTGTATTGTCCACACTAGTACCTTTGACCATACGAATGACAATGAAATGTGACAAGTCCTGAAAGAGATGAGAGTATGAGATCATGTTAGTTTTCTCCTGAGGAACCTGTAGGTAGGTAAAGAAGTAAGAGTGAAAAATAAATATGGAACAACTTATTTGTTAAAGATTGGGAAAAAGTACTGCTAAGTTATATATTGCCCCCTTATTTACTTAACTTATATGCAGAATAGATCATGTGAAATGCCTGACTGGGTGAATCAAAAGCTAGAATTAAGAATGCTTGGAAAAATCTTTGATATGCAGATCATAATGACTCTAATGGCAGAAAGGGGAAAAATTATGAAACCCCTTTATGAGGGTGAAAGAAGAGCATTTGAAAGCTGGCTTTAAGGTTAAGATAAAAAAAAAATCTTGTCCAATCACTTCCTGGGAAAGAGAAAGAGAAAAACTGGAAGCAGTGTCAGATTTTGTATTCTTGGCTTCAAAGATTATTGCAAATGGTTCAGCCATGAAATAAAGAGGCCTCTTCTCTTGAAGGAAATCTATGGCAAATCTGGACATCATGCTAAAAAGCAGTGATATCACCTTGTTGATAAAGTTCTATACAGTCAAATCTATGATTTTCCCAGTCAGGGAGAGTTCTACTACAAGGAAAGCTGAGAATCACAGAATTGACATTTTTTATTGTGGTGCTGCAGAAGATTTTGAAAATCTGTTGAACAGCATGAAGATGAAAACAGTCAATACTTACATAAATTAATTCTGACTATTCATTGGAAGGACAAATACTGAAGCCGAAGCTTAAATATTTTGGTCACAGGTCCAGAGTCAAGATGGTAGTGTAGAAACTGCAAAATTCTGCAGCTCTTGGATAACCACCTCAAATACCTATAAAATATGGCTCTAAACAAATTTTAAAGCTCCAGAACTCACAAAGTGGCAGAGTAGCAAAGCTCCCACTGAAGGCAGCCTGGCAGGCAGATGGGAAGGGGTTCATTGCAACATGCTAGGAGCTAAGACCAGCACTACATGAACCTGCGGCTGGAGCCCTGGGGTCACCAGAACAAGCTAGGGCTGGAGCAGAAATCACTGGCAGCTGTGGTGTTTTCCAGAATAACCAAGCCATAAGAAATGAGGACTAAGTAAAAGGTCAGTGGAACTTGGATAAATTTGGGGGAGAGGGTCCAGCTGACTGCACCAGAGCTAGGAGTGGCTGAAGCAGCAGCCCTGCAGCCACTTGCACGTGACTGCTTCAGAAGCTCCTGGCCTGCAGATTTCAGGGGAGCCAAGTGATCATTCAGAAGCTAAGTGCTCTTGCCTTGAGCTGCCTGGACCTTCATTATGGTCTTGGGTGTTGGTCCTGAGGTGTGTTTACAGTGAGCCAAAGCTGGTGGGGGCTGCAGAAACAGTGGCCTCCTAAAAGCTCCAGCAGCTGTGAAAACTTTAACAATTTGGAACACAGCTCTATCCCCTGAAAGCAGAGTTCTACTGAACCTAAAAGTCAAGTAACTTACTGGCAACATGAGTAGGTAAAGGAAGCAAAGCAAGCCCAGCAGTCCAACTTTAGATTCTTTTATGGGAGCAAAAAGGATCAAAGCATGGAACAGGAGGAAGGCAACACAATCAAAATGCCTGCACCAAAAGTTTCTAAGAAAAATGTCGACTGGTTACAAGCCATAGAGCAGCTCAAGCAGAATTTTGAAAACCAAATAAGATAAGTGGAGGAAAAATTGGGAAGAGAAATGAGAATGATGCAAGAAAATCATGAAAAGAGAGTCAACAACCTGACTGAAGAAAACAACACCTTAAAAAATAGAGTAACCCAAATGGCAAAAGAGGCTCAAAAAGCCAATGAGGAGAAGAAAGTCTTAAAAAGTCTAATTTGCCATATGGAAAAAGATCTCAAAAGCATTCTGAAGAGAATAATTCCTTCAGAATTTGAGAGGAGCAAATGGAAGCAAATGACTTTATGAGAAATCAAGATATTATTAAACAGATCCAAAAAAATGAAAAAATAGAAGGCAATGTGAAATATCTCACTGAAAAAAACACCGACCTGAAAAAAACATCAAAGAGAGACAATTTAAAAAGTATTGGACTACCTGAATA
>CM053580.1:20900493-20922659 GCA_028627135.1 Pseudochirops cupreus
GAAGAAACAATTTGAATCCTGTGGAAACACAATCAGGATAACCCAGGATCTAGCAGCTTCTACATTAAGGGATCAAAGGTCCTGGAATATGATATTCTGGAGATCAAGGGAGCTAGGATTAAAACCGAGAATCACCTACCCAGCAAAACTGAGTATATTGTTCCAGGGGAAAATGTGGTCATTCAATGAGGTGGAGGACTTCCAAGCATTCTTGATGAAAATAACAGAACTGAATAGAAAATGTGACATTCAAATACAAAAAGTGTGAGAAGGTAAACATGGAAAAGAATTCATAAGGAACTTATCAAAGTTGAACTATTTTCATGCCAATATGGAAAAACGATACTTATAACTTATGAAACTTTTCTCAGTATGAGGATAGTTGAAGGGAATATAAATGTATACATATGTATATATATATATATATATATATGTGTGTGTGTGTGTGTGTGTGTGTGTGTGTGTGTGTGTGTGCGTGTGTGTGTATGCATGTATACATACACATATGTCTATATAGGAGGGTATGTATATATGCGTATGAATACATATGTGACTATATGTATATATGTGTGCATAGACAGAGAGCACAGGATCTATTGAATAGGATGGGATAATATTTTAAAATGGGAAACTGAGAGGTGGGAGAGGAATAATACGAGAGGAGACAGGGAAAGACAAAATGGGGTTAATTTTCTCATATAGAAGAGGCAAGCGATAACTGTTCCAATAGAGATAAGAATAGGTATCTTGGCCTACAGAAGAGTAGAAGGAAAGGGGATGAGATGGGGGAGGATGGAGGGGAGGGCAGATTGGGTGGGAGGGTTGTTAGCAGCGTACACTTTTGTAAAAGGACAGGGACAGAGAAGAGAATAGAACAAGAAGGAGGTGGAATAGGAAGGAGGGAAATATACAGGTACTGGGGTAGGAAGATCCATCTTGCCGTACCAGAAAGTCAGAGCGGTAATGGGGGAGGATATAGGAGAAAGATGATTGGGGGAGGGGGTATTCAGTGGGATCGCTGTTTTTGGGTGATGGGTGAGAGAAAGGTGGGGATAAAATTTGTAAATCAAAATCTCATGGTAATGATTGATGTAAACTAAAAATAAACAAAAATTTATATTATATATGTGTGTGTGTGTGTGTGTGTGTGTGTGTATTTATTTATTTATTTAGCCACTTAACCAGAAGATAGAACTTATTGCAAAAGATACTTATGTTGGGAAAGATTGAAGTCAAAAGGAAAAGAGGATAAGAACAATATATAGTGTCATTAAAGCAATGAACATGAGCTTGTACAGACTCCAGGAGATAATGGAGGATAGAACTATTGTCCATGGGGTCATGGAGATTGGGACACAACAGAATGAATGAAAAACAACTCACTTTCTCCCTAATTCTGTGTTATATAACATGTGGCAAATGTGTCTAGAGACTAAATTTAGGATTCTTTGCATCAGTTTGTGAAAGGATATTCCTAACTGTGCTCATCTCAGGTTGGTGATGAAAGCAGTACATTTTAGTTGAACCTTTACGTGTACAGAGTTACTAGTGCATTTGAAGCCAGAAATGTCTAAGTTTGAACCCTTCCTCAAAACTTTGCTTCCTGTGTGATATTAGAAAAAATAGTTTCTGCCTGTCAGCTTCAAATTCTTCATATATAAATAAAAACAATAGCACTTGTTTCACAATGAATACATGTAATGAGTAAATACATGTAAAATACTTGGCAAAACTTAAAAAAATATGGATGTATGTTGATGTATTTTTGTATGGAAAGAAAGAGACAGAGAGAGAGAGACAGAAACAGAGAGAGACAGAGAGAGACAGAGAGAGAGAGAGAGAGAGAGAGAGAGAGAGGGAGAGAGATTGTGATATACACATTTTTGCAATGTGAGATTTTTTTTTCTAAAGGAATAAAATTACAAACAGTACAACACATAAGCATACAAGAAGTTTAATTCAGCAACATTTATAAACTTAATAACTTCTAATGGAACAGGTCTTTTTGGATGAGATGAAATTATCTTTATAAACTTCTTTAATAAAAAAAAAACAAGGAAAAAATTATTTACCAAAACAATATTTGGCACGATCAAGTTTCGTTTATACTCAGGATACAAAAATGTTTGAAAATTAGGAGACCATTTAAAATAATAATAGATTTATTGTAATTCCAAGTCACATTTTTAAGGAGGAAGATGCAAATGATTTTTTTTTTTACAAAATACAGTGCAATTTGTACTAAATTAAAAAAAAAACTAAAAAAAAACTTTCCCAATAAATATAGGAGTAAAGTAAGAATATCACTTACTAGATTATTGCAAAACATATTTGTAAGAATGTTAACAACAATATCAAGCGGGAAAAAAGAGGAATTACAAAGATAAGTAATGAGTAGTCAAAATTATTTACATTAGCTGGTGACATAGCTCAGAAAGTCTAAAGATATCAACAATTAAAATTTTTGGCAACAAAACATACCCAAGACATCAGGAAATTACTGACAGAGTAAAAAAAAAAAAAATTCAGGGGAAATAACAGGAAAAACAATTTCTATTTAATAAAACTGCAAAAAGCACAAATTATCTGGAAAGAGAGAGGAAAGGAAAGAAAAAAAATTAGAATAGACAAAGAATAACAAATAATTAATCCCTATAACACAATATTTGATATACTTCAAAACCCAAATTCTCTGGAAAAGAATTTCAATTTTGAAAAAAATAAAAAAAACTCAAAAAACTAAAAAGCATTGTAGTAGAAAGTAAGTTTTTTTTTTTTATTTTTTGGAGGGCAGTTGGGGTTAAATGACTTGTCCAAGATCACATGGCTAGTTTTTGTGTTAAGTGTGTGAGGCCAGATTTGACCTCAGGTCCTTCTGACTCCAGGGCCAGTGCTCTATTCACTGCCTATCTAGCCACCTCTGTAAGTTAATTTTTAAAAAGCTCATCATGAATATTAAAGCTTTTGTAGTTAAATATATATGTATTATATTGTTATATTACATTACATTTTACAAAGTTTAAAGATAACCTAATCATATAACTTTATACCTAGGGAACAATGGAATCAATTCCTAAACAAGCAGAGGATAAAGGTAATTATTAATTGAATTGATAAATTTAATTTTATAACCTTAAAAGTTTTTGCATGAACAAAATTGATGTAGCTAGGAAAAGCAAAGTATTTGAGAATTTTTTTTAAACAAATATCAGTCAAAAGGACCTGATTTTTATGTTTTGAAGACAGTTAAATGAAATATATAATTCCAGAACCATTTTATAATCAAGGAATGACCAGAGTATATCAACAAACAATTCTCAAGTGGAAGATTGCAATATATTTACCAAAAAAAAAAAAAGGAAAAAAAATAATCAGGTGATCCTATTCACTTTTGATAAGAGACAAACAAATACAAACAACTCTGAGGTTTCCCCTGATATCCCAGAAAATTAGAAAACATGACGAAACATATAAATATTGAATGTTGAAGATTTCTGGAAAGATAGAGCCTCTAATGGAGTGTTGATGGAGATTTGAATTGGTACAAATATTCTGGAAAGCAATAGCAGCAATATATTTAGTAGTCAAATAGTCTCAAGTTCTCTCTTAAAGAATTTGGAACTGATTGCATGACATGGGAAACGCTGGCATAGGACAGCTGGCTTGCTCTCATTAGAGAAGGTGCCGTGCTCTATAACCAAAGCAGAATTGAAGTAGCTCAAAAGAAACATGAGATGCATAAATTTAGAGAATCTACTCCAAATGTTCATATAGACTATTTGTGCTTTACCTGTGGTAGAGCATTCTAAGCTCATATTGGTCTGAAAAGTCACAGTTGTAACTTGACTCTAACATAGTGATGTTATTTTGGTCCCCTTCAAGAACAAAAGATAACAACTACACCCACACACCCCCCCCCCACACACACCATTTTGTGTATGTATGAATACATATGCATGAACACATAAATATATGGATATACACATTGTATGTATGCATATGTATGTATATATAATTACATGTATGTGTGTGTGTGTGTGTATCCTCAAGGACTATGCTAAACAAATTTGATTACATGAATGTAATGGGACATAACCATGACATAAGAATTGATAAAAAGGATAAATAAAAAGAAGCATGAAAAATTTATATGAACTGATGCAAAGTGAAGTAAGAAGAACTGGGAAAATATTAACTGACCTTAGCAATAGAAATGGTAAAAGTAATAAAAACCACAACATATTAGAAACTGACTGTAATGAAATTATAGTGACTAAATTTGGCTTCAAAAAAGAGATATGAGAAGATAACTCTAACTTTTTTGGGAAAATGCAGTTGTAGGAATAGGAAACATCATAAAATGGTGGTCTTTTCAAATACATTGGTTACTTATTATGAACATTTTTATACTTTTAAAATATTATTTATTTTAAGAAATGTCTTCCTATTAATAGATGAAAAAGGGGTAAAATGGGACATTATGTAAGATAAAAACAAATGGTATGCATAGATTTATAGAAAACATGAAAAGTAAAGTTAATATTTTATCATATTTAAATGATATATTATGTAGTACTTGCTTTGTTATTGTTGTTGCTGAGTGTAAGAAATAGTAGGGTGTGAACTTTTTTAATTACTCAGCAATAGAAAAATATATCTCTAACAAGGTTTCTAAAAGGGTTATGGGCCATCCTTTTTAAATATATATTTTATACCTGCTTTTGTATAATTAGTTTAATTTGTCATCCTATGCATGTTGTTTTATGAATTTCAAAATATTGTTCTGAGAAGGGATCCATATGCTTCACCAGACTCTCAGAGGCATCCAGGGCACAATAAATATTAAGAATCCCTGCAATAATTAAACTACTCATATGCACCGGATTATTATTGAAATAGCAAATAGAGCCAGCTGTGAGCTCTTCTGCCCGGCTTTCACTTTCACCCCACTGCCTCCAGGTGCAACACTACCTCCTTCCCCTCTCTCTTTCTCTCTTTCTCTCTCTCTCTCTCTTTCTCTCTCTCTCTCTCTCTCTCTCTCTCTCTCTCTCTCTCTCTCTCTTTCTCTCTCTCTCTCCCTCTCTCTCTCCCTCTCTCCCGCAAAGTACACCATGGAAAGGTGGAACCAAGATAGCACAGTAAAAGCAGGAACTTGCTTGAACTCTCCCCCAAATCCCTCCAAATACCTGTAAAAATTTACTCTAAAAAAATGCTAGAGCAGCAGAACCCATAAAATGAGAGTGAAATGTTTAGCCCAAGACAACCTGGAAGGTTGACAGGAAAGGTATGTTGCTCCAGTTTTTAAGAAGAGTGCAGTCCAGCATAGTCCATATCAGCATAGATAGGTCTGAAGCAGGCCTCAGGGGACTGAATCACTGGCAGCTGTAGCAGTTTCCAGACTTCTCAATCCACAAATATCAAAGACAAAATGGAAGGTCAGTAGGGAAGGTCTATCAAACCTGTATGAAAAAGAAATATGGGCCCCAGTCCCAGGGTGGCAACAATGCAGTGGCTGCTTCTGGAGAGCTCAACCCATGGACAGCCCATGACAGATCAAGCAACTGATCAGAAGGGGATTGCAGGTGCTGAGGCAGGAGGCTTTTTTTTTTCTTTGCCCATGTTTCAGTCTAGGTCACGATCTTGTGTGGCAGTGTTGGGATAAGGAAGAGTGCTGGTGTGGCAGACTTAGTAATGATGGTGGCGAGAGAATCCTTCTCACAGTTCCAAGCTAGAGAAGAGTGCTTGTGGTAACTCACAGATGAGAGTTCAGACCAGGATAGGAGTAAATAACTCTCCTTTGATCATACAAGCTTGGAAGAACTAAAAATTTACAGGTCCCTAGAAATATCTCTGAAAACAGCTGCACAAAACCTCTGAAGCTTGGGACAGTGCAACCTCCACACTTAAAGCAGAGGCCTATCTTAACAAAGAACTACAGAATCAAGTAAATGGCTGGTAAACAGTGGGAAAAATCAGACTATAGAATCTTACTATGGTGACAAGGAGGATCAAAATATACAATGAGAAGAAGACAACAAAGTTCCTACATTGAAACCCTCCAGAAAAATATGTATTGATTACAGGCCATGGAAGAGCTCAAAAAGGATTTTGAAAATAAAGTGAGAGAAGTAGAAGAAAAATTGGGAAGACAAATGAGAGTGAGGCAAGAAAATCATGAAAAACAAATTATCAGTTTCTTAAAGGAGACCTCCAAAAAATGCTGAAGAAAATAACACCTTAAAAAATAGACTAATCCAAATGGCAAAAGAGGTCTATAAAGACAATGAGGAGAAGAATTCCTTATAAAGCAGCTTTGGTCAAGTGGAAGAGGAGTTCCAAAAGCTCATTGAAGAAAATAATTCCTTCAAAATTAGATTGGAGTAAATGGAAGCTAATGACTTTATGGGAATTCAAGAAATTATTAAACAAAACCAAAAGAATGAAAAAAAAAAGAAGAAGACAATGTGAAATATCTCATTGGGGAAAAAAAAAGCTGACCTTGAAAATAGATCCAGGAGATGTATTTTTAAAATTATTGTAGCTGGTATCTGAAAGCCATGATCATCTTTCAAGAAATTGTCAAGGAAAACTGCCCTGACATTCTAGAATCATTGGGGAAAATAGACATTGAAAGAATCCACCAATCACCTCCTGAAAGATATTTTAAAAAGACAACTCTGAGGAATATTGTAGCCAAATTCTAAAATTCCCAGGTCAAGGAAAAAATATTGTGAGCAGACAGAAAGAAACAATTCAAGTATTATGGAAATACAATCAGGATAACACAATATTTAGCAGTTTTTGAATTAAGGGATGAGAGGGCTTGGAATATTATTCCAGAGATCAAAGGAGCTAGGATTAAAACCAAGAATAACCTATCCAAAAAAATTGACCATAATCCTTCAGGGGAGAAAAATGGATATTCAATGAAATAGAGGACTTTCAAGCATTCTTGATGAAAAGACCAGAGCCAAATAGAAAATTTGGCTTTCTAATACAAGAACCAAGAGAATCATGAAAAAGGTAAACAAGAAAGAGAAATCACAAGGGACTTATTAATGTGGAACTGTTTATATTCCTACATAGAAATATGACATTTGTCACACATGAGACTTTTCTCTGTATTAGGTAGTTGGAGGGAATGTGTTTGTGTGTGTGTGTGTGTGTGTGTGTGTGTGTGTGTGTGTGTGTGTGTGTTTGTGAGTGTGTGTGTGTGTAGAAAGAGGGCACTGAGTGAGTTGAATATGAAGGAATGATATCTAAAAGATAAAATAAATGGGTAAGAGAGGAAAATACTGAGAAGAAGAAAGGAAGAGGTAGAATGGGGTAAATTATCTTACATAAAAGAGGCAAGAAAAAGCTTTTACAATGGAGGGAAAGAGGCAGGCGGTGATAGGGAATGAATGAAACTTACTCTCAGCAAAATAGGCTTAAGAAGGGAATAACATACACACTTAATTGGTATGAAAATCTATCTTACCCTACAGGAAAGTTGGGGAGAAGGAGAAAATAGAAGGGGGAGATGATGGAAGGAAAAAATGGGAGGAGGGGTAATCAGAAGCAAACACTTTTGAGGAGGAATAGGGTAAAAGGAAAGAAAAGAATAAATGTGGGGAAACAGGATAAGAGAGAGGGAAATATAGTTGGGCTTTCACAACATTACTGTTCTGGAAGTATTTTGCATGACTACACATGTATAACCTATATCAAATTATTCATCTTCTTAATGAGGATGGGTAAAAAGGAAGGGAGAAAATGTGCAACTCAGAGTTTGAAAAACAAATGTTAAAAATTGTTTTTATATGCAGTTGGGAGATAAGATATACAGGTAACATGAGATAGAAATTTATCTTGCCCTAAAGGAAAATAGAAGAAAAAGGGATCACAGAAGGGAGGGAAGTGATAAAAGGGAGGGCAGATTGGGGAAAGGGGGTAATCAGAATGCATTCCATCTAGGGGTAAGGGGAGGGAAGAGAAGGGGAGAAAATTTGGAACTCGAAATCTTGTGGAAGTGAATGTTGAAAACTAAAACTAAATTAATAAAAAAAGATAAAAATCTGCCATGGATGATGATATTGCTGCTCTCATTGTTGAGGATGACTCTTGAATGTGCAAAGCTTGTTTTGCAGGAGAAGGTGATCCTCAGCCTGTCTTTCCTTCCATTGTTAGATGCCCCAAACATCAGGTGTGATGGTGGGCATGGGCCAGAAAGAAGGCAATGTGGGGGATGAGGCCCAGAGCAAGAGCAGTATTCTGACTCTCAAGTACTCCGCTGAGCATGATATTGTCACCAACTGGGATGACATGGAGAAGATCTGGAACCATACTTTTTACAATGAGCTCTGTGTGGCCCTTGAAGAACACTCTGTGCTGCTCACAGAAGCATGCCCCTGAACAACCCAAAAGCCAACAGACAAAAGATGATAGCAAATGCTTCTAAATGGACTGTTTGTGTTTTGCTTTGTTTTGTTTTTTCAATGGGTGTGACATGATAATTTCCCAAAAAGGAGATGAGATCTACATGGCTTTATTTGTTTTTGTTTGTTTTTTTCTTGTTTTAAACACTGAGGATTTAAAAACTAGAATTATGAAGGCACTGAGCAGTCTAAGTATGTTGAAACCAAATATCCTCAAAGTTCTACAATGCATCTTAGAAATCTGTACATTTTATTTTAATAATCATTCTGATGCATTTTTACAGAGATACAAACTTCTCTGAAGACTGTCCTCTGTTACAGCAAAGGAGCTACATAACAAAAATCCAGACAGGGAGGGAGAAGAGAATGGGAGAAGGGAAAAAGGTATTAGTGTTGCTTTACATGTAAATTATGTTATCCTTTAAAAAAAAACAACTTTTTTTTTTTAATCTTCGACCTCAATGTTTGTTCCTTTTTAAAAAATTGTCAGACATATTGAATGGTCCCCTAAATTCCATCTCTGCCCCAACAGAGATGTGAATGAAGCTGTATAATCTCCTTTTGGTTTTTATGAGATTGGTGCTAGTACTTGGGGAGAAGAACTTTACCTTTATACTGACATAAGACCAGTTCAAGTAAAAGTGCACATGATAAAGAAAAGAAAATTAAGTGGGGACAATTAAAGCACATATTTTAATGAATATTATTGTCCCATTTTTTATTAAAGTAGTAAAGAGAGTGATATTAGAAAAAAATAAAGCTTCCACTCCTTTTAGTGATTCTCTCAGATAGAGATTATTGAAAAAAATGTTTTGTTAGCTGAATATCCTAGAAAGTTGGAAGTTAACAATTCCTTCAACATTTTAAATTAAATATATTAAAAAGAGAAAGGCAAGTCACATCATGTGCTATTCATCTGAGTCATCTGAGAAAAGAGAGGAGAACCTGGAATGTGAAGGGAATGATAAAGAACATACTTAATAATCTTTTAGAAGAGAAAATGTCTTACTTCTGGCCACATTTCTTTATTCATTAACAAATTGCAGAAAGCTAATTTTCATGTACATATGCTAGAGTTACTTTACAACAATGAGATGCATTAGGAGACATGAATTTATAAAATTGCTATATATATTTTATATTGGTATATATGATATAAATTATATATACCATTGCTATGTATATCAGTATAGAGATAGATAGATAGATAAATAGATAGATAGATAGATAGATAGATAGATAGATAGATAGATAGAAAAAGGCAAACACAAGGAAAAATCAAGTCTTGCTTAAAATTCCAAGACTTTGAAATGCCTCCTGCCTTCCATGAAACTTGCTCTATAGGAGTTAGTTGGTCTTGTCCTGCTGTGAGACAAATAGAACACTTTTTTTTTCCAGGTCAGAGGTAGCTAAATTCTACACTTTGATCCTCCCCAAGTCAATAGTTGTCAACTAGCCTGTTGCTTATCATTTGAGATAATTAATCTTGATGCTCACCATAGCACAAGTCAATACTCACTTAAGTGAAGAAAATCACTGTGTTTTCTTTCATTCTAAATGGGAATTCGCCAGATTTGGCAAGGTCTAATCAACTAATTCATTTCCTATTGTGAAGCTCATTCAGACTTCCCTTGATTGGCTGAAAATGATGACTATTAGGAAGTCAACAAAAAGACAAGGTGGCCTGACTTCCTTTTTACACTATTTTTAACCTTAGTCTAGAATTACCGAAGATGCTAAAATCTCAGTTTTTATCATAATCTTTGCTGCTGTGATTTGATAAGTTATTTTTCTTGTGCTTATTTCTACTCTCATAGAGTTGGTCATTAGAAAATACAACTAAGACAGATATTCCTGTGGACAATGATGAAAGCCCAGACTAGAACAGTAAGAAAAAGTAGACAGGGTTATTAAAAAAAAAAACAAAACAAATAATGAAACAAAGTGGTGCTGTACTTTAAATGATCCTTTAAATTCAAATTTGTTCCTGAAACAAAGACACATCTTTCTTATATCTTTCAATTCATAACAACACATTTTTTTTCCCTTCCAAAGCGAAGGCGGGGGGGGGGGGTGAAACCTTGTTAATGGACATAGAGTATAAAAAAAAAGCAGGTGAGAAAAAAAGGAGGAAAGAAGGAAGGAAGGAAGGAAGGAAGGAAAGAAGGAAGGAAAGGAAGGAAGGGAGGGAAAAAGGGAAGAAGACAAAACCTTTATAAAAATGTGCATATTTAAGCAAACAATTCCACATTACTCATGTTCAAAAAATGTTTTTATACTCTGAGATGATTGCTACTCTCTTAGAAAGTGTAAAACATGCTTAAATAGCAGTCCCCTGGAATTATTTTTAGTTATTGCATCAATAATATATCTATATTTCTTTTAAGAAGCTATTTCTCTTTATACTGCTGTTACTATATACATTGTTTACCTGCTTCTTCTTATTTCATTCTGCAGCATTCCACAAAATTCTTCACAGAGTTCTTCCTTTCATTCTTCCTTAGTATACCCAAATGCTACATTAAATTCATATTCTATAATTTGTTTAGTCATTCTCCATTTGATGTCCAATCTATTATTTTCCAATTCTTAGCCAACACAAAAGGAGCTGCTATGAATATTTTTAACATGTGAGTCTCTTTCTTCTTTCACTGATCTCTTTAAAGAAAAGATCTATTAATGATATCACTGAATCAAGGAATATTCTCAGCTTAGTAATACATGTATTTGGGATAGTTCTACATTGAGACCCATTTTTTCTTACAAAAAAAAAATTCTTTCAGTGATTCATCAAGTACCACAATCGTTGATACTTTGACACTAAATTTGACTCATGCCCAAAGGGCAATAGAGAGCTAAATGATGGGTATGTAAAAGCAACAAAAATCACCATCCCTGAATTAAAGGAATAGCTGAATAAAGGAGAATATCAAAAAATATATGATTAGCAAATACAATGAGCCAAGTATCAAAGTAAGTCATAACTAAAAAATAGGTTTTTTATCTTGTCATCCATGCAATGTCAAGTCACGTAGAAGAAAGTACCAAATACATTGGGTATACTTGTGTAGGACTTATGGGAGAATTTGAACAAGAGTGACACTGAATGGGAGGCCATGAGTGACTGGCTATTTATATAATTAGAAAAAGTTCATGTTTCTATCAGATCAGGGAAAATAAAACAGTAGCTCAATCTATCAATGAGTATTCATTAAGCACTTAATAAGTCCAATCACTGGGTTAGATGCTTGAGATATAAAGTAAGATAAAAACACAGACCCTGCTCTTAAAGAGCTAAATTCTAGTGGGTGTGCATGGCAGCAAGCACCCTAGCATACTCAGGATCTTAGAAACCTGCACAGGTTCTTAGATCTGCTTTTCTAAAGGAAAGTAACTAAAAAAGGGTTAACAACCTCACTTTAATCAATCAAACATATATCATTTACCTAGTTCAGGGGAAAAAAGTCAGCACCCTGAACTTCAGAGAATACAAACAGAAGTTACAAGGAGACAAAGAAAAAATCAGTAGACGGGCTTCCAGCCATCTGACCATTACATCCATACCTAGTCAATTACCAGAGAAGGAAGTATCAACATCTGGGTTTTCAAAGCCAGGGGGTGGGGGTGGGGGGGTGGGGAGGTTCAACAGCTTCCCAGAGTCTCATCTGGCCAAATCACACAACTCTTTCCAAAGTGAGCCCCAAAGGAAAAACTCACATGAGGGTATATATAGCCTTCTCCTGGATCAGAGAATGTCACAGCCCTCTTGACTCACTGCCCAATCATAAAGTAATAAGGCATGGGCATTCCTGAAGAACCAGCCTTCTGCCACAGGCTTCATGTGACCACATTCAGCCTATTAGGGGGTAGAGTACATTTTCAAATCAGAGAAGGTTCTCAGAGCCACTTAAGCCTATCAAAGGGCCTAGGGGAAGGGAAGATCTTCAGATTCTCATAACAGTGTGATAACATGTAAATGCATCTAAAGATCAATTGTATACTGTGTACACGGAGAGCAATATCATAATGAAACATTAACATAAGTGTTGAAGGTAAAGGCCTGGTGAAGAAGTCAGCATAGGAGCTTTGTCTGGAAAGGATTCAGCAAAGTTAAGAGACAGAAGTGAGGGCAGAGAATATTCCAAGCATGTGAATCACTTAGCACAAAGAAAAAGTACAGAGAATATTGTGGTGTGTGAAGAATTAGTTTGCCAAGAAATTTCCATGAACCGTTGGTCCACAACTCCATGAAGAGTTGAATATGACTGATCAACTGAACAATAACAACAACAACAGAACAGGAAGTGGGCCAGTGTAGTAGGATTGCAGAGTACTAAGAGGTGAGCAAAGTATCAATATCCTGATAATATGGGAAGGAACGAGGTTGTGAAGGGCTTTCAATGGCAAACAGAAGATTTTCTATTTGATCCTGGAAGTAATACTCATCAAAAAGTCACAAGAGCATATTTGGAGATGGCAGATCTGCATGTTAGAAGGTCATTTTGCAAGCTCATTGAATTATGATATGGAATAATGGTGGAGTTTGAAGAAGGGGAAGCTATTAGAAGGCTATTATGATCATATAGAAAGGAAATGAAAAGGGCTAATAATACGGCAGCAGCTTTGGGTGTGCAGAGGAGACATAGAAAAAATATTGTGAAGGTCTGAAAGTTAAGATGTAATAGCTGATTTGTTATGTGTGGTGAGAGTGAGGATTTAAGGATGCTTACAAGATTGTGAGATGGGGTGACTGAGAAGGTTGTGGTAACCTCAAAGATGACAGGAATTCCTTGACAATATGTAGACCTTGAGATACCTACATGACATCTTGTCAGAGAGAGATAAAATGTAGCTTATATGGAAGTGTATATAAAAGAAGTTAGTGGATTCATAGCTTTAAGCTCAGGAGAGCAAGTTTTATACGTTCTGTTGTTGTTGTTCAGTTGAACAGTCATGTCTGACTCTTTGTGAATCCATGGACCAACTGTCTATGAGATTTTCTTGGAATTATAATGGACTGGTTTGCCATTTCCTTCTCCAGTGGATTCCTTTGTCAGGCAATCAGAGATAAAGTGATTTGCCTAGGATCACATAGTTAGGAAATGTCTGGGGCTTGATTTGAACTTAGATCTTCCTGACTCTATGTCCTGTATTCTATCCACTAAGACATAAGCTGCCTGACTAAATATATAGATCTGTCTAGAGATGATAACTGACTCCACAGGAGCCAATGAGCTCATGAAGCAAGATACTGTAGAAAAAGAAGGAATGAGAATCTGGAACAGAGAATTAAAGGACATCTACCTTTATTGGGTATGACCTAGATCAGAGGTTCTTAACCTTGCAGAGTAGGATAGACTTCTGAGCCTGGATATATGAAGAACTCAGTTCAAATCCCACCTGTGACCTTAGTCAAGACACTGAATTTCTATCTGCTTCATTTTCCTCAATTTTCAAATGGAGATAATAATAATACTTTCTCACATCTATATATCTAACCCTATCCTCTTAAATAACCCTTCTCCAATGGCATATTGAACGCTTCAAGCTAGATGTCCTGTGGACATTGTAAACTCAATATATACAAATATACATTGTATTTTATATATACATATATATATAATACAAATATAAACTCAATATATATAAAACTTGATGCAACATCTCTCTCTTCAAGCCCCCTCTTTTTCCTTAATTTTATGTTATTCCCAATGGCACCTCTATCCTCCAGTCATGGAGACATACAACCCAAGCGTCAGCTTCATGTCTTGCTTCTCTCCCTGTGCACCCTCCACACCCTCCATATCCAATCTGTTGTCCAATCAAGTTGATTCTACATCCACAATATCACTTATATGCACCTACTTTTCTCCACTGAGACTGCCACCACCTTGATGGAAGCTTTTGTCATGTTATACCTGGACTATTATATCAAGATGGTTGGTATCCCTTCTTCAAGACTCTGCCAACCCTAGTCAGTCCTTCAGTCAGCTGTCATATTTATAATCCTAAAGTGTATCTGAACACGTCACCCATTTATTGAATAAACTTCATGGGTTCCCCATTACTTCAAGGATTACATACAATATTATGTTTAACTTTTTAAGACCTTGATAATGTGGCACCCTCTTACTTTTCTAGCCTTCTTATACCTTACTGCTGTCCATTTACTCTGTGATCCACTGTCCTCGGTCCCTGTACTATTTTTCTCACACTACACATCACCCTTAACCCTAAGCATCTTCACTCAATATTCTCCTTGCTGAGAATTTTAGCCCTCCTCGTCTCTGTTAACTGATATCATTAAAATCCCAGATAAAATTCCACTATTTTTTAAAAAGCTTTTTATTAATTTTCAATAGCATTAATAATACTTTCCCCGTGATTATTTATATGCATATATATACATATATGTATATGTATATATAAATATGTATAATTAAGAAAAGATTTTATATTTATATATATATTTATATGTAAAATCTTTTCTTAATTATTTAAATTGGACCCCCATTGGACTGTGAGTTCCTTGAATATGTGGGCTGGATAATTTTTTTCTTTGTTTTTGTCTTTCTTTGTTTCCCCAAAGCTTACCATGGTTGCCGGCAGAGAGTATATGCTTTATAAATGCTTTTTGACTGATTAATATTTTTTTTTTGAAATGTGAGCCAAGGGGCTTAGTTGAAAGATTTGTGAGAGGGCATGCTGCAGGGAGTTTGAGGAGGAATTAAATGTTTGGAAAGTTGTCTTGAGTAGAATGGTTATCTGATTGGGGAAGTACAGAAACATTGCCTTGTAGTAGTGACATACCACTTGACATTAAATAACGTATAGCAATAGTGAATCAAATAAGCCCCCTTTCTTTTTTTAAATTTTCTCCATTTCTATGCATTATCAAGTCAATAGGAACAAAGGAGGTAGATGGTAATACTAAGCATAAGTTGAAATTTGAAAGGGTTCAATAAGAAATAGGAAAAGCAGACAATGGATTCCAGATTGGAAAACAGTATTGAGTTGAATCATGTGAACAAACATTTGAGAATGGGAAGGAAGGAAAATGGAACCAGGAAAAGGGTGTTGAGCTAGGAAAGATCTGAATATGAAGACAAAACAAGTCATGGTGAATATAGAACACTGGGTTAAAATACAATAAATTAAAAACAGAGGGAAATAGAATAATAAAAATATGATCAAATAAAGGAGGGGTTTTTTTTAATGTTTTTGATCATGGAAATTAAAAAGTTATAGTTATTGACAAAGCAAGAGTATAACCCTTTCAGTGCGCTACAGAGATGAAGTGGAAGAGTAGATCATGGAAACTGAAGACATTGAAAAACTAGACAGTTAGGATTTTTGAGGGAAAACAATAGTGTAAAAATAAACAATTCTAAAAAACTTAGTACTTCCAATCAATACAATGGTCAGCCTTGATTTCAGAGGACTGATGATGAAAAGTGATAACCATTTCACGAAAAAGAGATGATGGACTAATATACAGCACATTGGTTTTGCTAGATTGTTCTTATATGATACAGGAAGTCTGTATTACTTTCCTTTCTTGCTCTAACTCCACTGTGCAGTGAATATGTAGAGGTGAGGGGATGAAAAAATATGTGTTTTTGAAAGCTTAGAAAACTTCCCCAAAATAATCGAAGTATGTTGAAGTATCCTAATACAAGGGCAGAATTTGCCATAGAGACTAAGCCTATCAGCCAGGTGCTGAACTTATCAAGGAAGAAATTGGAATGCCTGGGGGTCCATAGATAAGAGTCACCAGCATCTGGATTGGGTGATAAATCTGTATAGATAACTTGAATTATCTAAGTATCTCGTCCCATTGGAATTACTTTCTGGAGGGGGATATAGTAAAAAGGAATTAGATGTTGAATACAATTTGAACATACCCATAAAAAACAGAGCTCAAATCTTATAGTCCTCCTCAATGCAGAGGCAAAGGTGGGCAAAATATTTCTGGCAGTCAAATAATACATTTCCAGCTACCTGCATGGGAGAAAGAAAAAATGCAATTGATCTGAATCTAGTCCCTCTGTTTTCTTCCTTGACAAGAAGCAAGCACACACGAAGAATCTTAGAAGACTTACTATTTTTAAGAAGTATACAATTTTTAGACAAAATTGGTATTTCTGACATTATCAAAATGTCATTCACTACCCAATCATATATTTGCAAGAAGAGGAAATAATTCATCAGGTAGATTTAATAAAAAGTAAATTATAATGTGATAATTTCTTCATGAATTTTAAAATATAATATGGAGGTATTCACCACTGTGATGTAGTTGATAAATCGAGGGAGAGTTAGTAAGTTAAGTGAATTTTCATTCATCATGTATATTATTAAACTACATACATAATAATTAGCATTTACTTAGTGTTTTAAGAACTGAAAACCACTTTATTGTAAAGCACTCATTTTATTCTAACAACCCTGTAGTTATTATCCCTGCCTTACAAATTGAGAAAATGCGATAGATGGAAGTCAGGTGATTTGCATAGGGTCCCCTAACTAGGAAAATTCTGCAGTTGGATATGACAGGTCTTCCTAGCTCCCAGTCTAGTGTTCTTTCCACTGATCTATTTAGCTCTCTCTGGCTTATCTACATACCTTAATCAATGGAAGTGAATGGGTTATCCATTTTTTTTAAATTTTAAATGTGAAGTCCATAACTGTTTTGTCAATGTTTCAGGAATTAAATCTTTTCAAGTTTTAGATAAACTCACTTAAATTTCTGAATTATTCTGTTAAAAACTAATTGTTAAATCTTGCTTTATGGCTTAAAATTTCCTTTTGCCATCCCAGCGTGGCAGTATGACATAGTAAACAGAGACCTGAATCAGAACCAGTATTTTCTGGATTCCATTCCCTCCTCAGACACATACTTGCTCTGTGATGTTTGTAGTCTCTCAGTGATATAGACTAGAAGTGTCAAACATATACCTTGGTCCACAACACTCCCACATGCTACAGAACGAGATTAAAATGTAATTGAGAAATATTTAACAAACAAAAAATATATAATAAAGAATAGCAAGGCGGCTAGGTGGTGCAGTGAATAGACACCAGCCCTGCAGTCAGGAGTACCTGAGTTCAAAATCGGCCTCAGACAGTTAACACTTACCAGCTGTGTGACCTTGGACAAGTCACTTAACCTCAATTGCCCTACTTTACCCCTCCAAAAAGCAAGAAAAAAAAAAGAATAGCTATGACTAACATTTTGTTTTTTTAAGTCAACACGCAGTCCAAAAGAATCCTTATGTATTGTTTAGTGGCTCCTGTTTCTATCTGAATTTGACAAAACCCATCTGGATGACCCATTTCAGAAATTGATGCCCATCTACTAAGGCTTGTTCAAATCAATGAAAGTGACATTCTTGTCTTTAGCTCTTCCTCACAAACCACCATCAAGGACAAAGCAACACTATTCTCATTTTATAGATGAAGAAGTCTAATTTTAGAGAGGTTAAACTATCTACAATTAGTTGACCATCTAGAATATCAGTGTCAGGGTTCCAATTAAATCTTTCTGCTGTATAATGTTCCTTCTTGCCATATGACTTCCTCCATATATCTTGGAGGAATATTTTATGAACTTTGAAGTTATGTATGAATGTTAGTACCAATAGTAGTTATTATTTTTTTAGGTTGCTTTTCTTAATAGGTTATATGGTCCCCAGCCTGTGAGACAGGAAGACCTTGATTCAATATTAAACCTTGATACATCGTGGCTATGTTGTTCTGGACAAATAACTTAAGCTCTCATTGTCCTTAAGCAGCAACTTGCGACTATAAGTTATGCAATGATTGCAAATCTCATTTAAGAGGGAGAATCTCATCATCAGGTTTCCCCAAAGTCAATGAAATTAACAAAAAAGTTAGCAGGTCCATAAAAATGGAGATGAAAGGTATCTTAGAGGTCTTCAAATTCAACTCCTTTATTTCAGAAATTAAAAAAAAAATGAGGACTAGGGAAGGGCAGGATAGGAGAGAATGTATCCTTTGAGGGGATATTCAAATTCAGGGTCTTCCTGACTCCAAGCCCATCTCTCTTTGTATCAAGCCATGCCTCCTTGCCTTCTCAAATGCTAATAGTATAAGCACAACAATAAAGTTTAAAAGTAAATTAATCTTTTAGAGAATACTGAAAAAGAGTAAAATAAGCCTATACAAATTTACCTCAGTAATATCTATTGAAATTCCAGGGTGCATAATGCTTAGCTGGATGTACATCCAAGATGGCTGGCACATGTTAGCTAGATGTTAACTGAACTTGTGAAATGACCTGAGCTCCCTAGCAACAAAGGCAACACAACAGGATGTTCTTAAAAGAATGTAAAGTAATCTTCCTGAATTGAAGACCAAAGTCAAAGGTGCTTATTGAATCACAGAATCTAAGCTTCAGTTTACATGTAGTCCAATTCCCAGCATAGCCAAGAAGCATTTTCATGAGGCCATCCATAGAAGTTCATCCAGACTCCACTTTGAAATGCTTAGAGAAAAACAACTGTGTATGTCCCAAGGGCCCCCTCATTCCACTTCTGGATGACTCTAATTGTTAGAGAGGGTTCCCCACCCCCCAAATGAAACTTAAATTTGTCCCTTTGCAACCCCTACTCATTCTTACTGCTTCTATTCTCTTGTGCTTAACAGAAAAATTGTAACCCCTCTCTTCCATGAGACAGTCCTTCAAATTCTCAAAGAAAGCTATTATGTTTTCCCTGAGTCTTCTTTTCTCACGACTGTTCATCCTCTTCTGCTCTCTTTCATTAGAGTCAGGTCACCTCTGCCCTCCAATTTGGATAAATATGAATGGCAGATAGATAGAAATATAGATACAGAGAGGTCATCTTGTAAGAACATCAAACTCAAGAGAGAGAACAAGAGGATGAGGGGAGTTAAAAAAAGGGGGGAAGGTAGAAAGGTGAATATTCACACATTACAAGTCACTAGGTGGATATTGAGTCAGTTGCATCGTTAGGGGAGCTGTGGCTTGCTTGTTGCTTCATCTCTTTATGTATACCCTAGTTAACAATATCTCCTCGAATTTGGTTATTGTTTAGATTTGTGTCATTGCTCCAGTATTTATCAAACAATTCTTTCTTATTAATTCTATTTATTCTGCTTGAGTTTCGAATTCCACCAGATTGCAGTCTGAATGAACACATTAACATAAGTAAAAAGCTCTAAGTGGATTTGCCTGCGGTATTAACTTGATTTTGGAAAAATGATACCCAAAAGAAAAGGTAAAGTGTTAGGAAAGTCTTCTAAATTTATCAACTGTTAAGACTTTATTATGTTGATAATACTCTTCTAGGAATATGTTAGACAAACAAAGGCAAAACAAAAACGAAAATGCAGTGCCTTCCCTCAAGGACCTTACACTCTCTTGCAAATTGAAACATGAATCAGTGAATAGAAGAGTGTTCTTGTATACCAATAAATGTAAAAACATTCAGAGTATCTTAAGATGTCATTCATTTGACTACTGCCAAATTCAGCTACCTTGAACAGGTGTTGAAGATAACACAAAACTAAATTTTAAGCACTTTGTAGCCCTTAAAGATTGTGCCTGTGTGTGTATACTGCCGTCACCATCTTCACTGTTACCATATAGTATCTTTAAAACCATTAAAGTTAGTGACACATTATTAAAACATAGCTGTGAAGGAGGGGGTATATTTTTTTTTCTCTAGTTTTTGTAGATGAGAATACTGAGGTTTCTTGGAGGTAAATCAGATAACTAATGTCTGAAATTAGATTAACTTCCTATTGCCTATATAACTCTATCTGCTAACTAAGTCGTACTGTCTCTCCCTTAGGTAGCTGAAGTCTAAGTTTTCTTATCTGTTCAGTGAGGATATTAGACTAGCTAATTTCCAAGATCTCTTTCACTAGGGTTTAAACTAAATTAACACACATTTAATTCTTTGAAACAGAAATATATTGTTTTTGTCTGGCTTGGGGATCTAATAAGCACGAATAGTATTGGGACTTAACGAGACAATATAGGGTAGTGGATAAAGTTCTAGACCAGTGGTTTTCAACCTATGGGTCGCAACCCCTTTGGGGATCAAATGACCCTTTCACAGGGGTTGCCTAAGACTGTCGGAAAACACATATTTCTGATGGTTTTAGGCACCAAGACACTGCTCCTCTATCCATCTCCAGGCGGGTCCTCCCACAAGCACATACTTCCACATACTAGTATTAAAGGGTGGCAGGATTAGGAAGGTTGAGAACCACTGTTCTAGATTTAGAGTATGGAACCTCTCTTACTTCACCTACACCATGGAGATAATAATATCACCTATCTCAATATGAGAATCATATAGCTATTTGATGACTTTCGAAAGCTATATGAAAATTGGGTATTTTATTATAGAAAACAAAAGCTAATGGCAATGAAAATAACACTGAAGTTAAATGAAATATGATCACTGCTCTTGTCATGGAGTTCAGGTGGTAATGACAACAATGGCAAGCAACAACAACAATCATTGTCTTCATTTTGGAAGAAATTGGAGGACTTCTCTACAGTGCTAGAACACTGCGTACATTGTCAGACACCATCTACTATTGATGGTACTACCTTTTAGTCATTGTTGAGAGAGAGACAGAGACAGAGACAGAGACAGAGAGACAGAGAGAAAGGGAGACAGGGAGGAGAAGAGAGTGAATCACAATACTAAAAAAGATAACTATTCAAAATTTTAAAAGTTACATGCAATCTACAAATAAACAAGCATAACCCCAAATTACAGAATTGCCTTCCAGATTTCAAGGTTCTGAAAGAACTCCTAACTAAGAGAATGATTTGTTTCAGTCCAAACACCCAGTTCAGGGAGGGTGAAGAAAGAGGAAGGACCTGCTAACATTCAGTGAATTGTGAAAAATGGGGCAGAGATTAATAATCCAAATTTGGGTATTCCTGCAATTTATGTGATTCGCTATTTTAAATACCTTCAAGCAATTGAAGCAAATTGCTTGTTGGGGATTGGTAAATCACAATATGAAAATAATTGAACCAATGTCTTTCTCTTCTAGCTAGAAAAATAAAACAAGTTAACATGAAATGGGGAGGGGAGGGGGGATTGAGGAAGGAGAGATTGTAAACTAAGAATGTTAAATTCAGTTTCTATCTGCTCTTCCAGCCATGAATGTTTGACTTTAAGCTTGTTCAGGAGAGCTAATAGCTGAAATGTTGTTTTGTTTTGTTTTGTTTAAATGGTAGCTATGACCTTTATCTCCTATTTATCAAGATCTCAATTTCATTTGGATAACAGTCTGGCCTGAACCAGTTCCAAATCTCTAGGCAAGTTTGGGTATCAAATACAGTTTTTCTTTTTCAACATAATGAACAGAAAAAAAATGTTATTTCTGTCTACAAAGGAGACAAGGATGATCCCAAATACCAATGCTCTAGGAGGTTTAGATGATTTGTGTATGTGTAGTATGTATGGCAATAAAGAAGTCAGGATAGTTTGATTTCCTTTCAACAACTCACTCAAAAGGGAAGTTCCCACTGAAGTGCTAATATAAATAAAGAGTTGCAAGGGTCAACCACTTTTTACCTGGTCACATTGGGCTTCAATGTGGATATAAATTAGCTAGTAAGCATTAGTGGCTATTAGTGAATTCCTCCACCCATTAGTGATTCTTCAGGTAACTGGGGCATTTCTAGCTAGTTAGCAAGGTATGAAACTATTAAGTTTTTTCTCTCAAAAAAAAAAA
>CM053580.1:20939705-20967647 GCA_028627135.1 Pseudochirops cupreus
GAAGTGTGGGGTTTCCAGTTTGTCAGATTATGGATATACTTAGTCTCAAGAAGACTCATGAGGATCATGACAACTGTCTCAAAGTAATAAAGGTTGTCATGTACAAGAAGGATTATATTTCTTCTATTGATCCACAAAGGGTAGTAATAACAAAAGGTAGACTTTTATAAGGAAGTATTTTTTAGTTCACTCAGGGAGATGGTGGAATGAGTCTATCTAATAATTAACACTATTTAAATTTGGAATGAGTTTCTTTGGGAGGTAGTATGTTCCCCACATTAAAAGTCCTCAGGCAGAAGGTATATGAGTACTTCTCAAATAGTTTATAGCAGACTTTTCTTTTCAGGTATGGGATGGGTTAAATGATTTCTGATTTCACATCTAACTAGGGAGATCTTTTCTCTTTGAAGGCTCATAGGACTTCCTGCTTAAGTAGGATTTTTGCAAAAGGGATATAGCATATAATACGATATATAGATATACATCAATAGATTATATATAATATGTATGCATATAATTATAAATGTGATATGTGAGGGAGGAGGAGGAGGATTATAGAGGTGATATAGAACATTGAAGTCTAATAATGGTAGGCCTAGACACTCAAATTGATGTCAAAGAAAGAAATAAGTTAAGCCAGATGGAGCTTGATGCTACGTTTCTTTCCTACCACCTTCCATACAATCAACACTCTCAGAAACTTGAAATCCCACTAGCATTAAAGAAGACACCATCTTTAATAAAATGCAGTCCCAGATAACTGAGAAATGACTATATTTAGATCCAATCTGTCTTCATATTACCTATACCAACTTTATCAGATTGAGTTTGTAAAAACTTTTGAGTATTGATCTTCCCTGGTTTCATCACACCTTTTAGAATAGATTGCTTCAAACTCTACATTGAATGAATGCTGATTAAGGCAGTCTGTTTACTGTAACACTACCACGGAATGATAATGAATCTTTCATGCTGAAGCTCTGAAATCTTTTTAAAGAATTACAATTGCAGAGCAATCCAAGGTTAAAGCAGATCACTAGGATAGGGAATTTAATGAAGGGAAATTATGAATTCCTTCCATTTACCCAGATGACGAAGGTTGGTTGGTGGGTAGGGAAGGGACATGATCCAACATTGTTTCAACATAATTCAGAGTATACTACAGCAGGTGATTTTTATTGTGAAGACCATGTAAATAAAGTCTACAAATGAAGGACCAAAACTATCATACAAATTACATAATAACACAGGTAAAGTTATGGGAATTTTGGGGGAAGTATTTTAAATGTTTATTTGGTGCTTTTTAAATATTTGAGTCACTTTTATTTTTACATTCTTACAAGATTTCTTATGTATTTTGATTCATATACCATTGTCATGTGAGAGGCAATCTGATATAAAGAATAAAATTAGGAAGACCTCATTGAAAGTTCTATTTCAAGCACCTTGTAAATTTGGAACAGTCACTACACTGTAAACCTGAGACAGGTAGGTTACATAATGGAAAAATAACTGGGCCTAGAAATGCGAGGACTTGGTATCAAATCTGGTTTCAAACACTTAATCTCTGTGACCCTTGGCAAGTTCCTTAACCTCTAATTGCCTCAGTTTCCTCAAAATGTGGATGATAATGGCACCTGGCTCCCAGAGTTGTGAGGATCAAATGTCATATATTTGTCATTGCTCTGTCCTTTTTTCTTGCTGTTTCCACCAATGTAATTAGAAGACTAAAATAGTACCAACTTCATAGGGTTGTCATTTGGGTCAGTCTTCACAATCACTCAGTAAGGTAGATTGAGAAAGGAAAGGGGAGAGAAGAAACATTAATGTCGCACCAATTATATGACAGGCATTGTGCTAAGTGCTTCACAAAAATTACCTGCATTTGTTCAGTTATGAAGTCCTTAACTAGGACTCTAAGCACTCAGGATACTTATGGGGAAAGGCTGCATTTGCCCTTCAAATTATATTCTAATGGAGAGAGACAATGCATGCAGAAAATTATGCTTAAGGAAGGCAAGACAATGGTAGCATTGGTTGATTATTGTTCATAGTTTTAGTATGTGACTAGGAGAAAGAGGACAGTATAAGTGTTGTGTATCATACAGATGGCTAAGAAGTGGCACCAATATGTCTGGGTACAAGTAAGATAAAGGGGAGTGGGGCTTGATCATTATTCAGAAGTCCTGAGTTCCACGGATGGGAGCTTAAATTCCAGATGTATGTGTGTGTATGAATGCATGAGAGTGTGAGTGTGTGTGTGTGTGTGTGTGTGTGTGTGTGTGTTTCAAACCTAAAAGCACTATATAAATGTGTTATGTTGTTATTCCTTTTCTTACCTCCTGATAACATCACACCACCATTGAACCCTCCCTTGAAACCAAGAAAATAATATTAACAAACTGAACAACAAAATGATTGCAATTTACAATTTATGTGACATTCTGTACTCAGCTACCTTCCAGCCACCCCCCAAACTCTCAACTAAAAAGAAAAGACCATTTTCTGTATTTATTTCTCTGAGATCCCAGTTGATGATTACAAATGTTTGGAGACGGCTAACTTTGGAGCGTTCTTCATTAACATGACTGTTGTCACAACAGTAAGTCCTCTAGAAACATTAGCTGCTACTTTTATTAAGATTATTAGTAGTATAAATATTAAACTCCTGGGACCCTCTCTTCAAATCAATTTATAGAAATCTTAGGGTTGTTTTATTCATTAGATTTGAAATTCCCTATGATAAGATTTATCCATTCTATTAGTATACTATAGTCTATTCAGCTATTCACCAATCAAGGTATCAATAATTTTTCCAATGTTTTTTCAAACCAGAACATTTTCTTTGCAAAACAATATGGAATAAAAGGCCATTTTAAAATTTTAGTAAAGGTTTTGGGGAAACCCTAAATATTTAAGTTCATTTTATTTTTTATTATCACATTGTTAAGTTTAATGCAGACATTGCCTTCCTTTTGTTCAAGCCTGTTTATTTTGTGTGTGTGTGTGTGTGTGTGTGTGTGTGTGTGTGTGTGTACTGTAAGAACAGAAGCAAAGCTATAGTATCCCCTTGTGAGGAACAACAAGATCCAAGGTAGGCAGCTAAAAACAAGATAGGACACTCACCCCAGAGGCAGGAAAACTTGACCTCAACTTCTGCTTCATACACTTACTATGCAACTCTAACCATGTTAAGCTCTCTCAGCCTCTCTTTCCTCATTTATAAAATGAGGATAATAATAGCTTTTGTCTCTCAGGGCGGTAAGAATCAAATATGACAATATATGCAATGTCCTTAGCAAAATGACAAAGTGCTATTAAATGGTATTATAGGATAACCGAATTTGTGCTGAGATAAGTATTGGTTTGGTATCTAGTTCAAATTCTTATATTTTACATATAAATACAGTGAGACCCAGAGAATGGTCTTTACTTACCTAAGGACATACAGAAGGAATTTGCAAAATTGAGAGTTGAACTAAAAATCTACCCCTGTCTTTTTGTTGTATCACTTTTTTCCTATAATTACACATAAGAATGTTTGGGATGTGGGAAACTTGGGAAACTAATACACTGTTGGTGCATCTATGAGCTGATCCAATCATTCTGGAGAGCAATTTGGAGCCTAGGTCTGGATCCCAAAGATCAAAGGAATAGAATGGGGGGGAGGGGGGAAGACTTATTTGTACAGAAATATTTATAGCAGCTTTTTTGTGGTGACTAAGAACTGGAAATAGAAGGAATGCCCATTAATTAAGGAATAGGTAAACAAGCTGTGGTATATGATTGTGATGGAACATTATTGTGCTCTAAGAATTGACAAGCGGATGATTTCAGAAAAAATCCTCGAAAGACTTGCATGAACTGATGCAAAGTAAAGTGAGTAGAATCAGGAGAATGTTATACATCATAATAGCAATATTGTTAAAAGAAGAATTGCAGATGACTTAACTATTCTGGGAAAACAATGATCCAAGAAAACCCCAAAGACAAATGATGAAGGGTACTTTCTGAATCCAGAGAAAGAACTGATCTTTTTTGAGTGCAGATTGACACATGCTATGTTTCCCTTTTTTCTGTAATTATTTTTCCTCTTGAGACTTCTTTTATAAAATAACTAATATGGAAATGTTTTATATGATTGTGTATATATAACTTACATCTGCTTACCCTCTTGTGGGGAGGGAAGGTAGGAAAGGGAAAGAAATTTAGAATTCAAGACTATAAAGAAAAAGTTTGAAAGTGTTTTAACATGTCATTGAGGAAAAAAATATATATGTATATATATAATAGGGTTATATAATTATATTAATATATTATATATTCATATATATTTTGATATAATTATATATTTAAATTACATATATTTATATTTATATATTTATATATTTAAATTATATTTTGGTCCCCTCTATTCTTCCATTGCCCCACCCTTTATTTTTACATTCCACTTGAGCTTTATTCACTCTCCAGTGGGCTTTGTCCAGTGCCATACAACTCATGAACCTGCACACTCTAAGTGCATTACAACATTCCTTCATTTAGAAGGAAAATTAAAGATAGAAATGGGCTATTCAAAACAATAACAACAATAATAAGAAACCTTGTGTCATCCTCTGTGCTCAGTGCTTTCCAAATTTGATCTCATTTTATCCTAACAACCCTATGAAGTTTTGTCATTGTTGTTTAGTTATTTCACTCAAGTACAACTCTGTGGGCCCATTTGAAGTTTTCTTGGCAAAGATAATGGAATGATTTTCCTTTCCTTCTTCAGCTCATTTTACAGATGAGGAAACTAACACAAACGTGGCTAAATGGCTTACCTAGGGTCACATGACTATGTATCCGAGGCCAGATTTGAAATGAAGAAGATGAATCTTCCTGAGTCCATGCTGAGAATTTATCCACTATATAACATAGCTGCCTTGGGAGGGAAATGCTCTCATTATCCCCATTTTACAGATAAGGAAACTGAGGAAGACAGAGGTTAACTAGCAAGAACCTGAGGTAAGATGTAAATTCAAGTCTTCCTGACTCTAGGTCAGCATTCGATCCAAAGCACCATACAGCTGCCTATACTTAACCATGCTTAGCAGAAGTCATTAGCATGAGTCCTTGCCATGCTAGGTAGAGATTTGTTTTTCCCCTTTTAGACCATAGGACATTAAGGTCCCAATAAGGAAGGTCCCTATTGAATAAGCTCATTTTAGGGTGAAATTCCAATAACCAATTCACCAGAGTAAGGAAAATGCAATATGGTTATTCAGGGTCCTTCCAGCCTCTTGAGTGAAGAATTCTCCCTTTTAAATATGACATTGCGTGGGAAGAATCAAGGAGAAGTCAACTGTTGTTGTTGTTCATTTCTTTTGTTTTCGTTTTGTTTCAGGGCTGTTTTTCTTAAATATACAGTGAAGACCAATGCACAGCTCTAGGGATCTTACTCTGCCCTGAGAATGGACAATTTCAGACTACCTGGGCCTAACAATGGAAGCCTCTCTTTTTGTTTCCATCAAAATATTTTAAAGTTAGTGACCCCTGCTCCATGGAGTGAGCCAGGGCAGCAGTGGTGAGAGTACTGACAGCCATTGATCAGAATCCTAAGTTATCATTAACGTGCCTCATCCTGCTAAGAAGTTGGAGATTGATTTTTAGTTGTTTTTGTTTTGCAGAGAACAATATTTTTAAAGGTGTTCTTTGATTATTAAGATTATAATGATTCATGATCTTAAAAAGGTTTAAAAAAAAGAATGAAAGTCTCTGGTTGATATTCTAGCAGCAACACAACAAAAACAAAGGGTTGAAATATTTTAGACATAAATACATAGAAACAGAGACTCAGAACAGGAATAAATCGGTGAAGTCCAGTGGATTTTCAATATTGGTTAGATCAAAAGCTTTAGAAACTGAGATCCTTCAGCACTGCATAACACATAAAGAAAATGAAAGAAATCCTTGCGACTGCCAGGAAACTCAGCAGATGGAGGCTCCAGCCTTGACAAGGAACCAGATCAGTACTGTGCTCATTGAATTACTTTGTTAAGGAACTGAATAACAACAACAACAAATTGTTACATCAAAAGATATCATACAGGGAATTTTAACAGTTTGAGGAGAAAATAGGATTAGTGACAGAAAGAAAATAAAAACATTTTCTTAAAATAGTTGACACCTCAATAATATATTTTTCCATCAGTGTTGGTATTCCTATCACTGATTTGAGTGGCAACCCTGCTGTGCCTTTTCTAGGTAGATCTTCATGAGCTGTTGTGCTTTATTCATCAGTCTGCAGTCATCCCTCCTTGAATTCAATAAAGTTGGTCATTCAGATAGCATTCTTGGGTCAATAATCAAAGACTTTTCCCACTTGGTAGGATGTGTTACAAAATGCATTCAACCATCATGTCCTTAGAGAAATCACAGACATCGCAATACCATGATGAGACATTGGAGTACAACTTCAGGGGAAGATTTTGTCACTGAAAAAATCTAAATTAAAGAATGTAATACACATTAGATTTCGAGGTTTGAAAATGTATAATTTCAAGTTCACATACTTTAATTTCAGAAAATGTTGCTTATGTTGTATTTCTGATTACTTGGCTCAGACTGATAAATTAGAAGAGATAATTGTCTCAATTTATTTTTTTAATTTGTTTTATTAATACTGTGCTTATTGTTCGTTTTCTCATCTTATAGAAGAATACACATTTCCTTTAGTTGTAGCAGTAAAGATACATCATTCAAATTTTTCATCTTATTACTGCTCATTTATTATATTGACTTTTAGACACTTTAGCAGCAAATACATTGTTCAGAAAGGGGCCTGGTAGGTGTACATACTCCCTAAATCTCTATTAGAACAAGCCCATTACTTGAAAGCTTCCCAAGTACTACAGAAAATTGAAATGAGTATAATAGAATCATCATTAGGAAAGAAAAAAAGACAGGAAACTCAAGAACATTCAGGCTTATGAGAGTGTTGTGAGAGGTATACAGTGCTATTCAATTATAAAGTTATTGGATTATTCTCCCCAAAAGATTTACACTACCAAGCAATCAATAAACTTGGAGTTATCTAAAATATTTATGATCCTTAGGTAATTAATCCTAATACTTAACTCCCTGGCCACCGATTGGCAGGTGGAGAAGGCATTCCTAATGGAGCACTTGAATTTCCTTCCCAGTTGTTCTAATAGCATTAATTGCTGACAGATGGTTTCAACAATAACAGCCCGTATTTATTTCACAGGGATAATGCTATAGATGTAAATGGGTACTAGCTAGGTTCATCTCTCTTTCCTCATCTTTAGTGAAGTGAAGTAGGGCTCATCACTGCTGTGTGGGATATCAATAGGTGTGAGATTCTCTAATTTTGGGAATTTAACTGTTCTTTGTTTTGTACAGGACACACAACACACATAAGAAATGAAAACACAGAGGCAGAACAGCAGAGGATTTACTTTTGTTCTTGGTCTGTGGAGTACAGTTCCAAGGGTCAGAGAAAAATCATCCTTTCCTGCCCATTTTCTAACATCTAGTATCTAATGAAGTTATGACATGAACATTACCCCTGTGCCACTTTAAGGCAAAAGCAAAAATTAAAAAAAAAATTAAAGGTGAAAGTATAGCTCACATATACTTCAGAGATATGTATTAAAGATTAAGAGTTATTACAGAAATGAACTGCAGTGGACCAGATCTCAGAGAAAGACTGTATGGAGTGTGACCTATGCTACCTCCAGATGAAGGGCACACTCCTCTGAGAATTTCCAATTTCTTTTGCTTCTGGAGTAGCTGTCTCCATTCCAATCTAAGTATACATGTCAGGTGAGGATCAGAAGATGTCTTTGGCAGTGATTCAAATTAAGGCTAGGTTGAAATGCTACTTTTTCTGATGCCTTTGAGTTCTTAAAGGATGAGGCTTCTTCTTCAAGTTTTTTGAAAGATCTGTGAATGCTAATTGGCCATGTGGCATAATCCTGAGCTCCTGGAATTCTCTTGCCTGGACCATATCAGTTTAACTCTAGGTTAGTCCTTTACATGCTCATGGTTGGTCTCTGACCATCAGCGACATAAAATACAGGCACCTGTTTTCTGGGGGGGTTCCTATGATGGATTGGTCCATCTACTTGATCTAAGAAGTCAATGATACTGTGTAGTCATCAGTAAAAGAATATTTATAAATAAGCTGAATTTATTTTTGCAGAAGTCGCTGTTATTTTAGAGTGGTCAAGGTCACAAAACTATTTACACAAGATAGGAGAAAAAGGATAAAAACAAACCTGTTCCAATTTTGAAAAGCAAGTGGATGAGGTTACAAGCAGCTAACAACAACAAAAATCAATTAGCTTAATAATGCAAGTAAATGTGATTATGATAAATCATGTTGAATACAAAAAAAGTTCTTTAACTTAGGAATATGGTTTCCTGAAATAAGGGTTGCCATTTAAAGCTACAGTATAAGAAGCAAAAATAATAGTAACAGTAACTAATATGTTAATAATTATACAGACTTAACCTGCCACTGGCACTTTAACATGAAGTGAATCATATACCCTTAGCACTTCTCAATGTTAGTAGGTAACAGCCCTTACTATTACGTATGGGCTAATGGAAAGGAACACCACCTTGGATATTCTTTTAACTTTCCAGAGACTTCAAGAATTCTAGTGAAATTTTTAATGGGTGCAGTGTTTTGACTGAGTCCAAGTTTTACAGAAAAAAAAAATCCTTTTATTAAAAGGATTGGTTCTGTGAAGTTTGGATTTGAAGGGCCACACTTCAGGACCTAGAGGGCCACATGTGGCCTCGAGGCTGCAGGTTCCCCACCCCTGTGTCTGTATAATGCATATTGCAACCTACCTAATCCTTCTCATTCTATGTGATTCTTGTCCATGTTGTCTCTCAGGCTTTAACAGCAGGTTGACCAGCTTCCTAGGTGGCTTCCCCAACATCTCATGGTTTTGAGTGTGTATCAGTGGAGACCATGAATGATCTGTATATCTTGCTGTCATTACATAGTGTAACAGCAAGCACCCTAGCATACCCAGGGTGGCTGCTAGCACAGGTTCTTAGATCTGCTTTTCTAAAGAAAAGGAACTCAAAATGGGTTAACAATCTTACTTTAATCAATCAAACACATATCATTTACCTAGTTCAGGGGAAAAAAATCAGCACCCTGAACTTCAGAGAATACAAACAGAATACAAAACACAAGTTACAAGCAGAAGTTACAAGCAGACAAAGAAACAGATCAGCAGACGGGCTTCCAACCATCTGACCATCACATCCATACCGATTCAGTTACGAGAGGGGAGCACCAACATCTGGGTTTTTCAAAGCTGGGGGTGGGGGGGCCTCAACGGCTTCCCGGAGTCTCATCTGGCCAAATTGCACAGTTCTCCTTAAAGTGGGCCCCAAAACAAAACCTCACATCAGTAGTTTATATAGCCTTCTCCTGGATCAGAGAATGTCACAGCCCTCTTCACCCACTGCCCAATCACAAAGTAACAAGGTGTGGGCATTCCTGAAGAACAAGCCTCCCGCCACAGGCTCCATGTGACCACATTCAGCCTGTTAGGGGATAGAGTATACTTTCAAATCTGGGAAGGTTCTCAGAGCCACTTAGCCACTTAATCAAAGGGCCTAGGGGCAAGGAAGATTTTCAGATTCTCATAACATATAGCGAGCATTCTACCTCCTTATTAGGGTCATACTCCCAGGATCTAGTTCAGTGTTAGGTATATAGGAAGAACTCAATAAATGTTTGAAGAATTGACTTGACTTGAAGTAAACTGAACAAGATTCAAAACCTTGAGAATGAAAGCAAATCACAGTGGGAATAAGAACAAGGGTTCTCACATTAAACATGGTTAGATGTGTTTTTAGTCTACACTCTCCTTGAGTGTCACTGCCACTCCTGTCTGTCTGCCCGGCACCCAACAATAACAGCTCCAAAATTCCTCAAACGTATAGGTACTTATCATGTATTTTGAAAATTTTCAGAAATGGAAGTCCTTTCTTTCCACTTCATAGGATTGCACAGATGCCAAATTGTCAAGAAGTCTTAATGTCACCACCTTTCTTGGTAATACTCTGAAATCGACATGTTTTGAAGTACTTGAAATGCATACCGCGTAAATCACCACCAGCCGGGCTGCAGTGACAAAGCCTGTAGGATTCACTGACTGCCTTCCCTCAGTAATGAGCCTGAGCGATATCTACTCTCTCCTCAGAATAACTAAAGTGCACTAATGTGAACCCCGGTCTTTAAATTATATTTTATATGTAGCTGCCTGGTAAGCAAATTTGATTTCATGCAAATATTTTGAAGCAGATTAGTTGATGGAGAAACAACATCTGAATGTTAATAATATGTGTCTCTCCAGACACAGGGTGAAAACTCATTCAATCCAAGGAAAAGTGTCAACTTTAATAAAGCAATGTCAGGCTTTGCCTCCCCCATAGCTGGCCTATATTGACATGAAAAATTATAATGGTGAGAAAACAGAACTTTTCAGATATAAATAACTTCACTGTACTCTGAAATTTTCATCATAAAGGGTCAGGTCTATGGAAGGAAGGGAGTGCTCTAAAGGATATCATTGCCATCTATTGACAAGGAAATCTTTTGAAATGATCAAGGCTTTTTTTCCACTAAATCAACCTGAATAGATTTTCTTTTTAAGGAACCATGTCAATTGGCAGACAAAAAAGTAATTTTGGCAAAGGAAACATAATTCCTGGCATTTAGAACCAGATCACTAAGATTTGACTCCTGGCTCTTCCACTTACTACCTTTCTGGTTTTGTGGACTACTTCCCCTTTTTGTCCTTTTCTCCTTAACTGACTAATGAGACTGTTGCATTAATTCACTTTAGCTCAATATTCTAAGTCAGAGATTTCTTTGGGGGTGGGGGGTGGTTGGTGGGGTCAAGGGAGAAGTTCAGTCAAGGGAATTTCATCCAAACACTCAAAGGAGGTGCTTCCAGATTTTAATCTCAATGTCTGTGTTTGAATACAAACTCTACTATTTGTTACCTATGTGACTTTCTATAGAATTTCACAAATGGAAGAAACCTCTGTGGCCAGCTCATTAAACCTGTACCTGAAAAATTCAATTTCCAGGAGAACATATGATCACCCAGTCTTTGTTTGAAAATCTTAAATAAAGAGAAATGCGAAATGCATGACCTTCCAAGAAAGTTCATTTACTTTGAGATATCCCACTAAATATTACACCCTTTTCCTTATAACAAGCCAAAATTTAGGGACAGCTAGATGGCACAGCAAATAGAGCATCAGCCCTAGAGTCAGGAGGACCTGAGTTGAAATTCAGACTCAGACACTTAACACTTACTTACTAGCTGTGTGACCTTGGGCAAGTCACTTAACCCCAATCATCCTGCCTCCCCCCCCCTCCAAATGGCAAAAAAAAAGCCAAGATTTGCCTATTTGCAACTTCTAAACATTCTAACTAGCTTTGCCCTCTCTGCCTAGCAGATTAATTTGCATAACTTCTATGTGATATCCCTTGAATGCTTAATAAGAGCTCTCCTGCTCCACCTAAATCTCTTATCTAGGTGAAATAACCCCAATACCATCCTGGTTGTTTTCCTCTGGACAGTCTCTCCCTAATAACCATCCTTCCTATCGTGGTAATCAGAACTGACAATAATGTTCTCACTATGGTGAGACCACAGACTCTAACCTTACCCTAACTTCATGGGAACACGATCTTTTTGCTGGTTGTTGTGTCATTCTTCTTGAAGCCTAACTGCACATTAGCAAAGTTCTCAGTCAATAAACATTGTGCCATACATTTTGCTAAGTGTTAGGGATACAGAGAAATGCAAAAGATATTCTAATTTCCTTGGTTACTAACATCAGGCAAGTCAATCACTTAACCTCAATCAGCCCCATTGTCTTTAAACTTACAGTGAGAGTTTGGGATTAAGTAATATCTAAAGTTCTTTCCAGGTTTGAAATTCAAGTATCTCATGGCCCTCTAGCTCTCTAAAAGCACCATGATCTGCCATTTGACCCTGGGACCTTTTCAAATGTTCTTCAGAATCGAATTACCCAGTAGCTCCTAGCCACATTCACTCATAAAATTAGCATGACTAATTTAGACTTCAGCAAAAAAAAAAAAAAAAGCTTCAAATATTTCAACCATATACTTAACAAATTCCATTTTGGGGCACACCCCTAATTCTAATTTTTGAGTAGTATTTTCATATATCATAGCTAGTTATCAATGCCAGATTGAACATTTAAGTATATAAAAAATGAATGATTAAGTAATTAATCAGTAAGAATTTAGGTACGCATTGTGTATTAGTTATATAGATATATGATTCAGTAACAAAAAATTCAAATTCTTGTTATATATCTTATTTCAGAAAATCATCATTACTCCATTGAATATTATTTTTATTAATGAACCGTATTTTCAAATTAATAATCACTTTTACTCATCTGATTTAAATAATACCTTGGAAAATACAGTGTTTTAAAATATGTTTTTCACATGGTTCTTTTGGTTTGTTTTGAAGTAAAATTTTTGGCAAGAGTTGCATTAAATGAACCTACCTGTAGCTATTTTTCTCTTTCTATATCTCTTTTTTTTTTTTTTGCTTTTTTGAAGGGTGTAAGGTAGGGCAATTGGGTTAAGTGACTTGCCCAAGGTCATACTGTTAATTCTGTGTTGTGTCTGAGACCAGATTTGAACTCAGGTCCTCCTGACTCCAGGGCCAGTGCTCTATTCACTGTGCAACCTAGCCATCCCCCTTTTTTTTCTTTCTATATTTCTTATTCACTTTTCTGATTCCATATCCATTGCTTGCAAAACTCAATCAAATCATTCAATCAGTTCACAATAACGTGTGCCAATTACTCTGCTAAACTAAGGGATAGAAGGAGAAGTAGAATGACAGCTTTTGCCCTTACATTCTAATGGGGGAAGACAGCCCATAAAAGGGAGCTAAAAGGACGTTGGGGAAGTTGGTACAGAAAGTCATGTGGAAATGAGTCAGCTGTACAGCCTAGAGAAGGATAAAGGCATTTTTGGCTACAGGCTCTACCTTAAATTGGACATTCAGGGAGGAAGCAGGAAATCAGAAGGGAAGACCTTAACAGTGGAGAGTACTTCCAATATGACAAGAAGTACAGGAATGGAGTAGACTTTCACAATGAAGGGATTTCTATAGCATGGTAGAGAAAGTCATATACAGATGAGTCAGCAGTACAGCTAGGAGAAGGAGAAAGATATGGATCTATGCAAATGCTAAGCCAAAAGGATGTGGGAGAGGGCAGAAAGAGGACAGATATAAAAGCCTCCGTTGATGACAGCAGCCAGATTTTTCTTTGGCCCATCCTTATTTTTTTTAAGTCCTAAGTTCATGGCCTAGAATTTATTTCCATATCTATCATAAAGAATTGAGATAAAATAATGATGCTAAAAGTTCATTAACAGTTTCATTTGTCAATATGCATTCTTAGCCAAGGAAATAACTTGAAAGATGTACTCAAATTCATTATAAATTTATCTTAACAAAAAGACTGAAAATTAATCATGCCAAGACAGCATAAATGTTTGAAAGAACACTAAGTCTAAACTGCTGTAGCATCTGAGCATCCATTATCTTCCTTTGACTAAATACTTCTACTGCAAAGGCAACACTTTCGGTTGGGTTGTTGTTGTTTTCTGTTTTGTTTTGTTTGCCTCCAGGATATCCTAATTTTTGTTATTAGGATTCAAACACAGGCCTAAACATGTCATTCTACAGGTCAAAAAGCTCTAATATCTCTCTGCTATAGAACAAAATATAAACTCTATTTGATATTAAGATCTTTACAATCTGTCTCCAGGTTACCTTTCCAGAATTATCATATAATATTCTCCTTCATGTATACTATTTTCCAGTCAAATGGCCTATTTGCTGTTATTTATACAAAACATTCCATTTCTCATCTCTAAACCTTTGTCACTCATTCATAAAATGTGCCACCTTTGAGCCTCCAAGTCTTAGAAACCTTGTCTTTGTTCAGAGTCAGCTCAAGGGCCACTAACCCTCATTCTCCTGCTAGCGTCCCACATGATACCAAATGACTTTGGATGTCCTTTGTAGCTATGTCTTCGTAAATTTTTAAGTTTTATATAATATATATATATAATACATATACACACATATCTAGAGAGATATAATTTTTGTATTCTTTCCATATATCCTGTGTATATTTTCCATGCTTCTTTGATTTCTTTTTGCTTTTAGAATGGAGTCTCCTTGAGAACAATCACTGGATGATGAGGCAGCAAAGGAAACTGAGAAGTAATATTAAGATAAGTGTAGAGAATGACGAGACAGTAGTGTCTCAAGTACCTAGGAAAGAAAAAGATAGCCAGAAGAGAGTGGTCAATAGTGTCAAGTATTAAGCACCTGCTTTTTCCAGGCTCTGTGCTAGGTTACAGAAGAAAAAAATAAACAAAACATTCCTCTCAAGCAGCTAGAAAAACACACACACACACAAACACACATAAACATGAATATATTTGTTTATATGCATATATAAACACACATATATATATACACAGTGTGTATATATACATATAAGCATGTGTGCATGTATATGCATAAGTATAAACATGTGTACTTATGTGTGTAGTCAAAATTCATTTTTATGTATGTAGATATAATGTGCATATACATATGTAGATATAAACACATGTGGAATATATATATATATATATACACAGAATTTATACAAAAATAAAAAGGTGATTAAAAGCTGGTAGTTAGGAAGGGAGGTTCATAGAAGTTGGAAGGGAATCAGGATTGTTAAAGATAGCACTTGTATCAATTATTGGAGAAAATGAGGAATTTGTTCATGAAAAAAGGGATTCTATGATATGAAGGGGTGGAGAGAGATCTTTCAAGGAACAGGGGATAACAAGTGAAGCACACAGATGTGAGATATAGTGTCATGCTTGAGAATCATAAAATCAGGTAAACAAGTAATTCTAAGGATACGTTACTAGGAAAAGAATTCCTCCCACTCACTGTCCAACCCCTTTACAGGATTTGAGGCACAGAAAATACAAGTGTACATATGGGACATCAAACTCACTCTGTCCATGAATACACTGGGCAGAACACATACAAGTAATGTGATTTGATTAATGCAACGTGACTTCATCTTTTCCAAAAGCATCTTACCACCAGGCCCAAAACAGCCAACGGAAGCTATCTAATTGTGAGAAAAGGTATTGTTCCCAGAAGACCTTCTTAATTTGAGAGAGGTCACCTATTAGTGTCCATTCACACAGACTAGTTTAATGACTTGGTAAATTATTACCTAGCAGATTCAAGAAGATCAGAAACATTGCTACCATCAGACAGAGAGAGTGATTATGATGGTGGGCTCCCAAATGGTTCCTGTCTGGCAAAAATGTAGAAGGAGGATAAACTTAAGTGAAACTCTATTTACTTGACTTTCATGTAATAATGGAGTACCACTTGCCCAACATGTTGTCAAAAATCACTTCATCCTAAAGGATGATGTTTCTCTTGCTGCTATATCTGCATCCTCTAGGGAGAAATAAGTAAGTTCTCCTTCAGGCACACACACTTGACATACGACAGACAGACAGATCAATATATAAATTAGACATATGGTGAACAGATGATAGATGGATTGATGAGATATGATGATAGACAAATTGATAGATGTCAGAGAGGTTGATGAGAGAAAGAGAATATATAAAGCACCCATTAAGTGCAAATAACAGGTTCTGTGCTAAGTACTGGGGACAAAAAGGCAAAGCAGAAAGATAATACCTGACCCCAAGTAAGAAGAAAGTATGTAAAGAGGTCATGGAAACTTCAGGAAATATGCTGGAGGCCTGGGCTCTGGTAAGACTAAGCCAAAGAAAAAAAAAAAGGGAAAAAAATGGTCCATCAGAATCTAGGTGGCTGACGGTAAAACACAAGTTTCCACTGAGGTAAAGATCATTAGAAAGGAGGACCATGATGAGAAGACAGAAGGAGGTCTTGAACCGTTGAACCTCAGGAAGATAAAAAAATCAAACAAAAACCCCAAACTTATCTATCACAACTGAAGAATTCACTGAAGAAGCCCAAAACCCAGATGTAGGAAGTAGAGCTGTGATACACAGTGTTACTGACTTCAAACAGAACAATCTAAGCACTCTACTGTACTGCCTTTCATAGCAGGAAGAGACCTTTGAGATCATGTAGTATAATCCATGGAGTACCTGCTAAGTAGTTCTCCCTTTAGTTAGCCAAGGATAACATGGTTTGTTAGCTTCTGAGAGATGCAGGGTCCGAAAAAGGGCTGCACTCTTTATTTAACAATTGCATCGTCTTTGGCAGCTCACTTCACCTTTACAGACCTGAATTTTTGCATCTGTAAAATTATGGTGTCCATTAAATTCCCTTTCAGCTTTAGGGCTATGATTCTATGAAAAGAGCAAGGGATACTTAGGAATCTCTGCCAAAGAGGATAAGGGGAAAAAAAGATTATTGTGTTATCATCTTGATAAAATGATAAAAATAATTAGTCTTTCTACTTCCTACTTTTTTTTACGAGATAAATAAATAGTATTTCTAAAATGATTAATTTACTACCCTGAATTATATCATCTTAAAGAGTTTTTCCCCATTTGCTTTCACAAAAATGAAGCTACAAATTCACTAGTGATATCACATGTAATTCATAGTATGTACGCATATACACAAGTAAAAATAGATGTATGTATATATCCATATAATGCATTACTAACAATAATCACCTAATAAACATTTTACATAACATTTATATATAAATGTGTACATATGTGCATATATATGAGCATCTTTGCAAACATGGACCCATTCAGACATTAAAATCTGCCCTTGTATGCTTGATTATGGCAACATGAGTTCCTCTTACCCCATTCTTCTTTTCTCTGGGCCTCCCAGAATGAGAATGATAGAGTGGCAATGAAAGCTAGATTTGGGGTCAAATGATGAAAATTCCAGCCTTCCCTCTTTATGCCCTCTAGCAAATTGTTTATCTTCCTTGAGATGCTGATTCCTCATGTATCAAAATGAGAAGTTGGATCAAATGACCTCTGAGAACTCTTTCAGCTCTACATCCATTAAGCTGAAAGGTCTCCATTTTGCCACTCAATCCAGATGGCTCCAGAGGAGAGAGTAAGGCTGGTGACTTTGCACTGTCCTGCCTCGGTTAAATTCACTTGCAAGGCATGGCAACACCTGCCTGATGTCATACTCCTCTTTGAGAACAAAGAAAAACAACAATATGAAACTGGAAGCAATAAAAAAAAAATAAGATAACTTACAGCCTTAAATAATTGTCCAATAGGCCTTGAAAAGTTAAGTGAATGCCCCGTGTTCACATAGCATGTGTCCAATGCAAGATTCAAAGCCAGAACACCAATCCAATTCAGCATGTGGCCTGTGAGTGACCATGCGCACCTGGATTATATATTCTTTGAAATAAATCTAGGGCCTAGGATTATCTCTAATAATCCTAGGCATTAGTTGGTTTATGAAAGGATGTCAAGTCTCTGTTGAAGTAAGAGTTTATACTTGGTTTCAAGTCCCAGTGACTTTTAGTTTCCCTTCTTTATTTAATTTTATTATTTTACACTTTTTTAATCTAAATAATAGACTCAAAGAAATATCTCCAGGTATATTTTTTAATTTGCATGGAAAACATCTAGTCTATGTATTAACATTTTCTTCAAAGTTCTTTTTACATTGTGGATTATTTTGTTTTGATATGTTGTATGCTTGGGTAAAGAAAAAGCACATTGGTGGTGAAAGTAATAATTTTCCCTGGCAGAGTTGATAACATTTAAATATGCTTTTGTTGGTAAATAATACAAGATTTTTAGCTAATGCCATGATTTTTTTTGCAGGGAAAGAAAATTGATATGTAAAAGTAAAAATAAATATATCTTATTTCAGAGCAGGGCATTACTAACCTCATAGAAATATAAACTAATATTATTTAGGATAAAAAAAAAGGTTCAAATTCTTAGAATTTATAACACTAATGTCAATGCTTGAATTTTTTCCACTAATAAAAAGAAAGTGACCAAAATAATCTCAGCAACAACAACAAAAAAGCCATACAGCTATACCAGACGTTTCTGGATAAAAGGAGCACAGGCTTGACTCAATCTAGTCATTATAGTATATTTAGGACCTTCCTCTTTGAGGTCATTACTGCTTTGATTAAGGAGTGGAAGTCATCAGCAATGTTCCTCCATCAAGATGTTGGCTGAAATTGTGTTATCTGTCCACTTAGAGCTAGAAGTCAACTTAGAGGTCATTTATTTCAACCCTCATGTTTTCCAGATTAGGAACTAAGGACTGGAATATTTAAGTGATTTGCTGAAGATTCCAGAGGTAATAAGGAGCAGAGAGCTGTGATACAAACCCGGCTCCCCTGACCTCAAATTGGACAATCTAGTCACTCACTCCACTGCCTCTCTTAGGGGGATGGGACCTTTGAGATCACGGAGAATAAACCCTAATTGCACTTGCTTTGTATATGTTAGAGTCATCAGAAGTTACCCAGAAAGATCATTGGAGTAATGCAGATAAAACGAAACAATAAAAAGAAAGTAAAGAGCCCTAGAAGAATGGAGAACAAATGAAAAGAGAAGAGGAATGATTAAATAATGAATTCTAATAAAAACTTAGGGAAACAATGAAAATGTCATATTTTATGCATTAAAATTAATTAAAAGCAATAAAACTAAATGTTTCAAAATTCTAATTGTCTATTTTTATCTATCTATATTTATTATCTATCCGTAATATCTATCTATCTATCTAAATATTTGTCTAATTTTCAAGCTCTACCCTAAAATAGAGATGTGGAAAGGCTACTCCCTTGGCTGTTTTGCAGATGTAGGAGAGTATGCGTGTGGAACACTGGGCTTAATTTGCCTTTTCATGAAGATTATTAGTTTTTGAGGTATTGTTCATACACATGGCTTGAACACCTCTCCAAAGTCAACTCCTCCACTAGAGAATGCAGATATCACTCCTTGAGGTTGTCTCACTCATTCTGACATGCTTTCACTTTGACAAGTCTAGGTTCTCAGAAACAGATCGACATTACACAGTTAAACTCAAATTATCTAAGGGTATTAGGGGTAACTATGGTAGAAACAGATATTCACCTTCTCATTCTAACTCTTGAGTTGACTCTGTTGCAGTTGTCTATACAGGTGGCATAACCAGGTTGAAGTTTTAGATCTTAAACATTAACTCTTAATTCAACCAAAAGGCAAATAGACATGATGATAATGATGAAGATGGTGACAAAATCACAGTATTTATACATGAATCAAGTATTTTATTAATAAAGTAAATCAAAATCCATACATAAACCTATATTGAATTGTCAACCAGAACAATAAATATCTTTGGAAGATTGTGTTCATACATAGACACAGAGGGACATGGCAGGGATGCACATGAGGGAAGAAAGCCCTTGTGCTCAGACACTGATGTCACTGGTCCATTTAGGAACAGCTTATCTACTGTATCTCACTGCTCTCAAGCTATGCAAAATCTCTTCTGAACCAAAAGTAGAATCCACAAACTTTTTCAACTTACGATCTCTCTTAAAATTTAAATACATAAACAAAAAGTAAATGAATGAATTATTACAATAATATCAAATTAAATTAAAAACCAACAATAGTGTGAGGGGGTGTTACTTCTTCATTTGAATAGCATTTTCCTTTCACCCAGAGAACTACAAAGTCCATTAGAAAGGCTATCTCTAGGCTGTACAGACCTGTCAAGCCAACTATTCAGTTCCCATGACACTGTTATCCAATAAGAACACAAATCACCGTACACAGCTCAGGTTATGTCTCTGAGCTGAAAAACTAGCCTAGTCATCTCTAGTTAATAGTAAAGCAGCAGCAATAGCTATCTTTTTCCAGTCTGCCATTCCCTTTTAAAACAGAGTAGAACTTCAGGGTTCATTCAGCCAATCAGTAACTAACCATCAAAATCTAATCATCAGTTGTCTGTCTTTGCTGTTGATCTTCTCAAAAATAGCCACCGGAAAATACTTTGAGCCCCCTGATGCTTCTTCTTATTCCACAATTCTTCAATCTTCAGTCTATTCTCCTCTCCTAACACTTACTTTTCTGATGGCTTTTAATAGTTCAGATCAGAACTTTCTGGTTATCATTGATTCATTTTGCACTTAAAAGGTGGTAACTCATCAGACTTCTTCCTTAACATGAACAGTGTTATTGATCATATAGCATTGAGATATTTACGTGATTTCCAGTTTGCTTTGTTTTTATGTTATTAAAACATGATTTCTCTTTTCTTCATATTCCTAGTATTTAGTACTTGGCACATAGTAGGACCTTAATAAATACTTACAAGCTTATTAAGTTAGAAAAAAAGTATATGCAAATGAGTTGAGGAAACATAAATTCACCCCAGATGCTCCTACATATCATTTTGTGCCATTGAATTGTATTTCTTCATAATCATTTCTAAAGTCTTTAATAAACCAAAGTTCTGCCAGTTCAAATAAACATATCATTCCCTTACAAATGAGATGTCAAATTATATCTTTTAAAAGGTGATTTCAATCTTTATATCTATATCCCGTTTTATGTTCAGTTGAATATTCCTCAGTTCCTACCTGAAAGCTACATCTTCACTTGTACATATATTTTTAAAAATATATTATCAAAGTAAAATTTTTTCCTACTTCTACAAGGCTTAAAAATGTTTATTATATCTGTGACAACAGCCTGTGTATTTTAATGATTCCTTTTTTTTCACATAAAACAGTTTTCTGTTTTTTTTTCTCCATTTAACTGTTCCATAAATAAAGGATGTTAAAATACAGTGGTATTGGGGGTGGCTAGGTGGTATAGTGGAAAGAGCACTGGCCCTGGAGTCAGGAGGACCTGAGTTCAAATCTAGCATCAGACACTTAACACAAAAACTAGCTGTGTGACATTGGGAAAGTCACTTAACCCCAATTGCCCTCCAAAAAGCACATATTTACACACACACACACACACACACACACACACACACACACACACACACACACATATAGTTCTATTTCTTTCTGTTTTTATTCTGTCTTATAGGGGAATGCATATAATTACAAATAGAGATGATGTGAAAAGAAATTTTTTAAATTTTTAAATTAAATTGATTAATTTAAATGCACGAAGTCAAAAGAGAAATTATATTGATTTTGATTGTGGATTTTCTAATAAAACATATTTTTTTTAAAGAAAACTGTATGGCCCAATGTAAGAGTACTGGCTCTCGATTCAGAAAACTATGGTTCAAAATTTACCTCTGACACTTATAATCTTTTGACTTTAGTCAAATTACTTAACTATCTTGGGACTCAAGTTCCTCATTTAAAAAATAAAGAAGTTGAATTAGGTGACTATAATCAGTAGTCTATGATAAATCTATAATTGTATGATTTGATGGCCGTGGTCCTACAAATGTGAGGATAACTGACCATGAATTTCTGCTTAAGTGATGTTTGATGAAGAAGGACAGATGGAAATGCTTAGACATATTCCACAATTATAGAAGGAGTGGAGGCCAACTGGTAACAAACATATTAAGTGCCCTACAACAGACCTCATCAACACTGCTACTAATGTGATCAATTTTGTCTCAAATACTCTGATTTAGGAATTAAGTGTAGATTCGTGTCTAAGAAGTAATCTTTGATTCCAGTTAGCGCAGCTTTCCCCCCTTGAATTTTAAGTGTAAGGATGACTTTCTGTCTTTTACAATACATTTTATAAGGATTTTTTGAAATTAAGGCCACATTTCATTTGTTCAATAAATAACTATCTTTAGGCTTTTAACAAGGGCATTAAAATCTATTGTTCTCTTAAATCCTTCTTGTAAAGTAGATACTCTATCTTTGAAATCATGTCAATTTTCAATTTAACAGTGGAGTAAGATGAAAAATAAACTAAAACAATCCAGAGGGAGATTGAACTTTTGCATTTTTGCAATTCAGTGCAACAACTTAAAATAAACCTTAATTAAAATTGATGAAAGTGAGGTAGCTAGACTATGGAAAACTGAAAAAAATACAAGAAAATGTCTCATTAAAATAGAAAGAAAAGGCATAAGTCTAAAATAATGGGGCTGGTTTTCAAAGAAATATTACCTAAGAAATACATCCAAATGAATTGTCTTTCAGATCATTCACCGTGAAAGTTGAGAATTTGTTCCATGGATGGGAACATTAATCAAATCTACCTGGGATTTCTTCCTTTGATATTGCCTTCAGAACAGTGGCATAACCCCAAAAAATTGCAAAAAGAGAGAGATATCTCACAGCTGAAGGAAGGGAGTCCATATTCACTGCATCCAATAGTAAGATCAGTTACAAGTTTTTTAAATCAAATGCTCAGACTTGGAATATATTTCAGAAGAGTTTGGCTTAACTATTCATTCAGGATAAAACAAAGTGAACTGAAAATAATTATTGTGCAGAAAGTGACATACAATCAGAAGAGCTATGATATTGTATGGAATACCTTAGTCTCTAAAAGTTCTAAATTACCCAAAGGGCATCTGAGAGGCAAATGGTTGTTGAGTATTGACTTTGGTCAGTGAAAAACTGCCCCATTACTTCTTGCAAACAACAGGGAAATCAGGTACACTAAATTCTCAAAATCTACTACTCACTCATGATTGACCTATATAATAAAAACATAAATTATTTAAATCATTAGATCAAAACTTTAGATCCAGAGGGGAACCATCTAGTTCAACCATCTTCTTCTATTTATTTATATATGAGGAAAATAAAGTTCAGTGTGACATGCTATGGATATGGAGGATATGGGAAAGGGTATGGAATCAGAGGATAAGAGTTTTTGTTATTATCCCATGATTATGTGTGTGTGACCTTGGGCAAGTCACAGAATGATCATCATCACCACTAATGCCTGTATAAAGTTTTAAAGTTCTTAAAGCTTTTTATAAACTTTATAGCATGTGATCTTCACAACAGAACCCATGAAGCAGGCACCACAGGAATTCTGATTTTCATTTTATGTAGGAGGAAACTGAGGCTAACTGAACTCAAATACTCTCAGCATTATTTTTATCTTTCAAAAAATGAGTATAATAATTGTGTGCTATTACAAAACTGTTGTTAGGAGAGAGCTATACAAATTACAAGACTCCATGGAAATCTGTTATTCATTTATTTAAAATGAGGATTCTAATTATGCTAAAATTGATAGTTGCTTCCCCATATTGTTCAGTCTTCTTGATATAAAGTTCAAACTTATTAAAATCTGAAGACTACAAAAATTAATTCCAGGAAATCTTGCACACAGATGAATACTATTATTCACAATGGTGACAAAGAAAACAGTTAAATGTCTACAAGGGGTGCAAATCATATGAGGCAGATAAACTACATCTAAGGTTTCAAGGGGAACTTTAAAGGTGGTTAGGACTTAAATCATTTTCACTGATTCAGGCCTTTCAGAATTAAAGAAATATTGACAGAATGGTAAAGAGATGTTCCTTTTTTTAAAGAAGAAAATGAACCCTACTAATAACAGGCCAATGGTCATGACTTATTCCTGGAATTTTTTATTAAAAGGATGGATAATAAATATCTAGAAGGAAAAACATTCCCCAAAAGCCCAGCATACTTTAACAAAAAGAGGTCATGCTATATTAAGCCATCCTCCAGTTTTGAAAGTATTATTAGGGGGCAGCTAGGTGGCACAGTAGATAGTAGGAAGACCTCAGGAGGACCTGAGTTCAAACCCAGCCTCAGACACTTATGAGATCTGTGATCCTGGGAGAGAGTCACTTTACCCTGATTGCCTAAAAAAGATAAAAGAAGGGAGGGAGGGAGGATGGGAGGGAGGGAAGGAAGGAAGGAAGGAAGGAAGGAAGGAAGAAGAAAGGAAGGAATTACTACATAAGGAACTACTCTTAGGGCATATTATAGTTAGAGTTCGATACCTAACTATCAATCAAGCAGTAAATAAATGTTATTCTGATGGAAAGAATAGAGATATCTGGATTTGTTTATAGTACAACTAAGTGGATTTAGAAACTGTTGAATGAAAGAATCAAGCTGGAATTATGGTCTGAATCAAATAGCAGAAATCAGTAAGAAAAATGTAAAATCCCACACTTAAGCTCAAATAATCATCTTTGCAATTACAAGATGTAGGGAGCATGGCTAAGCAAATTAAAATAAAAATGTATATTTTTAGTGTTTAGCACATGACAATCACAATATGACTCACGTGTTACAATAAGTAAGACCAAACCAAAAAATCTAATATGATCTTGGGCTGCACTGAGAGCGGCAGTTTCTATAGCAAGTGCAGAGTAATATGACTTCTCTCTTCCCTGGTTAGACTACTTATCTAATACCATGTGAAGATTGGGACATCATATTTTAAGAAGATTATCAAGCTGACAAGATTCAGAGATGGACAGCCAGGATAATGGGAGATCCCTCAGCCATTCCTTAGGAATATTCATGGAAGGAATCAAGAATATTTAGGTAATCCCTTATGGTCAAGGGATCAGAAGGGAAATGTGATTTTTTTTTCCAAGTTGATGAAAGCTATTGTAGGATCATTGACTTTTAAGGCCCTTCAGAAAGAACAGAAACCCAGGGTTATATTGATATATGCCTTTGCCAGTGTTCAACTAATTTTAAGGGGAGGGTGCTGCTATCTTAAACTGAATATATTTCTGAGTATTTAGAGCTTTATCTGGATGGCTGATTCCTTTGAGGAGCGAGCTACATGAACAAAATTTGATTCCACACTGAAACCAGATAAATTAATTCTCTTTTCTATGCCTCCTTATCCTCTACCTCACCTTGGCTAGATGAATTCCCATTTTTTTAAAATCTTCAAATAATGTTGATTTACTGACTATCGGCACTTAAAGTATCACAGCTAACATTGGAAAACAGATATTCCAGATTCTAAGTTTCACACAGTATGCACAGTCATATTAACACATATAATTAAGAAATTTGGACCATATCTGTGATTTATTTATTATAGGAGATATATATATATATATATATTTTTTTTTCCACTCAGTACAAATCAGCACGTGCTCTTCAATGAATTGCCTTAAAGCATTTCTTGGAGGCCCTGAGAGTTTAAGTAATCTGCCCAAGGTCACATGACTGGTATGTGTCAGAGGCAGGGAGTCAGCCTAAATCTTTATTGACCAGAAACTAGCTTTGAGATGTACTAAGAAATGTTGCCTCTCCTGTTAAGGAAATATGGGTTATAATAATTTATTTTAGTGCATGCATATTTTAATATTACAATAAATTATTTACATGAAATCAGCATGGTAAGACCATGTGGTTGAGACTATCAGACAATGGATTTGAAATCTAAAAGACCTAGGATGAAATACCATTTTTAGAAACTTACTAGTTATTTAATTCTGGGCAAATCACCTTCACCTCTCTCAGTTTTCTCATCTATTAAATGAGAAAGATGAACTAAGTGGCCTCTAAGCTGCCTTCTAGTACTAAATATACAACCCAAAACTATACAGTGCATGATTAAGTAAAAAATGTACAAAGCCACAAACCTCATAGCATATTGGACCTTTGGCAATTTTTTTTAATTGGTTGAATTGGTGGTGGTGGAAGGAGGCAGGGGTCTATCATTTCCTAAAGACATTTAAAAAGGAAGTCAACTGAACATTTAATCTCTCATTTTGAGAAGGATGGCCTCTGAGTTCTCTGCTATTGTGTAGTGTTGTTGATTCTGTGTGACTTAAGGGTGGGAATGAAAGATGCATGTTTCAAAAAGAGCCAAATTGACTAAAGTAGAAATTTTTCAAGTTCTCAAAAGTGTATAATCAGCACTACTCCTAAACTTCTGGCAAAGACATTTGAAGCAGAACGATGTAAGACCAAGGATGTTATTAATGAGTCTTTCACTGCGAGGACACTTTTTCTACTCTAAATTGTTTAGGAGTTTAAAGTTGTTACCACCTGTCCTAGTAGGTATTATGGGAACCTATATGAAATTGATGGGTTGGTCTCAGATCAGTTTGTGATAGCTCATAATATACAATTCAATGACCATTACTGTAATTGAAACCATTGTTGGCAGTTTTAGCACAGAGAGTGTGAAAGACAAAAGAAAAATAAATAAGTAAATCAACAACAACCACAAAAGAAAAACCATGGGGACCAGAGACATCTATTATTCAGGAAGAAAAATCTCTTAGATTATTGTGAAGGGATATTGACAGGCTAAAGTAGAGATATTTGCACTGCTGTGGCTGGTACTGGTATATGTATAGTCAACTGTCAATCTGACACTGATCATAGACAATTCATTTCTACAAGACAATTGGAAACATCATAGATGAAAAAAGATACTTTGACCTCAGAGAAATGGCAGAGCAACCACTGAACCCATCCCATGCTGTAACTATGTCAGTAAGCATCTATTTCTTTTCTATGACAAGATTACAGACTAGTGATATGCCTTGACAGTGTCCAGTTATCAAACTTACTTATAGGAAGAAAAAAAAAGGTGAATCCCACTAGAACATTTCTCTTACAGAATAAAATATGCATACTATAAGAATTAAGGAGCCATTATTGGGTTAAATATAAGAAAATCATCTATATTGATTGAACTACATCAGCAAGGATCAAGAGACTAGATAATGTATTTGGGAATCACACAATAGCCTACCCCTTAGGAAATTCAATAAGGTGTAATCATAGCAGCCTCAGAATAATTATGAATACTTTAATTAAAGACAACCATTATAGTTATTCATTTCTGGAAGGGGAAAATCCAACTAATTTTTTTTTAATTTGGTAAAAGATGATGTCTCCTGTAAATTCATCATACTACTATTAATAACAGACAATATCTAATTGTCGTAACCTATAGTTTCTTACAGGTATCTTCCTGATTTTATGAAGTAAAAAATTTAGACTCGGAATAGTAAAATAATCTATATTCAATCAGACAGCTAGTAAATAGTAGCAATGGGATGGGAACCAAATTCTTCCTGACTAAAGTTCAAGCCTCTAATATACCACATGAAGAGATGCGTTATGGGAGTTGTTAATTAATTCAACCTATTTGGCTTCATTAAAATAATAACACCCTGTTATCAAGGACAGCAAGGTAATCTTCTTTGTAGCCTTGTCATCATCATCATTGTCATCATCATGATATGGCAGCATAATTTAGTAGGTAAAATCATATTAAAATCTCTTTTTTCTTCATCTTTTTTTTCCTGTGTGTTTCACATAGACATTTCCTTGAGACAAGTCACAATCTTGCTATCATGTTGATATTTAATGTTCTATGCATTATGATACAGGTGAATAAAAGGATCGGTTTTAATTATTTAAAAAAATATTCAAATAAAGGCTCCTACGTTTTTTTAGTCTCGTTGAAAGCATTTTTAGGATGATGCCAAGTATAGAAGGGGATGATTGAAGGATATGCTTCCTTATACTCCCACATGGTTTGGATGTAGTTATTATTATTATTATTATCTTTTTTCCTGCTTTTAAATGTGGTTGAGATAAAAACAGTGTTGGGACAACTTATTAACATTCTATTATTCTTTTGTATTTAATTATCTGTGAACATTGAGCTATAAATTATTTTTTGGAGCCATATAAAGGATATAGCTCTGTCTCTGTTGGCTCATTTAAAGTGCCCTTGATAAAACTCATTGCCAAACTAGAAAATAGGGATGTTACACACTCCTTTGTATTTCTACTTAATTTTAATTTTCTCTATGCCTTGTCTATATATTGAACTGTTTTATTCCAAATAGCTGCAAGATTATGATGATGTAGGATGCTGACATTGAT
>CM053580.1:20967747-20986596 GCA_028627135.1 Pseudochirops cupreus
TTTTTTTTTCCACTGCCCTTACATTGCCGCCAAAGTAGGTGATGTGAAAACAAAGGTTACTATGACATTGTAGATAAAGCAATCAACTTGGAGACAAGAATATCTAGTCTTACTTATAATATTATTGACTACTTGACTCTAAACAAACCATTTAAATCTCCAGGATTTAAGCAGGAAATCCTAGAAATGATGAGATATGGAAGGGAGTTCCCAGAGTAGGAGGTTCCCAAGAAGGATTTGCCACAAATCCTTGGCACATTTCTTAGTTTTTGTAGGTGATTTTCTCCATTAAAGGTTTTTTAATGTTTTTTTTCTTTTTAAAATAAGATTTTAATCATGATCATCTGGGAAGATATTCAATAGCTTTTCATCTGTGTAGATAATCCCTTCACTGCTTTGTATAATTTTTCTATAATTTTGTAGAATGTTATTTAAAGTTGCTATGGCTGAAAAATCCATTGCCTGGCCATCACTCTGGCACTTAGATGTAGCTTCTATATCAAAATTTAATCTTTCCAGCTTTTGAATCACAGGCGTACTTTGTCACAAAGCACTACAATTGTGATAGTACCTCCCTGATCTTTCCAAAGCTTTAATACCAGGCCACATAGTATCCCACCATTCTACAATGATATTTGGTGAAAAAAAAATTGGCCTTAAAGACATTAAACATAGGTCTGTATTTATACAGAAAATGTATATATACATTTTCCATGTATATGTTATTAAGGTGCACAAAGATCTCATACTTACAGGGATGCTGCCGCTATAGATGTATTGTCAAGATAACAGGACACAGAAGAAGAGGAAGATGTAAACAGAAATTTTACTGGACAGAGACTGGTCTTAGTCATAGTTGGTCTGGTCTTAGTTTCAACGTACCCTCTAATTAGCAACACATAAAAATTAAGAGACACTCAACTTAGTTCTTTTCTGACTTTTGAAAAATGCTGTATTATTTCATCCCCCTAGAGATTCCTTCTCTAGGAAAAAGAAGCTTAATTAAATGTCATCTGACACAATTCAGAAAACCAATGGTAAACTAGTTCTTACTGAACAGTTTCATTTTATTACCATCCTCATACATGATGCATGAGGTGACTAGAGTTACCCAAGCCTAGACTCTGGACTAATAGAGCCATCCATGAATCCTACTTTCAAACTCCAGATTTTTGAATAGTGCCCAACTTATAGTAAACACTTAATAAATGTTTGTTGAAGGTCACACACACACACATATATACATGCACGCACATACACACACACACACACACACACACACACACACACACACACCACAAACATATCAAACACTGCCAAAAAACAGAAAAAAAACACTGAAAACTGTCACCACAGATTGTACTAAGTAATTCTTCAGATCTATGCCCTGAAATAATACAATAACACATCGTTACTCATACAAAGTTACTTGATTTCAATTATACCTACTCTCCACCAAATAATCTTCAGTGCCTTTGTCCATTAAACCCCTAACCTACCTGGCTGCCTTCCAACCTCTGTGACAACCCTGAATATGCAAGCAGAAATAAAACGCTTCCCCTCCAACCTTTCCCTTTGTTAAGAGTTAATACAGCAAGAAATCACTGAAAGGAATTCTCCTCCTACCCAGTTCTGTCTTCCAGAACAGCAACACCAGCATGACAAATTCTAGTTAAAAGGGTCACAAAGAAGAGTGATCATGGAACTAGGGTAATTTTAAAAGGCAGTCATGTTAAAGCACCTTTGGAGGAAACTTATACATCAATTTTAAAATAGTAATAAAAATTGTAACAACATAAATAGATGTCAGAAAGAAATTGATATTGCTTGAGAAAAATTCAAACATCATCAAGCAGATTAATGGTCAGATGCAGTCATGGAAAGAAATGAAGTGAGATCAGGTCTTTTGCATTGACCAGATTTCACCTGAAAGGCATGTAGAATTTGGAAATAAATTTAGTCTTCATTAAAATTGAAACAATAACTATCAATGGGCTAGCTGATTGCCAGAATAATCACTCCTTTATGATACTAATGATGATATTTATGACATTAGATGACATCTTTAAGAAGGAAAATTGATGATTATTTTCAAAAGTCCTGAAAAGATCTATTTAGATGTTGCATTTCCATGAAAATATACAACTGATTGAAGTTCATCTCAAGGGACCATGGTATGGAAACAATTTCTCAAGGCTGAATTTTTCACAACCCCATCCCACAAATTCAAAGAATTTCTTTTTTTTTTTTCATTGAACTTTCTAGCAGACTCCTTTTATGATCCTTTCTTAGAAGAAAGGTCAGGTTTTAAATATTTCCTCTGGAACTGAATTTTTGATAAAAGTTTTGTATTTGTTTCTTATTTCTGCTATCTTTCTGAATATAAATAAAATAAATTAACAAGTAAATGTTGCATTCAGTACTGGAAATAACCTCTGGCCTCTAACTCTTTCCTCAAAGACAATAGGGATCACATCTTTTGCTTAGTTTCCAAGTTGAACACTTTGTCCCTTTTTTAATATCTTTAATTATTATTTAAATTTCTTGTCACAGAATAATTCTCTATCTTAGATACTTAGGAAACCTATTATGGCTATCCTTTTTTCCTTCGTTTTTTTCATGATAATTAAAGACTTTTTAAAAACAGATTAAAATATAAAATTATATATGTGTCATGTTCTACATAGATGCACTTTGTTCATCCAGGTTCCATCTGAATTTTCATCGGCCCAACACAGATGAACACCACAAGCCATGAGGGTTTCTACATACAATAAATTACATCTAGACATTCTCCATGAACCAAAGTCACTGGTGGTTAACATCATCTGTGTGCCATAGAAACTTTACCTTTAGGAGTGAAGGGACAGGCATAGGGAATAAACAGAAATAGGTCATACCAGGTGTCCCTTCTTACTGTCTGTATCAGCAAGCACCTTAACATACCTAGGGAAACTGCTAGCACAGGTTCTTAGATCCTCTTTTCTAAAGGAAAGCAACTCAAAATGGGTTAACAGTCTCACTTTAGTCAATCAAACAAATATCATTTACCTAGTGAAGGGGGAAAAGTCAGCACCCTGAACTTCAGAGAATGCAAACACAAGTTACAAGCAAACAAAGAAACAGAGCAGCAGACGGCTTCCGGTGTCTGGCCATTACATCCATACCTAGTTAGTTACCAGAGAGGGAAGCACCAACATCTGGGCTTTTCACAGCCTGGGGGCTCAACGGCTGCCCAGAGTCTCGTCTGGCCAAATCACACAACTCTTCTCAAAGTGAGCCCCAAACCAAAACCTCACATCAGGGCGTATATATAGCCTTCTCCTGGCTTGGAGAATGTCACAGCCCTCTGGACCCACTGCCCAATCACAAAGCTACAAGGCACGGGCATTCCTGGAAAACAAGCCTAACACTGTCAAATTGTAATCTGCTTGTCCCTGCTCTGCCCCAGTCAATGTACTGAAAAGAAAAAAATACCAGGTAACCAGCATGGGCCTTTACCTAACAAATATCTGTGTTCTCTACCTTTCCCCAATGCACACGAAAGCAAAATAACCTAGTAGTTCTTCCCTATAATTCACCATTATTGTTAAGCAGACAAAGGAAGAAGTAGGTACAATAAAATGGAACTAACGTCAGAATCCTTCAAGGGCAATGTAGATTTATTTTCCTCCCCCAAATACTTCTATCCCCTGTTTAGCTTCTGTCTTCTCTTAATCTCCCTCCCCTCCTCTTCCATTTATTGTATCCACTTTCTCCTTCTTTTCCTCCTCCTCCTTCTCCTCCTCCTCCTCCTCTTCCTCCTCCTCCTCCTCCTCTTCCTCCTCCTCCTCCTCCTCCTCCTCTTCCTCCTCATTCTCCTCCTTCTCCTCTTCCTCTTCTTCCTCCTCCTCCTCCTTCTCCTCCTCCTCCTCTTCCTTCTTTTTCTTCTTCTTCCACTTCCTCTTCTCAGCTCAGACTCCTCACAAAATGGTCACCTGGCCAGGAAATTATCAATTCATAGAGTAAGTCTCAGAGTGAAGACAACTTGCTGAATCAAGACAGAGAACAAGTTGAGAAGGAAGTGAATTGAGCACACCTATGGTCCCTCATGAACTAAGAGATCTTTTTTGTTTTTGGTTCATTATGCTTTTTACTTTAGTTAGAGCCTTTTCTATGCGACATCTAGTCCCAGCTGAGTAGCTAATGAAAAAGGGCTTACTTCTCCAGAGGCAGTTAGGTTGTACAATGGGTAGAGTACTGGACCTGGAGTCAGGAAGACCTGAGTTCAGATTTGACCTCTATCACTTAATGGTTAGCTGACCCTTGCAAGTCACTTAACCATTTTCTGCTTTGGTTTCCTCATCTATAAAAGAGGATAGTAAAAGTATCTTTGCCTCAGGGTTCTTGTGAGGACAAAATAAGGAAAAAAAATTATAAAGCATCTTATAAATCTGAAAGGAGCATATAAATGTCAGCTATTACATTTCTCATATAATTAGACAGGAAAACCATTGTAGAATTCTCATACCTGTTCCAATTGGAGAATAGGGCCCCACCTATATACCTGCCAAGAAGCATTTAGGATGTCACCAAACTTTGTGGGGCTCCCAGGACTGAGCCCACTTTGCTCAGTCCTCTATAGCTGTGTACATTTCACACCACTTTCCCCACTAGAATGTTAGCCCCTTGAGGGAAGGGATCAATACCTTTTTTGTCCTTTTCTCCCCATGCCTTGACATGGCAAAGAATAGAGACCTAATATTTATTGAGTATTGAAGTGAATTGAATTGACTTGTTACAAGGAGAAGGAAGAACTCATACATAGAACCAGTGCTACTGTGGTAACCTGCAAAATGTGGATAAGAATCAAAGAAAGTATTCATGATGTTGGACAGATTCCCCATGCTATATTTATGGGAAAGACCTGTACAGTGTGCCTAGATGATAAGACTCAGGGCATGACTTAAACTCTCAGTGCCCCAAGCAACTCTTCATGATCAAAAGTTGCAGGGCAGATGCATTAGTAGTACAGATTGCCACACCTGGGAATTTCCTATATCACTTGACTCAAAAATATAGTTCCTAATGTCTCTGTTTATTATGCTTCAGTTTTGAAATACCTTTTATTTATCATTAAAAATGGACAGGGAGAAAAATGACAAAAGTTACATATACTTAGGTTGGTTGTTTTCATTAACCATTAAAAATACGTTAAATAGGGAGTTTTTAATGATGAATCAAGGTGGAAAATTATCTAACAAAACCATTTAGTCTCATGATAAAAAAAAAAGGTTTGCAACTTCCTATATGTTCTAAATAGTGAACATCATTAAGTCAGTATATAAAAAGGCCTTTTATTTCCAGCATCTAAAGATCAAGAGACCTGAGTTCTACTCCACTCTATGCAGTTACCTTTGCAGCCCTAAGGAATTCATTGATTTCCCTTGCATATCTGATGTAAAATGATTGCTAAACTAGAATGACATTTTCACCTCTAAAATCAGGATACATTCCATGCTACTCCCAAAAGGAATAACATCAGCATTCCCTTCCTAAGTTTCTATTACTAAAAACTGAATTAGTAAAGAATGAGCTGCCCTAAAGAGTGAGAACAGTTAAAGTCATTCCCCCTTTCTTCAATAACAACAAATCTAAGAGTTTTCTTTCAGAAACAAGGTGGAGTTACTCGTATGTTCCCCACAATAACTCAGAATAGATTACTAACAAAACCCTATTCTCCTGCCCTCTCCTTTTCCATAAGGTGATATAAATAAGAAATCCTTTCATCATTGGACTAACCCAATGAGCAATTTTTCATTTGTCTAGTGTATTCTTTGGGTTACCTGGACTTTTTTGTATTTACTAAGGCAAATTGTGGAGGAGCCAGAGTTGCCCACCTCCCTTGGCTTTGGAAAGTCTAATCAATTCTCTGGCATCATGCCTGGATAATTGTGATGGCTGGATTTTTTAAAAATTCTTTCTCCCCAATTCTGTTTGTCCAATGAAACAATGTGAAATAAAAAAAATTATTAAGAGTCAGGAAAGGGATGCTGGTTCTGAAATATCCCCTTTGGCAAATATTATCTATTTAATGGGGGCGAGCCACTTAACTGCTCTGAGCTCAGTTCTGTAAAATGGGGATAATAAAGCCTGTGGTATTGACCTTAAAGAGATATGATATATGATACCTGATATCTTACAGGTATTGGGAATTGAAAAAGAAGGAAACAAAATGATCCCTGCTCTCAAGGACATGTGGTAAAAGCCAGCATTTGGTACTCACCTAGATGACCAAACGTGTTAAAGCAAGGAACTGAGTGTCAGAGAGACCCACATTCACACCTGGCCTTAGATGCTTATTAAACGTGTGGAACTGGGCAACTTATTTCATCTCCATTTCAGTTATTTTTAATATGTAAAATGGGTATAAAAGTGACATCTACCTCATAGACTGGTTGCAAGGATTAAATGAGATAATACATGTAGAGATAAACCTTAAAATTACATGTAAATGCTAGTTTATGAATTGGTTAGCAAACCACAAACTGTCATAACTGCTAGCTATTGTTTTGTTATTATAATCATTCTGTGAGAGAAGATCCTTATTGTCTACTGTATTAAATTCAAACTCAAGACCTGGAGCATTCAAGACTTCCTTCCTACTGCTTCCCCCTTTTCTATCATTAATTAGGGGAGGAGGCCAGAACCACAACTTTTCAATATTAGAAGGAATCACAGAAGATGAGCCCATAACAAAATAACAATAGACCCTTTACAATGTACCTAAGATGCGATCCCATAGGATTTGCTTTAAGAAATCTAGAAAGGGGGAACCCATAATTTTCCAAGGTTTTCTTGCTCACTTTTTGATGTCTAATTCTTTGAGCATTTTCCTTGATTTCACATCTAAATTTCCCTCTTTGGAACATCCATCCATTGCTCCACATTATGCCTTCCCAAAATAAACAGAATTAGACTCTTTCAAAAAATAGTCATTCAAACCCTTGAGGTAGCTCTCATGCTTCCTCTGTCTCCTATGAGCAAAACATCATCATTTCTTTCAGCTGATTCCTACTCAATTCTAAGTCTTTAGACAAGATATTTTTTCAAGACTTCTCACAATCTATAATGTTGTTGTTGTTGGGGTTATTCCTTTTTTTCAAAGAGGACCAATGACATCACAAGGGTGATAGCTTGACTTGTCAATGGATTGGGATCTAAGTGAAGCAGAGTTTTTGAAAGTCTCACTCTATCCTCCAGAGTCCTCAGAATCCAGAGGCAAGACAAAAATGAAGATGTCTTGTGATGGCCAACACCATCTACTTTATCCTTCTTTGGATGTTCTCCTACTTGTCAATGTTCTTTCTTACCTATAGCACCCACAACTGAATGCAGTATTTCAAATGTGGTCTGACCAGGGTAGAGGTGTTTGCTACACGATATTTGTCAATGCACTCCAAAAATCACATTATCTTCTATGACAATGATATTTCACTATATTTCACTATTGACACATAATACTATAGTATAATATATATAACATGTAATAATAATATAGTACACCAAATTACAACAAATAATTAGTACAGCAAAATTATGAGGTTTTTTTATATCAACCGGTTCTAGTCATGTTTCCCCCATCATGCTCTTGTCACTTTGATCTTTAACCCATTGTTAAACTTTAATAATTTGTTGCCCTATGGTCATGATCCTTAATCAATCAATATGACTCAAGGAACCAAAAATGATATTTTAATTCAATTCAAGCAAAAATAGCAACAAAAAAGTCAACTTTGTGCCAGGTCCTGTGTTAGGCACTGGCAATCCAAAATTAAAAATGAAATAAACCCTGGCCTCAAGGAGTTTTGAAGTTCCTCTTCAGAACAAACACCAACTCTATCTGTGAGTAAGCACAAAACACATGAAACATAAACACAAAGCAATTTCAGGGGAAACTAACAAATAATTTGATGCTGTAAAGTGTGAAAGGTATTTTACGTACATTATCACATTTGATCATTTTATATCTTTTGTTGAGATTCAAATACAGATATCCTATCAAGTCAGCATTTAGGTGTTGTCAGGCTTATCCATGCATAGCCAGGTTTGATTCTTTAATAAAAGAACAGAAATAACATGTATTAGACTTTGGGCGACAGGTAGATTCATTTGCAAACTATAAAGCTTGTAAATTATTGTTGTAAATGAGACCTATTTAGGAGGTTGTCATATAGATAGAGCTTTGCTTCGTTCGGTAAATGCCTGAATGCTTATGAAGGTAGTCATTATGAACATACAAAATAAAGGTCAAAAAATACCATTCTAACATCAAGCCACTTCTGTTGACAGGCAGGTGCGTTGCCTTTGGGTGCTAAGTTTTAACCTTTTTTTATCCATGAAAGTTTTTTTTTCTTTTTTCCTGCTTTCTTTTCCTTTTCTTTCCTTTTTTTTTCTTTTACTATCCCAGATGACCGTAAGCTAGCTGCCTGTGGCCACTTGAGCTCATCAGAATTCCGGGACGGCACACGTGCCGGGGCACCATACCGGGGTATAAAAACTTAAGGTGCACATTTCTGCATTGGAGGAAGAGAGGGAAGAAGGCAGACTGGCAACTCTGTGAACATACTACTCCTCTCTTTCAGCTGGTTATTTTTTTTAATCACTCAAGTGCTAATTTTAAAATATTGTTGGCTGGAAGATATCATTTTCTTAGTTTACCAAAAGTCTCTGCAAAGATACACTGGATTTTTGATTAAGTGGAATAGTTCCTATTGATTCTTAGGCTTTTGAAATGCTTTGAAAGGAATTACTTTAAACAAACTCACTTTCTTCCCTTGTCTCTTTGTAGAAAACCAAGATGAGAGAAAGGTGAAAGACTAGAAATTTGGAAATGATGTTCTTTTGTAAAGGATCTTTTCCAATCACATGCAAAAATCAATTTTTAACCTTAATTTTTTTTACAATTATGAGTTCTGAATTCTATCCTACCTCCCTCCCTCTCTTCGAAGGCAAACAATTTGATAAAGTCTATACATGCACAGTCATGTTAAACATATTTTCCTTTTTCTATTATTGTAAAAGAAAATGACAAAAATTTTAAAAAAGTAAAAAAAAAACCAACAAAATAAAATGCTAATTTTCTATATGCATTTGGATTCCTTGAGTTCTTTCTGTGGCAGTGGGTAGTGTTTTTCACCATAGGTCTTTCAGAACAGATAACTTTATTCCTGAGAATAGCTATCATTCACAATTGATCATTGTATAATACTGCTTTTACTGTGTACAATGTTCTCATGGTTCTGTTTGCTTCATTTTTCATCAGTGCTTTAAAGTCTTTTCAGGTTTTTTTCTGTAAGCATCCTGCTCCTCATCAGAAATGATGTCTTTCAGAAGTATTAAATCAAATAAAGTTTAAATATATCTGTGTATGTGTATGTATGTGAGTATGTATATATACACACCTGTATTTATATACATATAATAATTTGTTTCCTTTCTTGACATGCCTATATATGCACATATATGTAAACATATATGTGTGTGTGTATTATATATATATGTGTGTGTGTGTGTGTATGTATATATATATATATATATATGTATATATATATATATGTATATATATATATGCTGTGATTTCAATAGTGTAGGGAATTCACAGATGAAGAAATTCACTCCAGCAACACAATTCATTTCTATAACTTCTAGTGTCAGAGAGGTTACCCAGAGGGCTAAAAAGTTAATTGATTTCCCCAGGGTCACCCAGCCAGTAAATGTCGAAAGGTGAGTATTTAATTCACCTGAAAGTTCTCTTCCTACACCCCTTCGCTACCTTCCAATCTCTTTCTCTCTCCTACTCATTTAACCTTGTACCCTTGAAAAAATACTATAATTTTAACATAACATTTTCAACATAGGAATGAATTCTTTACCTACACCAGTGAAATCACTGATCAGGACCATATCATGTCAGACTCCATTATATTAAGAGATAGCAAAGTAATGGGGATAGAGAATAAATTCCATAGTCAAGAAAAACTGGATTCTAGTAGGTGTTGTCTCTGTGCCACACTAGCTCCCTGGCCCATGCTCTCAGTGCTCCAGGAAGTGCATGAAAAGTCAGTTACCAACCATCATCTTTCTTGACTTCTCTAGAGCTTTTGACAAGGTTTATCACTCTTAATATTCTCTTATTTCTAGGGTTTGGGGACATCACTCTCCTTGTTTTCCTCTTTTCTATTTGACTCCTCTTTCTCAGTCTCCTTTGCTAGATCCTTATCCAGATCACACTCTGTAATTATAGGTGTGCTGAAGGGTTCTTTCCTGGACCTTCTCCTCTCCTCCCGTTTTACTACTTCACTCCACAATCTCCTCAACTCATTAGATTAATTGCCATCTCTATGCTGATGCTTCTAAAAATCTACCTATCCTGCCTTAAGCTTTATGCTGGCCTCCAATATTTCATCTCCACTACTAACTAGTCATCTCAAAGGGGATGTTCAGTAGACATATTGAATTAACATGTCAACAAATGAAATCCACATATTTTCCCCACAGCCTTTCCCCTATCCTTCCTCCCCTACTACAGTAGAGGGTAATGCCATTCTCTCAGGCTCACAAATGAGGTATCCTCCTTGACTGCTCACCCTCTCTCAACCCCTCCCATATCAATCTGTTGCCAAGTCCTGCTGATTTCACCTTTGCTACATCTCTGGATTATGCCCCACTTCAATTCCTCTGATACCATTGCTGCTCTAGTACAGGTCCTAATCTCAGATGTATACTTTTGCAAAAGTCTGTTTCCGGGTCTGCCTAACTCTGTTTCTTTCCCATTCTAATCCATCCTCCATTCAGTCCTCAACTTGATTTTCCAAAGCAGAAGTCAGGTCATTATAAAATATGTCAGTGACATTCAATGAACTAGTACTTCCCTGTTGCCTCCAGGATCATATGCAAAATCCTCTATTTAGCATTCAGAGTCCATTGTAGCCTCCCACATATACCTTTTTGATCTTCTTACACATATACCCTACCACATACACTGATCCAGTGACACTGCCCTCCTTAATGTTTCAGGAACAAGACATTCTATCATTTTGCTCTGGACATTTTCTCTGTCTGTACTTCATGCCTAGAATGTTCTCATTCTTCATCTCTATCCACCATCTTCTGTAGTTTCCTTTAAGTTTTAACTAAAATCCCTTGTTTGACTGATTGAAAAGTTTCTGAATTAAACTGGTGGATGGAGTTATCACATGAAATATTCACTATGTCCCAAACCTATATCTACAATAAATTCTCAAATATAACAATTTTGATTGAGTATTCATAGAATAGCTTATGAAAATGCATGTTAAAACTCCAAGTGACTGTTTCAAGTTGAAAAAAAAAGTCCTCCAATTAGAAAGAGAGGAATTTCTTCAGAATCCAACTCTTTTATTGCCTTATGCTTTATATACTAAACAAAGTGATTTTAGACTTTTCAATAAATCATACCTGTTCTAAACAAACAACTTCAATGGTTGGAAATTTTGAAAAAAAAAAAGACTAAAGGAAAAGGTTACTATTGAAAAGATCTCAACAGACATCATTCTACATAGAATTATGAGTACCTACAACACTGTTAGTTTGCAAAACAATATATATGACAGGCAAGTATATATGTGTGGCAGGGGGTGGGGGATAGAACGTTAATCAATCTCTCAACTTATATTTCTTAAGGACTTATTTTGTGCAAGCCACTGGGCTAAGTGAATGGGATATGAGTACAAAGAAGGCAACAATACCTACTTCCAGTGAGTTCACATTCTAATAGGGACAACCTGGATAGATGGATGGATAGATAGACAGACAGACAGGCAGACAAACAGATAGATAGGTAGACAGACAGACATATAGAAGACAGACAGACAAATGTATACTGAATAGTTAAATACAGGGCAGTTTGGTTGGGAAGGCATTTGGGAGGAACAGGACTGTATCTTGAAGGAAATAAATCTAAGAGGCAGAGACAAAGAGGAAGTATATTCCAGACATGAAAAGGCAGAGAGATGAATGATGAATTGTGTATATGAAGAGCAGAGAAAAGGTCAGTTTAGTTGAATAGCAGAGTGTGGGAGCAGGATTAATGTCCTATAATCTCTATTTGTGTGCATTCAGTGCTTTAAAGTACATTTTATTCAGGCTACTTCTGGAGACAAAATGCTAGTGTTCTGAGAAAGCTTCAATATAAGACTTAACAACTGAACCCACCTGATAAATTCCCTTCACAAAGTTTTTTTTTTTTCCACATAACCTTTGGGGGTAGCTCAATATGCCTAAAGAGTGAAAATATAATAATTGACCAAATATGGGGCACCATTCACACATCTTCGTTTCAATCTAATTGCATTCCTTGGTTCTTCAAAATGTCACCTGAAACGTGTGCTGGTGATTTTCTTAATAATAACTAGCGTATGCATAACATTTTAACATTAGCAAAGTCCACATTACTTTTGCTACCTTTTCTGAGACATTATAATATAGTGGAACGGGGGCAGCTAGGTGGTGCAGTGAATAGAGCATCGGTCCTGGAGTCAGGAGGACCTGAGTTCAAATCCCACCTCAGATACTTAACACAAAAAACTAGCTGTGTGACCTCGGGCAAGTCACTTAACCACAATTGCCCTACCTTCCCCCCTCCAAAAAGCAAAAAAACAAAACAAAACAAAAATATATAGTAGAATGAATACTGTCCCCAAGAGTTCAAATCCTGACTCAGTCCCACTTTACTGTCTCACCTTTGACAAGTCACATCAATTTACTCTGGACTCAGTCTCCACTATGTTCTTAGAGATCTACTCTAGTTCTAAATCTAGAATCCTATGTCAGTCAGCTCCATAACATCCCCTAAGGTACCTGACACTGGAGATCCTACCCCTCTTTTAGAAATGAGGAAAGTGATATTCAGAATGGTTATAAAAGCAATTGTTGATGTTCATTCCTTTTGGTGGTGTCTGTATCTGGCTCTTTATGACCCCATTTGAGATTTTCTTGGCAAAGATACTGTATTGTTTATCATTTCCTTCTCCAACTCATTTTATAGACATAACTGAGGGAAACAGGGTTAAGTGATTGCCTAAGGACACACAGCTAGTAAGCATCTGAGGCCAGATTCAAACTGAAGAGGAGTTTCACTGGCTCCAGACCTGGCATTTTACCCACTGCACTATCTAGTTGCCCATAGTAATAATAATGGACATTTGTACAACATTTGGAATTTTCAAAGACCTTCAAAAATATGATGACATTTGGACCTCTCAACAAACTTAAATGTGAAGCAGGAAACAGTTATTTATATGAGGAAATACAGGCTACTAAGAGGGTTAAATGACTTATACAAATGGGATTAGAGATGAGTATGAACACCAGGGTTCTCGTGAGCATAGGTCCAAAACCCTACACTAAGTAGTCTCCAAAGTGTGATCTATAACTTGAAGCCAAGGAGGTTGCTGTCCAAACCCAAGTGGACTGTGGACAATAAAGAGAGATCCCATCTTACCACTCTTAAAACTGAAACTCAGAGAGGTTATATGAATTGCTTCAGGTCACAGAGTTTATAAACAGGCATTCAAAACAATTTTACGTCCTGATCCATGATTCTTTTTATTGTGCCATACTTATTAACCATGCTGAATATGTGGCTAAATTCAGTTTTTCCTAAAAGTATACATTCTCATCATTTTGATCAAGTTCATTGCTATGGATTAATAGGCTCTTTATATGTCCCTTAGGAATCATTACAGTTGAGAATCTTTATATTTTTTAAACAACTTTAAAAATTAAACATTTTTAGGTATCCCCCAACTTTACCACTGTGTTATGCATTTGGCTGGAACTTTAGAAATGTTTATTAAATGGAGAGAGAGAGAAAACAGCAACAACAATATTATGCTTAATGCTGTGTATATGACTAAAATCATGGCTTTGGGGGTGAGATTAACTGAAAAACACTTAGCTTTTTACACTACACACAAAAAAAATAGCCTACTGTTGAATCAGAATGTCAAAAGCATGAACTTTTCAAATAAAAGGTGGAATTTCTATTAATAATAACATAATTTTCTTTTGTTTTGATTAAATAAAGGAATATCAAGCAAAACTATTTTTTTTAAACGATAGTAGTTTGTTTGAAAGCAAAGTCAAAAGTTTTGAGTACTCACAGATAGTAGACGTGGTTGATTATGCTATGATTCCATGAGCACTTAGGCCAAAATATGGGATTTGAAGCACCAGGGGCACTGCTTTCTGCTTGCTGTCACAAGACCCTTAAGGGGAGGTTCCAAGTCAAATGTTAATGATTGCTTATTTGATATCTCAAACTCCATCCTTTTCCCCTCCCAATCTTCTACAACCTGGAATAGATGACTCCTGGACATTTTTTTTCCTTGTATGACTACCTAATATTTCCTCCCCTTTCATTTGAACTTCATCGCTGTGGAGTCCCTAATATTTTGCAGTCCCTTACCATTGTACTTTCTTGGAATACTATCCTATTGTTTACTTAAAAACAAGGGAGCTACATCTATAAGGATTCACCACCAATCTGGTGTTGTTGTTGTTGTTGTTGTTTACTTCTTTAAAGTCCGAAGAGCATTGAGGTTAGAATTCCTAGTAGTTGACTCCTACAGAAGTTTTTTCTTTAGCCCCTGGCTCCAACCAGATTATTGAAATTATGATAATGTAGTCAGGTTCTATTTGCTTACTTAGAAGATTGAATTGAATCAGCATCTATTGAAAAATTCCCACCTTCCTTTCCCATCTCACTTACTTCAAACGACAGTGATCAGAGGAACACATCACAGTGGAGTTTGTAAACAGGTAGTGTATGAAGAGTAGAGAAAAGATCAGTTTAGTTGAATAGCAGAGTGTATGTTCTATAATATAATGTAATATAATATAATGTTCTATAATCTTCATTTGAGTGCATTCAGTGATTAATGATGTGTATATCAGAAAAATCATGAATGTGGCTAAAATGTATATAAACTTTCTTCTTTGCCAAAGAAGAAAGTCTAGGTAAAATTATTAAAAACAACTATTATACGGGGCTATATACCTATAATTTTCCCAAGAACCACTTTACAGGTTTGTGAGTATATCCTATAATACAAAATATTCCTAGACAATTCAGATGTCTAGATTCATCCATAGGCATCAGGAGATATAAAGAGGTGGGGGGGGGGAGGGGGGAAGAAAGAAAAAAGCCTTTACTATTTATGCCAGAATTTCCTCCTTAGCTTTCACACTCTATGACTTTTAGGGAGGTTATAACAAAGTTACTTGGTGAGATTATGAAAATCTTCCAAACTTATAGTTTGCCAGTATCTTCCTGGAAAGGCCATCCATTGGTCTATAACAATGAGACTCTGATACTGCTTCAATGCTTGCTCATCACTGTTAGAACATTATAGCATAATTGAGAGGAGGCAAGCCTCATAGTAGTCAATTTCTTCCTTCTTTCTTTCCCTGCCTCTCACTTTCCTCGTAGCGGCAACCACACTGGCATACACAGTCTGGCTGCTAAAACATGTTCTTTACTCTGCTTTACTATAAAAAATAGTTGTATAAGGGGTCAATAGTCTTGTTTTAATTACATTCACTAGTTCAGGAGAAAAGTCAGCACCTTGAACTTCAGAGAAAATACAAGCAGTGGAATAAAGACCAACAGACAGGGCTCTGACTGCCTGAATCAACTATATACTTTACATATATCCCTGGATGGAGAGAGGCTTTATATCTGATCAGTCAGGGATCTCTGAACATATAGCCACTCAGAATCTCAGTGCCTAATTAGAAATTAGCAAAAAATGTGAAAGTCTTCCTACAAGCAAGCCTTCCCTAAGTAAGCTTCCCTTAATGGGCTCCACCAGAGGCCTATTAATGAGCAGGGAAGATCATATACACCATTAACATTACATCCCTTTCTCATCTCCACTCAGTTTCTGTATTCTTTTATCCTATGCATCTTTACCATATGTCTATCCATTGTCTCTCTGTTAGCCTGTAATGTTAACTCTTTGTTGACTAAATTTCCTGTTCGTCAGTCATATAACAACAATAGAAATGAGCTAATAAAAAAAAATCAACAGTCTTTTCAAGGAAAACTTGAAGGGGGGAGCACTGCACAATTTCTGAAAAGCCATTTTGCGTTCTTTCCTATTCCATTCTGTGCCTCATCCATTATCCATGCATTTTCTCATTTAAAAAGTATATATGGTCATGCCAGGTTTGTATATTGTCAGTTGAACTCATAGCACACATAGTCTGAACAATTCAGATTGTGTAGTTTTCTTTTTGTTTGTTTTTCCACATAGATATTTAGGCATATGCTATAACATACGCATAAATAGTTAATTTTTTTTTAGTTCTCTTTTCCATACTTTAAAAAAAAAATCATATTGGTTGTTTCAAAGGACATGTTGCATGATGATGATGGTGGTGGTGGTTGTAGTGGTCATGGTAATGGTTGTGGTAATGGCTGAATGGTGGAGAACTAAACTCCATACAATTTTTGCCTTTATAATTGGTATAATCTAGACTTTGCAGCTCATTCCACTTTCCATTTTCAGCTCTGCCTGGTTTCAACTCCATGAAATAAAATTCCTCCAAATGAGGTAGCTCAGTACTCCCTGCACTCTTTCCAGGTTCCTTTTGTGTATTGTCTTCCACCATTAGACTGTGAGGTATATGAGCAGGAACTGTCTTTTTCTGATTTATATCCTCAGCACACACCACAGTATCTGGCACATAGTAGGAACTTAAAAAGTTGTTATTAAATTAAATTGAATGATAGTTGATGAGGATGATGAAAATGATGACAACTAACTTCATCACAACCACCGCTGATGGACTAATGATACAACATTTTCTTTTACAAACTATTTAAATGTATTATTCTATTTGACAGCTTCTCACAATATCTTTCTCAATTAAATATTAAAGGTGTTAGCATCCTTATTTTATAGATGAGGATACTGTGGGTCCAAATTTTATTCTCTGTTTAATACTATATTCAGTCTCCATTGTCGACAGAATAGAGACAACATTCTTGTCTTCATATGTAATACCCTCCATAACCTAGATCTAGACAATCTTTGCAACTTCAATTCCTTTTTCTCTCAAAACTCAAACCCTCTGGATCCCTGGATCTCCAGGCTAGTCTTCTTGATCTCTCTCAAGCACAGATGATTCACTTTATGCCATGTCTCTGAGAAGGCCAATCTAAATTATTCTAAAGTGAAAGCTATTGCCAGTAAGTTTTGTGAGAATTTAGAACAGAAGAAATCATCATGTGTTAGAGTAGTAAGGGGAATTGTTATAGATGTGGTGGACCTCCAGTGCAATCTTCAGATTTGATTAATCTTATCATCAGTGATTTAGAGAATAAAATAAGAATAGTAAGACAGATTGGACTTTGATTTTATTAGTATAAGGAACTCCTACACAAGGAAAGTTCCTTTACCAACATAGTTAAGTCTTAGAGAACTTCATAAAGCACTGATAGGTTTTATATCTTGATCTGTTAGACAGCAATAAGTAGAAGAGACCAGATCTGAAGTCAGGTCCTTGTCTTTGAACCTTGCTCTTTGACACCTCTCAAGGGGAACATGGAAAGAAGACTCCTACATTACATAGGAGATGTCAAAATGATGATGAGTCATACAGCATGGCATAATGGGTGGAGTGCTAATCTTGGATTGAGGAAATACTGATGCCAAATCTGACATCAGATACTTACTAGTAGTAATGCTGGGCAAAAAACCTGCAATGTCTTTGTCTGTGAAACATAATAGATAATGGTAATACCTATCTCAGGGTTATCATTAAAAGAATCAAAAGGGATAAGCTATGTTAAGCATGTTGCAAACCTAAAAGAGCTATATAAATGTAAGCAATGACAATGGTGACTTATACTCATATAGTGATTTAAGACTTCCAAAGCATTTTGTTTTACAATAGAAGCATATTTTGAAAAAGCCAAACTATTCCACTTTGACCACTCTGAGGTGTGATACATCCTTTTAAGTATACAAAAGTGGCTTATTTAATAATCCATTTCCTCTCATGATTTTTTCTGTCAATGAGCACTAACAGAGACTCCACACTTAGAATTCCAGAGCTAAACCGGTTCTATCTCCCCTTCAAAGTTCTTGCAAACCCTTGAGGGGTTCAGGTGTTTTTTTTCTAATGCTATCAGCATAAGTTCCCATTCCATTGTGTTTCCCTCTCACACCCTTTTAGCCAGCAGTGACTAACAAGCCAGTTCTATTTAACCTTTTTGGATCAAAGGAATATTTACTATAAAGATATAGCAAAAACAGAAGTACAAAGAGTTTCTCCAACACAAGGAGGCACCCCCTCCCAAATCATCTCAGTCTCTAGTAAGAGTAGTCTCAGGCAATTTCTACATAGGATTTACTCTGTTGGGTACTCCTCCATATATGACAATAGATAATTAATCTTAACTCCAGACGTCTTCAAAAGTTGTCATTAGTGATTGAAAAGGACCAAAATTACATCCCTCTCTTGGGGTCATGGTACAGTGCTTCAAACTATGCCTGATCAGAGCAATATGAACTCAGAAGGCTTATCACTATTACGGTACAAATAGTCCATATGAAGACCAAGAGTGGAGATGTCTCTAAATTTGCACATCTCTCATTTCTTTGCAGCTACCTGTATTAGTAATCTGTTTAGCAGGATACTTAGCACTTAGCACTAAGTGCTAAGTGTGGAAGGGGCAAACCCTGTCCCACTGTTGAGAAGGCATGAACTCCCCTGTTGATGTGGAAGAAGGGGATTGGCTGAGGTGTGTATATAAGCAAG
>CM053580.1:20987096-21004696 GCA_028627135.1 Pseudochirops cupreus
GGGAGATCCATCCTGCCCTACCAAAATGTGACATGGGAGAGAATAGACTGGGGGAGGGGAGGACACACTGGGATCGCTGTTTTGGGGTTGTGGGCGGGGGAAAGACGGGGAGAAAATATGTAACTCAAAATCTTGTGGAAATTAATGATGCAAAATATAATAAAATTTTTAAAAAAAGAATTTTTTCTCTGAAATTTCTAGCTATATGAACACAGGGAACTTAACCTCTCTGAGACTCAGTTTATTTTCATGTAAAATAACTTTAGAACCCATGAGGACACTATAATTATCAATAATCAGTAATCTATGTAACAGTATTTAAATAGTAAAGCACTTTGGAAACATTGTCATCTTCACTATTATCAGCATCAACACAATCATCACCATCATCATCATTATTATATGACATATTCACATTATTTTCATGCTCAGAAATCTTCAAAAATTCCCCCCCAAAAATTATAAACAAACTCCTTTGTCTGACATCCAAGGTTTTCCACAATCTGGCACCAACATACATTTCCATTTTCATCTCTTTCTGTTCCTTTTTACATATTCTTCAATTCAGCCAAATCAAATTATTCCTTAAATTCAGAATACATTTTTCACATTTCCATCTCCATATTTTGGTACCAAATTCCTTAACATGTAACAGGATCAATCTTTCCCCCATACTCTCAATGTCATTTATACCTCAGCCTCAGAGAACCACAAAATGGTTAGGGGAATCTTTTTTCTCTTGCTAGCTTGAGCCTTCATCATTTGGACTCAGGAACTAGTCTGAATAGTCAGTTACTAGCACATTATTTCCATTAACATATTTACATAGAAATCTTTATTCACCAACTTTACTGAGAAATAGCATACAATATTTACTCCTAGAACCTCAAGGCTATGATTCCCTTTTCACCTCCTTAGTCAGAAGTGGGCAGGATTTCAATCACGGCTTGTCTCATTTCCTTCTTAAAATTGATCCCACCAAGTTCATGTCCAAAGTCAGCATTAATCTGACCTTCATTCAGGCTGAAATCCAGTATCCTTGTTCCTCAGAGTATCACTGCTGGTCTGGATGCAACACACAGCCTGAAACCTGCATCCCTGTGGCTCTTTCTCTTGGCTGAGATCAGAGACTCCATTCTCTTTACCTGGAATGTAAAAGAATGAATAGACTCAGGGCCATAGACTCAGGTCCATTCCTTGGGGATTGTGTGTGTGTGTGTGTGTGTGTGTGTGTGTGTGTGTGAGAGAGAGAGAGAGATACTTTATTATTTATTAATATTGTTTGAACCTAGCTTTTTTGGCTAGAAATTACATAATTCAAAAGCTTAATATAGAAGTCAAGCTTTCCTCAGAGCACTCCAGGGAAGCCGGATTACTACAAGGAATGTTAAGATCCCACCGAATACATGTTTTGGGTCATTACAGGTCTTGTTTTGGGTGCATCCTAGGTGGTGTTTTGGATTCCCAAAATTAGTTTGAATGTTTATAATCACCTGGTGATCATACATCTTAAACTCCTCTTCTTTGGAAACTACCTATTGCCTATGTGAGGCCAATGAAGTAAATGGTCTCACATCCTGGTCTGAACCCTATATAATGTAACCTCTCAAAGACTGTAGTGAGCCACACCTTTTACCAACTCTCTCTTTTGGCAAATGACCTCATAAAATTCTTTCTAATTATTTTTCAGATTGATGGTGGTAGGGTATTCTTGTGACCAATAGGGTCACTTTAGTGGGGATACAGAAAGGAAGGTATCCTTCCATTTCCTCCTAATATTGTGGTTCTTTGCCAGAAAACCATTAGAGTGCCCTTCCATAAGAGTGCCACAAAATCAAGTCACCATTGATGATTCAGACCCTTTGAAGTTGCTGACAGCTCTAGCTATACAAGCAATGGGGGCAGAGGAGGAACCTCCTTCTGATCCCAGAATGAATAGATCAATTCAGACCAGCCATATAAATGTCTACTTTCAGAATTCTCCCAGAAGCAGATTCATAGTATCTTCCACATATATGATGCCATCTGAGGAAACTAATGACGACTGTCCATGCACTAGGTGCTCATTACCCTTAAAAGATCTTCTCTTCACCTCTTCATCATCTGAATTATTGCCTGTTTTCTAAATTCCAAACTGAAATGCTAGCTCCACTACATAAATTACCAGAGTTCCCCTGGTCCATAATAACAATTCCTGTCTGATGCCACACAGTATTTTTATTAGCAACTTTCTAGTCACTAAGCATGTAATATTGCTTATCATTGTTATCTCTTTTTGTGTCTTATTTCCTTACCTTATTGTGATCATAATGAGACCAGGAACTATGTCATATTTAAACTTTGTATCTCCTGTAAAACAGTGCCAAACACTGTTTTGAATAAAAATGAATATTGTCATACTATTAAATGAAATGGAAGAAGAATAATATGAAATGCCCTAGGGTTATGAAGGAGTCACAGACGTGAACAATTATTTTTTGTTTACTGAGAAGTTTGATTAAAAATTCTTATTTTTCATTAATAATAACAGAGCTAAAGTTTAATGACTACTGTCTATTCAACTCTCATTTTAACTTTGTTTAGTTAATAAAATATGATCATTCCCCTCTATTGAGTGCCCAAAGTTACTTTCCTTTCACTTTTCGAATTGATTGTCCATAGGTTATTCATCTATGGCAAAAGTGTCTTGAATCCCACATTTTCCTATTTATGTATCTTTCTTCAGTTTATTTTTTCTGCTTTGTTGATATAATCTATCTCCTATTCCTCCTTTGCACAGCCTGAAACACAACAGGACATGGATGGTGATGATTTTCTGTGTAAGACGATTTAATTATGATCTTTTCCTTCTTGAGCCTTGCTTCAAGGGGGGAAAAAAGGGTAAGAGAAAAAAAGAACAAGGTCATAGACCAAACTAGCCCTCTGTTGCTCAGGCTGTTGCTTTACATAAAGACACAAGGTTATACTTTCTGCTTTGAGTTTGTATTTCAGGCTGAAGCATTTACTGAACAATTTGGGTATTACCCCTCATGTCATTATCATCATTGTTGTCATGGTCATGGGTCGTCGTCACCATCATCATCATCATGATCATCATGACTAGAACCCCCTATCTCCCTTTCTTTCACTCAAAATGCAGGTGCTTCTCATTGGGCCAGTACCACTCTGATAAGCACAGGAACTTTGACCTACTCTATTTCAGACCTGGACCATTTTTTCCCCTTTCTTGGGAAACCTGGTAGCCTGTGCTACTGGTAGCTTAGCATAGTAATGCTGAACTAATAAAGACTTCCACTTATCAGTCCCACTGATACCCAGAACTCTGAGGTTCAAGAGAACAACCAGCCTCTATCTTATCAGTAGTTGGGATTATAGCTGTGTGCCACCATGTTTGACGTGGCACCTTCTTTAAATATCTTCAATAGTGACACATTGTTTCCCTTAGATGTTAGATTTTTTAAAATATCCAATTATCTTGGCTATAAATTATGTCAATAATGTATGATTAGTTTACTAAAATTAAGTTTTTTTAATCACGTCTATGTATAAAAAATATAAGAAATTTAAAACTACAGGCACTCTAGAGGTCTTGTCATCTTGTTCTAACTTTTTTACAAACAAACAAAAAAAAGAGACTCAGAGTGGCTACATGAATTATGCGAGATGATAGATTTGGCCTTGAACCATAGTCTTCTGACATCAAGTTCAAGTTCTTTACACTGCCCTGGGACCATGGATGAAGTAAAAGAATATATTTCTTTATTAAAGCTAATACTTTTGATAATGGTTAAGGAGTTGTTCAAGACAAGTTTTAAAGAATGATTGACTCATGAAAATAAAAACATAGATTCCTGAGACAACTACTTAAAAAAGCTACACTTATTTGAACTCATAAATCCTGGATGCTTGCTAAAATCACTCTGTAGGCTTCTCACATTTTTCTACAACAAAGGTTTTGGTAAAGTGGGAGAATTTTGGTTTAGTTACTAAAGAGGTAACCATGAAAATATTGAGATTTAGGGTTAGGGGTGCAAGAGACCCCAAAATACCAACATACTGGGTCCCTCCAAATGAATTTGACTCAAGTCTTTTCTCAGCCCAAGAAGAGCAAAGTTTATTAAAAGTTTGCCATATTGGGTAGACTCTTAAGGAGCCTCAGAATCTGTAAGGCATATATCGGAAATTTCTATGGTGCTCTCACACCAATGGAGGCAAAATGGGGTCTTATATACAGAAAGGTTATGGGAGGAGTTTGGGGAGGGTCTTCAGGAGTCAGATGAGGTCAGACTCCAGTAATGAGTGAAGTTGCTGGAGGATACCTGGAGACAAGGATGATGGTGTGCTAGGACAATTCAAGGGTGTAACAGTTGATTTGGGTATAGATATTTTGATAGGCTCAAGAGTGAGAAGTAGATTGACAATGGAGGGCTAGGATAGTAAGAGTAAGAGATTTGGGCCTAGCTGTAATGAAAGGCTTATGGCCTCAGACAAATGTGGCATCGAATGAGAAGATTCAATCAGAGTTCAAGGGGTTTTCCCAGAGCCTGTACCTCAAAGATTCAAGGAGAGCTGAAGTGGGTTCCCAGAGCCTATAGCTCATCAGTTACTACATCTCATACTTAATAAATACATATTAATCCTACTTTTGAGCTAGATTTTTCTTGAAATAATTAAGATTGAATCCATCACTGAGCAAGGAATAAATGAATCATGATTGTTTTCATGAGCTTTATTGAATCAGGCAAGTACAAAAAATAGTTCAGTTTGAGGGGTGTTTATTCTTTATAAAGTTAATTGGTAGATGATACAGTGGATAGAGTACAGGACTCAAGTCAGGAAGACTCATCTGCTTATGTTCAAACATGGCCTCAGACACTCGCTAGCTCTCAACCTTCAGAGTTGGAAAGAAGAAAGACAAAATGAATTAGATGGTTTGCTTGTTTATGTCTCTCAAGGCAGGAGGAACATACATGCAGAGTTGCAGTCAAAAACTGAGCCCCCTTGAGGGTAAAGTTGCATAGTTTATATGCTCTGTTAACAGTGCCCTGCCTCAATCACTCCACCATATTTCACACCTGTAGAAGGAAAATACTTCTATATAGTACCACCTCCAGCTTTACCAGACCACTCCCAACCTTGGGGTCATCTAGACAAAAGAATCTATCCCTCTCCAAGTTTGAGTAGAACACAATGGGCTTCCTTTAGATTAAATTCCTTGCAAGCTGGAATGGGGGCTGACCAGGATTAGGAGAGTAGATGCATTGTCATTATCAGTAATGTTTTTCAGAATTAAAAAAAAATAATTAAAATAAGAGTTTTGGAAAAAAAGGGGGGAGCTCTGAATCTCTAAGATATTGATTATTAATAATTATTTTTCCAAATATATACACATATATAAGTGGATATATCCATTCTCTTCAGTGATATGTACACACACATGCACTCAAATCCATACCACACATATTTACAAACACATGCATAACTTTATATATCTATATATCTATATATATATATATATGTATATATCTACATATATATCTCTATATATATGTATAGTGTATGTGTGTGTGTGTGTGTGTTAGTGTGTATGTATGTGTGTCCATATAATATAAAATATAAAACAATGATGATGAAATGGATTGAAATTCATTGCCTCATTATTTTTGTCATCAAGAAATCTTTCTTACACATCCACATTAAAAACAAAAATGTGAGCTTCTAAGTAAGTAACACGAAAATATTGATTATTTGGCTAAAATTGAACCCCCTACATTTGAGACTGAGACTTTGGGGAAACAGATACTCCTTTTCTCTCAAAAAAGGTCAGTTCCTCTATTAATATTCAAATTAATGGGACATTCCAGATATTTTTAAAGGAGGGTTTGGCTCCTTATTTAATGCTCTAATATTCTCCCACATATAAGCAGAAGATTTACGGGGAGAAAAATGAGAAGAAACATAGAACAAAGATAGTAAAGTAAACAATTAGAGAAAACGTAGTAAAAGTCACAACTTGCCGTTGCTGCAGGTCTTTTCATCTTTTTACAGAAACTCATAAAGTTCACTCTATGCATAACTTGCTATTGGGTTTCAAGGATAGAAGCATCCCTTTGGTAGATACCAAAATGGATACTGTCTCTACCATGAAGGTACATACTCTAAAACTATCTTTCATTGAGTGTCTATCACTCTCCGCTTTATGTGCTATCCTCTATTTGCCCAGTTACATTGATTCTTACAAGCTACACTGTATGCTGTTAGTCTGATCTCTTCAGTGATATAATTATTATTCATTCAATAAACATTTAATCAGCACCTACTACTAGCCAGGCAGCATTGGAAGTGCTAATTATCCCTAGTTAACTTTACTTCTCCCTAGTTTAAGTGTCAGAACTTTAATTGTCTGATTCAAAGGTGTTTCCCTGAGTGAATTCTCTTGCTGTTTTTCTGCCTCACCCCTCCATCCATTGGGGGATATATGTAGTTTATTTTTTTAAAAAGTATTTGATGAAATTAATGTATAAGTACATCTGGCACATGGTTTACCTTTATTCTTTGGTTAGTTCCATTGTGGTGTGGTCATTCTTCCCTCGGAAATTTGCATATTTAAATTCTGAATTTCTAATATGGCTATATATGTATGTATGTATATATGTATACACACATATATGTACACACATGTTATATATGTATGCATATGCAGATATTATATGTGTGTATATGTATACACCCTTCTATGTAAGTATATGTGTTTGTACATATCAGCTTCCATTAAATTATCAGCTTGGAGGCATAGTTTGATTGTTTTTCAGTGTCTATAAGTGATTCTGCTCAGAAGGAGAAACCTAAACATTTTAGAATTAAAGAGAAATGACAAATACAATAATAATAAAATATTAGAATAGAAGTTAAAATTAATCAAATAAAGAAAGAATAGACATATTTTAGTAATGAAACAAGCTTTCTTGGTAAAAAATGTAATCATGTTAGGTCCTGGAATATTTCATTGTTACAAAATAGCCTCATTGAATTGGATGGCTATAATAACTCTATTGTTTCCTAAATATCCATATTCCAAGTTTGTGGTTATAGAAATATTTCACATGGTGAATAGAAGATGGGATTGAGGTGGAGAGGGGAGGGCATGAAGGTATGAGTATTAATAGATATCTCCATGAACCTTAAAGTTTACCACATGAGAGGAGAATTCAAATTGTTCTTATAAAAATAAGCAATACTTGAGAATTGCAGGAAAAAAAATTTCATTGAAACAGAACAAAGGAAGGAATGAAAGAAGGAAGGAAGGAAGGAAGGAAGAGAATGAGGGAGAAAGGGATGGAGGCAGAGGGAAGCACACACACACACACACACACACACACACACACACACACACACACATTGCCCAGTAATTAGCACCTCAGTTCCGTTTAAATATTTAACATTGGTTTGGAATTTTAAAAGTGATATTTATTTCAAAGATACAGAAAGAATAAAACAGTATATAAAAATTTTTCTCTATACCTCTAGGGAAGTAATCCCCTATGTCACCTGACTCTGGGGTGGGTGGGTAGGGGGAAGGAGAAATTAGTTTCACAGTAATCCCACCAAGTTTACTTCCAAAAAGAAGTTAGACTCCTGTACTTGTACTGTCAGGGTAGATATAACAACAAGTTTGGACTTTTGGCCTCCCAGAATCCTGACTTACATTACCAAGCCATATCAAAAACTCTACTGATTGCATATAAAATTGGGGGGAGAGGGAAGATGAAGATAAAGGCCAGAAATCCCTGGTTGATTTCTTTATTTCTTCTCTATTTTCAAATAATCTAATAGTAGTGATGGAGGGATCGAACTGCCCTCAGGGCTTTCTTCTTTATCGCACACTCAGAGTGAAGTCTTTTACCCTTAGATATATTTGTTGGGGATGAATAGGGGGAAAGCACACAAATTCTGTGTCAGGAAGAGTTTTAAAGATGAAAATAGTCTTGGCAAGACAGCCAGTGGATAAAGACTGCTTCCAACCTTGTGGTAGGTCAACACAAGGTAGCTGATCATGTACCATTTCTTCAGACTCCTGTAAGTAGTTTCCCCAGAATCTTCCCCAGAATAGACTATCCCATTTTGAGTTGTGTAGGTATCCACTAAATCCCCATTACACATAGAAAGGATGCAGACAAAGTAGCTTAGTTCCTTTTAGACTTATGAGCATGAGATGAATAGTTGGTTAAATTGTTTTTAAGCTGCAAGGATGCCAGTCAATTAGGAAATGGCTGACTAAGTTGTGGCATATGATTATGATAGAATACTACTACACTATAAGAAATGATGAACTCAATGATCTTAGAAAAAAATGGATAGATTTGCACAAAATAATGAAAAGTGAAATGAGCAAAATCAAGAGAACACTATATGCAGTTAACAGTGATATTTGTTTTAAGAATGACTTTGAGTGACTAAGTCATTTTGACTATTTTAAATTAAATATCTAAATTAACTACAAAGGACTTGTGAAGGAAGATGCTATCTGCATTCAGAAAAAGAACTGATAAATAAAAGTATGTATAGAATGATTTTACATATACATATACACATACATACATGCAATGCAGGTTACTGGGAACCCCAAAATGTAAGGGTACAAGGCAAGTCTGCCTGGAAAGAATTCAAGGACTCAGCTCATCTTCTGGTCAAAGCAGCAGGGTTTATTCCTAATGAATTTGTGCCTAGATGGGGGTGAGATTGATGCTTATACACAAAAAAGGAACAGTGAAAAGATCTCCCTGGAGTTAAGGAGTAGTAAATAGCCTCAGGTGGGCAAGGTGGAGAGAGTGAAAGGAGTTAAGTGGTCTAGGGTAGTTGGAAAAGCCACAGTGAAAGGACTAGTGAATATCTACCTGGGCTGGGCTGGGCCAGATGCATTCAGGAGAGAAGGCAGGGATCTCTCTGGGCTATGGAATGTAGGAGAAAGTTCAGGAACTGGGCTGCTGAAATATATGGGAAGATTCAGGATCCAGGTGCCATCACCCCATTACATAATACAAATTGTGTCTAATGGTAGCCATCACTAGGGTAGGGGTGAAGGGGAAGAAAAGAAAAATAAATTTATATAATACCTTTATTATCTATTTAAAATAATAGCAAGTTGTACATAATAAATTTGCAGTTCACATATGATTATATTATTAGGAAATGCTTGTTTTATTCCAGAAAACAAAAAAAACAAAACAAAACGTATTTTTAAAGAGTTTATATAAATAACAACAAAGAATAGACTTCAGTGGGTCAAAAACTCATCCTATTATTTTTTTAAGCTAGGTGTAAAAAGGGATAAGGTTGAAAATAAGCATCTTTTCAGCATTTATTCTTTGATTCAACAAGGTTTTGTTAAGCAATTCCCAAACAGCAAAGTTAAATAGAATTTAAAAGAGAATCTAAAATCTCTATGACAAATACAATCAAAGTTTTGTTTGCAACTTTATATTAGATGCAAAGTTGCCATCTTCCTGTCTAATACTTAAAAAATTAAAAATTATCATATAAATCCCATTAGCAACTGTCGCACTCCCCTCACTTCCTCTAAACAGGTCTATTTATTGTTCTCTGAACTTGGCATTCTATTACCCACCTCTGTTATTTTTCCCCAATTTGTTGACAATACATATCAGTCACTGACTCCTCACTTCCCACTTTTAAATGCACTTGCTCTTCATCTTTACATCTTAGAAGCTGACTTCCTTCAAGGTTCAGATCATACGCCACATTAGATTAGGAAACTTTTTTTTTATGACACTCCCTTTTTCTTGTTTTTTATTCTTATTTTTATCTTATTAAATTTGTTTATCTACTTTTAGTTTACAACATTCAGTTCCACAATCCCTAGAGTTTCAAATTTTCTGCCTTCTGCCCCCATGGTGGCATGCAATCCAATATAGGCTCTACAAAGAGTCGTAAAGGAGAATTATAAACAATGAAGTGAACAATGAGAAAGAAGGAATAAAACAAACCAAAGCACGAGAGAGAGAGAGAGAGAGAAAGAGAGAGAGAGAGAGAGAACAATTACTTTGCTTCCATCTGCATTCAAATTCCCTAGGACTTTTCTCTGGATGTGGATATCCTTTACATCATGAGTCTTTTGGAGTTGTCTTATAACCTTGCATTGCTGAGAGGAGCCCAGTCTATCGAAGTTAGTTATCACACATATGATGTGTCTGTAATTGTGTACAAAAATTGTGTTCTGCTCTCCTTACTTACCATCAGATCATATAAGTCTCTCCAGGATATTATGATGTCTGTCTGTTCCTCATTTCTTATAGCACAATAGTATTCCATTACATTTATATACTGTAACTTATTTAGCTATTCCTCAAATGATCGGCATCCCCTTCATTTCCAATTTTTTGTGACCACAAAAAGAGGTGCTAAAAATATTTTTGTGCAAATGGGTCTTCCTCCCACTTCTATGATCTCTTTAGGACATAGCCCTACAAGTGGTATTGCTGGGTCAAAGGGTATGCACTTTTTTTATAGCCCTTTGGGCATAGTTCCAAATTGCTCTCCAGAATGGTTGGATCAGTTCACAACTCCACCAACAATGCATTAGTGTTCCTATTTTTCCACATCCTCTCCAGCATTTGTCATTTTCCTGTTTTGTCATCTTAGCCAATCTAGCTGGTGAAATGTGGTACCTCAAAGTTGTTTTGATTTGCATTTCTTGAATCAAGAGTGATTTAGACCATTTTTTCATATGCTTTTAGATATCTTTAATTTCTATCTCTGAAAATTGCCTGTCCATATCCTTTGCCCATTTATCAATTGGGGAATGACTTGTATACTTATAAATTTGACTTAATTCCCTGTATATTTCAGAAATGAGGCCTCTATCAGAGACAGTGGTTATAAATCTTTTTTCCCAATTTCCTATTTCCCTCTTAATATTGGTTACATTCGCTTTGTTTGTACAGAAACTTTTCAATTTGATGTCATCATCATTAACCATTTTGCATTTTGTAAAGCTCTCTATCTCTTGTTTGGTCATAAATTCCTCCCTTCTCCATAAATCTGACAAGTAAACTATTCCTTGCTCTCCCAGATTGCTTACAGTCTCAGTCTTTCTATCTAGATCATTCAACTATTTACACTTTATTTTGGTATAAGTTGTCAGATAGTGGTCTATTCCCAGTTTTATCAAATAGTGAATTCTCATCCTTTGGGTTTGTCAAACTGTAGATTACTACAGTCATTGACTGCTGGACACTGTCTTATTCTTAATGCTCTCTTTACCTTCAGATCATCATGTATTCACCTATGGATTTAAAAGATTCAAAAGCAATAGAATGGAAAATTCTTGAGGCTAATTTGTACTTTGTCTAGCACATTCCTTGCAAATAATGCATGCTTTAAAATACTGATTAGGTTGAATTGGATAAAACACAAATTCTAGAATCAGATTTACATTAAAAACAAACTTTAAAGTCAAAATGTATTCAGTAGGTAGGTGGGTCAATTTGAATTGCATTAGCTGATTGTTTATGAATATATGTTGGAGATCAATGTTTGTCTCAGATGGAATGCCTACAAAAGCTGCCAGCTTCTCTCAGTTTGAATAGCTAGACACTCACATGGGGGAAAAAATAGTCTTTTACATTGGGAAATAGTACCAGTTGACACAGTAGATAGAACATTTGATTTGTAGGTAGAAAGACATGAGTTCTAATTGTCTTTCAGACAATAACTAATTGAACGATTATGAATATGACAGGAATCACTTAGCCCCAGGTTTTTCATCTATAAAACAAAGGGCATGGACTCCATATCCTTTAATGGTCCCTTTCTGCTTTAAATGTCTGATTCTATGATCTAAGAGGAAAGCAAATTCGAGATGTGAGCCAAAAGGAAAAGCAAAGAGTGTAGGTCATAGTGAAGAAAGAAACTTAGGAAAGCATGCTACCCTTTGCCTTATTTAATGTGAAGATCTATATAGTTCTACTTAATATAACCTGATGTTCCCCCCAAGATTACACATCCATGACCTAAACTAAGAACAACAGTAGGGATATAAATTGATATGCTATCACAATAGAATCTATGCAATTTGCATTTTATGAAATATTATCTATGTACAAGTGTGTACATAAATACACACATATGTATATACAAATATGTATTTATATCTGTATACACACATTTATGTCTACATATATACATACCTTTCTATGAACATATATACATATACAAACATGTGTATGTATGTGTACATAGAATTTTCTAGCACAGACTTTCTCTAGCCCACTTTTTCAATACAAGCCTTACATATACCAAGGCTCCTTAAGAGTCTACTCATTATGGCGAACTTTTAATAAACTTTACATTTCTTTGGCTGAGAGAAGACTTGAGTTGAATTCATTTAGCAGGATCTGGTGTGTTGGTATTTTGGGGTCTTGAGCACCCCTAACCCTAGACCTCATTTTATGATGACCTCTTCATTTTTATTGTTCCCTGACCAGGAAACACTTCTAAACTCAAGCTTTTCTCTATCTGGGACTGGACGATATATAAGCTTCTCTCTTTTCCCTATTCCCTTCTTACTCTCCAAGTATGTTGGAGATGTTTGTTTGTGTGTGTGTGTGTGTGTGTGTGTGTGTGTGTGTGTGTGTGTGTTTTGTGTTTTTTGTGCCTGACCTCTCAGGTCCCTGAGCCTGTACCTCATCACTATAGATCTCTTGACTTTATAACAACACTGGAGGAATTCATCCATAACCTTGTTTATGTATTGTGGTTTATTCATCTTTTTTTGCATGGGGAGGGGAGAGATAGGAGTGATAAATATAATGAAAATAATAAAAACTGATATTTACATTGCAGTTTAATATCTACAAAGAATTAGCATGTTATCCCATCTGATTCTCACAATGACCATGTAAGATCAGCACTATCAATATCTCCATTGTACAGATGAAGAATTTAAGGTTGAGAGTAATTAAGTAAATGCCTCAATGTTACACAGCTTAGTAAGTTTCTGAGGCAAGATTTGAATTAAGTTTTCCTAACTCCTGATGGGGTATAGGCTCTGGGAACCCCTTTGAGCTCTCCTGAATTTTCCCACTTAATCTGATTTTGTCATGCCCAAATCTCTTACCCTTAATCTAGTCTAGCCCTCCAGTGTTTGTTATCTCCAGATTAAATCTGACTACTTCTAAACCTCGATCCTATCAAAATCCCATTTTCTTGGTTCCTAGGAAACTGACCTCTAGTCACCCCAGGCCCATCAAGATCCTCCTTAGACTCCTCTTCAATATCCTCCATGGATCTCTCCTCTAGTTACCCCAGACTACTTGACCTTCCCCATTTTCTTTCTGCATATAAGATCCATCTGGCCTACATGAAGGGGCTCATAATGAATCTAGCTCAGATTCAGTATAACTCAGATTCAGTCTAGCTCAGATTCATTCTGGCCTGTTTTATCAATAAAAGTTTTACAAATGTTCAAATTCCTTAAGAACCTGCCCAATGTGGCAAATCTTTAATATGCTTTGCTTTACTTTGACTGAAAGAAAGTTTGGGTTGACTTTATTTGCATTGGACCTGTTGGTATTTTGGGATCCTAAGCACCACTTAACCTAAACCTCGACACTCCCAAGTCCAATGCTCTTTTCTTCCATTCTTTTTGGACATCTGTTAAATTCTTATTTTTTTTTTGTGCTTGTAACATGCTTTTGTCAGCTATGTGTCTCCACATTAATGATTGAAATTGAGATGGTTCTCAATTCTAATTCTTCAAGGCATTGAAATTCAATATTCTGAAATCTGACAGCATTACCTGAAGACTATTTTATTTGGTTTGCTTTTATTTTGTTTTAGTCCTTTGATTTACCTAGTTCTACCAATGAATGCCAACTTGCAAGAACTCTCCAAGTCATAGTCTTGTTGCTGTTATTTTCCCCCAAACCCTGAGGGCTTCAGTGATTTTCCTAGCATCATATGGCCAGAGTGTGAGAGAGAGGCAGATTGAAAATGTCCCACTATCTACTACCCTACATTCCTTTTCAATTATAGAATGAAGATACTAAAAATAAGAAAAAAAATTTGCTTTAAGAAGAATCTTAGGGCCATTCAAAGCAAAGTCCAATTTAGTTTAGCATTGTTTGTGAACTTTTTTCTTTCCCTTTTGTGACCCATATCATTGTAGATGTCAAATTGGAATGGATCTTAGGGATTACCTACTCCAAAACTTTGCTTTTATGTATGAGAGAATTGAACCCCCGGATAGGAAATTACTTGCTCAAACTTACTGAGCTAGTGAATAAAAGAATGCAATAAGAATCCAACTTTCTTACCTCCTCAGTCAGGATTCTTTCTAATATATGACATTACTCTGTGCCAAATTATTTTGAATGATTATAGGATCACCTAGGGATTTTATAATGTCTTTGGTTTTGCTAAAATTAGCCATCCAAAAAAAGCCTTTTAGATAATATATAAAAGTTGTTTGTGGGACAAGGATCAATCATTAGAAAATAAATTAACAGACCCTGCTCTCAAGGAACTCACAGGCTAATGAGGGGAAAACAAGCAAATAACTAAGTACAAGCATGATCTAGAGAAGATAAATTGGAGGTTGTCTATATCATGAAGAGACTAGTATTAAGAGGGATCAGCAGTGCCTTCTAATAGGTTAAATTTTATCTGGGACTCAAGAAGCCTGGAGGTAGAGATAAGGGTGAAGAGAATTCCAAATGTAAGGATAGCCAGTAAAAATGCCCTAAGTTTGAAGATGGAGTGTTTGGTGGAAGAAATGGCCAAGAGTTCAGTGTCACTGGATTGCAGATTACATGTGGCTAGAAGGGAGGAATGGGGTAGGGAAAAAACATTTATAAGGACCTTCTATGGGCAGTGGCTAAATGCTTTCCAGAAATAATCCATTTAGATCTCACAACAACTTTGCAAGATAGGTGCTACTAATATTGCCATTTTACAATTGAGGAAACTGAGACAAACACATGAAATGGTTTAATCACAGTCATACAGTTAGTGTCTGAGGTCAGATTTAAACTCAGGTTTTCTTGACTCAAGGGTCGGTGCTCTATCCACTGTGTCAATGACTGTCTCTGTTGGGGAAGATGGTGAGGCATATAAGGTACCACACAGGAAAAGCTCAGACTATTCTCTTTTGATCCTCTTGGATGCAACTATATCAGGGAGAGAAAAGGAAGTAAAGATGAATTTTTAGTTTTCCAGAGAGGTCTGGAGAGAGAGGAAGGAGCTAAGTCATCAAGGGCTTTGTATGCTCCACTGAGGATATTTTATCCTCAAAGTGATAGGGAGTCACTGAAATTCATTGACTAGTAGGACGACATGGTCAGATCTGTACTTAGGAAGATTAATTTGACAGCTTAGTGTATGATAGACTGAAGTTGAGAGATACTTGAGGCAGAGAAAACAAACAGCAAAACACTGGATCTTAGCTAGGACTTGAAGGAAACCAGAATATATAGGAGATGGAAATGAGGAGGAAGAAAATTCCAGCCCTGGATGAATGACAGCCAATAAAAGCATCCTAATTTGGAAGATAGGTTATCTTATTTGATGAAAAAAAAAGGAGGTTAGTATCACTAGGTCATGGAATATGCCGGTGTGAAGAGGGTGGACAAAGACTTAAAATCTGTGTGTTGTTGAGGGCAGTCTGTGAAGGACTTTGGATGTCAAGCAGAGTCATTACTAGTGCAGGAATTAACTCTATAAAAGATGGCTTGTGATTGAGGGAGAAGGATTTGATCTTGGAAAACTAATCAACCCCTCATCCCAGGCCTTGATTTGTCTTGGCATGGCAAATCTCAAAAATTCAGAGAACATCAGAGAGTTAGAATGGGTCCCAAAAGCCATATGGTTTAATCTGTATCTGAAACAAAATCCTTTTTACAAGCTCCTCCAGCCTGAGGTTTCCCTCCTCTCCAGGATAGTATCTAAGGAAGAGCAACTCATCACTACTATAGGCAATTCATTTCATTTTTACATAACTTTAGTGGAAAATTATTACCAATGTCCAAATTGGACTACCAAGTCCCCTTAATCTTTCCATATCTGGCCTCTCAAGTCAAGGAGAATACACCTAATCATTATTACATGGAACAGCAGCCCTTCATATTCTTGAATGCAACCATCAAGGCCCCTTTAAGTCTATTTTACCCCTGGCTAAAAAAGAAAAAAAGAACTTTTAGTTTTTGGTTACTTCATTTGATTCTGATTCTGGTCCTCTTACAATTCAGCTCCCTTTCTTCTGGACACAATCCAGGTTATCAATGTTCCTGTTAAAATGTACCTTGGAGATTTGAGCACCATATCACAATTGTAGTGGGATCAAGGTAGGTCGTCACCTTTATTAAGCTGGACGTTTAGGCCCTTCTTAATGTAACCTTAAATCCCTTGAGTATTTTCGACTGCTCTAATGCACCATTGTCTCATTCTGAGTTATAATCCAGAAAAATTCCCTGAGAAGGTGATAGTGAGGTAACAGGTAATTATCTCCCAAGGAAGCCAAACAAGGGAAAACTGCAGAAGAAGCCTACTGCATACTGAAGAGATGAAACATATTGCTTCGAAGTGGCACATGTCATTGGGGAAGTAGATATTACTCTTGATTATTGCTGGCCTGTTTGAATACCAAGAGGTAGGGAAAATGGACCTAAATCTATATTAACTGTTGAGCAATTTCTCATTTTTCTAGCTCTTTGTGATATGAGCTTGTGAGTGAGAATAGACAAGATTGTCCAGGAGGGAGAATTTGGAGGGTGAAGCTTGAGAGAATTACTAAGTGGCAATAAAAAGTACTTTAGGAGGTAACTATGGCCTTTCTTGTTATAAGTATTCTACAAAGATGAAAAAAACCGCTGGTAGGCTTTGAGATATGAAGATCTGGTATAGTGTGTTCTTCAGGTGTGCAAAGATATTTCATGTGCATAAAACACAAATTGTTTGCTTTCTCTAGGACCTGAAACTGCTTTTCTTTTGGCCTCCTCTATAGCATAATATCTTGTGTGTGTGTGTGTGTGTGTGTGTGTGTGTGCGTGTGTGTGTGTATCTTTGAAGCAAAATAATAAAGAGATTTTGATTTGTCATTTCTACAATTGAGTTAATATGGCATTAAATGAGATAATGTTTGTAGAGCTATTATCAATCTGTCAGTCAACATTTTTTGAGCACTTTTATGTGCCAGGTGCTGTAAAAATCATTGAAGATAAAAATGCAAAAACAAAAGACATTTCCTTCTATAAAAGGAGGCTGAAAAGCACATGTTGGGGGAAGGGGGCAGATGGAACCTACTTCAGGAACATCGTGGCAAAGTCAGAAGTCTCAAAGTAGTGCAGTGGGGTGAGAAAATAGAAATGAGGTGCTTAATAAATACTGGTTTATTTCCTTCCTTTAATCTAAATTTCTTTGACTTTACTTTTCATCCAGTCACAATCCTTTTGTAACAATCATAGAATCATAAATCTATAGTTAGCCAGCATGTTAGACGTCATCTTCTCAAGCAATTTCATTGTACAAATGAGAAAAATGAGGCAAGCCCAAGGAGGTTAGGAGACTTACCCAAGATCACACATTTA
>CM053580.1:21005196-21034895 GCA_028627135.1 Pseudochirops cupreus
GTGCACTACTATTTCCAACACACCTGCTCTCCCCATCCTGATAAGTAAAGGCAATTGAAATTGTTCCATCCTCTCCATGGCAGAAACAAAGAAAGAAAGAAACATTAAAAGGGGAGACAGCACCCGATGAAACTGTAGGGCAAAGAAGAATGGACCCAATTAACATGGCTTGATAACCAAGTTTGCCCTTATCTCTCACAGACAGGGAAACCTTCTAATACAGGTCCTGAAATAACAAGTCAGGATGACTTCTCATACCTTATCTAGGTCATTAATGAGTCAGAGGTATTTCCAGTTGTTTTAGTATCAGTTTAGGATGTTCCTTTTCATTAATTGGTTAGCTTTACTGGGGCTGGTTTGTAAAGAAATTTTGTTGCAAACTTTCATGTTCAAAAATTTTCTTTGCTGTGAAAAATCCTAACCAGGATGAATCAAATAAGACTTTATTTCCAGGCTATCTGAAAGAAGAGAGGTTGTAGTGCCTACTGTTCATCAGCAACTTTACAAGAATAATCAGTTAAAGTTCTATAATGCCTCCTCTGCTTTCATCCCTCAACTTACACTTGCTTTTGGGGTTGGGTTTCCAGGAGATAGCTACTACTCCTAGGTTCTAAGATATTGTTTTTAAACCTCTACTTCTGTGACTATATCCAAGGAGCCCCCACTGGTGTACTTCCATTTAAAAATCTATCAGTAGGGGCAGCTATTTGGCACAGTGACTAGTGTACTGACCCTGGAGTCAGGAGGACATGAGTTCAAATCTAGCCTCAGACACTTAACACTTACTAGCTGCGTGACTTCAGGCATGTCACTTAACCCCAATTGCCTTGGCTTTCCTATCAGTAGGCATGATTACTTCTCATTAAAAGATATTTTCTGAGAGAGCAGGAGAAAACAAAAGCAACAAAAATATTTCAACATATACCTGGGAAATCCACTGCTACAAATGTACAAAATATTAATGGAAAAAGTGCATATGAAATAAGTTTAGTTATAGCGAGACACCGATACTCAAGTCTTCTCACTCTGATAATACTGCTTAAAACGCCTAGTCCTTTCTTTCTTGTGAAATCTCCACAAAATTTCCTCCCGGGTTCAAACTTTCTGCTGGATTGGACACCATGGGGCTGTTCCTCTCTACAGTGCCATTTCTGCCTCACATGTGTTTTAAATTCACTCAAACTGACTTTCCAATTACTAGGTTCATGTTTCTATCTGGATGAGTAACTCTGCTGCTAGGGTCTATGTCCAGTGGTGAGGTATGGTGAGAGGGAAATGAATCTCCCAATCATCAATTATTTATCCACTTTTGGAGGGATGACCTTTTACTCTCTCCTGGTTTCTGGACTTAGACTGGGACTATCTCTTCAATTTTTTCTGAAATTTTATTTTAAGGATAATGGTAGTGGTGGTTGGGGGAAGAGATGCTTAACTTCTATCCATTTGGGAGCTTCCCTTTCTAATGTAATCAAGAAATTCCTATTTCCTAAACACTTTGTTATTTGTGGTTATTTCAACCAAAGTGTTTGAAAAATGAGGATATCTCCTAGAGTAAAAACAAAAACAAAACCAAAAAAAACTGTTTTTCTTCTCCCTGTGGCAGGTCCTTCTCTCCTCTCTATTAAGAAAAGAAAAGGTTTCAGGGAAAGGTTCAAGATTTTTTTTCCCCAATAGACATGCTCGTTTCAGACATTAAGGAGACGTTGTGGGCAATAGTACATACTGGGGAAAGTGATGATGGCACAAGCATGGAAACTAACTCAATTTAGTTAGGAGAGAGTGTATTCAAAGAACACATGAGATAAGTTTAAAAATCAGAACAGATAAAAGGCCCTGTAAAGTGCCTTGAAGGCAAGGCTAAGGTGATTGTGCTTTTTTGTTTAGACAATGAGTATCATTACAATTTTTAAAAAATGAGGTATAGCCACATTCAGATAATTGTCATAACTACTAACCTTATGGGGTAAGGATGAGTGCTAACTGGGGGTCATGAGAAAAACGAAATCATATGAAGGATAACAAACATTACAGTGACAAAAACTAAACAAATATTACAGCCCTTGATATTTCAAAATGTGGGGCATTAAGTGATAAAGAATGCAAAAGGAAGTCAATCGACAAACATTCAGCATGACTTAAGTGGGTCTTGTACACAGAGAGAGTACAAAAAAAAAGCCATTTCTGCCCTAAAAATAGAGCCTTCCTTAAAAATATAAGCGGCATTTAAAATCATGAACGGTCATCCTTTGTAATTAGAATGAACTAGAAATCTTGCCTGTAAGATCAGGGGTGAAATCAAAATGTCCATTGTCACCATTATTTTGCAGTATTATACTAAAATTGCTAGCTCAAGCAATAAGACAAGAAAAATCAATTAAAGAAATAAGAACAGGTGATGAGGAAATAAAATTATCACCCTTTGGTAAGAACCCAAGAGAATCGACTAGGGGAAACAATGAACAAATTTAGCAAAATTGTAGAATTTCTAATAAAGTCATACAAATCATCAGTTTTTCTATAAATCATCAACAAAACGCAGTGGGAAGAGATGAAAAAAATCATTTAAAATAACTGCATAATAGGGATCTACCTGCCAAGACAAACCCAGAGAATTAATAAACACAACTCCAAAATACTTCATGAAAATAAAGAAAGACCTACATAATTGGAAAGACATTCTTTGCTCATGGGTAGGCCAAGCCAACATAATAAAAATGAAAATTCTTTTTAATTGATTCACTTATTCAATGTCCATCCAATCCAAACTACCAAAGAATTAATTTATAAACATAGAGAAAATTAACAAAATTCATATAGTAGGCCAAACATCTAGAATATCAAGGGACTCTATTAAAAAAAAAAAAGGAAGGAAGGCAGTCTAGCAGTACCAGGTTTCAAACCATATTGCAAAACACTACTTTTCAAAACAATCTGGTATTGGCTAAGAAATAGAGTGGTGGATCAGTGGAATAGATCAGGTACACAATACACAATAGTAAATGACCATAAATATCTCATGTTTGGTAAAACCCTAATAAAAAGTATTTGACAAGAACTACAGGGAAAACTAGAAAACAGTTTGGCAGAAACTAGATGTAGACCAACATCTCACACAATATATCAAGATATAATTAAAAAGGCATGTGAGTTAAACATAAAGGGTGATATCAACTAATTAGAGAAATACGGAAAAATTTACATGTAAAATCTATGAACAAACAAGAGGGAGGAACACAGGAAGTATAAGGGATAATTTTGATTACATTAAGGAAAAATGTTTTTGTGCAAGTGTAGTGAAAATTAGAAGGAAAGTTGAAAGCTATGAGGACAAAAGACCAACAAATTTCATCGATAAAGACTTCGTTTCTCAAATAGAGAGAATACTGAGACAAATTAATAAAAAAGAAACATTGAAAAAAATCAAAACTATCTTTGTTATTCTTCAGCCATCTGTTGTATCTTAACTTTGTCACCTCATATGGGGTTTTCTTGGCAAATATACTGGAGTGGTTTGTCATTTTCTTCTCTAGTTCATTTTACAGATGAATAACTGAGTCAAACAGGGTTGAGTGACTTGCCTTTTGTTACACAGCCAGTAAGCGTGTGAGGATAGATTTGAATTCAGGAACATAAGAAAGAGCTTAGCTTAGGCATATCATTTCTAAAGAGGCCTCACTTCTATGGGATTTTCTGGACTAATTTCTCTATAATGCCCCCAGATCAGATACTTCCTCCTTCCCTCTCTCTTTCAGGTTCATTTTTTGTTTAGTCTATCTCCATTAGATTGCAAAATCTTTGAGAGCAGATACTTTTTTTTTTTGTATCCCTAGCACTCAATTCAATGGCTAGCCTACAGGATGTACTAAAAAATGTTGATTGAACATTAACTACACAGAATCTTTCCTTCTTCACCACCACTGATAATGTGTAAGATTTTTGTTTTGTTTTATCTTCACATCTCAGCAATTTAGAGTATATAGCTTCCACTTAATAAATGCTTTGGTAATTCAATTGATATTATAATAGCATCCTGCTTTCTGATTGCTGTAGCTACTGACACAAATTCATAGATGTAGAGATTGTGTGAGCAATGAAAACTTTAGAGGGAGTGTATAATTTTACAATGAAGCAAAATGAGTGGAGAGAGAGAGAGAGAGAGAGAGAGAGAGAGAGAGAGAGAGAGAGAGAGAATGGGTGTGTGTGTATACTGGAGTATAAGTGACTTTGACAAGGTCATATAGCTAGTTGTATAGCTGGGAGCAGTAATAAGGTTTTCTGACTCTTTAGTTTTAGTGACTCCTACTTTGTACCTTCCAAATCAATGAAAGCAAAATTCTAAATTAAATGACAATAATTTAATTATAATGCAACATATACATTCTTTTGAAAATCTGTTCTTAACTGTCAGACAGATTGGTAAGTAATACTGAGACTTTAGATATGGAAATCTTCATTTTGGTAGCCCCACTCAATGTACATTTTCTGCAAAATGTTGTTGTTAAAATAAATCATAATGGATAAAAACAACTGGCACCTCCCTATGCTTGTTTTTCCTTTCTATGTGTTTAATACAGTTTCACATGTTTAATTTTAAAGCACCTACACTTTTGTTTGTATGCCTCACCCTCCTTCCTCCAAGACAGTTATACCTTATAACACAGCCCTACATTTCTGCAAAGAAGTAAGAGTGGCTTCTTTCCCATATATCTTTGAGGAAAAGCTTGATCATTATAATTTTATAACTTCCCATTTTTATTGTTTTGTGTCGTGTTTCTTTTGCCCTAGCCATTATTTTCCTTATTCTGTTTAATTCCATGGGCATTCTATGCTTCTCTGTATTCCTCTCCTTCACTTTTAGCTTTATCTTAAAACTTGAAAATCAATAAGGCACCTCTCAAGCAAAACACTAAATTATGTTTGACAGTCTAAGGAGAAGACTGATACTGCATTTTCGCTGACAATTAGACAACTAGCAAAAAAAAAATTTTCATTTTTTTCCCTCTGAGAGCTTGTGCCTATGCCTCCCATTACACAAGGCAATGTGAAAGAAAAAATTAAAATTTTCAATAATTACTAATATCAAAGCCCCATATATACTAATAAATCAAATAATAGGATGTTTTCCTGTCATTAGCAATATTAATAATATCCTTTGAAATACTTTAGACCCCCAAACCGGTAATTTTATCATATCAATTGAAAATAAATATATCAAATATATGATTTTTTATGTAAGAATACTTATAATTAGCAAAAATATGTCTAATAATTATATTGTGAAATATCGAACAAAACACTAAGATAATTGAAATATCTAAATCCTAAAGAAGAAATCATCTTCCAAATTAGCACATCATCATATACTTTACTTTTTTTTTGAAGGGCAATTGGGGTTAAGTGACTTGCCCAACATCACGTGGCTAGTAAGTGTTAAGTGTCTGAGGCCAGATTTGAACTCACATCCTCCTGACTACAGGGCTGGTGCTCTATTCACTGCACCATCTAGCTGCCCCAATCATATACTTTAGAAAATGAATTTAACAAATATTAGAATACCAATATCCTAATACTCATACTATTAAAGGGAAAAAACAAAAAGTTTGGCAAGCATTTGGCAAAAACACATTAGCAATTAATGAAATGCTACATTTTAAAGCAATATTTATAAGTAGCAAAAATTCTATTGATATACTTTAAAAGAAAAAAGTTTATGATCACTATCAATTTCCTATACACACACATACAAAGAGTCATTATTCTTCTATCAGATTAAAAAAAATGTAGTGCTATAATGTTATCATTAGTTTAATACCATTAGTTTTGTGATTCTAGGAAGAATCTTTATGTTTTAAAATGATATAATGAAATTGTAAATGTGCCTAAAACTTTTGAGAATGTTAGGAATCCCATTGGCAAATTTCAATAAGCCATATTTCCTCCCCTATGGAAAGATCTAAATTTTAGAACTTGGGAAAAATTGAATTGCTATAGTCTCTATCATTATCAAAATTGTTATACATTCATTCACACAGATAATTTTAAACAATAGAAAAATGATACAGATTATCACTATCTCATGTCTCTCTTCCTTAGCAGATCCATACACATAGTTTTAATATATTTTAGGAGAAAAATGGCCGTCTCATTGACAAAGACTACCTACTAAGGAGCAGAGACGTGAGAAGGTTATGATCTGTGTTAATGGGGTTGGGGGGAATCACATTTTTTTCATATATATGTATGTACAACTATATACATGTATTCATATATATACCTACACATATGCATATATGTATATGTATATGTTTACTATCAGACGAGTTGTAAAGGAACATCCTGGTTCTAGGAAAGAAACTTCAACCAGTTCCCTTATTTGAATACTTCACTTCATTAATCTAAGCCACAATATCTTAACTTTATAATAGATATTAACCAGATGATCTTGAAGGTGCTTTCTAGCTTTGAGACTCTATATCTATTGTAACAATAATTGAAAAGCATAAGGTATATTATATATTTTAATACATGTAATTTTTCCAGCTTCCTTGTAAGGTATGATAAGAAATTGTAACTTTCTGAATGTACAGGTAGACATCTAGATGGTACAAGGGATAAAGTGTGAGGCTTGGAGTCAGGAAAACTTATCTTGCTAAGTTAAAATCTAGCCTCAGACACTAACTAGCTGTGTGACCCTGGGCAAGTCACTTATTCCCTTTTGCTTCAGTTCCTCATATGTAAAATAAGCTGGGGAAGGAAATGGCAAACCACTTCAGTATCCAGTATCTTTGCCAAAACAAAACAAAACAAAAGACCTAAATTGGGTCAGAAAGAGTCAAACAGAACTGAAAATGACTGAACAAAAATGGTGTTTGCACAATTAATAAATGGCAGAGCCAGAGTCAAATCTATTCACTGTTCCAAGGCTAGATAATTAGTATTTATTTTCACCATGCTTAAGAAGCAGCCTACAATATGGCAGATTGACATCATGGAGTTACCTCTATCTAGGCAGGATAGATGCTGTCCCTTCCATTAAAATATATGATCCTTTAGAGGAGGGATTTTTTAAAATTCTCCCTTTGTATTCCTAGAGCTTTGTAAATTACAAGAAATATACTAATGATATAGTTTCTTTTTTTTTTTTTTTTGCTTTTTAGAGGGGGAAGGTGGGCGATTGGGGTTAAGTGACTTGTCCAAGGTCACACAGCTAGTAAGTGTTAAGTCTCTGAGGCCGGATTTGAACTCAGTTTCTCCTGACTCCCAGACTGGTGCTCTATTCGCTGCACCCCTTACCCGCCAAGACATTATGGTTTCAATGTCATACAAATAGCAGCAGCAAATATGAAAAATGAAGACAATATCCTGGCTTTCAAGCAACTTAAAAGTCTAGTGGTGAAGAGAGAATGTACATCAACACAGGAAATAGTCAAGGAGTCAAGGATCCTTCAAATCAGTTCATCAATGATTTTATGTTTTCATTAGTTCTAAACAGAGGTAAAGAGCTAATGAGACTCATGTGGGGTTAATCAGAAGGAGGTCCACTGCAAGTGTATTATTAATGAATTGCTAAATAATCAAGGATTTGTTTAACTCATTTGAACACTAGGTTTTGTAACTTTCTACTCATATTTACTCTGGTATCTTTAGATTTGATAAGGCTCCTGCATGAATACAGCAGCTGAAGATGCTCTTATTTCCCACTTACCCAGGTTAGCCCCAGGTCTATTGAAGGAAGTACAGCAAAGGATGTGTTGACAGCCTTAATCAAGACATGTGCCTGCTCTCTTCCTGAATATCTCCATGTCGGAAAAATAGAATTCAAATGGAAATTTTACTTTTGAAGGGGAAAGTCTTTCCTGGAGCCTTTGCCAAGCTCTCTGGAAACAGACTGATGATGTGTGCCAGCCCAGTAGAGATTATGTGAGGAAGGAAGATCGCAAATCAGTTCTTCAGATATCCTAGTCTCATGCCATTTGAAGGGCTGATATCTGAGGGTCAGAACCTTGAATAAGACTCTGTAGTGAATTGGCAGCTGCTTGAAAATCCAGGGCCAGCCTCTTTGGCCTGTGGCTTATCTTTTCCCTCTGATGAAAGAGACTGGAGAGAATGTGTTGCTTATTGATGTCAGGGATGCTGTTTTTTTTCGTTTGTGTGTCTAACACTGGAAAAAGCAAATGTTTCTCTATGTGCAAAATGTAGAATAAGAAATTCAGCCTATCACTTTAGTATGTTCCACATATGATGCCTTTTTACGATAAACCCATTATTATTTTCTTTTAAAAATTATAGTATCATGCTAATACATTCTTCTAACATTAAATGTCTAGTGAAGACAAATGTAGGATTTTTCCAGCAAATTAATTTCCATTGTTATTAAAAATAACATTTGAGTCAGGGAATATTAGTAGAAAGGTTTCTTTGAAAGGACTTGCTCACATTAAACTTTAAATTCCTTGTCTCATTCCCGGATTTTTAGTAATCATCCATTGTGCATAAAATAAGCATTTATTAAAGGCTCAAGGTACTTCCTTTCAGAAATCAAACAAAAAACCAACAGTAAGAACAATAAAACATAATCCTATTTTCCTAGAGATCACATCAGGCCATAAATCATATATCATACCACCTCAGTCTCAGAAGAATAAGAATTTAAGGTGACTCTCATTCTGGGAAATTTTATAATCTGCCTTCCATACGTTGAACAGCATATTTCTATTCCCCTCCCCCATATTAAATCTTAATTTTCCTTCAAGGATTCTGTCAAGTCACCTCTTCACGGGGTCTTCACCCTTTTTAAAATGTCATTTTCCTGACTATAGAGACTGCTTCTCTGTATCATCATACAATATCATAGTGCCTTCTTCATAGAGGATGCTATCTAGAGTGAACAAGTAATGTCTTGAACTTAGTATGCCCTTCACAGAATTTTCCATTAACTGCAGTGTTTTAAATAGGACCAACTTGATTGTATGTTTTAAAAGACAGAAAAAAATATATATATATTTATAGATATAGATATTATATATATATGTATATATATATATATATATATATATAAATACTTATTTTTTATAGATTTTTCTGGTAGAAAAGGTTTTTATTTTCATCTCTGATTATGAAAGTTAACTGCTGTGGAAATGGGTAATTTAGAAAAGTCAACATGACCAAATAAGAAATTGTTGGCAAATAAAAATAATTTTATTAATTTTAATTGACTTTTCCTTTTAACAAGTATGTTAGTATACAGTTGTTGTTTCCAGGCCCAGTAATAAGTACAAGGACTTTTTGACTTGGGTGTTGAATAGCCATTTCCCAGATGGTGAATAAGTCCTCTCATCCTCAGATAGTTTGGAGAACGCACATTATTTATAATTTTGTATAAAAAAACTATTGCTTTATCATCAACAACATTCAATACAATCCAACATAAATTTAAATTTTATTCTATATGCATTTTTAAAGTTTTAACATAGTTTAAAAAAGCAATATGGTAGCAACTTTGGACACAAAGGTAAAACAAAGAAGCACAAGAAAACTCAAAAGTCATGTTAATAGAGGTAGAAGATTCAAAATGGTAAAAAAAAAAAAAAGCAGTACTGTGCTTTCTTTAGCATAGGAAAGTTCTTGGTGAAGAAACTCTATATCAATGATTTAGATAATCTATGCAATTGGTAGTCTTATAGAGTTGCCTAGACCATTGATAGGTTAAATTATTTGCCCCAAGTCACATGACCAGGATGGGTCCCAGAGAAGACTTCATCTCAGATTCTCCAGGCTTTTGCCACAGCTGTCTTGCCATGCTGTCTCCCATAATGAACAATATATAACCTTAATGTTTACATAGTACATGATGTGCATTGTCTCATTTGAAGCTTATGAAGACTTTTTGTGGTGGGCTGAATATTTTGCAGACGAGAAGTTTGAAGCTAAGATATCAAGTAACCAAGTTACTAAGTGTCTGAAGTGGGATTCATCCCAGATCTTTTTGAACTACAGACCCTGTGTTAGTAACAGTATACATTGCTGCTTTTCAAATGAAACAGAATCTAACACTGAGGAACTTTTCTTTTATTGGGGGAGCTCATGGTTATTCTTAATATTGGCATTTTATTGGCTACTGTACTCATTAACATTTCTGTCATCAATTGACATCCAAGGATAACTAATAAGTAGCTCGTTATGATTTACAGAACAACAACAAACCTTCCCATACATGTCACCAACTTGATTATTAAGACAACCATGTAAAGTGAATAAATATCATTCCATTTTATTAGATGAGGAAACTTAGGTACTGACGTATTTTGCCAATTGGTCTGATATCACACAACTATTAAGTAGAAGAGATAAGGCACGAATTGAAACCTTCTGACCCCAAATTCCATGCTTTCCTCCATACAGTATATTCCAGATTTTAAGGTAGGAAGTATTCATTTCCAAGGAAATTTTAATATCAATTTATGAATTTATTATTCTCCTCATATAGTTATCTAGTAATCACTTGCTACACATCTACTATACATAATGCTTGCTTAACATTCGCTGTACCAAAGGAGGTCACAGAGAACAAGAAAATACTGACCCTGACACCATATACTTACTCTGGGGGAAGTGTCCATAGTTGGATGTGACTAAAAAGGAGTAGAGTTAATAATTCCTTCCTTGAAGATCCTTTACCTTTGTTGGGGAAAACTGATGTAAATGAGCTAATTAAGGATGCAGAATAAGGGGAAGTCCTGTGAACTGGGGCTCATCAAGACGTAAAAAAATAATTACACTACTTGGCAAAATGTGACAACAGATAAACCATTGTGATACCTAAAAGTAACCATATCTCACAAATATGCAAATGTAACAAAAATGCAATATTCACAACACCCACTGTGGTTATGAATATGCTGGTATAGTTGTGAATCACAAAATGTAGCAAACTCTCCACATGGAGGGCAGAACCAAAGCCTTTATTCAAACACCAGAAAACCGAGTCCCAGAACCAGAAATCCAAAGTCATTACAGTAGTCATGAAGTTGATACACATGGTTAATGCAGTGAACATGCACATTCCAAAGCCTTCTCAATAGAAGAGGCTTCCTCAAGCAGGGATCTCTCTCTCGCTCACGATAGCTCCTCAGCCTGGTTCTTGGAAATTAATGATCAACTCATTACGTATTCTGAGATATCTTTTGGCATTTCCCTATTTTTGTGAAGGTTCTATCTACTGTGTGGCATTGAATGAAATCTATCTAGTGATTCAAGCCCCCAGAGAAATCCTGAAAACTTTCTTGACTTCTGACTCATTAGTTTCTTCAATGTGCCTGTGAGGTATCTCCTTTCCTCTTGGATTCTGGACACTAGAGTAGCCATTCTTACTTTAATCAGTTGCTACCTAGAGAAACAAAAAACACTCCTCTTCATGCTGCATGATTGCATTATTTTTATTGATATATTTTAAGACCCAGAATCTTGTACTTACTTTAAATTCAATATATTTTTTAAAGGAGCTATCTTATCCAAATCGAAAATAAAACACTTATTCAGCATCCATTGGCTGGTTTAATGGTCCTTAAGGGCACATACCATGTGGGTTGTACCTCATGGCACTTTTTCCTCTTGGTTTTGCAGAACCTGAATGCTGGATTTCAGGGCATGGTGTGAATCCCATCTGTTAAGTCAGGCTTTGGTCTGATGGCGTGGGTGGATTGGCAAATGAAAGCTCTGCTATAGATGCTTTTTTGGTATTGTAATTGGCCTCACATATCAGCCCAGAGGCTAAATAATGAGCACATTTTAAAATGCAGATAATAGCACAACACAAGATTAGCTTGCTTAAGCTATCTCTGAATCCCCACGGGTTGGATGTGTTCCTCCAGCCAAATTAGAGCATGGAGGTTGAAGACTACCTTGATATAGCACTTAAGGAAGAAAGCCAACTTTTCCAGTTAGATGCAGATAACTCATAGACTGGTGTCCACTTCTGTCCACAGGGGCCAGGAGACTCCTGTGGTTTCATCTGTAAGTTATAACTGCTTATTTCTATCTACATATTTCTAATTTATCTCACAATTTAAGCAGATAGAATGCAGTGGTTGAAGTGAGGAAAACTTGATTTGGGATCCTGCCTCAGAGATTTCTACTTACTAGATATGTGATCCTGAATACATCACATGACTTCTCGGTGACTTAATTTCTTCATCTGTAAAATGAGAGGCTTGTACTTGATCATCCCTAAGGCCACTTCTAATACTAAATCAATTGTAATATTATTTGTGTGTCCTTGGGCAAGTCATCAAAATTTTTTGAGTCATAATTTCTTTACTTGAAAAATGAGGACAATACTTTTATACTCTCTTACAGGGTTATGTGAAGGGAAGACACAAATACACATATGTGCACACACACATGTGTGTATGTATACATATACGTCATATACAGATTATTTAAAGGAGCACATAACTATGCAGTCTTTTAATTATGGGTCTTTCCTTTCTGTGTATGTTATAAAGATACATGAAACCTTAAAATTACATTTATTAAAAACTCAAGGGTAAATTGTACTTAATATTAAAAAATGTTTCAAACCCAGATTGCTCCTCATCTAAGAACTGAGACTCTTTCCACTATTCCATTCCATTTTTACCTTATTTTGGGGCCTGTTCTCATGGTAGTTTAAACTAGAGATGCAGTGATCTCTATCTTTTTAAATATTTATGTGTATCTATATCGATGTCATTCAGATTAATATTATACAGTATAGAAGTGGTAATCATTAGTGAGTTCTTTGGGGAGAAACTGATTCACTGGCATGATTGCTAATAAAATCTATAGTTACACTATGGTTTCTGGAAAGGTGGGGATAGGAGCATAATTATGGGGAGGAAGAAGGTAAACTTGACTTCCTCTAAGACACAATATCCTGGAGTAATATGAGAAGTAGGAGATGTGGTTAAAAAAATGGGGGAAGGAAAGGATCCTTTAAAACAATTGGCCAATGGAAAATCTATAATTTATATAACTATTGCCATAGTAAATCATAGACATAATGAGTATAAATATTAATTTTGGTATTTTATGCTTAAATATCCTAGTACCCCTCAAAATTCAGTGAATATTTTGTAATTTTTTCAAAACTTTTCATATATATTTTCAATTTCTCTACTTTTACATATTTCCAGATATAATTTTATTTTGTATCCATATCTTCTTTTGTCAGAAATCAGTTCTGGCTGTATTTTGATATCCCTGGGCCTTCACTGAACACTGACTTGGTAGCAATTTGTAGGAATTTCTTAAAAGTTGACTTTTTCCCCTTCCATGTGAGAATAAGCATAAATTAACCCTAACTTCTCTCCTGACTTACAGTCTCATATTTCCAAATATCTATTTGCCATTTTGAATCATAAGCCATATAGATATCTTAAACACACGTTCCAAACTTAACTTGCTATTTTGTCTCCTGTCTCCAAACATTCCCCTATTCTTGAGTTCCATATCACTGATGCGAGAGCCCCACCATCCTTCTGGTTTCTTAGGCTTACAAGGTAGATATCATCATTGACTCCTTATTCTCCCTCACTCTAAGTGTTCACTTTCCAAATCTTGTTATTTTTTTACTTTTATATTATCTCTTGTACATGCTTCTTTATCTTTTCTAACACAATCATCACATTGCTCTAGGCCATCATTGCCTCACTTCTACACACACTATTGAAATAGCCTCTTCATTGGTTTCCCTGATTCATCTCTTCTCCACTCTAGTCCATCCCTGTCTAATCTGTCCAACTGATCTTCCTAAATTGCAAATTTGATCAGTCACTTTCCTCCCCCATTCACTCAATTCCACTTATTCCCTATTACCTCATGAATCAAATGTAAAATCTTTCTTTTGATGTTTAAATGGTCAATAACTTAATTCCTCTACTTTTCCAATCTTCTGATACCTTCCAATTTCACACGCTCTGTTATTCTGTGACCCTGCTATCTTTCCCAATCCTCACACTAGATACTCTGTCTCCTGACTCCAGGCATTTTTATCTTTGTCCCCCATACCTGGAACTCTCTCCCTTCTCATTTCTCCCCCTTAACTTCCCCAGCTTCCTTCTAGTATCTGCTAAATTCAGACCTCCCTCAAGAAGGATTTCTCAATTGCAGTTACATTTGGGCCTTTCCTCTGTTGGCTGTCTCCAGTTAAATCATTGTATATCTTCTTTGTACATAGTAATTTGCGTATTATTTTCCCCAGTAGAATGTGAGCTCCTGAGATGAAGGGCTGTTTTTGTCTTTCTTTGTGTCCCATGCACTTAGCCTGGTGCATAGAATATAGTAAGCGGTTATTGAATCTGTGTTCAGTGCTTGTTGACTGATTAGATTCAGAGTCAAGAACCTCATGGAAACAGAAGACTCAAAGAAACGTCTTCTAAGTTTCATCTCTTCTAATAACAAGCTGTGGGAGCTTAGGTAAGTTACTTTTCCTTTCTCAGGGGATGAAGTCTATGTAGATCAGCCCCTTCAAACAGAGAAGGAAGAGAGACCTGTAAATAGAAAATGCTAGTTATTTAACTATCCATGAGCACAGGCCTCGACTCCAAAGATAATTATCCTACTTAAACTTACTTGACTTATTTTGGATTGCATTCTTTAGAGTTAGCTTGGATTTCTTTATTTTAAGATAGAATATCCATCTACAAAAGGAAGGCATAGCACTGAATGATTTCTGAGGTTTCTTCCATTTCTGGGAATTTATGTTTCTATTATTTAGCTATACTCATACAGACTAATTTAGACAATATTTATCCTGATAAAAAGAAGGTAGAAACTTTGTTTTCATTGTAATTTTATTCACAGCACCAGGACAAAGTATCAGCAATTAAATTAAGAATTATTTCAGAACATTTGGCATAGAATTTGGAAAGTCAGCACAGTTGCAAACAATTTTAGGGCTTTTTTTTCTGCTTTGAGGTTTGTTTCAAGTCTAAAATGAACTGTGTATGCTTTTATAGATGCTGACAAACCAGGGACATGGCCCCAGACTTTATGGTACCAAGGCTTTCTGGCACCTCCTGAGTTGTCTCTTACTTCATTCACTTTTATTTGCATCTGTACAGAACTTCTTGTTGACTGTGAAAAAGAAAACCCAAACATTTTTTTCTTCTGCCTTCTGTATTAGGCTAAACACACACTTAACTAATCATTTTGTGCAATTCAGAATGGTTTTAAGAAAGAACAATGGGCCCTCCCTGGGAAGTTTGCTTTTAATAGGATTAATATCAATCCCTTCTGCTGAATCCTGCTTACATTCATCCTCCTTTAGTTATGTATTTAACTTTTAAGTTTCTTCTGGAAAATCATTAGGCAATATTGATAATAATGGCTAATATTTCTCTAGCAATTTAAGGTAGATAAGTAATTTCCATTCATTCTTTCAATCCATGGAATAAAGCTTTAAAGTATGTAGAAGCTGCAGGAGTCATTCCTATTTTAAAGATGAGGAAACTGATGTTCAGTGAGTTTGTAAGGCAAAGAGGGTAAGAGCCATAACTCTATCAGGTCAGAGGGAGATTTAGCCCAGGACACTTTCTTTCTAGATGATACTGACATCATTAGCATTCTTGTAGTGGCATAGAAATAGCTCAATTTAGCACCTTGGTAATTAAAGCTTATTGTTGTTTGCTTATTTGTTCTTATCCAACCTGTGATTTCATTAATGTATATCATTCCCTATTATGAAAGTCCCCCTAGCAAAGCAGACCAACACGTCTTCTGCAACTTCAAAACTAGAAAGTTGTTACAGAACCACTTACCGACTTGCCCAAAGTCAAATCACAAATCCATGCCTGAGACAGTGATGAAATCCAGTATGTCTTCCTAACTTTGAGGCCAACTCTCAAGTCACATGGTTTTGCTCTCTCTCAGAAAGATTGCTTAAGTGAAATGAGGAAGACATGATACCGGTCCTTGTTTACCCATCATCTCATCTCCCCAACTTTCTTCCTTAATCTGAAAATGGCAGAATGTGTTGTATTTGTCCAAGCACAAACACTTGCCAGTGACTGTTCCTCCAAGAATCACACAGAGAGGCTATGTCACAGGACAAAGTCAAATCAATGTATCTCCTGAGCCTAGGTTCAGTCTACTTTCTACTGGATATCATTACCTCTAAATCCTGCTTATATAAATCAAATGAAATAAAGTAGTCAAAACCATAATGCTCCGAAAAATTAAATCTTTCTTAATAGGTTTAATGAGATTTTTGTAAAACACATTTGTCATCATGCCATTCTTTCCCAGAGAATAGGGGGAAAATAGTAGCATTGTCAGAGGGATTCCATAAGAGCAACCAGATTTCTGCCATGGAATTTATCCTTTGTAGAAAGTCTACATGATGCTCTACACAGTGTTCCATTATGCTGCCATCCGGACCCATTGCAACTGATGGAGCCAGTAATTGCAGAAAGCCTGGGAGTCATTTCTATGGCAACACTGTATCCCTGTCTCATCAGGCTGCCTATGGTGACTCATATATGGACAACGATACAAGATGGAAGGGGAAGAAAAGATAGCCAGTCCCATACTCAATTTCGTACACAACAACAGCACTAGACACATGATTTAATATCAGATTTTTAGATACCAATGGGGGCAATAGGTCAAGAAGTCAAAACCATTCCCTATATGACAATTTTATCTGATAATATCAACATGTAGAAAACTATGAGGGGTTATCAGTCAACTCTTATCAGGAAATCAAATGTCAGTAATGAGTGAGATTGAGTCACTAGTGATGGGGTGATGGGACCTGGAAACTAAATTTTCCCTTACATTTCAGCAATTCAGTCCCTGAATTTTCCCACACATTCAGCAACCCAGATCACTGGCCTCTCACCTAAGGCATCTTGCCTATCCCAGCCCACATAGATACTCAGTAGTCCTTTTACTGTGATTCTCCTAACCACCCTAGATCACTTAACTTCTTTCACTGTATGTACCTGGACCATGCTGGACTATTTCCCACTCCTTATTCCCATACAATCCCAATCTCATTCTCATTGTCTTTTTCTTTTTGGGATATAGGAATAAATCTCATCCCCTCTAAGGAGCAGATTCACTAGGAATCTTTTCTGCCTTTGTTAGCATTACAATAAACCTTGCTACCTTGATTGAAAGAAGGCTTGAGCACTTGCCCTGTATCCTGACATTTTGGGGTTTCTAGCAACTCTATGCCACATTGTCAGGGATCTTAGCAAGCCCAAACAGCAACAACAGTTAAACTGATGGCAGAAACTAAAAGCAAACATAATTTTATAATTGTAAAATTAAGAGTTAGGAATAGATTAGAAAGAAAATAAGGGAAAATATCTCCCTCTGTATCTTTAAAAAAAAAAAAGAGGAAGGTATAATTTAAATGCAATTTTAAGCAGAAAGCAGAGCATAGAATTGCTATTACTACAGCCAAGGTTTATAGGGAAAATAAGACAGAAGGAAAAAAATAAACAAACAAATCTCTAATAATGAGTCAAGAGAAATGAACTAAAATAAGAATGCTATTCATAGCAAAGATATCTAGCAGGAATGGGGGTAAGGATGAAAAATAAACTATACTCTGGTATAAAATTAGTTAAGAAGTAGTAATATTAAAAGGAAAATTCTTCATTTGTACTTTCATCCTGATTAACAAGGCAAAACTCAAACCAAAGAGGATTAAATAATTTTATTATAAGTACATGAAGGTATCAACAAGTAGATGGATTAACCACTGAAAATAAGCAATGGCTTCAAGGTGGGAACAGCTTCTATAGGTAACTTTAAAATAATCCAGATAGGTCCACCCCAGCAAAAGAGGTGGGGACGTTAAATCTCAGCTCTTCCCCAAGGTAGTGAGAATGTGACAATTTACAGGTAGAGTTATATGAAAAAGAGCAGGTAATAAAAAAAAATGCAGACTTTGTGTTTCCACCCCTCCTAGAACCTCCCCCAACATTGATTGATTGACAAGCAGGGCTGGGAAATATGAGCAACTGAGTCAACAGGAGTAGTAGTAGTAGTAGTGACAATAGTAGTAGTAGTAGTAGCAGCAGCAGCATCAGCAGCAGTGAAGAGTAGCAGCAGCAGCAGCAGTAACAGCAGTAGTAATAGGAGTCATAGTAATAGTAGTAGTAGTAGTAGAAGTAGTGAGAAGCTCAAGTTAAGCTCTACTAAGTAATTGTTTTTATCTCTTATTTCATCCTGTATCCTTGGTAAATATAGCCTAACTTAACACTTGTAACCAACAGTAAGATTTTCTTTACCACACAAAAACTTACTCATCTTTTTAAAGATCAAATCAATTAACACCTTTCCAATTAACACCTTCTATTCCTGTGATTCCTCAACCCTCCCATCTCCTTTAGTAACATGTTCATTTATAATGCTAGTATAGTTCTCTAATGCTCTATGCTTTATGTTTTGAAAATATTTTTAATTTTTTTTGGAATAAAACAAGCATTTCCATTACACAGTACAATAAAAATGATGATTATACATGAAGCGACAAATCTATTATGCACTAATTGCTATTCCTTTCACGTATTCAACAAAATTATCACAGAAATTTCTTTTTTTCCTTTCTTCTCCACTCTGCCCTAGAGAGGGCTACCATTAGACATAAATAGGTTTACAACACACGCACATATCATACGCATATACATGTACACACACATACTTCTTTTTGTCAGTTCTTTCTCTGAATGCAGATATTGACTCTCTTCACATGTCCTTTATAGTTAACTTGATTATTTATAATAGACAAAATAATTTATTCACTTAAAGTCATTCTTCCAAAAATATTACTGTTACTGTATACAATGTTTTCTTGGTTCTGTTCATTTTACTCTTTGCTATTTCATATGTGTCTTTCTGTGTTTTCTAACATTATTGAGCTCATCATTTCTTATGGCATAGTAGTATTCCATCACAATCAAATGTCACTTGTTCAGTCATCCCCCAATTGATTTATATCTCTGTAGTTTCTAGTTCTTTGCCACTGCAAAGATAGATGCTGTAAACATGTTAGAGCATATAGATTCTTTTCCTTTTCTGACTAATTATATTTGGAAATAGACCAAGTAGTTGTATTACTGGATCAAAGGGTGTATGTAGTTAACAACTCTTTTGGCACAATTTCAGATTGCTCTGCAAAATGTGGGATCATTGTATAATTCCACCAACAATGAATGTGTCCCAATTTTTTCACAGTATCTTCAACATTTGTCACTTTCCCATTCTGTCATTTTAGCCAATCTCATATCTGTAAAATGATATCTCAAGTATGTTTTAATTGGCATTTCTCGAATCAATAATTATTTAGAGCATTTTATATGGCTATAATTTTTTATTTCTTTATTGGAAAACTGTCCATATCCTGTTCATATTTACATCTATCTCTTATCTTGCATTATACTGCCTTCTTGGCTTTGTAGAGTTTGAGGAATCTGGGTGCAGAGTTCCGAAGACTCTCTCATATGTACCGGGTTTGAAAATTGCTTTTGTTTGTGTTTTTCATTTTTATTTAGAAAAGTTTATTAGGTGAATGGATGGGGGCATAGTCACAAATGACTGTGATATAAAAACAAAAATGTGAATAAAATATGAATAAAATAAGTAATAAAGAAAATTTTGTTTTTTTTGTTTACATTATACTTATTTGGATTGCTGTCAACTTTTACTAGATTGTAAGTTTCTTGAGAGTAAGTACCAGTCTTAGCTACATTTATTTTTATGACCTCACACTAGGCACAGTATTCTAAACACTGATAGGAATTAGCAAATATACTATTAACATTCTAATTATTCAGGTAGATATCAAAATATCTATCCTAATGATGATAAATATGAGGTTCCATGAAATTATTCCAGTTAGATATTTAACACCATTCTAGGAAAAGATAATCAGAGCTTTTTTTTTCCTAAACTTTTGTTTTTGTTTTTTTTTTAGTTTACGTCATTCATTTCCGTGAGATTTTGAGTTACACATTTTCTCCCCATCTTTCCACTACCCACCACTCCAAGACAGTGATCCCACTGTATACCCCCTCCCCCAATCTGCTCTCCCTTGTATCCTCCCCCGTCACCCCTCTGACTTTCTGGTAGGGCAAGATGGATCTCCCTACCCCAGTGCCTATATATCATATTACGCAGTTGCATGTAAATAATAATAACAATAATAACACACATACACACATATCTATCTATCTATCTATCTATCTATCTATCTATCTATCTTCCTTCCCTAATATATATACACATATGTATTTTTAACATTTGATTTTAGAACTTTAAATTCTAGATTCTTTCCCTTCCTGCCTCGTCACCCACCCCATTGGAAAGACAAACAATACAGACTGTACATGTCTAGTTACACAGAACGTCTCCACAATGGACATATTGTGTAAGACTGACTAAATTTCCCTCCTTCTTATTCTGCCCCCTACTTGTTTTATTCTCTACTTTGTCCCTGTCCCTTTAAAGAAGTATGTGCTTCTAACAACCATCCCCTCCCCCCCAAACTGCCCTCCCCTCCATCCTCCCTGCTCTCATCCCCTTTCCCCCTACACTCCTGTAGGCCAAGATGCCCAATTTAGAGTGTGTCATTCCTTCCCTAAGCCAAATTCAGTGGGAGTAAGGTTAACCCATTCCCTTTTGCCTTCTTGTTCCTCCCCTCCATTGTAACAGTTGTCCCTTTCCTTTTCCATATGAGAGGATTAACTCTATTCTGTCTCTCCCTGTTCCCTCTCATACTCTTCCTCTCCCACCTCTCAATTTCAACTTTTGAAATATTACCCCATCCTATTTAATTGATCCTGTGCCCTCTGTCTATGTACACATATATACACATACTCACATATCTATTCCTATGCATATATACCTTCCTATATAGACATATGTGAATGTATACATATGCATATACATACATATATATATACACAAACATACACACACAAACATACATCAATACACACACATATATACATTTATATTCCCTTCAACTATCCTAATATTGAGAAAAGTTTCATAAGTTACAATTATCGTTTTTCTGTGTTGGTATATAAATGTTCAACTTCGATAAGTTCCTTATGAATTCTCTTCCATGTTTACCTTCTTATGCTTCTTATATTTGAATGTCAAATTTTCTATTTAGTTTTTTTTTTTTTTATCAAGAATGCTTGGAAGTCCTCCACCTCATTGAATGACCATATTTTCCCCTGGAACATTACACTCAATTTTGCTGGGTAGATGATTTTGGTTTTAATCCTAGCTCCCTTGATCTCCAGAATATCATATCACAGGCCCTGCAATCCCTTAATGTAGAAGCTGCTAGATCCTGAGTAATCCTAATTATGTTTCCACAGCATTCAAATTGTTTCTCCTTGGCAGCTTCTAATATTTTCTACTTGATCTGGGAACTCTGGAACCTGGGTATGACATTCCTAGGAGTTTTCTTTTTGGTATCTTTTCCAAGAGGTGATCAATAAATTCTTTCAAGTTCTATTTTGCCCTCTGGTTCTAAAATATCAGGGCAATTTTCCTTGAGAATTTCTTGAAAGAAACTTTCCAGGTTCTTTTTCTGATCATGGCTTTCAGGTAGTCCAATAATTTTTAAATTGTCTCTCCTAGATCTATTTTCCAGATCAGTGGCTTTTTTCAAGGAGATATTTCACATTTCCTTCTATTTTTTCATTTATTTGGATCTGTTTAATAGTATCCTGATTTTTCATAAAGTCATTTGCTTCCATTTGCTCCACTCTATTTCTAAAGGAATTATTCTCTTCAGAAAGCTTTTGAGGTTCTGTTTCAATCTGGCAAATTTGACTTTTGAAGATGTTCTTCTCCTTATTGGCTTTTTAGGTCTCTTTTGCCATTTGAGTTAATTTACTTTTTAAGGTGTTATTTTCTTCAGTCAGGTTGTTGACTCACTTTTCATGATTTTTTTGCATCATTCCCATTTTCTTTCCAATTTTTACTCCACTTCTCTTATTTGCTTTTCAAAATCCTTCTTAAGCTGCTCTGTGGTTTGTAACCAGTCTATATTTTTCTTGGAAGCTTTTGGTGTGGGAGTTCTGACTGTGTTGTCTTCCTCTCGTTCCATGATTTGATCTTTTTTGTCCCCAAAAAAGAAATCTAAAGTTGGATTTCTGGGCTTGCTTTGCTTCCTTTGCCTACTCATGTTGCCAGTCAGTTACTTGGCTTTTTGGCTCAGTAGAACTCTGTTTCCAGAGGGGAGAAGTTTGTCCCAAATCGCTGGGGTTTTCATATCTGCCAGAGCTATTAGGAGGCTGCTGCAGCCCCCACCAGCTTTGGCTCACTGAAAATGCACCACCACGCAAGAACACGATCTTGATCCAGGCAGCCTAAGGGAAGAGCACTTAGACTCTGAATGATTGCTTGGCACCCCTGTTATCTGTAGGCTGAGAACTCTGAAGTAGCCAAGTGGAGGCAGCTGCAGGGGCACTGCTTCTGCTGCTTTCTTGCCCTGGAGGTGGATGGCTCGACCCGCTTTTCTCCCCCAGATTTAGCTGAGTTTCCCTGATCTTTCACTTTGTCCTTGTTTCTTATGGGTTGATAATCCTGGAAGCTGCCACAGCTGCCAATGATCCACTCTCCTGATAGCTCCAGCCACAGCTTCTCCTGGTGGCCCCGGCCAAGCTGCAGTTTCAAGTTGGACTGGTTTCAGCTCCCAGCATGCTGCCATGAGCCCTTCCTGTCCCACCTGCTGGGCTACCTTCAGTGGGAGCTTTGTTTCTTTGTACTTTTGTAAGTTCTCTAGCCTTAAAATTTTTTTAGAGTCATATTTTGTAGTTGTTTGAGGTGGTTATGGGGGGAGCCACAGAGTTTTCCTGCTTCTATGCTGCCATCCTGGCTCCCCAATCAGAAATTTTTGCTCTAAAGTCCTTTCTGGGCCTCAGGAAAAACATTTTTGATGACTACTCCACCAAGCCTTTGAATATATACATATACATATACATATACATATACACACATACACACACATATAATTTGCAACATTCAGTTCCCCAAGTTTTGAGCTTTAAATTTTCTCCCCCTCCTTTTTTTTCCCTCTCCATAAGCTGGTATGCAGTCAGATATAGGGTCTACATGTACATTCATATTAAACCTATTTTCACATTAGTCATTTTGTATTTTTAAGTCTTCTCTGAACTCATTGAAAACAATACATCTTTATTTTGTCAGTCATTACAAAGCTAAAAGCTAAATAACTAAAAGAAATTTAAAAGTATCCCACTCTTGGCCTTTCCATATATCAATACAATGACTGGTCTTCTTTATGAATTATCAAATAGAATAAGAAGGAAGTGAAGGGAAAAGGGAAGAAAGACCTTAATTAGGGGTCGGTTACTCTTCAAAAGGATATTGATACAAATATAATAAAAAACAAGATAGTCCCCACACTCATAAAGTTTATATTTAAATCAGGGAAGATGAAACACAAAAGTGAGTTTGTGAAAGAGGTAAGTTTCAGGATGGGTGAAGGTGCTCCAGAAAGTGCTACCTTTTGAAATTGAGAAGCCAAGAGTAGGACCAAGAAGCTAATGAGGGCCATATTTAATCCATCTACAAAATGGGGTCTCCAGGAGCAAGTCACCAATGCAGAGAAGGGAATGGATCTTTTTTCTTTTTCCCTTTTAAATGTGTATTAGTGCAATAGTGATATTTTCTTTTTTAAAAAATTATTTATTTAATATTTTTAGTGTACATCAATCATTTCCACAAGATTTTGAGTTCCAAATTTTCTCCCTATCTTTCTCCTACCCACCACCCCAAAACAGCAATCCCACTGTATACCACTTCCCCCAATCTGCTCTCTCCTTAATCCACGTCACCACTCTGATTTTCTGGTAGGGCAAGATGTATCTCCCTACCCCTGTGCCTGTATATCTTATTTCCCAGTTGCATGTAAATAATAATAATAATAATAATAGTAATAATAATAATAATAATAATAATATATGTAGACATATATTGAACATTTTATTTTAAAATTTAAATTCTAGATTCTTTCCCTTCCTCCCTTGTCACCCACCCCCATCTGGAAGGCAAGCAATTCAGTACAGGACATATATGTATATTTATGCAAAACATCTCCACAATGGACATATTTTGAATGACTGACTATATTTCCATTCATCCTATCACACCCACCACTTGTTCTATTCCCTACTTTGTCCCTGTCCTGGTACAAAAGCATGTGCTTCTAACAACCTTCCCACCCATCCTTCCCTCCCTTCCATCATCCCCCCTCTCATCTCTTTCCCTACTACTTTCATGTAGGGCAAGATACCCAATTTAGAGTGTATATCATTCCTTCCCTAAGCCAAATTCAATGAGAGTAATGTTGATCCATTCCCTTTTGCCTTCCTGTTCTTCCCCTCCATTGTAACAGTTATCCCTTGCTCCTTCTATTTGAGATAATTAATGCCATTCTGTTTCTCCCTGTCTCCTCTCATTCTATTCCTCTCCCACCTCTCAGTTTCACCTTTTAAATATCATCCCTTCCTATTCCATTGATCCTGTGCCCTCTGTCTATGTGTACTTGTACACATATATAAACACACTCATATATGTATTCATATGCATATAAACCCTCCTATGTAGACATATGTGGATATATATATATATATATATATAATATATATATGTACACATGCACACACACATTTATATTCCCATCAACTATCCTCATACTGAGAAAAGTTTCATAACTTCCAGTTGTCATTTTTTCATGTAGGCATGTAAATAGTTCAACTTTGATAAGTTCCTTATGATTTCTTTTCCCTATTTACCTTCTCATGCTTCTTGTATTTGAACATTGAAATTTTTATTCAGCTCTATTTTTTTTAATTTTTTTAAAATTTTTATCAAGAATGCTTGAAAGTCCTCCACCTCATTGAATGGCCATATTTTGCCCTGAAATATTGCACTCAATTTTACTGGGTACGTGATTCTTGGTTTTAATCCTAGATCCTTTTATCTCCAAAATATCATATCCCAGGTACTTTGATGCCTTACTGTAGAAGCTGCTAGATCCTGTTATCCCGATTGTGTTTCCACAATATTCAAATTATTTCTTCTTGGCAGCTTGTAATATTTTCTCCTTGATCTGGGAACTCTGGAAACTGGCTATAACATTCCTAGGAGTTTTCTTTTTGGTATCTTTTTCAAGAGGTGATCAGTGAATTCTTTCAAGTTCTATTTTGCTCTCTGGTTCTAAATATCAGGGCAATTTTCCTTGAGAATTTCTTGAAGGATGCTTTCTAGATTTTTTTTTTGATCATGGCTTTCAGGTAGTCCAGTAATTTTTAAATTGTCTTTTCTGGATCTATTTTCCAGGTCCGTGGTTTTTTCAAGGAGATATTTCACATTTCCTTCTAGTTTTTCATTTGTATGGATCTGTTTAATAATATCTTGATTTCTCATAAAGTCATTTGCTTCTATTTGCTCCACTCTAATTATGAAGGAATTATTCTCTTCATAAAGTTTTTGAGATTCTTTTTCAATCTGGCAAATTTGAATTTTTAGGGCATTCTTCTCCTCATTGGTTTTTTTGGGACTCTTTTGCTATTTGAGTTAGTCTATTTTTTAAGGTGTTATTTTCTTCAGTCAGGTTGTTGACTCTCTGTTCATGATTTTCTTGCATCATTCTCATTTCTCTCCCCAATTTTTCCTCCACTTCTCTTATTTGGTTTTTAAAATCCTTCTTAAGCTCCTTTATGGCCTGTAATCGGTTCATACTTTCTTTGGTAGCTTTGGTGCAGGAATTCTGATTGTGTTGTCTTCCTCTTGTTCCATGCTTTGATCTTTTTTGTTCCCCAAAAAAGGAATCTAAAGTTGGATTGCTGTGCTTGCTCATGTTGCCAGTCAATGACTTGTCTTTTGAGCTCTTTGCCACAGTAGAACTCTGCTTCCAGAAGGGAGAGCTTTTTCTCAAATTCCTGTGGTTTTCACAGCTGCTGGAGCTATTAGGAGGTCACCATTTCTACAGCCTCCACCAGCTTTGTCTCATTAGTCACACACCTCAGGACTACCGCCTAAGACAGTGATGCAGATCCAGACAGGTTAAGGAGTCCTTACCCTCTGAATGGTTGTTTGGCCCACCTGCAATATGTTGGCCTGGAAGCTCTGAAGTAACCATGTGGTGGCAGCTGCAGGGGCCCTGTTTCCATAGCTTCTGTCTCTGGGGGCAAAGGGCCCGGACCTGCTCCTCCATGCCCCCCAAATTCAGCTGAATTCCACTGACTTCTTTCTTTGTCTTTGGCATATTGGGGTTGATAATTCTGGAAACTGCCACAGCTGCTGGTGATCCACTCTCCTGAATGCTTCAGCCAGGCTGATCAGGCTAAAACTGCAGGCTCATCATGGGGCTGGGCTCACTTCCCAGTGTGCTGCCATGAATCCTTCCTGTCTGCATCCTGGGCTGCCTTCAGCAGGAGATTTCTCTGTCACTTTGTGGGTTCTGGAGCTCTAAAATATCTTTAGAGTCATATTTTTTAGTTATTTGAGGTGGTTAGGGGGTAGCCATGGAGTTTTCCTGCTTCTGTGGTGCTATCTTGACTCTGCCCCAGCACACATGAAGGGAATGGATCTTTCAGAGGGATTTTCCAGGGTGAAAATACTCCAGGAATGGTTGGATATCCCAAGTAAAAGAGGCCCTATGTGACGAGGGATGTTTCCCAATGAGAAGGTGGCAGAGATTTTGAAGGCTTAGAAGTTTGTGAGCCAGTAAAAGAACTGTTCTATGCCATGACATTTTGTTATGGAAATGCTTTTTGTTTGCTTCCCAATCTTTCCTAGTCCCCTCCAACAACAAAGCACCACACTCCAATATGTCTTTTCCCTTTACTTTGAATAAATGGGAGATATTAAAAATAATACTTACAAACTCCTTGGCAATATAATCACAAGTATTCAAATAAAGAAAACCTAAAGTTGAAATTTGCATATATATCTGGGGCACTTTTTCCCTCATTCTGGCAAAATAGTCAATGAAAAGAAACCCAAGTACAATCTGTTCAAATCCTTACGTTAGTAGTCTCATTTTGCATGAACAATTCAATTAAAAACTGAATAATTTCCTAGGCAGGGTAAGCCCCTTAATTGTGAGATTCCAATCTCTAATTATATGGGTAAGTGGTTAATAGAGGTTCTGGCTATTAGAAGCCCCAGAGTATAAAGCTTTATTTTCCTTAATTCAAACAGTGGGGATATTTCATATTCTTCCCATTGCCTTTGGTAAGACTAAGTTTAGTGTTCGCTCTGGTGTTATGGGAATCTGAAGCTCTTCCCTGCCCCTAGGCCCTTTGCTTAAGTGGCTTAAAGTGACTCTGAGAACCTTCCCAGATTTGAAAATATATTCTGTCCTCTAATAGGCTGAATGTGGTCACATGGAGCCTGTTGCTGGAGGCTTGTTCTTCAGAAATGTCCATGCCTTATTACTTTGTGATTGGGCAGTGGGTCAAGAGGGCTGTGACATTCTCTGAGCCAGGATAAGGCTGTATATATGCCCTGATGTGAGGTTGTGCTTTGGAGCTCACTTTGAGAACAGTTGTGTGATTTGGTCAGATGAGACTCTGGGAAGCCGTTGAGTCTCCTGGCTTTGAAAAACCCAGATGTTGGTGCTGCCCTCTCTGGTAACTGACTAGATATGGATATAATGGTCACACGACTGGAAGCCCATCTGCTGATCTATTTCTTTGTCTGCTTGAACTTGTGTTTGTATTCTCTGAAGTTCAGGGTGCTAACTTTCCCCCCTGAACTAGGTTAATGATGTGTTTGATTGATTAAAGTGAGATGGTTAACCCATTTTGAGTTGCTTTCCTTTAGAAAAGCAGATCTAAGAACCTGTACTAGCAGCTGCCCTAGGTATGCTACAGTGCTTGCTGATACACCTGGAAACTTAGTTAATAATAATAATATTTCAGTGATTGTAATAATATATTTAAAGAAATACTTTTGTTGGATTCTAATATACTATGCCCATACATTCCAAGAGGAATCTCTATTATGACTTTGATTCCTTATTAATATCTCATTCAATTTAAAAGTGTAATCATTGTACTTCCTCACACTATTACATCTTGCTTTAATTTTTGTTTCCTTTATGGCTCCACAAATAACTTACATCTAAATATTTCAGGGTAATATTTTGATAAAGATAAAAATAAAATCTTTCTGTACACCTTTCTTGATTTCTGTCTTGTGTATACTCAGACAAAATTATTATCATATGACTTCTCTAATCTCTTCATCAGTGCCTCAGTGATGTCTACAGGTGGGTGACATAGCACAGACAGAATAGGAACTCCCTGATAAACCCTGTCTGTCTAGGAAGACTTCAGGTATGACCTAATGTCTGGGGCTGGTTTACTAACTTAGTGATTTTTAAGAGATTCTTTACTAACTGATTAATAAGATGAATTGATCTCAGAAAATCCTCAAAGTATTTTCTAAGATAATCCACGGGTAGGTTATGATGTAATTCAGGAGATGGAGTATTGTTGTGCAGTGGATCAAGAGCTAGATTTGGAGTCATGAAGTCCTAAGATGAAAGTACCTTTCAGACCTTATTAACTGTGATGCACGACCCTCCTTTACTTAAAGCTAATTCACTTGCAAGTTATAGCATCATTTTCCTGATGTCATGGTCTTCTTTGAGAAAAATAGACACAGCACAATTGTGTAATCCTGAATAAGCCACTAAGTTTCTCTGTGCCTCAGCTTCCTCATTTTTTAAATGAAGGGATAGAACTTAATGACCTTGCGGATCCTTCTAAAATCCTCATTTGACTTCCTTCTGTCTGTTGAGTATTGCTAATTTATACTAGATGTATTTTGTTTCTACATACCTGTTTCCATGTTGTCTCCTCCATTGATTGTGATCTTGAGAGGAGAGACTGTCTTTTGCCTTACTTTGTGTCCTCAACCCTTTGCATAATGCCTGACTCATAGTAAGTACTTAACACATGTTTAATGACTGACCAATATTTCAGGCACTGTGCTGTGACTTGGGGAAATAAAGATAAAAAGAAAGTATTTCTTTTTTTTTTAATTTTTTTTTATTTACTCATTTACTTTTTTAATTTACAAGATTCAGTTCCACAATCACTTGAGTTTCAGATTTTCTCCCCGCCCGTCCCCCCCCCCCCCCCATGGTGGCATGCAATCATGTATAGGATCTGGAAATACTTTCATATTGTACAATGGTTTGGTCATATAGAAGAGTTGTAACCAATGAGTGATCACTGTGAAAAGAAAAAAAAAAAGCAAAACCAGACATGAAAGAGAACGATAACGAATTTTGCTTCAGTTTCCATTTAAACTATAGTCTGAGAAAGTATTTCTTAACCTTATGGAACTTACATTTCATCAGGGAATACATCATCTTCTGAAATAAATGCATACAAAATAAATTTAAAAAAATAAAACAAAATGTAGTATAATTTTGTGGGAACACTAGTAACCATAGAAAATCAGGAAAGGGTTTGGTCATGTCTCTGCTGTTGTATACAAACTTAGCAAATCCTCTCTATTGGTAAGATTTCAAGTATGAGTCTAGCATGGTTGTTGTATGAGGACTATCCTAGCTAAGTTTTAAGTGACATCCCAAGAGTTCAAAACTTAATTTATACTTAATGAGGAATTAAGTTTAATAATGT
>CM053580.1:21034995-21067364 GCA_028627135.1 Pseudochirops cupreus
ACACACATGTATATATGTATATTGGTACACACATAAAATGTGTATATTCCATAAATGATTTAATTGTAGAAAGGAAAAGTATAATAAAATATTAATGGACTAAATGAGTTCTTAACATAAAACTATATTTTATTAATCTTTAATAAATAGTGACAAAATTGTCTTTTATGGAATTAAAGGGGTTTAATGCCATGCATGAGCAGCTTTCCAGAAGAATGCTACTGTGAGCAGCTTTTAGAGTTCTGATTACACAGTATAGTGAAGATGCCATTTATTCCATAACAAATCAAAGGAAAACATTCACAGAAAATCAAGGTACAGCATTCACAATAGTACAACTTATCACAGAAAATCACAATATAGTATTCACAACAGCTTATCATTAAAATGGCCACATAGTTTTCACCAAAGTGGCCACAAAGTTTTGAACAAAGAACAATCATTTGGTATCCCTAAGGAAGTTTGCCTTCTTAATCAGTCATTCAGTCATCTCTAAGTACAATAGTCAAAGTCTTCCACTAAGTTAACACAATCTGTCTCTTATTCGGCAATCAATTGCTAGGTATCATTAATCACTAAGTACAAATAATTAGAAAATACACAAACCCTCCACCCCTATATCACTAGTAAACTACATAATTACTCAGTACCCATGGAGAGGTCTTTTCTTCTTGATTTGGGGCCGGTTCTCAGATTACCTGGATCCCCTTCATGGTACCAGATTCTACCTGGATTCAACAAACTAGATTCACCTGGGTTCAATGGCAGACAGATCCCAGTTCCTTCTCCAGCTCTCCTGCTAGGTCCTGCTCCACACTGAAGTTCACAGGGTTCAGTCCATCTCAAATCCTTCACAATTTCTGTTCCTGAGAATTCAAGGCTCAGCCAAGTCATAAACAAAGTCTTGCATCCCAGTCATGCTTCCTCAGTCCTTAGGTAGTTTGGCTGGCCCTATGACCTAGAAGAAATCTCATCTGGGTCCCGTAACCAAATCACTCCTTCCGGGTTTTCAAAATCAAAGTCATTTTCTCCAGCCTAGAGGGAGCTTTCCTCTTCAGCCTTCTTGGTGGCAGCAACTTCAATCTCCATGATTCTTGTCCAAAGAAAATTCTGACTCAGTTCTCAGTCCAGCAGTAGTAGCCCTGCTTCCAGATGCTGCTGAGAGAAATGCTCTCTTTCCCCAGCAGAACATATTCTGCCACCAGATTCTGGTCTCAATAAATTCTGACTGTCCCTCTCTGCGGCTTTTCTTGTATACACACAGCATTAGCTTTCTGTTTCAGCCAACCCCTTCCTGTTATGTCAGCAACAAAAGACAAGTGTTCATACTTTCTATTTCTTTCACAGAGGTTTGATTAGTTACTAAGGGCTAAGTACATGCTTACTTGCCAATACAAAAAGGGGTCTTCAAATTCAAATTAATTACCACTACAAGGCGCAGTTCACTATTGAGTGACTGGAGATTGGCCATAGACACACAACTTTCAAAAAGTAATCTCATCAGCCATGAGAAACAACCACGACAGGTGTCAGTATTGGGTTGTGACCCTTTAGCCTCCAAATGAGGGCAGTCCCTTTTCTCCCCAGCTGAGATATAGGCCCACTAGAAGACTCAATATTCAGTAGGAACACAGAGAGAAAGTTACTTAAGGCCAGTCAATAGGGAATGCTTTATGGTTGTAGAGAAGAAAAGCATTCATTCATGAGGGAGGGAGTTAACCCTGCCTATCAAGACAGATAAGGAAAACAAACTCAGGGCACCCAAATAAACCATATGCCCGATAGCAATGTTGTCTCCTAGGAAGGAGCAGTATGAGAACACAAAGAGAAAAGAAAAGACTCTAGGTTCTGTAGAGATACATATGTGAAATATCTTGGCCAAATGTGTTCCTTACATATTAACCTTACTAAAACATAGTCTTCTAAACTCTATATGTATTTGAGAATGGGTGCCCCAAGTTTTCAAAGACCTAGATATATTATTTTATTGGTAGAGGAAACTCTGATTAAGAGATTTCCTCTACCAGTGTATGTTGGCATCTTTAACTCAACTTATGTTGTTGTGACCTAGTACCTCCCATCTTCTATCCTGCCTAGCAACAGTAAAGCCCACCAACAAAGCAGGTAAGGCTGCCAAGGAAACCTGCCCAAACCTGCCACCTGGAAACCATACTTGCCCCCTTTTTAGTTAGCTCTCAGAATAGACTTGGGAACTTTCCAGTTGGGCAACAAATTGATCATTGGGCAACAGGTCATTAAGCAATGAACTGATTGCTACCTTTTGGCTTCTGTATTTTCCCCACTTGCATACCAACTGACTAAGCTGTGGTTTCCTCTTGGTAGCAGTTATGTTGTGACTTTTATCTATGTAAGCCCTGAGAATATGCATCTTGAGGTTGCTTGATTTGGGTTTTGTTTACCCCTTGCAGTCACCAAATTATTAAAGTCCACTTAAAATTAGTAATGGTCTCACTTGCTCATTTCTTGGTACAACATTTTGGAGGCCCCAGAAATATTGCAGCATTCCATGTTGCTGTGGAGACCTTAGAACCTCAGACTTGGGTAAGGGAAAGGACTGGCCCTGCCCTGACCCAGAAAGGAGCTGGCTCCTGAGGATATCCCAGGGTCCCTAGGCTTGGGTAGAGTTAGTCAAGTCCCTCCTCAACTCCAATTCATTCCTGCATTTGATTGTTGTGGAGCTCTGATCCTGTCCTCTAGAGGTAAGCTTTCTCTCAGTTCTCTCTTCTGTCTTTGGGAGTATTTATTTGGTAGGGACAGAGTGGCAGCTGGATGAAGCTTAATGCCTTCTCCCAAGTTTCTCCAAGATGTTCAGTGGAACTTTTGGGGAAAGTAATTTTGTTTGGATCTGTGATGGTCTATGTGGCTTGCCATCTGGTGTCAAGTCATTTTGTTTGGACCTATACTGGTCCATGTGGCTTGCCATTTGGTGTAAAGTCATTTTGTTTGGACCTGTGCTGATGTATTTTGGCTTGCCATCTGGTTTCTCTTTGCATCTGAATCTGTTGTTTTGTGATTGTCTATCGACCTGTCTTTCAGCATTTGCTCTATTCTGTGGCTGTGTAACATCTCTGAACCTTCCACCTTGTAAGATTTAAAATGCAGCCAGTGAGTAAAGAAAAAAAAACTGTACCTGGGGTAGAAAGATTGATGGTCTCTTAAAGAGAGGTTGTTGGCAGAAAAACAAAAATCTCTCTTTCCTCTCCCTTGGACTTTGGCCAAGTTCAGGAGGTGGACAGAAAGATGGAAAAAGAGGAAGGGGAAAATTGTCCCCTAAGACTTATCTAGAGAAAAGGGGTCACTTCACTGATCAAAGAGAAGCAGGTTTTAAAGTTGCACTTTGGAATAAGACTAGTACTTACCCCTTTCCTGGATCACAGAAAGAGAACTGTGCAATATCATTGGGAATATAGATCCAGGTAATTGAATTCATTACGGTTACCATTTAGCACTGAGATAATTTGGAAAAAATGCATAGATTTGAAAGAGAAATGCCTCAGAAATGAAACTTTGAGCTCTCCAGTACAGAGAAGAGGGGACTAGGTCCAGGGTCCCACTCACCTTGAGTGAAAGGTTCAAAGCCCTCATTCTCAAAGAAGTTTTTAAAGGAGTGAACACCTGGCTTTTCTGAGAATAAGACCACAGTGCCTTCTCCCTGTTTTCCTAGCTCTGACCAAGCTAAGGCTGCAGTGAAAAGTTAGAAGAATAGTAGAAAATTTGACTTAACCTCTTCCACCTGGTGAAAGGAACAAGGGGAGAGGCACAGCAGCTACATCGGGGTCCCACTGGCAACAGCCCTAAGTCTCTGGGCACCCTGAAGCCTAGTCCTCTAGATAAGCATATGAACCTCTCCTCTCAAAACCCCAAGTCCTTGCTTGCACAACACTAGAACCTGGAGTTTACCCCCAAACCAGACTCTGCAACTGTGGGGAGATGAGAAAAGGAGAGAGGGGAAATGAGGTCAGAAGATAACAAGCCTCTGCATTTGGAAAGATCAATAATTTTTATATGTAATTTGGAAATACAATTAATGTCATCTTACTGTTTGTGTTATTATTGTATTTCTACATTGTAGTAAAATCTTTTTATATTGTAAAACTCGAGTGAACCTTGTGAACCAGAAATGATATTAGACAAAGCAACGTTTAATCTGAATTAAGCTGAAACTAAAAGACTGTGAAAAAAAGTGTTTGAAAACAGGCGTGTTATTTTATTAAGTCTTACTAGTCCAGTCTTAAAGCTAAAACTAGTTAGCTCTCATGCTAAGTTATTTGGGATTTTTGTTATAATGTTAAAACCTAAAACTGATCACACAGCAGCTCTAAGGATAGACAGGGTAGACACTCACTTCTCCTCTCCCTTAGGAAGATGGTCAATGTTGCCTCCCATGTAGGCTATAGGGGGTGACCAGAGTCAACATGTACCAGCTACCATATACCGGGATCCTAAAAATAAGATATGGGAAGCCTGAAACACATCCTGGCAAGGAAAAGAAAAAAAAATCAGTATTGAAAATACTTTGTCACACACAAAGTATGTTGGTTTCATCAGTCCAGATGAAGAATATCATAGGGTAGACAGGCAGATCAGCCCTTTCTTTGGGGTCCCTATTGATTTCTCCTTATTTGGAAACTTGCCAAGTCCCCAGAAACCATCTGGTGGGCAAGGTCATCAGCCCCAGGAAAAATAAAAGCTTTTTTGGCTTATGGAATTCCTAAACAATGAACTTGGCTTACAGAGAAATGAAAGATCTTATGTATGTAAATCATGGTAAAGTTTTATCACTTACTGCAATTCCATACAAATAAAAGCAATTATATCTAGCCCTAAGCTATAATTGGTGAGACTTGTCATTTGAGGTAAAAGCCATTGTGACTGCAACTAGCTTTATTTTGAGTTTGAACTTAGACATAGTTGTTTGCATTAAATCAATATCTGAGAGAAATGCCACAAGCTACTAAGAGGGAATCCTGCTACAGGTGAAGGTTTGCTTTTGTGAAAAGCCAAGAGGGCAATTTTAGTCTCAATCGAAAATGGGACCCTCCTGACTCAGTTTCCCCATTATCTTCCTTTGAAAAGGAATGTTTTCCACCTGGCTGTTCCTGAGTCTGGCTATGAGACAGAATTAAAGTGACTCTTATCTGAATTCAAACAGAGCTAAGGATGCTTTATCCTGTCATCTGGTGTGTCCCTGCTTTTTCCTTTTATAACAGATTTCTCTAATTAGAGCAAGTGGTCAGTAAAAGACAGTAAAAGTATAATGCAGGTATGTGAAATTTTGCTCTTCTTAACCTCAATGTGTAGTCATTCCACATTCCAAACAATTGGGTAAATTAATACATGGGCTTGCCATCTGCCTGCCTGCATAGTCAAGTGAAAGATTAAATACCTGGAATAGAACACTTGTTTTTTTTTCTGAATGACATGGGAAGTAAAAGGAAGCCTGTGAAACAAGTGTAACAAATACAAGTTAATCATTATCCCATTTTCTAAGGCTGGGATACATCTGAGCTACTAAAGTGTGTGTTAGATCTGAGCTATTCACCTGAAAATGATATTCTTTTCTGCAGCCTAAAAGTTTAGTAAAAAGGTACTTGGGCCAGTCAGCTGCCTGTCACTAGATACATTTGTCTTTCTCCTTATATCTTGGGCCCTGCATGTTGAACTTGCCTGTCAGATTTGTGTCTCTCAGATTACAGGCCAATTCACCTACAGTTGGCAGCAAACAGTAGATCACCCGTCATTCCCTGGATGTGATATATGCTCGGTTCCAGTCAACTTCCTCCTCGGGACCCACTGAGACAAGGACAGGTCAACTCTCCTTTTCTGCCCAAAGAAACTATGGAAGCTAAGCCCTTCATCCTTTCTCCCAAATGAATGTGGGCCTCAGCTCTTTGAGGGAGGAATGATGGGATCCTAATAAACCTGCCTTCAGCCCCAATATTCTATTGGCCTGTCCCTCCCTATGGGTACCCCACTACCAGGCACAAATTGTGAGTCAAGTGTTTGAGTATAAACAAAAAGAAGTGGGGATTGTTGTAACCTAACATTCCCTATCCCCTATCCTGCCCAGCAACAGTAAAGCCCACCAAAAAAGCAGGTAAGCTTGCCAAGTAAACCTATCCAAACCTGCTACCTGGAACCCATATTCTCCTCCCCCTCCCCCCCTTTTCAGTTAGCTCTCAGAATAGACTTGGAACCTTTCCAGTAGGGCAACAAATTGATCACTGGGCAACAGGTCATTAGGCAATGAACTGATTGCTACCTTTTGGCTTCTATTATCTTCCCCACTTGCATAGGAACTGACTAAGTTGTGGTTTCCCCTTGGTAACAGTTATGTTGTGACTTTTGTCTGTATAATGCCTAGAATATGCATCTTGGGGCTGCTTGATTCTTAGTTTTTTTTTTGTTTGATTTTTTTTTTTTTTTTACCCCTTGCAGTCACTGAATTATTGAACTCCACTTGAAATCATTAATGGTCTCACTTGCTCATTTCTTGTTAAAGCAGTGTTGATGTTAAGTGATTTGTACATGATAACACAGTCAACATCTGTCAAAATTTGGACTTGAAGACATATCTTATTACCAACTGTCTCTCAATGTAGTGTACTAATTTGCCTCTCTATTTTAAAATTAAATTTAATAGGAGCTAATTTAATATCCTATACTTAAAAGTAAATATATTAGATAGATACATAGGAGGGCAAACATGGCTCCAGAGAACTTTATGAGAAAAAAAATATGACTATTATGGAAAACTGCAATGAGTTGAAAAATGTAATATTCTAACAAAAAAGTTGATGCATCCTAAAACTACATTAATCTTATTAAAGTATCTAGAGAAAGCAAAATATTTTTGTTTTGTTTTATTTGTATCTGGCCACTTATGTGATGTTGTCTTTAGTCCTGGGCATGGCCTTTTAGGAATGCCCTCTTAACTTTCAGAGAAAGTCAGCCATGATATTGATAATTCTTGATTTTATGGCATAGGAGAAACTGGAGATGTTGAATTTCTTTTTCATTTCTTCACATTTTATATCTCTCTTTTGCCTTTTACTTTTCTCAGTGTATCTATCTTTCCTGCTTCTCAATCTTAAGTTTTTGTGTGAAGGAGAGAACATTGCAATATAGTCAATTCATACTCATACCCTCTGTCTGTATAGTTTCCTTCTAAGTGGTCAAATAATCATAAAGATGTTAGGGTTAGCATTTATTATCTTCCTATATACAAATGTAAACAATTCATCTTTATTGAATCTCTTATGATTACTCTTTCATGTTTCCCTTTTTATGATTTACTTGATTTATGTGTGAATGGCAAATTTTCTACTCAACTCTGATCTTTTCATCAGGAGTGGTTAAAAAATTTCAATTTCATTAAATGCCCCTCCACCCTTTTCTTTTCTTTTCTTCCCCCCAGGAGAATAAACTTCATACATTCCAATCTCTCTGCTTCTTTAATGTGGAAGCTGCTAATTCTTGTGTGATTTTGACTGAGACTCCACAATATTTAAATTGTTCGTTTCTGAATTATTTAATATTTTCTCCTTGACCTGAAAGAAGTTTTATGTATAGTTTTATATATCTGAGGATTTTCATTTGGGGATCTCTTTGAGGAGGTGATAGCTGGATTCTTTCAATTTATGCTTTATTCTTTGGATGTAAAATATTTGGCATTTTTCTTTTATAATTTCTTGAAAAAAAAATAATGCCCAGGCTCTTCAAAACTATTGTTTTTAGGTAGTTCAATAATTCTCAAAGTATCTCTCACGAATGTATTTTGTTTGTTTTTGCAATGAGATATTTCACATTTTCTTCTACATTCTCCATTCCTTTTCTTTTATTGTTTCTAGATTTCTCATGGAGTCACTACTTTCAACTTGCTCAATTCTAATTTTTAAGAAATTATTTTCTTCAGTGAGATTTGCATCTCTTTTTCCATTTGGTCAATTTTGCTTTTTTAGGTGTTATTTTCTTAAAAATTGTTTGTGCCTCTTTTATCAAGCTGTTAATTCTCTCTCACACACCCCCTGTTTTTGGACAGGGAAAGACAAGGTAATTGGAGTTAAGCAACTTGCCCAAGGTTACACAGCTAGTAAGTGTGTCCAGTGTCTAAGACTGGATTTGAACTCAGGTCCCACTGACTTCAGGGTCAATACTCTATTCACTGTGCCACCTAGTTGCCCTGATTAATTATCTTTTTATAATTTTCTTTCATCATTCTCATTTCTTTTCATAATTCTTTACTACTCCTTTCTTTCATTAACTCTTCCAGGAATTTCTATTGCTTCTTTGTCCAATTAACATTTTTCTTTGAGGCTTTGCTTGTAGTTACTTTCACATTGTTGTCTTCTTCTGAGTTTATATCTTAATCTTCCCAGTGACACAGCATTTCATGGTAAATTTATTTTTTTGTTCTTGTTGTTTCCTCATTTTCCCAACCTAATCTTGGTTTTGAACCCTATTTAAAATTTGGTTTCTACTCATCTGGGTTTGGGGAAACACTCTCCAAAGAATCAGGACTTTTCATGCTGCTGTTTCCAGGCCTAGTTCTTGGGATCTTCATGTTTTCAGTGCTTCAAAGGTGATGTGATGAAAGTGATGTGGGATCACTTGCTCCTCAGATATCTCTCTGGTCTTTAACAAAGTGTAACTAACAATCCCCTGCAGAAAAAGGTCCTAGCACTCTTCTCCATCCTAGAAGTGTGATCAGAGCCCCTGATCCATTGTGTCCAACCACAAATGCTCCTCTCCACCCTGGAATGTGTCTCAGGATTAACTATGGGTGATAAAATTAGCAATCAGCTTCAGATGCACCCAGTTCCAGCAAAGTGTCTCATGTAATCTTCCTTCTGACCAGTTGTCTCATTACCAAAACTCAACTGAGAATTCCTGGTGCTGCTGCTTTTGTCACTATCACAGTCACTTTCTAGGCCTCTGCGCATGTTCCTGCTATACCCTGGGCTAACTCCAACCCTGATGTTATCAATCTCATTAGTAGACCTCCTACATTGCTTGACACTGCAAAAAAATGTGTCAGTCTGAACTTTTGTTAGCTCCGTCTTTCCAAAATGTATTTGAGGCATAATTTTGAAGTTGTTTAGAAGGGAATTTTGGGAGAGTTTTTCTGGGTTGCTGCATGTACTCTTGCATTTTGGCCCCACCTTACATACTCTTTGCTTTTACATAAGTTTTTTTTTTGTCTTCTTCATCTCTGCTTTCTTTTTTTTCTTTATCTTCTTTCTGTCTCTTCTCCTTCCTCTCCTTCTTTCATTAATATTGTTATTCTTAGTTACAAAGGATGGGCTCTTTTAAAAGAAAAGAATAAAGGGGAAATGTAAATAATATTTTTAAAAGACAAAAATGTAAATCATTTTAAAATGACCTTATTCTTGATGTTTTGAGTATATTTTTACATTTGTTTTAATTAAGTGATTTCTTCTTTAATTTCTAGATATTGAATAAATCACAACTTGAGTTAATTCATTTGTTTGTAGGTTTCTTCTTGGACTATCTTGTCAATTATTATTGTTTTTTAACCTTTACTGAATACGGGACCTTTCTCACAGTATTTGTTATTATAATTATTATATAGATAAAATATTATGGGAATAAAACATGTAACTTAAGAAAATAATTTATATGCATTTATTGTTCAGCAGAAAATGTTCCATTTGTTTATAGGGTTTTTTTTTCCTTTTTTTTAAAGTTTTTGGTTCCTGAATATGTTGCAATCTAACATTGAACAAAATTCAGCATGTTTAAAAATATTTGGCATTGATCAGTATCTAAAGCATTTTATTTTATTTCATTCCCCTTATTTTAAGAGGAAAAGAAATTAGGGAAGGTCCCATGAAGACCAATGAAAACTGTATAAACTGCCCCTTTGGACTTTAAATATTATTTCCAGTGAGGTACAGTGATTACTTGCTCTTTAAAAAGGCTGGAATAAAAGGATATAGACCTGATATCCACTAAAGGAGAGCATGAAAATTTTTCTTCATGGTTACCGCAATTAAACAAGTCACCATACTTTATGTTAGATTGTCTCTTCTTGATACTTACAGGAAGAAAACCATTTTCTTATCTTCATTTACTCATTCTAGAAACATTTATTAAGCATTTATTGTGGTTAAAGCATGCTAAAAAAAAAGCACAAGGGTAAATAGGATGTTTAAATATGATACTATCCATGCCCCCCAAATAGTTTGTAGAACAATAAGGCCTAAATATATAATTTTGATTCCCAGTATGGCACACCTAATGCCTGAAAGCAATGAGAAATTTTCTCCTAAGAGAAACCAAACTAAGTGATCTCTTAAAGTTCCTATCAGTTCTGTGATTCTTTCATATAATTATAGAATAATAGCTTTAGGGCTGTAAGGTACACTTTGAACTATGAAGTTGACTTTCCCATTTTATTGATAATGAGACTGAAGCGCATAAAACAATTTATTTTCCCAGGATCACATAGCTAGTAAGTGCCATGGGCTGGATTTGAGCTCAGGGTTTACTGATTCTCAGTTCCATTCCCTGTCATTATGTTATACAATCCAGCTCTCTTAATCAAACACATTTTATAACAAAGATTGATTCAGGAAAATTATATACACACATATATACACATATACGTATATGTATACATGCACATATGCATATATACATATAAATACACATATATACACACATATAAATTCCATATCTCTATCTATCTCAATCTCTATCTATCTATGAATTATTTCAACATTTGAAACTTCAAATGAAATTCACTTTGCCCTGGAATGCAGTGCTCAGTAGTCATGTATATTTGCATAAACTACAGAGCCAACTGAATTTCTGCTTATTTAATAATTTATTCTTAAATTTTGTTTTAAGTTAAGGATAGCATTTGCTTATCGATCATGATGCATTATCTACACCCTGGAAACAACTCAGCAGTTTGTATCTCCTGTGCTATTTCTAAATAATTCAAGAAGTGATAAAATTGGGCTTCTTTCCATTCACTGTTTTTTTTTCCTTTCTCTCAAAACTGGTAAACATCTTACAATTGAACCTGTCTGTCACATACCCAGCATTCCTGTTGTGTCTTCAAAATTTTATAACCCCCAATGTTACCTCTGGGCATTTATACCAAATTTGGGTTTAAAGTCACACTAATTCTTGTGCCAAGACCCTCTTTCTTCCATCTTCCTGCCACTGATTCACAGGGTGACCAGTCAACATTAATTACTTGGCATACCTCACAATTATATAAAAAGGAATAGTGAAATGAAAATTCAAAATTAAGGCATTACAATAAGCAGCAAAAACTCAAAATAACTGTTCCCCAGCCCAGTGGTGAGGAACCTGTGGCCTCAAGGTCACATGTGGCCATCTAGTTCACCAAGTATGGCCCATTGACTGAATCCAAACTTCAAAGATATATTCTGCCCCAGTCTGATGGCTTGTTCCTATGTCATAAAATTACAGTACAATCATGAATAAATACTTTGTTTTCCATACCCACAAGAAGGCAGCCCATCTATTTCCCTCACATATTAGTCAATTACCATCTAGAAACAACTCCCCCAGATCATTTCCTGACAGAAAATTGGCAAAACATAATGAAACTTCATCCTTGATGTCTCTCTGTGTAAGAAGGAAGGAAGGAAGAAAGGAAAGAAGGAAGGAAGGAAGGAAAAAGAACTTACTTTGTCTGTTGGTAGGTTCTTTGTTTTTTAACTGAAGCTGTACCTATTTTTTGAACAAAAAAATATATTAAATTTTGATAAGGCAGAAATCAATGCTCTTGAAGGAGTTTTCCTCTATTTGACCCAGCATTTCATGGCACCAAAACAAAGCTCCAAAGTCATTTGATTTAACTATAACTTTTGCTGAAAAATATACCGAGAGGTCTGATGACAAATGATGTCCAAGATGTTTCACTCCCCCTTTTGTCTCTTGATATGTTGAGGTAAGTGAATTAGCAGATGTTCCAGAAAAGACCACACCTATTTCTAATGACAAATTGTTTTGAGGTGACCCATGATGGCTAAAGTTAGTACTGTTTTCTAACCAGGAGAAGATAGAAAACTAAAGTCTTAAAAAACAAATCTAGTAATCTATGTATGTTAACCATACCACAGTAGAACTAGCCTTTGATCTACCACTCAAAATTAGCTAACTCAGAATAAGCAAATGGGTTTCCATTTTTTATTGGCATGGTGACAACAGTAACAGAAATCTGAGTTATGCTAGATGTTTCTCTCCATATATTCCCATTTGCCCTTTTTGAAAATAGGGTCTCAGTGTAACCAAGAATTGGTTTAGAGGAGAAACTTATACCTTTGTATTTTTATATGAAATACAAATTCATTGAAGAAAAAAAATAATTAAAAAAAATAGAATTCCAGCCACACATTCAGAGTATGAGTACACTCTTATCAAGAATGTTGTGGTTGTTTAACTGTCCCATGATGGCCCTATCTGTACAGGTATAACAAAGTATATTAGGCTGGGCTTTAACAGGTCAAGATCTATGATTTGTTCATTGTGGCTTCTACCTGAAGAGATGCACAGCATAAGTCTTCTGTATTTCAGTGGATATATAATTATTAATTCATCTGACAAGAAAAAATAACCACCACCACCCTTCCCCCCCAAAAAAGCTGAAAGCAAACTAATGAACCACCTTTATTAACTAATCTACTTTGGACAGCAGTCATACCATCTATCAACAGTCCTGCATTTGAATCTGGCGTATATTGTTAGGACTCATCAGAATATGCATTCAGTGGTCATAGTGACTCTCATAACCTTTAGTTTCTGTGTATGTGTAGTGTAGGAAATAAATCTTGTACTATAACTAACTCATGTTATATGTGGAGTAATGTTTTACTTACCCATTTAGAATGAACTAGACATGAGGCAAAACGTAAAGTTAAAATAATTTGTCACTGAGGTAGTAAGATAATGAAAAGGGAGCCTTATCCTCCTCTAATTAAAGTACAAATTTCTCCAGGTTGGAACCCATTCTGGACTGTATACATGGATGAATATGGGGAAGGATGACTCACAATATTAAAAGCATGTGTTTAGTGTGCCTGGCCCTGGGCTCAACCATATTTTGTTATGATGCTTTCTTGATGAGTTATACAATACCTTATAAGTTATTAATTTTTTCTCTTCAAGAAATTAAAATGTCACACATCTAGAAAAGATTACTAGATTACTGAAATTTGTAGAAGATTGAAAGAAATGATAGATTAAACTATTTATATACAACAGTAAATAGTTCTTTGAAATATATAAGAATGCTGGGCTAACGTCTGTGAACCAGTTAAATTTCCATCTTTTAAAGTCACATATTAAGAAAATGAAAAAAAAAGCATTTTTGAAATATTAGCTTCCAAAATTACATTTTATCAGTATGTTGAGGAATGACAGCTCTATTCATTTCAATCTGAAAACATGGCAATTTTCTTATTTGTATATAATCATAGAAAAAGGTGAGTCAATTTGAAGCCTTAGTAAATTATTTGTGATTGTGTTTACCCTGCCTAAGGAGTATTGCCTCATTAGGAATTGTCTGCATAATGCCAAACATCTAAATGAGAAATGGAAATTTCTCAGAAAATAGAATTTCTATCAAACAAACCAACAGAGTATGATTTTTTTCACCGTACATCTAGATTTTTTTTCATTCTAGAAAGTATGAAAATTAGGAGCATTTAAAATTAAATTTCAAAAAGACTGATTTTTGTTCATTATTTGTAATAAAAGAGACCTATACCCTTTCCTGTAGCTTAAAGTTTGTTGGTTCTTGGAGTTCACATTCTGGTTTTCCATAAGAGGTGAGATAGTGTTAGGACAATATTTTTACACTATCATGGGCTATTAAAATGTATTAGATGTGCCTCAGAACAGATCTGTTTCCCTTTAATGAAAAGAAGAGTTGACCATTTAAATTCTTATGGCATCTAACTTGTACAACTCACATGCCATTTATCATATCATTTTCTTGGCTATGGTGTTGCCAAAAGTGTCTGGAACCAAGACCAGGAATTCAAATGCCACGTCTGGGACTAAGTACAAATAGAACCTTAGGTACATCACTTAGTTTCCTGCCATATCTGGTTATTTAACCTTAAAATGAAGGCATTGGCATAGACAGCCTTTCAATCTCTTCTGCCTCAATAACTACGATCCTGTCATCAGCTACTATGTTGTTACTGAAAGTATGCAGAGATTCAAATACAATCCTGGATGTCTCTTCTTTGGGGAAAATTTTAAAAACTGTAACTGATTAAAAAAGGAAAGGAAAGGATGAAGGAAGGAGGAAGGGAGGGAGGAAGGAAGGAAGGAAGGAAGAAAGAAAGAAAGAAAGTAAGAAAGAAAGAAAGAAATGAAGGAAGAAAGAAAGGAAAGAAAGAAAGGAAACAAAGAAAGAATGAAAGAAAGAAAGAAAGAAAGAAAGAAAGAGAAAGAAAGAAAGAAAGAAACAAAAGAAGGAAAAAAGGAAGAAAGAAAGACAAGAAAAAGAAATCTGCCTTGTAAGCAATTATAATGTAAGCTTCAGATTGCCAGCAGGGATGTCATAGCCCATAGACTTTATACCTTGTCATTTGTAAAATTATTAACTGCTTATATTGGGTTGTCCCATGTGTAATTACAGTTTTATTCCAGTACTTTTGGAAATTTTTGATATTCTAATGTTTGGTGTGAATATCATTGTTCTTTAATAGTGTTGGTGAAGGAATGTTCATAAGATTGAAGTAAGAAACCGTGAAAAATATCACAAACATGAATTAAAGAAACATTAAAACTTGAATAATTGCAAAATATATGTGATGGTATTCTGAAAGTATAAACAGTATATTATGTATATGTATATATATACATATATATATATGTTTTTGTGTATGTACATATGCATGTATTGAATATAGATTGTAACCATTTTTAAGAGAAGGAACTGTCTTTCATTTATCTTTGTAAGTAAACTGACTGCTGAGAAAATTTCCTGCACATAGGGGATTCTCATCTGAAAGTATTTTTGCTTTGTTCCACTGGTCTATTAAGAAGTTCTACAGTTGTGCTATATATCTTAAGAGTAAATGGATCTTAATGGAAAATAATTCAATACACCGAGAACACATTGTCTTCTAATTGATATGTAACTGGAAAATACAGATATAGAATACCATGATATAAAGTTGCACATCAACTATATATAGTTGAGTAGAGTTTGTAAATATGCACATATATACACACATATGTATGTATGTATGTATGTATGTATGTTCCTAAATTACAAATTATCAAAGGTAGAATAACGTCTTTTTGGAAAATTAAGTTTTCACATCACTTTGCTCTATTTAACTGTCCATATTTCTGCTCTTATAACAGTTTAGAAGACAAACTATATTACAATTAACAGATATAGAAATATTTTTATAATTAGAATTATCACTGTTTGTTTTTTATATCACCATAAGAGACATTTAAAATGGCTTGTAGATTGTGTATTGGTATATAATCTTTACGGTCTATGATAAAGATTATCTTTTGAAAATGTTAAGAATGTAGCCCTAAAAAAGCACACTGTGATAAAGTGAGATGAAGAAGGAGATCGAAACCAGAAAACAAAGCATTTCCTGATATATACACACACACACACACACACACACACACACACACACACACACACACACACACACATGAGTAAATATGACAAATACCCAAACTTATACAGAGAACACTAGCAACACATGTAATTAAGAAAGGATGGGTGGTAGGTGGTGACATCTGAGCTGGAATTTGAAAGAATCAAGAGATTCAGTGAGATAGAGTAAAGGAAAGAGAGCATTTCACATATAGAGACCACTAATGAAAAAGAATGAAGCTGTGAAACAGGTCAATGATTGTAGTAGGATTCAGATTTAAAAGCTCATTTAGTTCACAATCCCAGTGTGTGCTGGGATGTTGCAGCATTTCTAGCCTCTGATTTATGTTACTGCTACCATGAAGAATTTTTTTTCCTCATCATATTTTTATTAACTCATTATACAGCCTTTTATAACTTATAAGCCAAAGATAACCTTTATATAACAATTCATTTTAAAATCCAATATATTAAATTTAAACTGTATTATATGGTGTGCTCTAAAAAATTCCGAGTTGTTTCATAACACAATGAAATTTTGATCATTAAGAATAGCTCAAAGTATTGCTTACTCATGGAATATTTTTAAGCCAAATTTACAAGCTATAATAGGGCAGTCATTTGGAGGTTCAGCATGAAACTTACTTCCTGTTGAGGGACCTAATTACCAAATACTTTTCCTCTCATTGTCTCAGGTTATAATTAGGACATATTAAGTAACCAGCAAATTCAGATCTGAGTGAACACCAAGGCACAAAGGGTGGCAGAAGGTCACCTACAAATTCACAGGGCCAGAGCCATTCTCTATCTTCAGCATTAAGTGAAATCATTTTGAGATCAATGGAAAAGCTTTGTAGAAAGTCAGTGTACAGGAAGGCAGAAAGAAACCTGCCAGGAAGAAAGAATGAGACCTCCTTAATTATGCTTGTGATAGTCTAGAAATAATATGAAAATGGTAGGAAAAAGAGCTGAACTAGCCAGAACGGTAATATTGGTTTCCTACTGGTATCTTTTAAAGGTAGATTTTGCTGAGCAATGTGTCAAAAGTATTGAGAGGTTTCAAACATAATATAAAAATTGACCTTATCAGCCAATGAATGTAAATTCATTGATAATATTGATGACTTAAAAAAAATATCAAGACATTATTGTTTTTTAATTGTCGCATAAAGACCCTAGAACATACAAAAGCCTAGTAAAATATTTGTTGTTATTAGAGAAGATTTCTTGTCAGGCATCCTGGTCAGTACTCAAACTAAAGGATTTTTATTACTACTGCCAAGTAGATACCCTTGTTTCCTCTAGTAGACAATATGCAAGAATTGCTCCCGATTATTTAACTTAGCTCTGCACATTCAAAGTCTTCCCAACTGGCTCAGACTTTTTTGTCCCCTCTGATTGAAAGGTTGAAGAGTGAAGCACTAACCTTCTCCCAGAGCCTTTCTTTATAGAGGGCTAAATCTGGCTTCCATAGCTAACTCTCCACTTTTCTTCTGCAATTTTATTGATTTGAATTCCAAAGAACAAGATGTTCTCCCTCTGGGTATTTCTTGGTGCAAGTACCCTCTAAGATAGTGGTTCTCAACCTTCCTAATGCTGACCCTTTAATATTTGTAAGTGGGCATATCTGCATGTGGGCGGACCCGCCTGGAGACAGATAGAGGAGCCATGTCTCAGTTCCTAAGACCATCAACAAATATGTGTTTTCCAGTGGTCTTAGGCGCCCCCTGTAACCGCTGTGAAACGGTCGTTCTACCCCCACAGGGGCCACGAACCATAGAGAACCACTGCTCTAAGAGATCCTGCCTCATCGCGCCCCTCTCTTTCTGCTTCCTTGTATGTGTTGTCTTCCCCTATTAGCTTAGAAGCTCCTTCGGGATAAAGACTGCCCTTCCATTTTCATTTGTATCCCCAGCACTTAGGACAGTATCTGGTACTTACAAATGTTTATTGATTTGACTTAAAGAGACCTGCTATGTGTGATGCAGGCTAACAGGTTTTATATAGATTCTCACAACAATCAAAGAGATCATGCACTGGAAGTGAATCCAAGAAACAGTAAGTCTCAACATAGGATCATAAGGCCACATCATAAATGTGGAGATGAAAGAGATCATTGAGCTCTTTTGTCAAAATCCATTCATTTTACAGATAAGGAAAGTAAAACCCAACAAGGATATGGGACCCACCCAATGTCTTGCAGCAGTAGAGCTGGGACTGGGGCCCATGTCTTCTCTTCCTCACTCTGGCATGCCTGTCATTACAGCATGGCAAGCATTCTATAAATGTCAAAGGCTGTGAGAAATATTTTGTGAGTGGTGCAAGTTACATGCTACATGAGAAAAGTATCAGAGAACAGCCAAAGTCAGGAATGTAGATGAGGAATAATGGGGAAGGATACAGCTTTGATAATGAAAAAGAAATGTACTTATTAAGTACGTATTAGTTGTTCAGCACTGTTCTAGGTCCAATAAAATGGAAGAAAGAATCAAATAAAGTGAATGTATTATTATGTAAATCCAACAGAGACCATCTCTACCGTCAAACAATACGCATATATGTGTGTATGTATGTGAAACTGTAGCTTTCTATTAAGCAGAGGTTGTATTTAACTATATGTGTATATGTGTGTGGGTGTGTAGTCTGTATATTCCTCTCAATATCCTTTTAGGCACATTTAAAATGACTCTTTAAAATTATGTTCTTTCTTTTTTTTTTCTTATTTTTGGGGTATCACCATCACTCTTGTGCCCCTTCCTTCATCCTTGCTGAATCCTATGAAATGATCACTTCTTTTAAACAAATCAACAGAGTAAAACTTAAGAAAAAAAAACAAACACTGGCTGTATTGAAAAATATATATCTCATTCTGCACATTGAGTATTTTCCCTAAAAATTGGGAAATGTTTCATCATTATTTCTCTGGCCTGATAAAAGGAAGATACATTGAACAGAGTTTCTATGTCTCTTAACATTATTTGTCTTTACAATGTTGTAATTCTGTAAAATGTTCAGCTGACTCTTTTCACTTCACTGCATTAATTATAGAAATCTTCCTGAGTTTCTTTGAAGCAATCTTGTTGAAATTTTATGGTACAATAAAACAACACATTCATGTGCCATGATTTATTCAGCTGTTACTTAATTTATGAGTACTACATGAATTTCCATATCTTTACAAATAAAAGACCTCCTGCGAATATTTTTCTACGTGTTGGTCCTATACTTCTTTGTTTATTTCTTTGGGAGTACATGGCTGGTAGGTGTATAGGTAGGGAAAAGGTTATGTACAGCCTAATGATTTTTGAGTTATAATTCCTAAATGCCCAACACATACAGATAAGTGATTGATAGAGAACTGGGTTCTCTATTGTCCTGGGTTGCCGGAAGAGTAAGTGCAACCATTGGGCTGTGTATGTATGAATGTACTACCATATATATGCATACAAGCATATGTATAATGCATGTATACATGTATGTATATAAATATTATATTTATCCATATTACCTTTGAGGGTATATGTTACATTCATTTTTATACATATGTATGTGCCTTCATCTTTGCCAATATATAGGCACTGATATGTTTGTGCATGTGTTTAAAGTTTTCTTACTTACGTTATGCGTTCCTGGACTTTTGGAAAAAGCTGTTCTGATGAATCATGTGCCCGTATTTCAAGGGTGTGTTGACTTCATGCTGGGCTAAGCCCTTTTAATTCTCTCAATCAATATTAATGCTCAAAACCCTTATATCATAGATTTGTAAAACAGCACCTTATTTTTACACCAATTAAAATGATCTTTCAATTGTCATTTTTTAAAGTACTTAACAGGAACTTTGCTAAGCATGATGGGCATGCAAATACAAAAAATGAAATTATTTCTCCTGACATAGATAGATAGATAGATGAATGGATGGATGAATAGACAGATGAACATGTAGACAGACAGACAGGTAGGTAGGTAGGTAGGGGAAGAGAGAGAGAAAGCGAGCACTTTTGTTCTTATGTCATGTAAATCAGCTTGTATTTTCTCCTCTGTTATCTTTTGTAACATTTTTAAGGTAAAAAGAAATATAGGGGGAAAAGGCAGAAAAAGCAAAGTAACAAGAATAGGAAGGAACTCTTTGGTATAATATGTAATGCCTCATTCGAATAGACCATGCACTTTTGCAAAAGAGTAGAGAACTTATATTCTCATATCTCCTCATTGGAGTTAAGCTTTTTCTTTGTAATTGTGAAACATTCATTTTCTATTGTTTTGTGGTTATTCTTCCAGTTTACATCACTGTAGTCATTGCTTATATTGCATTCTTTGCTCCACTTAATTCACTTTGAAAAAAAAAAGTTCATGTAAGTCTTTGGAAGCTCCACTACATGTATCATTTCTTATGACTCAGTGATATGCCATTATATTCACAATAGCTAATAATAATAACAGCATTCATACAGCTTTTTAAGTTAGGCAAAGTGCTTTACAAATGTGATACCACTGGCATTTAGGTGTGATCATTATCCTCATTATATGTATGAGGAAACTAAGGCAAACAGAAGTTAAGTGACTTGCTCAGAGTCACACCAGTAGTAAATATCTGAGGTGGAATTTGAATTCAAATCTTGCTGAATTAAGATTCAGTGATCTATCCAACATGATCTCCCGAGAAGACTTGAGAAAAAGACTCCTACACTTAAAAAAAATAGCAAAATATCAAAGTAAACTATCATATATGCTACACACTTCCTATGGATATTAGTGCCAGATACGTTGGACATCACTTTGGTAGCCTCGTTAGTGATAGAATCATCATATATGAGTTGAACACAGGGTTATGCTTTCACTTCAGTTGTGATGCTGTAGGCTTAATGGAGGAAAAAAACGTAGCATATCGATCAACTTTAACTCATGCTACTAGCCACGCAACATCACATAAACGGAGAAAGAATCTAAATATTAATCATAACCATAATTTGAAAATAGAGGATAATGGAAGATTGCTTTTTTTTTTAACAACTGTAGATGGCAACCTTGGGGAAATAAGAAAATAGATAATAAAGTCTGGGTAATAATGAGAAAAAAACTTGTATGCAAACGATGCCCAAGCAGTTAAGGATTAAAAAAGAATAGAGATTTGAAAGAAAATATTTGTTTTAAACTTTTTTTCTCAAGAAGGTCTAACAACTAAATTCTACAGCAAGTTGATACAATTCTGTAAGATGTAAGACTAAAACATTTCCTTGTAGAAAAGCTTTTAAAGCAAATGAATTGACCCTTTTTAAAGTACTACAAAACATATGAAAAGATAATCAAAATCACCCCAAATTAGAAGAATACAATTTAAAACAACTGTAAATTATCCTCTCCTCTATAGTATATCCAGTTGGAAAGGTGGCAAAGGATAGGAAAACAACAACTTGGTGCAGCTGTGGGAAAATAGTAATGGTTATGTACAGCTGGACCTGTAAATTGGTATACCAGTTCTGGAAAATATCTTGGCCATTTTGTGTGGGAAGGGGTGGGGGGAAGTTATAAAAAAAAATCATACTATTTGACCCATTATTCTCCTTGCTGAATTTCTACTCCAAAGAGATTAAAGATAAAAAGAAGGTCCTCATGTCTAAAAAAAAAATGTGCGTAAAAGAATTATTTGTACCATCAATAATGAAGACAAAATATATACACAAAAATTAAGCAAGAGCTAAATTAGTTGTTGTGTATGGATATAGGAATATATCCTTATTGCATAAGGAATTGCATATAAATACTTAGAGAAATTTGGACATTGATGTATGAGCTGATGCAGACTGAAGTAAGTGTAACCACGGAGACTATATACAGCCTGATGGCAATAATGCATCTGAAGTGAAAATAATGACAGAAATCACCAAAAACCTCGGTCATAATTGCTAAAATTAAAAGACTCATCTTTCTAGTCTAATAAACTACAAATTTAAAAAAAAAAGACTCAAAGTTGAATGTACCCTCTCTTGTAACCAGTCAATTAGGTAGTTTTCCTTTACTACTTTTTGAAAATACTATGGGGGGCTGTTTATTGGGATCTGACTGATGAGTCAAAACAATTTTTTTAATGGCACATAATGAACATAGTAACCTTTTATTCTCTAAGTTTCGAAAAAAAACGAGTCTTGTGCTTAATACTACGGAAACTAGGGGGGCATTTTTTATTTGTATCTTATTTTATTTACTTTGGATGGCACATTAACTCTTATGGGCCACGGAAGTAACATTTTCTGTACTGCTAGAGGTCATTTGCCAAATAGGCTGTGAACTGAAAGAACAGACACATATCCCAAATGTGAGATTTTACTCCCTTCTTCCAAATAAGATCAGGTCTATTATATTCCCTGTTTCAATTAATGCAGCATTGCCTTGGGTGATCAGAACACTTAGAAACGTTCATTCATTTTTTTTTTCATCACCTAGAGCAAGTTTCATTGACAATTGAAATTACACCTTCCATTTTGTGATTTATCAAAAATATTCTTTATGTTATGAATATTTTAAGAGCATTTCCTATGATTGTGAATCACATACTGATCATTAAAAAGAAGAATGTTTTAGTAAAGGTCTCCTCTAAGACTTTGTGGATAATTTTTTAAAGACTCAACAAAAAGATATTTAATAAAATGTCTATGACTTCTTTTGAATTATTAAGAAAGTTGATTCTTGACACTATCTGGAGATCTTGGGTAAGAAGACATTGCTATCATTCGTTGTAGGAGGAAATGCCTGATTTTGTCCGAATTTTGGTAAAGAAAGAGTTGATCAGATGAGATAAGTTTGAGCTGATGAGCTTCTTGGTAGACATTCTTTTGAAATAATCACCAAAAAGCTACACGTAATCCAGCATGCCTCCCTTGGCAAACAATACTGAAAGACTGAGAATAGACACCATCCTCCCACAATTCATTCTCATATCTGAATGACATGAATCCTTTTATTGTAGAGTGAATACTTTTGAACACTTTGATATGTTGATTAATTCTGGTCAGAACTCACCTTCATGGGGCCAAGTGATGTAACCTCAAAGAACATGTAACAAAGGCTTCTTCTTTACTTGGGCAGTTAGACTTTCTCAGAAGAACAGATCACACCTAAGATCAAGAGAAGAGTCCCTGAGTAATCGTGAAGTCCTGCACAACATAATCATCAAAGACTCATTACTCAGTAATAGAATAGGAAGCATATGTTTGTTTTATTTTTATCCCCAGATTGAGTCTATGTATTTGACCTATATGAATGTTCTTAAGGATCTCTGAAAGCAAAGCTGAAAGTAATACCGTGTTCTTTTGAGCCCTTCTAGGCATATATCTTGATGCAGTTAATTTAATTTCAACTAGACACTTTGCTAAATAATAATCTTTTCTTTTTTAATCTGCAAACTCATAATAAAAGCTTCTTTAATCTTTCTTCACCTAGGCTTTAAGCTGGCTAAATGTTGTCCGTCTCTGTCTCTATCTCTGTTTATACCTCTTCTCTACCCTTGTCTCTGATTCGTCCCTGCTTTTTATGTATATGTGTGTATGTGTGGGCATAATATACACATGTATGTATATGCACACACACATGTACATATGTGTGTATATGCATGTGTGTGTGTGTGTACACACAGAGATAAAATTTTAAGGAAATTTTATACAACTTATAACCTTAGATACCTGGCATAATAAGAAGTGAAGTGACACAAAAGAAGAAACAGTATAGAGAAGAGAGGACTTGGCTTAGCATCAGGAAGGCTTGGGTTCTAATTCTAACAATGACACATACTCTCCATGGGCCTGTTTGTGTGACAGCAGCTTAGGCAAGATGTTTGTAGCAAATATGACAGTTTCATTTGTTAAATTTAATCTGGTGAAACTTATCTTCTGAATTCTGATCTGGAGGTCCCTTCTCAACTCTTTAGAAAGAAAGCTACTTGGTGAAGGGCTAACCAAAGTTTGGGACATCATGAATTTAATTGCTTATTACATTGCTATGAGAAATTGGGACAATGTATATAAATATATATGTATATATATACATATTATATTAATATATATGTATACAGAATTACATATTTATGTTAACTTTTTGTAAAGTGAAATAAGCAGAGTTAATAAAACTGTCCAAATAATGACAATATTCTTTTCCTTCTCAGGGATACTCCAGCTTCTGCTGGCCCTTCACATTCTCTCCCTGTAAATGCTATCTTTTTTTTTTCTCTTAGTGAATTTTTCATAAGGTGAGTCTTCTGAAAGTCTTGTCTTTTCCTTTACCACCCTTCTCCCATATGTATATCAGGGTTTTTCCTGCTTCTGATAATTTCTTTTATAATTTTTTAAAATAAATATTCACTTCTTTTCTTCAATTCTCAGTTCTATTGACGTATAATCCAATAGTCAACCAATAGTTATTAAAGGTCTGCCCTGTGTGAAGCATTGTGCTTAAAAACTAGCAACAACAACATGAAAAAGCCCGTCCTTGCTCTCAAGGAGTTTACAGTGTAATGAGCTAAGGTGACACACAAAGCAAGAGTGAAAAGTGGGAGGAAGAAGTACTTGGAGCCAGGGCATTGTATAGAAGTCAAAGAAGTTCCAAATGAGGGCAGCCAGGGGGTAAATGAAGGAATATCTGAAGAGTCAAACATCTGAAGAATGGTGTACAAGAAGCATCCAGGCATAGTAGAGAGTCAGCTAGCTTGGGAATCAGGAAAGGACAGGAATTAAAAGACAAAAATAAAACTGTTCCTATCTTCAAAGAAGTTACATTTATAGGAAGGATGGATCAAGCAGCTATTATGTGCCAGGCATTGTGCTAAGTGCTTCTGAAATATTATCTCATTTGATCCTCCCAACAGACCTAGGAAGAATTATCTCTATTATGATGATCTCGAGTAGTTATCTATATCTATATCTTATCTATCCATCTATCATCTATCTATCTATCTATCTATCTATCTATCTATCTATCTATCTGTCTGTCTATCTGTTATCTCTATTATTATGTCTATTTTCCAGTTGAGGAAACAGGTTAAATAACTTATTTAGGGCAATACAACCATTGAGTATCTGAAGTGAGGTGTGAATTTAATTTTTTGGGCTGCCAGACCAAGGGCTCTATCTGATGAGGTACAGGCTATGGGAACCCCCTTGCGCTCTCCATGAATCTTCCTACATAGGGTATTTGCATGAGGCCATAAGCCTTTCATTGTATCTCTGGCCAAACCTTGCTACTAGCTTGGCCCTCCCATTATCCTTGATCCTTCCAAAATATCTGTACTCAAATCTGTTACACCCTTGAACTGGCCTAGCCCACCATTGTCTGTTATCTCCAGGTAGCCTCCAACAACTTCCCACCTTTAATCACTCATTACTGGAGTCTGACCTCATTGACTCCTCCTGAAGACACTCCCCAAAGTCTAGACCACCCCTACATTCCTCCCACAACTTTCTGTATATGAGACCCATCTGGCCTCCATGAAAGAACGAAGGCCAGAGAATGAATTCTAGCACAGACTTACTCTGTGTCAGATGATTCTGCCCCTCTTGCCCAATGCAAGCATCACACACACCGCGTCTTCTTATGAGTCTACACAACATAGCAAACTTTTGGTAGATAAAAAGGATTGACCCTATATAAGCATAGGGCCTGGAACTCTCTTCCTCCATAAAGGAAGATTTGGGAGTAAGTCTAGAAAAACAAACAAAACAAAACAAGACAAAAACCCACAAAAAAGTAAATAAAGTTTTCCTAGTTCCCTAGCACTGAGAGAATTGAAAGAATCTGGCTTACACTTCTGGATGAGTATCTGTCCTTGTCCTCCATTCTTCAGCAGCTGCATCCAGGACCATATCCTCCAGCATAACCAAACTGGACTGAGAACCTGAGAGGTCAGGCTGAGTATGGGACTGCCTCCTAGCTGTCTGACCTAATAGGACCTGAGAGATCAGGCCCAAAGAACACAAAAAAACAGGCCAATAAAAACCTACCTCCAAGGTACTTGGAAAGCAAGAAAGGAATAGGGAAAAGAGAGAGGCATACAGACCTTCCAGTCCCAGCTGGAAAAGACCTTGAGATTAGCAGTGTTTCCTGGTCATGGAACCATAAAAATGAAGAAGTCATCATAAAATGAGGTATAGTTTTAGGAGTGCTCGAGATCCCAAAATTCCAACATGCCAGGTACTGTCAAATGTTTTCTCACAGCCAAAGAAAAGTAAAGTTTATTAAAAGTTTGCCAACTGAATGAGGCCTTGACAGCAGCTAATGTTTGAAAAATACTGTAGTTAGAAGACAGGATATTTCAAGCTGTAAACTTGACAATCTTCATGGAACAATGGAGGCAGAAGTACCATGCTGATCATTTCGAATGTTGAATAGGGCAGAAGTATGGTGATTGTTGTCCTTCAGTTCTGGAAGAGAACCAAAATGACATCATTATGCTAGAGTCAAGTTTCAATGCATTCAACTGTGGCTGATCAGACCAATATGAGTTCAGAATGCTCTACCATGGGTCAGGCACAAATAGAACATATGAACATTTGGGGTGAATACTCTAGATTTGCATATCCTGCATTTCCTTTGAGCTGTTTCAGTTCTGCTTTGCTCATAGAGCACAGTACATTCTCTGATTGTCAGTGACTCCCATGTCACATAATTAATTCCAAATTTCTTGAGAGAGAACATGAGAGTCTTTGTATTGCTTCTTCTTACTACCATGTGAATGCCTGCCCTATGCGAGTTTTCCATAAAATAGTCTTTTTGGGAAATGTGTTTTGTATTTTAACGATGGTGGCCAGCTCATTGGAGTTGCTCTCTCTGAAGCAGAGTTTGAATGCTTGGCATTTTAATTTGAATAAGGACCTCAGTGTTTGGTGCCTTATATACCAAGTGATCTTCCAAATCTTCCTGTGACAATTCAAATAGAAATAATTTAGTTTCATGGTATTGGACTGGTAGGCTGTTCAGGTTGCATAAGCATATGACAATGAGATCAGCACAAGGGCTCTCTAGACCTTCAGGTTGGTAGCCAGTCTAATACCTCTTCTGTCCTATACTTTTCTTCATGCCTCCCAAACACTGAACTAGCTCTGGAAATTTGTCAACTTCATTATCAATGTGTACATCCCTGTAAAGTATACTACCAAGGTAAGTGAACTTATCCACAGTATTCAAAACTATTCCATTTGCTGTTACTGATGATTCCACATACGGATGGTGCAGTGGTGGCTGATGCAGCACCTGTGTTTTCTTGGTGTTAACTGTTAGGCCAAAATTAGCACAAGGAGCAGAGAATTGATCCATACTATGCTGCATCTCAGCTTCAGAGGCTACACTGAGTGCACAGACATCCACAAACAGAAAACCATGCACCAACACTCCCTCTACCTTTGTCTTGGCTTGTGGCCTTTTTAAGTTGAAGAATTTACCATCAGGGCAGTAGCTAACCTTGATGCTGTACTCATCCTCATTGAAAGCATTTGACAACATGGCTGAAAAATCATGCCAAAAATTGTGGCTGCAAGCACACAGCCTTGTTTCACTCTACTGGTGACTGGGAAGGCACGGGAGCATTGTACATTATCTAGAATCCAGTCAAGCATGTCCTTATGAAATTGACTTATAATACTGATGAACTTCTCCAGGTAACCAAATTTTGACAAAATTTTTCATAAGCCCCCACACCTTTGATGCTAGAGTAGGGCAGAAGTAGATGAGTTCTTAAAAGAGGCTTTCACTGTAATGAAATATAAGATGACTAGAGATGTATTTTATTTGTAGCTCAAAATAATCAAGAAGTTTATTGCTCTTTTTGACAACTGTAGTCTTGCTTTAGAGCACTTCCATATATCTTCTCTTCCATAAGTATGCTTCTTGCCTTGTAAATTCAACTCATGAGGCTGCAAAGGTTTATCTTGTTTGAATATTAATACTTTCATCATAATAATTTAAAAACTTTAAAAAAAAAGATCAACTCCCAAAGTTTTCCAGTAGTTAATAAGAAAGAAGCACTTTCTATTACTTCAAGTTTTCATGATTTTGCTCATGTGGATGCGATCTCCTTTAGTATATACCACCTCATTTAAAATTTTTGTAAGTTGCCAGAGCTGAAAAAAAATCCCATTGTTCGCTCTGATTTCTATTGCCTTGTTGTTGGAGACACAGATACCTCTGAGATTAAGTTGTAGTTCAAGTTTGATATGGGGATAAAATGAAACATTCATCTGTCATTTAACATTTAGAAAAGGAAGTTGATTTTTCCCTAATAGTAAGGACATACAACATGGATAAAGTGAAATTTACTTTCCATGGACACTACTTCCCTTTTATCCATCTGGAAACATGTCTGGTCAGTAGGTCATTAGGATATGGTGATACCCATGATCATAGCCATCAAACAAATCTGTGAGGCCCAGAATCCCTAGATGAGCAGGGATCTGAATCAAGGAAGTCAGGGCCTATTATATCCCAAGTTAGTTTTGTCTTGGGCCCATACTTTGTGCCTAAGGAATAGGGCCTAGGGAAGCGGTCAGTCTTGGGGAACACTAGATCAGTCAGGCCCGGGGGATGGTTTTGTCTACTTTTAGGTAAAACTACCCTATGCTCTGGTGGGTGGGATGAAATTACTTGCCTGAGGAAAACACTGGTCTTATCACCATCTTATTTAGCCATATTATTTTGTATATATTTGTTCTATAAATACATATATGTTCATGTGTACCTAGATTGAAAGCAACTACAGGCAGATTCTGTCCATAACCACCTCTAGTTCCTTGGGGTTCACCTTGTCCCTGTCTCTATATCCTCGAAGATACCTCCTTCTACCTTTCCAAGTTTGAGCTCTGGGACAATGGCAAACTACTAGAACTCATTCCTCAGTGATTTATCTCACATTATGTCCACATTATCCTAGTGGTTATAAACGCCTAGTTACCATCGTTTAAAACTTGATCTCCTTTTCCCACTGACTTTTCCTTTGTTCTCATCTTCCTCAAAGGAACTCCTCCTACCTCTTACCACTAACCTTTCTTCCACTATGATCTTCTAATGTTTGCTTTATTAAATTTCATTTCCACCCTATTATTTTTTTAAACCCTCTCTATCTTCTTGCACTTACCAAGACCTGATTCCCTTCTATTGACACAGCCTTTCTGGAGTCCCTTTTAAACACAATTAATATTTTCACCCATTTCACAGCATCACTGCTATTGATCTCCACTGGCATTTCCAGACTCTCCCTTTACTGTCATTGAAAAACGAGTCCTCCTCTGAAGATCATTTAACAATATGTACATATAGGAAAACACATATTTACACAAATATAAGCAGACAACCAAAATACATATACATACACATATATACATATATGCAAATACATGTGCAAACATATATGTATAGGGCAGCTAGGTGATAGAGTAGATAGAGCCCTGGGGTTCAGATCAGGAAGACTCACTATTATGAAGTAATACCTGATCTCAGACACTAGCTGTTTGACCTTGGGCCAGTCACTTAACCCTGTTTGCCTAAGTTTCCTTATATGGAAAATGAACTGGAGAAGGAAATGGCTAATCATTTTAGCATTTTTGCCAAGAAAACCCTGAATGGGGTCACAAAGAATGGAATACTACTAAAAGTAGAAAGGAAACATATGTGTATATGTACAAATATATGTGATATTCTTGTTCCATCATTTCAGTGGTCAATTTCTACCTTTATTTCTGTATTTTGTATACATCCCAAGGTAATCCACTATATCCTGGGCCATTGCCATTTGTCCTGATTTTTGTTATGCCACTGGATTTTTATGGTGCTAGAAGAGAGCAAGGCAGATGACTTCATGCAACCCTGCCTCATTTAAATTCAATTTGCCCATAGGTCAAGACAACACCCTGTGATACCTTTGGACTTCTTCAAAAGCAAATGAAAAACAAGTCTATATAAGATTTCATCTGGTTTTAATGAAGGAATAGGTATTCTAGCCATAAGGAAAGATGTGATTTCCAAGAACTTATTAATATATATTCTTTTCAAAGTTTTATAATTAGATTTTTTTTAACTCATAGAGAAATTTCTTTTCAAATATTGAATGGTCAGTAGTATAGATTTCTGGTTTTGTTTGTTTTATTGTTGTTACTGTTGTTTAATGTGCCAATAGTGCTTGTAGTGGATGGGATCTGTGATTTTCCTGTTAAAAAAAAATCCTAATGGGAAAACTGCAAATAAATGTTGGTAAATGTTTAAAATTTAATATCTTTCCAAATACATGTAAATATTTTTAATGTTTTTAAAAAAATTTGAGTTACAAATTTATTTTCTCCCTCACTCCTTTTCTTCCTTATTGAGAAGACAATTTGACATAAATTATATATGCTCAGTCATACAAAACATATTTCCATATTGTGAAATAAAATTGACCTCATCAAAACAAAACAAAACCAAAAACAAACACCACTCAAGAAAAATAAAGACACCAAAAAAAAAAATCTTCAATCTGAATTCAGATTGCATCTGTTCTATCACTGGAAGTGGTAGCATTTTTTTTTTTGGTCATAAGTCTAATTGAATTTTCTTAGATCATTGTATTGCTAAGACTAGATAAGTAATTCACAATAGATCATCATACAATATTGCTATTAAAATACACAATGTTCTTCTGGGTTTGCTCACTTTGCTTTTCATCAGTTCGTGTATGTGTACACATCTGTACATGCACATGTATGTGCATATATGTATATATATATAGGACAGTGTATGTGTGTATAAATACATATGTATGTACATGTATACATAGACAGATTTGAATATTAAGGAATGATATCTAAACAATAAAATGGAGAGGTGAGAGAAGAATATATCAGGAAGAGAAAGGGAGAGATAGAATAGGGTAATTTTTCTCATGTAAAAGATGCAAGAGAGAATTGTTACAATGGAGGGCAAGGGAAGGAGGATGAAAGGCAATGAGTCAACCTTACTCTCATTGAATTTGGCCTAAGGAGGGAATAACATACACAATCAATTGGGTATCTTACCCTACAGGAAAGTAGGGGAGAAGAGGATAAAAAGGGGGATGAGGGAAGGCAGGGAAGATTGAGGGAGAGGGTAGTTAGAAGCAAATACTTCTGAAAAGGGACAGTGTTAAAGTAGAAAAATAGAATAAGTGGGGGTGGGATAGGATGGAGGGAAATATAGTTAATCTTTCACAATATCACTACTATGGAAATATTTTGCATAACTTACATATGCATAACATAAATATGTTCAACCTGTATTGAATTGCTTGTCTTTCCTGTGGGAAAGGGTGAGGAGAGATTAAAGGAAAGAATCTGGAACTCAAAGTTTGAAAAACAAATGTTAAAAAAAGTTGTTTTTTGTACATGCAACTGGGGTATAGAAATTCATCTTGCCCTTCAAGAAAGTTGAGGGTAGGGAAGTTATAGGGGAGGATATAAAAGAGAACAGAATGGGACAAATGGTATTCAGTAGTTTTTCTATCTTGGGGTGGGGGTAGAGGAGAGATGGGGAGAAAAATGTGTAACTCAAAATCTTGTAGAAATGAATGTTGAAAACTAAAAGTAAATAAATAAAATTTTAAAAAGAATTAAAATAAATAAAAAACAAACAAACAATAGAAATGACCTCTATGTTCTCTTTACTGTCATGGTTTTCCCATAGTCCAATAATTATTTTTTTAAATTATCTCTCCTCAATATATTTTCCATGTCAGTTATATGTCCAATGAGATGTTTCACATTTTCTTCTATTGTCTTCATTCTTTTGATTTTGTTTTATTTTTTTCTTGATGTCTTATGCAGTCATTAGTTTCCACTTGTCTGTTTCTAATGTTTTAAGGAGTTATTTTCTTCAGTGAGCTTTTTAATCTTCTTTTCCATGTGGCTTATTCTAATTTTTAATTTTAATTTTTGTATTTCAATATATTTTACTAGCAATCTTATAGCAACAACATAGAAGACACTCAATGTAAAAAAACATAAAGTTGCATGCAGGATAACTCAGTTAAAAAAGTATTGTAAGTGGAGGGAACCTAATGCAAGATAAAATTGCTACATATACCATTTAGTTGATATCAATTAGAATTTACCTTTTAAAAAAATACAAATGCTGATATTGTCCTGAACAATTTTTACAGGTTTATTTATAATTGTTATGAAGCAGAATTATTGAAACTTGTTCATGGATACATTTTTGGGCTGTATTCATGCCCTTGACTTTATATTCAAAATTCACTTATGAATGAAAACAGAAAAAAAAATTACTTGCCAATACCTGATCATATTTATAACTACTAATAACTGGGAAAGAGATTATTTTTTTCTTTTGATAATGAAGAACATTTTCCATCATAATGTAATTCATGCATGTTTCGCTGTGTGTGATATGTTAGCTGGATATCTTTTTGACATGATTGTGATACTTTCGACATGAATAGCACTTAGGTTGGGGTTTTCAAAGTGGTTGACCAGAGAGGATTTACTTGCCTCCCACGAAGCACTAATTCCTGCATTCTGGAAGCACAGTTTTGTTTTGAAGCTGTATCAGCAAGCACCCCAGCACCCCCAGGGTGGCTGCTAGCACAGGTTCTTAGATCTGCTTTTCTAAAGGAAAGCAACTCAAAATGGGTTAACAATCTTACTTTAATCAAGCATATCATTTAACTAGTTCAGGGGAAAAGTCGGCACCCTGAACTTCAGAGAAT
>CM053580.1:21067864-21085213 GCA_028627135.1 Pseudochirops cupreus
AGTCAAATAAGTTACTTATCTCTTTCATTTGTTTTTAAAAAAAAACTTTTAGATTAATAATCAATGTGGTTTTTCTGCTTTAATTTTTTTTCAACTTTTGATTTTTTTGAATCTCAACAGTTTTGCCTAATTTGGGATTTTTTGTTTGTTTGTTTTTTGCCTTTTTGTGTGGAGGGGGGAAATCCCAATTCATTGATTATTTTTCTTCTTTTTTCATTCAATTATTTAGAGGTTTAATTTTTATATAAGGATTTCTTTATCTGTTGCCCATAAATTGTACTATATTTTGTCATTGTCAGTTTCATGTCATTTTCTATTTTTTCTATCATGTTTATTTTGACTCAGAAATTCATTGGGATTAAGTTACGTACTCTCTACATATTTTTTATTTGTAGTGTACTTTATTGAATGTAATTACTATGATATGGCCATCAGTAAATTATATGGTTAATATTTCTACATCTCACTATGTATTTATGAAGCCTTTGAACAGCAACATATATTATGTCTATCTCTCCGTGTTTCTCTGTCTCTGTCTCTGTCTCTCTCTTTCTGTCATCTAGACAATGAGATATAAGACTTCAATTGGAATCCCAGGCAGTGATTCCCAGAGCTTTATTATAATGCTACTGAATATATTTAATTGGGAATAAATAGGAGGTAAGGAGGGATGGAGGCAGGGAGGAAGGAAAAGAGAAAGAAAGAAAGAGGAGGGAGAGGAAAGGAAGGAGTAGGGAAGAAAGTAAGAAAAAGAAAGATGGGAAGAAGGAAGAAAAGGAAAAAAAAGCAAGGGATAGAGAGGGAGGAAAAAGGAAGAAAGAAGAAAAGAAGGAAGGAGCAAAAAAAAAACCCAAAGAAAATGAACAAGAAAGTAGGAAATCAAGTCTATTATAATCATTGGAACTAGCTAGCACTAGAGGCTACTCAGGTTTATAAATCGATTTCTATGATAGACATAAAGATTACTTTTCAAATAATAATTTTGATTTCCAAATCTGATAATTAAAATCATCATATGCTGAAATTAGAAGAAATGAGAGTATGAGGTGTGTGTGTGTGTGTGTGTGTGTGTGTGTGTGTGTGTGTGTGTATGTATGTGTAAGAGGAGACATTCTTTACCAGCCCCAAACACTCCAAAGGTCAGCCATATACATTTAGGAAAATGATCTACATAGTTCCAATAAAATAATAATTTTTTTCTGGATTTCTGTGTTCTGGTTTTGTTCTTTATAATGGTGCAATACTGTGTGTGTGTGTGTGTGTGTGTGTGTGTGTGTGTGTGTGTGTGTGTGTGTGCATAACTCAATTAACTGCATCAATGGAGAAGAAAATGGTAGTTGAAGACTGCAGACCATTACTAGTTTGGGATGGCAACCCAAATTTCCTTGATTAAATGGCCTCATCTTAACCAAATAAGAGCATATTTGGGTCCCAGTGTAATCTGTTGCAAGTAGGTACAATTACTTTGTGCCAGTTGGGTAGCAGATTCTAATTAAAACAGTAAGGAATTGTTTGAGGCAAAATAGGGAATATATATTCTTGTTTTATCAAGGCCAGTGACTAAAATTATATGCTCAGATAAAAGCTATGTTTTCCTGTAATTATCTCAAGATTTCAGGAAAAGAATTATATACACATTGACTATTTAAGGAATTCTTGAATATTAGACTTTTGTGATAATCACAGTATACATTTACTTCCTTCTGATTGGAAGACAGATTTGATGGTTACATGGTATTCACCTAATTAGATCACATGGAATAAATAATAAGTTTTTAAATTTTTTTCCGGGAATATTAAGATATGAATAATTAATTATTATGTCCCTAGTTTATCAGAATATTACCCACCAAAGCTATGCTTTTCTTATATTAAATAAAATTACCTTTATATCCTGATATTCATATATATGAATATATATTATTTGTTTGCAGCCCAATGGTTTAAGCTTTATCATAATAGTTTAGAAGAAATCAATGTAATGATATCAAGCACTTGTTACCTGGTTACCTCTTATAAATATGTGATGAATAGAAATATTAAAAAGGTAAAAAGTGGAAGAGAAAAGGTTTTTTGCTCCTGAATGCTTGATCACATTTGATCACATCTGCGTAATTGGTCACTGAACATTGATTCCTCTCTTTTCTGAGAATGATATAAAAACATCCAAATTTGAAATGACAAAGAAGTTCATGAAAATCTCATGGTAAACATAATGAGGGCATTACAGGATTCAAATATTAATTTAAATTTGACAATCATCTCAAAATTAATATTATATTAGAGCTCTTAAAATAGCATGTCAAAAATGTATGCCATATCTGCCTGTTCATTTGTTGTTAAGTGACTGATTACCAGATAAATAGGACAGAGCAAGTGTCACATGTTTCATTTGGCCAGGGCATCATAACTTTAATGTCTATAGGCCTTCTGTCATGATGTATTTATAGCAGCGTCCTTCCAAGATAACAGTGCCAGCCACAAAATCATCGGGTTCATATTTTGTATATCTTGTGCAATCTATTTGTTTTCTTTCATGGGCTACTGAGAGTCTGGTGAAGCCCTGGGACTCCTCAGTATATATTATTGTGTTGTTGTTGTTGTTGTTTTATATTTTATGAAGAATTTTTTAAAGATACATTTTTAACCTATCTTTAATTTCTTTTAATTGCAAATTCTCTCCCTTCCTCTCACCCTTACCCTACCCATGGAGAAGGGAGCAATAGTGTATGAATTAGAATAATTTTTTGCATATAAAAACCGAGAAATACTAGGAAAACCAAAAGTTATTGATAAAAACAATCTCATATTTTTCCCATGCAAAATCTACTCATGGATCCAAGGTGGAGAAATCCTATTCTAGAGAGTCACCAAGGACCATATAGGTGAAGAGATTTGTCCTTGGTCACACAGCCATCCTTCCCCACTTCAAACTCAGTCCTCTATCCTTTATACCAGAATATCACAAAAAATGTCAACTGCCATCATCACTTTTATTAGTAATAAGAGAGTCCCAAGAGTCAAGAATGGTCTGTAGCTGGCTCAATTTCATTGCCTTGAGCTTGAAGTCAACATTAATTTGCAAGAAGCTGATAATGTCTAAGTTAAGGCAATTGGGGAAATCAAACTAAGAATCATCAGATAGTCTCACAGTAAAGGGATTTCTTTCAAACGTTATGCAAATTTCCACCCTGCTCCCTGGCACAAAGAAAAAGTTAGTTTCCCTCTATTCTATTCTCCATATACCTTCCTGCCTGGAGTTGCTGGTGATGATGCTGATATCATTACAGGCACTGAAGCATGGGTTGAAGTGAATGGCAAAGTGAAGGCCATCCTTGCCCAGGTTCAATGTAAAGTTCCAGAGAAAGGTTGCTCGTAGGTAGTTAATAGGTATTAATCTATCTAAACTGTCATTCCAAACATATTTGTTCTTTGGCTTTACATATCAGCCAGAAGTATGCCTTGACACTGTACTCTGATGATTCCGTAAGAGAGTGGGGCGGGGGGACCTGATGACTTTGCACAACCCTGTCTCACTTAAATCCAATTCACTTGCAAGTCAAGCCATCACTCTCTTGATGTCACTGGTTCTCTTTAAGAATGAAGAATGGATAATGACAACAATGAGCCAGATAAAGCTTTGAGTTAAAATATTTCTTTCCCCCTTAAAAGTGTGTCATATACAGAACAGATTGTCAGAGTTGTCATCTTGGGCTATTAATGAACAGGACATAAAAGACAGCCAAATATACATGTGTATGTATATATAACTATGTACAACCCTCAAACACAAAGCCTCCTGGGAAACAAATGTTCTCTTAAATGATGTTCTTTTATAATTAATTGCATGAATTTTACCATAGAACTAGTGCGAGTGAAAAAAATATATGTATGTATGAACATACATGTGTATATATACATACAAATCACGTCAATACATTTCCCCATATGTATCTATGTATGTATACACATATATACACACCAACATATATGTTTGTGTATATTTGTATGCATATATAAATACATGTTTTATTGTGTATACACAAATGCGTGGTCACAAATAAACACAGAAAAACAGTGTACAAGCTGTGCATGTATTTGTGGTGTATGCATGTGTTTGTGTGTGTGTTTGTATGTGTGTGTGTGTATGCAACTCAGGCTACTTGTCTTCTTATGCCTAATCCTCCTAACAGGGAGGAGCCCTGAAGGACCTTTGGAGCATATTCAGATTTCAGCAACATGGAAGCTTTCCCATTCCCAACCACATAAATCTACATAGGCTACTTGGATTGACTGTCTGTGTTTTTAAACTTGGCAAGACAGAACTATTTGTTTTCTCTTGTCTGTCTTGCTCTCTTCTTCTCTTTTTGGCTGGTCTTATCTGTTGTGACAGCACAGTTCACTCACAGTGAGGGTGTCATGAATTGAACCTATGAGAAGAGAAGGACTTACTTCCTTTGCTCTTTTACTTTCCCTCTGAAAAATGGGCCTAAGCATGCATGTTTCTATTCCCTTTCATTTATTCTCCTCAGTTGTAAGTGCTGGAGGTGATCTTGATGGACCAGGACTGTAAACCATGAATACTTTGTAGTCAATATTTTGTTTTACATATTTTTAAAATTTTATTTTAGAGTCAAAAGCCAGAACACAAATACAGAATAGAGAAGAGAAACAAACAAAAGAAATACCTTAAATATTGGAACATAAATACAAAGTAAAAAAGAAAAAAATATCACGTGCATAGCCGAACATAAGAGAGGATTCAAAATATAGAACAATAAATTTTCATTTCAAGAAAGCTGGTATGAAAAGTAATACACATTCTGTTGAGAAATGTCCATTTTTTCTTTGCTTCCTTGTGGTTTTCTTTTGTTCCCTGCTGTGCACTTTTTTACTCTGTTCTTTTTTTCCTTCTCCTCACATCCCCCAGAAGACTACAATAAAGTTTAGATATGTCTCTGTAGCTATAGATATATACATACATATAAACATATATATATATATATATAGATAGATAGATAGATAGATAGATAGATATAGATATATACATTTCCAAACATATTCCACTACTGATCGTTTTAAAAAATATTTGTGCCTATCTCTTTTTAAAATTTGTTTGCTATTAGTTTACAAAATGCAGTTTCACAAGTTTTTGTGGTCCAAATTTTCTCCTTCCAACTCACTGTCCTCCCTCCCCATGACTGCATGCAATCCAATATAGGTTCCACATATGCCTTCACATTAAACATTAGTCAAATTTTAAAGAAGAATTATGATTAATGGAATGAATAATGAGAAAGAAGAAACAAAAGAAAAGAAAAAGAGAGGGAGAAAATAGTTTGCTTCAATCTGCATTCAGACTATAATTCTTTCTCTGGGTGTGAATAACCTTTTCCATAATGAATCCTTTGGAGCTGTCCTATAACCTTTGAGTCTATCTCTTATTTCCTATCTCTCCCACCTCCTCTACCTTACTTCTACCCGTTACCTTCCCCTCCTATTACTTGCCTACCCCCCTCCAAGCAACCCTCCCCTATCCTCCCATTCCAATAAATCTAAACATACTTCTTTACCTTTCTTTACCTATTCCTTCATTCTCCCTTCTAAAGATCCCTCCCTTGTCTTCTCCCCCTTTCCTATGCCACTACCATTTTTTTTCTTATGAATGTAGAAGCCTTTCATATTCTTCTACATATATATGTATATTTAAACCCATTCCCAATGAAAGTAGGTTACCATAATTACCAGTCCTCCTCCCCCATCTCATTACTCTGTATCAATTCTTCCTCTTGTACCTCAGTTGCATAGGATAATTATACCTTTTTAGCTGTTCCTCAAAGGTTTTACTTTTCAAATTCCCATCAGATTCACATTTACCCCAATCTTTCTTATGGGCTACCCAATTATTAATAAGAATCTTAAACATACATATTACCTATATAAATAGTAAATAGTCTGTCCTTATGAATCCATTATAATTAGTATTAGGTATGTACCCTATATTTCTCTTGGTTCTTATATGACAAATCTTCTATTAAGTTAAGAATTTTTTAACAAAGCCTTGAAAGTCTAAAAGTTTATCACACCTCCACTTTTTTTTTTTCCATTCAAGATAATACATAACTCTGTAGGATATGGTATTTTTGGTCAGAGTCCTACTTCTTTTTGCTCTTTGATATATTGTGTTCCAAGACCTGTGGTCCTTTAATATCTATGGTGCTAGGTCTTGTGTAATTCTAATTGTGGCACCATCATATTTGTTTTTGACCTCGATCCGTGTAGTATTTTATCCTTGAGCTGGAAGTTTCAGGATTTGACTGTTATTTTCTTATGAGTTTTCCTCATGGGATCTCTTTTTAGTGGTGATCAATGGAATTTTTCTATTTCTACTCCCCCCCCCCCCCACATTCTAAAGCTTCAGGACAATTTTGTTCAATTATTTCTTATATTATTGTATTAGGATTCTTTTCATCATAACTTTCAGTTAGTCTGATTATTTTTATATTTTCTCTTTTGATCTATTCTCCAAAACTATTGTTTTTCTTGTAAGATGTTTCACTTTCTCTTCTATTTTTCATTATACATATTTCATTTAATTATTTCTTGTTCTGTTACGATTTTGCTGGCTTCACTTTAGCAAATTCAAATTTTCCAGGTGTCATTTTCTTCCTTAAGATTCTGGATCTCCTTTTCTAATTGATTGACTTTCCTTGTATAAATTTATTTTTTTTCTTGGATTCTTCTTCTCCTTCTCCTCCTCCTCCTCCTCCTCCTCCTCCTCCTCCTCCTCCTCCTCCTCCTTCTTCTTCTTCTTCTTCTTCTTCTTCTTCTTCTTCTTCTTCTTCTTCTTCTTCTTCTTTTCTTTTATCTTCTGTTTTCCCTCCATCTCTGTCATTTGATTTTTAAAGTCTTTTTTAAAGACCTTTTATGAATTCTTTTGGGGCAGGTGACCACTTGACATTACTCTTTGGGGCTTTCACTACTTTAATACTTTCCTCTGCAGATGAACCCTGGTCTTCTCTATTCCTATAATAGTTTTCTATGGTTGGATTCTTTCTCCTTGTGCATTTTTTTTTTGGTGTGGCAATAACCTAATTCTTGTAACCAACTCTATCACTGGGGTATGGGAAAGGGTTCCACTTTTCCCAGATCTTCAGTTCTCCCCTCTAGTATGGAACCAAAGCCAAACCTCCAACCTCTTGTAGGTGCCTACAGCCAGCAGATTTCTTCCCTATTGTTTCTACACTCCCTGGGCATGGGCTAGTTCCCTCTTACCCCTACGGATATTGGCAGAATAGCTGGGTCTAGCCTTCCTTATCAGCAGAGGTTCCCTCTATATTCCTTGTCTCAGAAGCTCAACTACTCTCACCTTCACAGGAAAAATTCCTTTAACTGGGGGGAGATGCAACCTCTCAAACCAACTAACCCCATGTTTTGCCCCTTGTTATTAAAAAGGAACCTAGCCTAGAGGTGCTTACTCTTCACAGGGACCATACCTCATCCTGGGATTTTTCTTCTGATCTTCTCAAATTGCCCCCAGAAAGATTATTGTGCCCTATTCGTATTTATCTCCACCCACACTTTGTTTGCCATAAAATGCTGCTTTAACTCTTTTTGTTGGGGAAAATCTTGAAAACTTGGAATTTTCTGACCTACTCTGCAATCTTACCAGAATCTTCTGACTTTACAGCCAATATTTCAGGTGGATTGGTGTAGCCATGTAGCCCAGCATAGGAATTCTTGACACCCCATGGGATGGAGGAAGCTTCACTTGGAACTGGGACTGTGTTCAATAGGAAATGAGCTGATCCATGGACCTAATACCATTCTTCTCTCAGAAATTTGAAGGGGCAGGAGTGTTGGTGGGGGAAGTATATTATGCTTCTCAAATGGTACAGGATTAACTTCATATGTTTATGATTATACCTATTGAAGTAAATATTTCTTTGAAAAAGGTAATCTGACTGTAAATGACTAAATAGAATTGAGTAACAGGAGACCACTTTCTACAACATCATTGGGTTCTATAGGCATTTCTAGAGAATCTTTACAATCCCCTTAAAAGTATTGGAAAGCTCTGAGTGTGGAGGGAAGTGAAATCTAACCTATTTGGTCCTCCAGATTGTGATGGCCAGGGTAGTCAGTGTTATGTGTGTGTGTGTGTGTGTGTGTGTGTGTGTGTGTGTGTGTGTGTGTGTGTGTGCACTGAAAATCAGATAAAAATCGCAAATTTGAAACTAGCTACTGCATAGAAACATACCAAGTTACTTGTCTTTTTCTGTTTAGAGCCATGAAAGTATGTTTCACCAAAATTAAGTGAATTACTGTATATGTAAGCTCTGTTCAAACATTAGTGTCATATGCATGACTAACACTATCATCATTATTCCAACCATAATAGTCATTTTTTTCCTCATATATATTTCATCACCTTCTCTATATGTTTATATAGGCCATCTCCCATGCCAAAGGTGTCTTCTCTTTTCTCCTCTACTTCCTCTACCTCCTCTACCTCCTTCAAAGTTCAGTCCAAATGCTACCTCCTACATGGCATCTTTCTTAGTCACTTCAGTTAGAAATGTCCCCATTCCCAAAATAATTTTGTATTTACTTTGCACATATTTTGCATTTACTTTCATATCTGTATGCAATTTTCTCAAATGCCAAATAAGCTCTTTGAATGCAGGGACAGTTTGCTTTTTTATCTTTTGACTCTGAACACCCAGAACTGCATCTTTCAGATAGCAGGTGGCTAGCAGGTGGTTAATAAATAATGACTATATAAATTGATTAATAAATAGGGAATAATTCTATAATCTATACAATGTACCTTCCCTAATGATGCGTCTAGCAGTCATAATTTTGAGAAATTGGAACCAATGAGTTGATTTTTTTTCTTACCTGATTAGAACAGACCTATTCCACATAAAAACAAAATAAAACAACAAGAAGAAACTCTTTAAGATCTATACTACAGAGGGAAATACAAATATGGGAATACCAAGATATTTTAAAAAGAATGTGTTTCATTAGATGACTTTACCAATTCTGAGAATTGAATGTGACTGTAATGTTTCATCTAGTTTAAAAATGCCTTCTGTATTACCTTTATATCAGGGTTCCCTAACTCTGTGCATGTGTGTATAAATGTATATGCACATGTGTGTATGTGTGTTTGTGTTTGTCCACATGTGCATGACAGACCACTTTGTCATTCTGGTAAAAATTCTAGATTGTTTCTTAGAATTATGCTTTAGATGCATAAAGTAAAATATATAGAATTACAAAAGAGAACAATTATATTAAAATATTGTTCTTAGACAGGAAGACTACAATTATATTCAATTTAGAAGGACATATTATAATTACAGCTTTTTAAAGCAGTGAAAAACTTTGATGATATTTTGAGAAATTTGCAAAAACAATATTTTACTGACACATCTGTCCTATTTCTATGAATGAAAGGGCATAAGCAGTATGAATATCAAAATTAATTGTTGCCTATATCCATAATGAAAGGAAATACTTCATTTCAGTTAGATGTTAGTATAAATAAATAAACATACATATGTATACATATACAATTTATCCTTGGACTTCTTCAAACTTTAGAATAGGTAGCCTAATAAAAAGTTCTTGCTCCATTATTTAAATCTAAAATATTTAGCATGATACAAATAGTTAATACTCAATAATAGGTTGTTGGAAACTGCATTAATAAATAAATGAATGAAATTGTTACCCTTCTACTCAGAGACTGAAATTAGTATTCTGTTTTTTGACACCTTCTACTCCTACCAAAATAAATTGAACCACCAATTTTTGATTTTATCATGAAATATAAGTAACTTCACAAGAATGGGGTTTCATTAGAGAAACAGAAGAAAAACTAACTTTAGAAACCCTACTTCTACTAGATGGAGAATAATTTGGGAATGAAAAAGAGAGGAAAATGAAATGATTGTTATGTGTAAGTAACCTGCAATGCAGACAAGTTGTATATAGATAATTGGAATTTGACTTAATTCCCATAACGCATATAGAAAAACGGGAAACAGAGACTCTGAAATTAGAATTTGCAGTATATTCTCCACCATTATGGTTGTTCACTTCTCCCCCCCTTCTTAGCATCATCAAATACATGTATTTCTTCCAACCCTCTGGCCCCTTTTTTCTGATTTTGTTATTAATAGGATTAAATAGGCCTTATTTCTTATTCTGATGCTAGTAGAATGAATGAGAAAAAATGATGATACATGAATGCATATTTTTGTGTACATATACATATGTGCATACACACACATATATATATACACACAAACATTCATATATACATACATATACATATATAAATGTGTGTATGTGTGTAAAATGTTGAACTATGTTTCAATGAATGTCATCTGTCTGAAAGCTTACATGAAGAAGAAAAGTTCTAGAAATATTCAACTGAAGTTACAAGGGAAGAATCTGTGAAGGTAGAAGAAATGCCTGGGAAATGGGTTGAATGAAACGGCAAAAAGAAAAAATTAGAACCTTTATAACAGTGAGCATAGGGCTTGATTGACACATTTTCCTACCCTGCAATGTTGGCTCTTCTAAAAAACCTGTCCAGAAAGATAACCACAGGTTATTTCTTTTTCTCTCAATAATCATAGACAATTGTGTTCAATAGAATGGGAGAGATTATTTGAAAATGTGTGGACACGTGGACTTGTAGGTAATTTTTTAGTACAATACAAACTTGCAGATCTATCATAATAAGGAAGAATGCAATTATTTAGTGTTTTATTTCAAACTGTTTTTCTCATGCAATCTTGTACGATGGATAGTCTAAGTAGAATTTTAATTTTATAGATGAGAAAATTGAGGGAGTGAGGAAAATCCTTGAGCTACTAAGTGCATGAACTGGAATTCCAACCACTGGTTTATCATTATAAAACTAGTTTTCTTTCCACAATTCCATCCTGCCTTGCTATAAATTCCAAGACAAAGACACTTTTTTTTTTGGCCAAAAATATGAAGTTATTTTTATTTTTCACGTTGCTAGCTGGTATTCTGCCCACTAGAAAAGGAAACTAATGTTACTAAAAAGAGTTTTCTTTTCTCACATGGAGGCTGTTCTATTTGAGTATTCTTCCTACCCACAAGAAAACAAAATTGATATCTTTCTTAACATTTCTTCTCATCGTTTCTGGACTTACAGGCAATTACTTTTTCTCCTAGTTTTCTGGTCATCTAGTCCAACATTCTCATTTTTGAGGTGAGTAAACTGAGGCCAAGGGAGATTAAATGACTGGCTTAAATTGCTTGCAGTGACCCATACAGTTTCAGAAATAAGACTTAATCACATCATATTACATAGTTTTAATTATAATGTTGTACAATTTTGAGTTGTAAGCTGTATGTTATATTTATTTTAACAATATGACTCTTGACTTGAATGGGGAGTGTGAAGGAAAATTGCATTTAAGTCTGAATTTCTTTTTTTGGGGGGTGGGGTTAGGAAAGCACTCAAGAGGATCCATCTGCTTTCAGGACTTGATTTACCAATCATAAATGAAATCTTTGGCCAAGGACTTCATATTGCTAGAAAATTAACCAGTGAAGATGTGTGGGAATTGTTTTTTATACATTATCTATCAATATTGTTTGAACCTAGGTTTATGTGGCTAGAAATTGTGTAGCCCCAAACTTACCTTAGATGTCAGGCTGACTTTAGAGACACTTTAGGGAAACCAAAGATTACTTCAAACAGTCCTTTGATCATACCCAGATGTTGCTTTAGGTATAAACAGGTCTCAAGTCCACAAGAAACTTGTTTTTTTGGGTTCTCAATTGTTTGGGTTTTGAGTTGACCCAAATTTTCTTGAATGTGTATACTTCCCTGATAATATACATTTCAAGCAACATTACTTGGGAACTGTTTTCTGAAAATTGCCTAATTGTTATCAACTGGTTAATCAACTGCTTGTCCTTATGCCCTTGTTTTTCCTGTGTATAGTTTAGACCTCACAGAGACTCAAGAGAGGGAACAGAACCTTTGTGCAGCACTCCCTCTTCTGATAAACTGAGTTAATAGAATTATTTTTCCAATTGTTTTGTATCTTGGAGTTTGTTTTCACTAAGAAGTACAATGAATGCATCATTTTCTCTACATTTCTCAGGTGATATTTCCATGTGACAGAAATGCTATGAATTGATGGACTAATACATGAGTATCACAGAAAGAGAAAACAGTGAAGGGTTTCTGGGAATATCTCTCATCTCAAGTTCAGTCAGTTCTTGATTTGGAGTGACTTGATCCCCTCATCCTCTGCACCTCAGTGAACTCTCCAGATTTTTTTGTTGAGGGAACAATAATAATAGAACTTAGGATAGGACTGAACAACAGATAGTTTGCCAGGGATCTGCATTACAATTAGAAAGTGAGGGCATCTTGAAGGACCTTCAATTTTTTGAAGTAGGCATAACAGTAAGTGCTACCACCCACCTTGCAACATTATGAAAGACTCTTCATAAAGCAAACTACATTCCTATCAGTAGATAGAATTTCCTAATGGTGTGGATAGCTTCTGCTCAAGAAGCAATGTAGTTAACTGGACAGCACACTTGACTTTTTAAAAGGAAGACTTGGTTTCAAATCCTTCTTCTGATACTTAATAGATGTGAAATCCTAAAAAAAAAAAGTGATTTAAATTTTCTTTTCTCAATTTGCTAGTACTACTCATCTACCACTTCAGAGAAAGATTCTGATGTGCACTGGTGGAGCAAATTGTCTATGCTTACGAAATCAGAGTTCTGTCAGGAAATACTTATTATTGTTTCACATGTTTTATTGTCATAGTGTCCTTATTATCATATTGAGTGTCTATTTTGATTTCTATATTACAAGCTATTTGATGTTTGAGATTGTTTCATTTTCATCTGTGTGTCCTTCCCCACCACCGTGTTGGGTACATAGTTAGTACGTAGCAAATTTTTCTTAAATTGGATAGAGTTGGATTGACATGGGTTGAGTATTCACTTGACACATTGTTAGATATCTTTTGTGTTTGAGAACAGAAAACTGTTTCTTCTGTTAAAAGAAAACTGTGTCAAGGTCAAAGCTATCAAAGACAAAGGCAACTCATTCAGAAGATCATACGTAAAGTGCTGACCTGAAATTGAAAGCAAAAACAAAAAAAAAATCTGAAGTCAGGGAGCAGTCAATGAGGAGCAGTGTCAGAAAAACACTAATGAAAGCCAAAAATCTTCCTACTGACTGTTAAAAAGCTACATCTCTCATCCAGCTCAGATAAAACCAAATCGTTATGTTCCTGTTAAAATATACACATAAGTGAATGACTAAACAAATAAAAATATAAAATAAAAATTGAGAACAAAAATAAATAAACTGACAGAAAAGGTACATTTTTTGACTCTTGAAGAAAAATTTTAAAAATCTTGAAAATAAAAAAAAATACACTGTGCAATGTGGCTTCCCCTTTAGAAGGTAAGATGATGTTTATTTTATTTTTTTCATTGTATCCCTAGTACATATCAAGGGAAGTTGTACAGTAGTAGATGCTTAATTAAGGCATACTTACTCATTGGCTGATTATTCCAAGGGTCTATCATGGCTCTCACATCCATTAAACTGTATTAGACTGGACTTTTAAAGACATGGATGTGACATTAGTTGATGAGCACTGTCACTGTTTGGATAGAAGAATAGATTTAAAAGACCCACTGACAGGGGTGTTTTAAGTACCAAATGAGATAATAAGTGTAATTCATTTTGCAAACCCTAAAGTGCCACATGAAAACCATTTGTTGTTGATTTTGATACTCTGGTGGTTTTTGTTGCTATTATTGTTGAGCTCCAAGTACCAAGCCTCCAGTCAGGTGATAACTTTTATTCTCTGAGTCTTTGACCACCCTCCTGCTGAGTACAAGTAATGTGTACAGAGCAATACAAAAGTATGCCCATCAAATTTCTACAACTGGGCTCTGAGTGAAAAAAAAATAATGCATGAACACACACATACTTTTAATTTGAATGTGTTATGATGATGATGATGGTAATGAGAGAGAGAAAAAGAGAGAGAGAGAAAGAGAGAGAGAGAGAGAGATTGATTGAGAAAAAAAAGATAGAACCAGCCTGAACCAGGTTAATGTTCTAGGTGAGGTTCATTCTTGGGTTGTGAGAGATACATAATGAGTCACGAAAGTTGGTTTATAAGGAGAGATCAGACACATAGGAGGATGAATCAGGGAGGCAATTGAGAAAAAATGTTACTAGGTAAGATGTAGGAGTCAGTCACCATTCTCACAAATTGGAAAAAAAAAAGGATTACAGATAAGTCTTGGGAATAGGCTATTGGAGTTCTTAATTAAAAAATCATTGGTAACATCCAAGTTTTAGGTAATAGGAAAGGAGAAGAAGCCAATGTATACTACCTTTCTTAAGTGGTTATAACAGAGAGGTGAGAACTTAAGTTTCAAGGCAAGTATGTTTTAAATTTTAAGGGAGGCAAATGGAGAGGGAACCAGTGAGTAGCAAGATGATGAAGATGAGAGAAAGAAGTGGTCATTGTGCTGAGCCTCCAATGGACTTGCAGGGGTAGCGTAATAAAGGGGGAAAATGACACATTTAGGCTTGGAAAGAAGTGCCGCCTGGTTTTCTGAGACTGGAGAAGAGGAAGATAAGGGGAGACAGAAAGACAGTTTTTGAGCTATGAAGCATGATTTACAAGGCAGCTGGTGCTAGGTGGCCTCAATTTTTATCAGGAAAGTAGGACAAAAAGTTATTTTCTGAGAGAAAGCAGCATGGGAGGGTGGTGGCACTAAGGAATTGAAGAGAAATATTGAGCAACTGACACTGTGGTGAATGTTAGAGTTGTTCAGAGACGCTGCTCAATAAGAAGTGAGCGAAAATGTGTTGGAGTTTAAAATATAAATTATTTATAAAATATCTATGTACGGTGCCATGTATAGGAAATGGGAAGGTTGTAAATCCTCTACTCCTCACTCTCCATTCCCTGAATGCCTGATCAGTTGCCCAGTCTTGTAGACTCTAACCCTACAACCTTCCTAGCCTCTTCCCTCCTTTTTCTCTGATCAGAGAACCACGACCTTTTTTCAGGGTCTCATCACTTATTAGTTGGGTTGTTTCAATGGTCTCCTAATCAGTCTTCCCTTCTCAAGTCTCTCGTCCCTCCAATCCATCATCCACACAATTTGACAAAGTGATTTTTCTAAAGTGTGTCCTCACTCTTCTACTCAAGAACAAAACAAGCAAATTCTATCATATGTGCATATGTATATATTTAGTGTATATGTGTGTGTGTGTGTGTGTGTGTGTGTATACACACATGCACACAAACACACAGAGGGCAATTATCACTTCTAGGATCTCATATAAAGCTTGGTAAATTAGAATCCTTCACAATTTGGTTTCAACTCTTCTCCATCCCTTTTACTTTTAACTCTTCTATACACTCATTGTGGTCCCACCAACTGAGCCTAATTCAATTCCTTATTAACAGAGCTCCCCCTTCCATCTTTACGATTTTACAGAGGCTTTTCCCGATTTGGGAATTCATTACCTCCTCATCTCCCCATCTTAGGATCCTTTGCTTCCATCAAGATTCACTCAAGAATAGCCGTTAAATGCATCTTTTTTTTACTCCTGCCCGAGTTGCTAGTGACTTCCCCTACTTAAAAAGTCTGGTATTTCTGTTGCATATGCATTCTGTGTACTTGTGCATGTCTGCATATTTGCATGCAAGCACATATTTGCATGTGTATCTGCATATATGCTGTTTTTCTCTCCTTTTCCATCTCCCTCTCCTTCTCCATTTCCACCTTTTTGTATTTCAAGTGCCTAACCCAGCACATGAAATTTAGAAATAAATAAATGCTTGTGAACAGATTGATGTGAGCATCTATTCATGAGCCTCCCTGCAGTACAATCTTATATCACTGAGTACAAGCTCATGACTCTCAAGTTTGGTTGCAGATCTGACATGTGGACAGCCCTCAGGGAGTTAGTTCATTCTTCTCTAACTTTACAGGGGACATTTAAAAAAAAATGAAAAGGGGAAAAAAATTGTACCTTAAAGATAATTATCTAACTCAACTATGTTAATTTCTGACCCAATCCTTATTAGTATATGATTCAAAGTTCTCCAGGCAATATTTTTCATGAAGATGTGCCTGTCCTCATGTAAATTCCTCCCATTATTATTCTAACTTGCTTACTCTTGTCTATTGCTTAGAGCCAAATAGAAATGCAGTTTCTTCTCTCCTCTGTTCCAATGACTGTCTCCATGCTTCACAGCTGTAATTGCTTCTTCATATCAGAATTGAGACATAGAAGGAGCCAAGGAATGCTCCATGAAATGTAGGTGAAAGGGCTCTTTCCTAAGGGACAATCATCTTTAGAATATGCTCCATTTTATATTTTGCAGAAATATCAAGTGATAGATATAAACACAAAGAGATGATAAGAAATACTTTATTGTCTTCCTTTGTGCTACCTATGGATAAGTCTGCTGCTCATACTAAAGGCTGATAATACATCGCCTAATTTAGTAGTTCCTGATGTTGCTTAGCAGCTTATTATCTAGAACATTGTTGTGGAGATGAAAAATAGTACATCATGGTGAACAGAAAACCAGACTTCAAATGATGATCTGAGATCAAGAATCACATTTGACAGATATTGACTGTATGAATCAAATCATATGTCCAATCAATTTATCTCTTAGTGCCTCAAACAACTTTTTAATACCCAAAATTCCAAAACAGATCCTAACCTGAATTCTCAAATTATTAGAGGGGGATTCCTTACTAGAAATTACATATATAGGTAAAATCACATATATACTACATATAATACATATATGTATACATATATACAGACTTGTACACACATATATCAAACTTCATGCTACTTTAATTAATCATACTTTTTTGACCCCCTAACTATGGGACCAGCCAGTTCTTTCTTGTCTTCACTTATAAGTAAGTCATTAAAGTTTATGATTTAACTACATTTACTGAAAATAAAAGATGAAAACATAAGACTATCAAATCCTGTGTGATATAGACTACATGTGTTGAAGGAGTTCAGAGAAGGAAAGAAAAATACTGTCAGGAATAGCTTTAAGGAGGCGGAGCTAAGATGGCGGAGAGTAAGCAGTGACTTCTCCAAGCTCCCCAAGAATTTCGTCCTTGGGAACTCAAAAGTAAATTTGAGCGGATTTAAGAGTGACAGAACCCATTGGGAGACAGAGAGTGACAGATTCCCAGCCCAGAGAAGTGCCTAATCAGGTCGGGGCAGGGAGAACGGAGCACACAGGAGTG
>CM053580.1:21085713-21112409 GCA_028627135.1 Pseudochirops cupreus
GAGAAAATCTGAAACTCAAGTGATTGTGGAACTGAATCTTGTAAATTAAAAGTAAATGAGTAAATAAAAAAAAATTTAAAAAAAAGGAATAGCTTTGAAATCTTTATGAAAAAACATATCAACTGCTATGAATCTGTAATATAAGATTAGAATTTGTGAAGAGAAGATTAGTAAATACTGAGCACCATGTTTCCTGAATTCAAAAATGCAATGTCAGAGTTATCATGGGATTTAGAATTGGAAGGAACCTTAGTGATAATTTTACTTAATGGATCATTTTTGTATGTGAGAACATTGAGAGCCAGAGGAATAATTTCACTTTTTCCTAGGTCATAAAATTTATAAGTGATAGAGTTATTTCTATTATTCTATTCTGGTCATATTTTAGTCAGTTATAGATGGTTCAGTAAAGTCCTAGAACATTTTTTTTGGGGGGGGGAGATGTCTGGTGCTAACTATGTCATCTAAAGAAGGTTGACTGATCTCAACTTGAAAGGCATGGCCAGGTAATATACCTGGACTCTAGACTGATGCAAAACTCCGTGAATGTAACGATACCTGATTCTGATGTGAGGTGGTGAGCAGATAACCAAGCAGAGTCAACGTTGTCTGCTTCTAATTAGTTTAACATAGTATACTTGAGTCTTTGGTTAGCCAAGAGGCAAGAAAATCCCGGCTGATAATGGTTTTGCCTCCAATCTCTTGACAGATTAAAATAAAATGTGAAAATTTGAAACTCATCCTAACCCTGATGGTTATTATAGGTTTCTTCTGGTTACTTATCATGTGATGTTGGACAAGTTTCTTCAACTTTCTCAACCTCAATTTTCTCATTTATAAAATACTTTAACTGGAGTACATGATCTCTAAGTTGTTGTTTGATGTTATATATTTCCAAGGCAAAAGGGAAAAATAATTGCATGTAATGCAAACTATGAGAAATACAGATTCCAATGTCCAACACCCATTTTCTTTGAATATCTACTAACCAAAGACTGGGAGGCTACCCTCAATGTAAATTGCCTAGACACTTGAAAGTAGAATGAATACAATTTAGACAGAATCCTTGTTAAATTCTGGTGGTTTTAGCATTGAAAGCTTAAAGTATAACTTCAAGCCAAAGTGATAACTAATCCTCATTATATATTTTGCTTAAATTCCAATAAATTATTCAGTAGTATTCTCTTTTTTTAGACACCATATCTATTTTATATGTCTCAAAGAATTAATTTGCAACATAAATCACACCAAACTGAATTCGTATAGATTGATGCTCTTGCTGCTCTTGCTACGCAGTAGTTCAGAAATGCTTGAAAGTGATTAAAGTCCATTTCCTAATATGCACTGTGAACCATATTTTCTAACTTGTAAAATAAAGAAGCATCAAACACATACTGTCAAATGGAATTAACTTTGTGTATTAAGGACTATCTTTATGGGTTGTTTTTTTTCCAGTTAACATTATTAAAAATGTTTTCTCCAGGTCCCGAAACCTGACCCTTGAGTGAGGAAGACTGAGTTCATATCAAGACTAAGATAATTACAAGCTCTGTGACGTTTGGCAAGTAATTCAATCTCTGTTTGCCTCAGTTTTCCAAACTGCCAAATGGACACAATAACAGTTCCAATCTCTCTGGTAGGATTTTTGTGAGGACCAAAAGAGATAATATTTGTGAAGGCCTAAGCACAATTCCTAGTACATAGTTGGTGCTGTAAAAATATTTATAACATATAAACACATATGTATGTATAATGATAGTATGTCTTTATATGTATATCATGGTTTTATATATTATTTAAGTTTTAATGTATACATATATGAAAGAAGCTACTTTTTTAAAGACATCTTCAGCAGACAAGCTTATTGTTTACAATGGTAGAATGATTACTTCCCAAATCATGGATGTTATTCTGATAAAATGTAAATTGAATAAGAAACAAAACCATAATGTCCCCCATAATGTCATGAAACTTTTATTTGTTGACACATTGAGAAGTTCTTTTTAGTTTTCTATAAATTAAGCCTGATATTCCCTTATTCTAGCCCATCTCATATCCTTGGATCTTATAAAATTTTATCTACATTACCATAATTTTCTGCCTCTTCACCTCCACTTACTAGAATCTACAGTTCCTTTTAAGGATTAACTAAAGTGATATATTCTTTTTTTTTTTTGCCTTTTTTTTGGAGGGCACTTGGGGTTAAGTGACTTGCCCAAAGTCACACAGCTAGATTTTTGTGTTGTATCTGTGGCCGGATATGAACTCAGGTTCTCCTGACTCCAGGGCCAGTGCTCTATTCACTGTGCCACCTAGCCGCCCCTTAAAGTGCCATATTCTCTAAAAAAATCCAGTTTCCCTAAGTTATTAGTGACCTCCAAATTCTACTATATTTGTGTACATATGTTTATATATGCATGCATATACACATATACATAAATGGATATGCTATTTGTTCCTCATAGAAAGAAAAATCTTTAGGGACTGAGATTATTTCATTTTTGCATTTCAGCACCTAGGACAGCACTTGACTCATAGTGGGTGCTCATGAAATATTGGTTGATTGATTGATTGATTAGCCAATTAGCTACAATGATCTCGTGGGTAGAGAGGAAAGCAAATGTGGGATTTGTAGTCATGGGACTTGGAATAAAGTTTAGTTTTTATGCATATGAATTTAAGATTAGTTATTTAATCTCTCTGGTCTCAGGTTCCTTTTGTATGGATAGAGTAATAATGATGAACTGCAGGTGCTGAATTAATTTATCTCTGAGGGCACTCCTCTAAATCTATGAGAACATTAGAATGGTCAACTTGGCTTTGCCAAAGATGGAAATATGCCAGAATTAGTTTATCACTCTATGAAATGGCATCTGTGATTTTAATAAAACTTATGCCCTCCTAGATCATCAAACATTACATCTGCTATCAGGAATGCATGAACATGTTACTCCTTTTCTCTAGGACTTGACATTTAAATTTATTTGCACAGATTTACACCAATAATATATGGGGGGGCATATGAAAAATTTCACTTTCAAAATAGAAATTGTTGATTCTTAAGAAGTCTAAGTAACTGGTATGCCATCACATCTATAATAAAAAAAAATAAAAGGAATTTATCTTATATTAACCATTTATTTTGCATAATCTATTTACTCAATACACTTGAGTTATATAACATCAAAAAATGGGACAGTGGATGATGAATGATTTCATGAATAAAAATATTACTTAGGAAAACACATCTACCTCCTAACAACAGCAAAAAACTAATTAATTCTGATGAAGTTAGGCCAGTTTACCTTAATGAAACTACTTTTAATGGATTTTTTATAGTAAATCAGTTTTATTTAAAGTCAATATAAAAGCTATATCTTATTTCTAACAAGATATTTCCCCCAGTAGAAGTTAGTTTTAAGGAATTTATAATTTATGCAAAATTAGAAGTATCTATTTGCATAAAAATAATTGGCTAAGTTCTCAGAAAAAAATTCTCATACTAAACTTCTCAATGTATTAATGAATGTAGTTCAAGTCTTCCTCTCAGACTCTTGTTTTTACAGTTTGATATACCAGGACACTGTGGGCCTTTGAGTTTATGACATAGAAAGATTCAGATGAAGAAACTGAGCCTGTTTACCAAGGAGAAAATGAGATTTGGGAGGAAACAGTAGGTGTTTTCATGTCTATGAAGAGATACATATGGAAGAAGGTCTTGATTTATTCTGTTTGGCTGTGGAAGGCAGAATAAGGAGCAACACGTATATTTAGTAAAGAGACAAATTTTGACTTGCTATCAAGGAAAATAAGTGAACGTTCCTTTCTAATAGTGGCATCTGAAGAGGTTGCTTCAGGAGCCAGTAACCCTTACGGATGGTCTATAAGCAAAGATTTAATGTCTTTTTGAGGATGATGAAGTTTTTCTTCATTCTAGGTATGGTTTGGACTAAACAGAAGAAGGTTTCTCTTCCCAGTATAAGTCTATAAATATTCCTATAATAATAATATTAGCAACTAATATTTAACTAACATCTAGTAAATGCTAAGCATTTTCATAATTGCTTTAAATATATTGTCTTATTTGATCATCAGAACTGACTTTGGAGGTAGATAATATTACTAACCCAATTTAACAATCTGAGAAACAGAAACATACAGAGTTTAAGGGACTTAGCCAAGGCCACATACCAAGTAAGTGTCTGAGGCAGAATTTGAACTCAGATCTTCCTGAATCTTGGTCTTAAACTCTAGCCACTGTGCCATCTCTACTTAGTAAATCCTCTTAATCTGGCAGGGCCTGCCCTCTCCAAGACCAAGAGATCAGAAATTATAGAACAAACCAAGTCTGTGATCTGAATAATACCACCTTGACTTTATAATTTCCTCTACAGTGAACACAGAGTCTTTAAAGTTGTGAAGTCCATGCACTTTGTGTTTTAATTCCGAACCTCACTTTCCAATTAGTTTATGGTTATCATAACAATGAGCTATCATAAAATTCCATAACTTATAGAACAGCAACATCTATGACTAAAACCTGTTTATACCAATAATGTAAGGGATTTGCCTGGGGGTCCCACAGTTAGGAAGTACCTGGGGGCATAGTTGCACTCACATCTTCCTGACTCCAAGTCAGTTTTCTATCCACTCAACACACAACTACAGGATGTAGTCTGACAGAATGTGAGATATTCCATTCCCATATTATTCCAACTCTTAAAAAAAAAGGTCAGTATGTCCATTTTATCCTCTCTTCAGAACAGAACAGAACTTGATCATTGTAATTACACAATGTTCAGTTTCTTTTTTGTTGTGGGTTTTCCCATTTTCACTGCAGTCATTATATATAGTGTTTTCTGGGTATTGCTGGTGGACTTTCTGACTGGCTCTCTACCTACACACTAAATCATGCTGCGTCTCAGTGTGAAATACCTTCCACTGACATCCTACTATGTTGGCTCACTGCAGCATGGTGGTGAGCCAGACAATAATGAAATGTTTAAGTACTGAACACAACATAACCATTTTAAAATACATTTTGTGCTTCACAGTTTAGGAAGAGTCTACATTTATACTGAGGCCCATGACTATACGAAAAGAAGAAAAAGTAGTCTCACTCAAATAGCAATACTCGTCCTGCTGTTCAACTGTAACCATGAGCTTATAATGCAGTCCCAATGAAACTATGACTCCACTGTGAGAATACTTAAAGTGAGGAACAACTTGTAAATATAAGGTCCCAGACTCCAACATATTACTGTTAATAAATGAAAAGATCCCATAAATGCAATTACACTGAGTATAGGGTTTTTCAACATAAGATTATCTTCTACCATAGGGGCCAACTCCAGTCATCCTGATCTCTATTATTCCACTGGACCCAGATGGCTCCAGAGGAGAGAGTGACACTTTGCACAGCCCTGTAAAAATTAACTTAAATTTAATTCACTTACAAGTCATGTCATCACCTTGCAGGTCTCATGGTCTTCTTCAAAAGTGAAGGACAAACAAGCAAGCTATGAGTATTTGTAGCTACCCAACTGGTCAGTTCCAGTTGAACAATACAGCTCCTTCCTTGCTTGCTTGTTTACTTCCCTTCTTCTCATCCTCCCTTTTTTCCTCCCCTGCACTACATCTGTTCATGTCGCGAATCATATCCTTACCTGCAGGTACTTTGTCCAAAGGAATATAAATTTTGATCATTAAAACCTCTCAAGGTATCTTGGTGTTTACAGGCTAGATTTCTTTCATAAAGAGCATGCCTTAAGCCCATATCACTCTGATGCTCTTTGATTGACCAACAGTAGGTCTCACCCCAAGCCTCACTTGGTCATTGTTTGTTTGGGTTCTGATGGCTCAGAGTGAGTTTATATAGCAATTGTTTCTTTTTGTGGCAATAAACCCAGAGGTTCTACCCCTTCCACATTGATTTTTTTTTTTTTAACTAGGTAAACAAGGCCATTCTTTGCCTCATTTCTTGCCTAGACTTAATCACTGAATGGACATTGCCTCAGTCAAACTGAGACCTAGGAAAAACCTTAGCTCAAAAAGTCCAGAGTCTTCCACTGCATCTAGGGCCATCTCCACTAGTCCTGATCTATATCTTTCCTCTTGACTCAGATGGCTCCTGAGAGGAAATTGAGGCTTGAGGACTTTGCATAGTCCACCATCACTTAAATCCAATTCACTTGAAAGTCATATCATCACCTTTCTGATGTCATGGTCCTCTTTAAGAAGAAGTACAAACAATGATCCTCTCCCATCTCCTGGGGCACCTAAGGGAACCCAAATTGAGGAATCTAAATATCTATGGGCAATTAAGTTATATTTAGGGATTTTCCCCCCTTGATTTTAAATGTGCACTGATTGCAGGAACAACAACAACAAAAAATAATTCTTGCAATTAAGTGAGTTGCCTAACTTGATAAGTACCTATACAAATCTGCTTGGATTCCCAGGCCTGGAATAGATTATGTGAGCTTAATGATGTAAGCCAGGCTGAATATTGTTTCATTTGCAATCAGCATCTCTTGTATAAGATAAAGAGAAAAGAGAAAGAACATTTACCACTGGTGGTGAGGGTGTTAATTTTTAAAGCTTTCTTCCTTTATGACTTACAGCTGATATATGAACACAGGACTTTTACACAGCATTACACAGCTGAAATAGGGCTTCATGGTGTGTCTCTTAAGTGACCAATCTTTGAACAATCACAGCTATTTGTGGGCTCCATTAAGAAATGGGCAGTCAAGACATGTCTCAAACAGTCCTACAATAGGATATTAGTAGCAGTTATAACCAGATTGGATTGTTTTTATTTCTGATTAAAATATAAAAATGATAGCTGCTTGTTGAATCGTGTCTCTATATGATATTAATCATGTTTTATATCCGTATTGACTTTTATAGGTTTTCAAAGTATTTCACATAAATTTTCTCATTTGTTCCTCAATTAACACTATATTATAAGTGGTATAAGTAGCAAAATCTCTGGTTTATCCAATTGAGGGAATTCTACCTCCAAATATTTGCACAGGTGGTGCCCAAAGTATGGAATGCACTAAAAATTTATATGCCACTTCCTGCAAGGAACCTTTTTTCCATCTCCATTATTCACATCCTCTTTCTCTTTAAATGACCTGCTTTTCATTTATTTCTCTGTGTACTACTTGTATCCTCCCAGAAGAATATAAGCTTTTCAAGGGCAAGAATTAACATTTTTAGCTTTGGATCCCGTGTTCGAATGCAATGCTTTGTGTAGAATATGCCTTAAGTTTTTGATGAATTGAGGTCCTGAGAAATTTCATGATGTTTCCTACTTGATAAAGTTAGGAAGTCATTGTGCCAGACATCATGATAAGGGCTAAGGCTATAATGGTTGTGTGTGTGTGTGTGTGTGTATGTGTGCGTGTGCATGTGTGTGTGTGTGTGTGTGTGTGTGTGTGTGTGAGAGAGAGAGAGAGAGAGAGGGAGAGAGAGAGAGAAAGAAAGAAAGCAATTCTTGTCCTTAAATGACCTTACGTTCCAATGGAAGAAAAAAAAATACTTAAAAAAAACCCTTCACATTAAAGATGTATACCATAAAAATGGAGAGTAGGATCAAAAAAGGATGCTAGTGGTGGATAGAAGAGGGAAAAACAACAACCTCCTATAGAAGGTAATATTGGAATGGAAGGAAGGAAGAAAGGAAGGAAGGGAGAATGAGAGGGAGGAAGGAAAGAAGGAAGAAAGGAAGGAAGGGAGAATGAGAGGAAGGAAGGAAGGAAGGAAGGAAGGAAGGAAGGAAGGAAGGAAGGAGGGAAGGAAGGAAGGAAGGAGCTCAGCATCTTTTTAATGACTACTATGTGCCAGGCACTGTAGTTTATCTCATATGATCCTCCAACAATCCTTTGTGTTATTGTTGTTCACATTTTATATTTGAGAACATTGAGACAGAAATATTTATTTTACACCTCACTCTGCTCTCTTTCTCTATTCATTTTTAAGTGAGTATTTAACCCAAATTAGAGAAATGAAACACCCAGACAAAACAAAGCAGGAGGCTCAAGTCTGTTACAATACTCCTATGTATTCTGTGCTCAAAGAGTTGTGTCTCTATTTCTTCTTCTCTGTCCAAGTTCATGTTGTCTCTTATAGGATATACGTTAGAAGGCAGAACTGAGAGTCTGTAACATTCACTGATGACACTGTCAGAATATGTGGGCAGATGTGCCCTTTTATATTCAGTTTTGCCCAGTCCTGACAAATGATAACAATGATAACAATGATAACAATCCCATCTGGGAAGCTGCTTCTAGAGCACTCCTGTGGCTGAGTGCTTTCCCAGCTGTTGGGGAAACATAATTCCATGTCCACATGGATACTTATGTATAGAAAATGGATACATTTTTGCATTATTAAAGATATTTATACATGAATATATTGAACATTGTGTGCATGTGTATAACTATGAACATGCACACATATGTATAATTGATAAATATACACTACAGATCCCATATATACAACATTAAACACATATACTGATTTATTTATTGTCCATCAATACTTTTGTAATTTACTCATCTGTCATCTTCTACACATTTATTTGTTGAATCACTTATTTATCTACTTATTCATTTATGTATTTTTATCACTTATTTGTTGATCTTTTCATTTAAATGTTAGAGAGCAATGAATGAGACACCAAGGAAACTTGGACCCAAATCTTACATTTGAGACTTCTGAAATACAAACTATGATGGCAAAGATGTTTAGTCTCTGAAAGTGAGCTCTTCAGTCTTTAAAATGAGGCCAGGAGAGTCTGAAGTTTGAGCAATCTACTTCTTCGTATTGTGAATAAGTTGCTTTGTAAAATCAGAGGGCCCCTTCACCCCTTTGCAAAGGTGGGGAACTTTGCGTGCACAATGTTGCATAGACTATCAGATTCAGTTAATGCCTTAATTTGTCTGAATTTGTTTCCCTCCCTTTCTTTTAATGCTTTGTTCCATGTTGTGCTTGTTTGGGAAGCAATGGGAGGAGGGACATACTTGGAAATTAAGGTAACATTAGAAGAAAAGACAAAGGTGAGGGGAAAAAAAACTTTAAAGTAATCAATAAAAGAAATCCATTATTATGTCAATGCAATTATTTAGAATACAAACAGGAAAACACAGGTTTGCAATTTTCTTAATATATGACCAAAATGGCAATGAGAATTATGATGTCCAGCAATTGCCCAGTGAAGCCAACCTTTCCAACATGCTCTAGAACCTGGTCTTCATTGACATTGCCCATCATGTTACATACTTGTATATATTCAGGCATACTTAATATATGTGCACACACATGAACACATATATGTGTATGCATATACATTCCCATATGTAGATATGTGTATGTGTATGTATTTCTGCTTCACATTCTCATTGTCCCAATCAACTTGACTTTCTCCTTGTTCCCTCTTCCTTTTCATATATCTTTATTTTTAGAATGAATTTTCTCCTGCTCTCTATATCTTGAAAGTTGTCTTTCAACAAACCTCAGCTCATGTTGCCTTCTGATTGAAATGCTTCTTGATCCAGCCTGCCCATTGGCTTCTAGTGTCTCCCAATTGATATTTACTTTGGGTGACTTAGTATATGTAGCATGTCCCAAAAGTTTTAATGCAGCTTTAATCTTTAAAATGTTTAAAAGTACACTAAAGTTTTAAGGAAACACTGTATCAACAGTGATTTTCTCAAAAGAATGTACATTCTTTGATATCAGAGAATGCTTCATTTTTGTGTTTTCATGCAAAGTGCCTACTATGTCATTTGGAACACAGGATCTTTTTTTTTTATTTCTGGAGGGGGAAAGGTAGGGCAATTAGGGTTAAGTGACTTGCCCAAGGTCACATGGCTAGTAAATGTTAAGTGTCTGAGTCTGGATTTGAACTTAGGTCCTCCTGACTCCAGCGCCAATGCTCTATTCACTGTGCCACCTAGCAGCCCCATCACAGGAGGTTCTTAATGAATACCTGTTGATTGTTTGAAAGAAAGATAAGGTTGTGAATTCTCATCCTCCCTTCCTCTAATCCTTATACCTGAGGCATCATCATCATCACCATCATCATCATCATCATCACCATCATCATCATCATCATCATCTCTTCCTCTTCTTCTTCCTCCTCCTCCTTTCTTTTCTCCCCATTACTAGTTGTAATTTATCACTTTATGATTCGCCAAACACTTTACAAAATTATTTCATTTGAATCAATCAATAATCCTTTATTGTGTCTTCTATGTGTCATGTACTGTGGTAAGCAATAAAAAAGGAAAAAAAATAAGTAAGAAAAGGGGAAAAAAGGACAAAAGACAGTCCTTACCCTAAAGAAGCTAAAATTCTTATGGGAAGCAATGAGATGTAAACAAATATATGCAAAGCAAATTATACATAGGATAATTAGAAAATAATTAAGATAAGGAAGGCCCTAAAGAGAAATTGTGGCAGCCTTCTGGTAAAAGATGGGATTTTCCTTTTGATTTAAAGGAAACCAGTGCGAATAGTAGGTGGAGCAGAAGAGGGAGAGATGTTTATGTGTGGAGGAGAGCCAGTGAAAATTACTGAATCTGAAAGATTCAGAGTCTTATTTATTAAATAGCCAGAAGGCCAGTGTCACTGGATTAAATCATATATGTCAGGGAGTAAGGTATAAAATTACTTGAAAGGTAGGAGGAAGCTAGGTTATGTAGGAATTTGAATGCCAAGCAGATCATTTTGTATTTTATCTTGATGGTACTAGGGAGCCACTAGAATTTATTTAGTAAGGGGGTGACATTATTGGACTTGCACTTTATTAAAATCACTTTAGTGGTTGAATGGCAAATTCATTAGAGTAGGAATGGAATTGAGCAAATCAACACACAAGCAGGCTATTGAAATAATCCAGATTTGAGGTGACAATGGCCTACACTATAGTGATGGCTGTGTGACAGGACAGAAGGGAATATCGCACAAAGGTATTGCAAAGGTGTAATTGAAAGACCTTGGGAACAAATTGGATATGGCGTGTGTGTGTGTGTGTGTGTGTGTGTGTGTGAGAGAGAGAGAGAGAGAGAGAGAGAGAGAGCAAAAGAGAGAGAGAGGGGAGAGAGAAATAGTGAGGCATCCAGATGACTTCTAGTTTTTCAACTTGAGGGACTGGGAGGATGGATTTGCCCTCCAAAGTAATAGGGAAGCAGAAGTGGGGTGTGGTTCAAGGAAAGAATAACCAGTTCAGATGGGAAGTAGGCATTATTATATCCACTTTTACTGATGAAGAAGCTAAAACTGGTGAATCTCAAGTGAATGGCCCAAGGTCAGACAGTTGTGAAATGTCTGAGCTGGTTACGGCCAATGCTCACTGTGCCACCTTTCTGCCATCACCTATAAAATGAGAAAATTGGACATGATGACATCTCAGATCACTTCTAGGTCTGCAATTTTGTGCCTTATGAATTTTGTTGAATCATGACCATTCTCCAGTAGTTTCCTTTGAGGCGCTGAGAATCTTTGGAAAGAATGTTTGTTTTGGAGTAAAATGATCCAGGTTAAAAACTTAGCAAAATTTCTTACTTTCTGTGCATCATTGGAAAATATATCTCGGACTCAATGTACTAATCTAAAAACCGTGCAACTATGAAGTAGTAGTTGAGGAACCTGCAGTCTCAAGGCCACATGTGAACCATGTCTAGGTAATCAAGTGCAACCCTTTGACTGAATCCAAATTTCATAGAACAAATCTCCTTAATAAAAGGCTGTGTTCCATAAAATTTGGACTCATGAAAAAAGCCACATCCAAGGAGCTAGAAGGCCTCATGTAGTCTAACCACCGCAGGTTCTCTACGCCTTACAGAGTACCAGATATGAAGTCAGGAAGATGTAGGTTTCAATAAAGTTTCAGAAACTTACCTGTTTTGTGATCTTGGAGGAATCCTCTAACCTGACTTTTGCTCAATTTCTCTATTTGTAAAATGAAGGGGTTGTGATGGTCTCTTAAAATTCTTTCAGCTTTAAATCTATGATCTTATAAATAAATACTTCTAAGGTCTACTTTCTAACTTTATGTCAAAAACTATGAACTGTAGGATAGAATAAGTTTTTGTAAGAGACAAATGGGTTCCAGTGCTTGACAAATTCGAATATGTTGACAATTTCACCAAAACTAAGGGATATATAAAGCTCTCAACCTCATACTAATGTTTTTACAGGGAGTGACATTTTAGAACAAAAACCTTTCCAATTACTCTGAACAATTCTTCAGTGTGGTTGGCATTTAAAAAAAAATCTGCCATGCTATTAACACTCTCAGAATGACTATTCTGTTTTTTTTTTTGTTTTTGATTTTGTAAAGCAGGTGACAGATCTGAGATATAGCTGCCAGAAACATATTCTTATTCTCATTTTATTTTGCTAATATACACACGATCCCTTCTTTATGAGCTCTCTGTGTGTCAACATGTAGATATTATTACATTCATAGCTCTCATCCTCAGTGATTCTCCATTGAGGATCCATCGAATAGGAAATGACTTAAATCTAGGAATTTTAGAATTTTTACAGGTAATTGTAAAGACCCTCAGTCTATCTGTCTCTGTCATTTTACATTCTTTTTATTATATGGCATACTTATTTTATTATATGACATACTTTATTATATGATACTTATTTTATTCTTTATTACTTTATGACATACTTTATTTTATTCTTTTTATTATATGACATACTTACCTCTTTTTACTTATCATGTCTTTTGGGGAAATATCTCTTGCCTTCCTCCCATTTTTTCCACAGTACAATAATATGTTTCAGTTTTTTTTTTCTTATGATTGCTTTAGCTTGGATTTCTGACTTAGAAAATTCCCTGTTCCTATCCTTTGACTACATAAATCACTGATCCAAGGTTTTACATATATATACATACATATACATATATATATATATATATGTACGTATGTATATGTGACCTATTCATAACAATACTTTTGTCAAAGAAAAACAGAGAAAAATGTCTGAATAGAATAACACACACACACACAGACACACATATATAATATATAATCATAGAGGCATTGGCATACATGTATATATACAGAAACACACAAACACACATACACAGAGAGAGAGAGAGAGAGAGAGAGAGAGAGAGAGAGAGAGAAAGAGAGAGAGAGAGAGACTTTTAAAATCACAAACTACCATTATAAGGCAGAGATTGACTACATATTTTAATGTTTCTGGAAAACGTATTTTTTGGTTTTTATTTTGTTTCATTTTGATCATGATTTTTCCCTCTCCAATATGACATTCATAATTATTCCCAGAGTGTCTCAATGGGAGAAAATATCACTTAAAACAAGAGAGTGAGGGGTATTTTCTGAGTTATTACTGAAGAGATCTGCTTGAAATATACCTGTGAATGTTGATGGCCGCCTCTACAGTTTCTATTCCAAATCAAAGAAAATTCAATTACTGCATATAAAAATGATTTCATCAGAGTAAAGCTTTTCCTAAACCACTAACTCTAAGAGATGTCTTTGGATGGACCCATCAACTAACATTAAATTGTATGCTTAAGTTTGACCTTGGTTTCTCCTCCACTGAAATTTTAACTTATGCAAGAGATCCTGGATATAACTACTTCTCTGATTTAAGCCATCACACTTACATTTATAAAATATATCATGAACAACACCTCCTATGTTTTTCCACCTATTCATTCACATTTGATTATTCTGTTATCTGTCTCTTTCAGCTAACTTCCAGAGAAGTGCCCCATCCTTCAATTTCTTTGCTGGATAAGAAATACTATGTAACACTCAACATTCTCTCCTATTGTACCTTTCAACTATCACTTCCATTTTCTCATAACAGAAGACCTATTCATAACATTACTTTTGTCAAAGAAGGACAGAGAAAAATGTCTGAATAAAATAACAGTCTTTCGATGTCCCCATCTATCTGATTCTCATTCTTTTTACAGGCTGTTGTTGATAGATATAATCTAGCCTTTTATTTATGACATTATTCTAGTATTCTCAGAACTATATTAACATGTCCCTGTATCAGGGGATCATATTTCTACAGTTCAAAGGTACCATAGAGTCCTTCTAAACCAAACTTCATTTTAGAGATGAGAAAACAAGAGTTAAGTTATTTGATCAAGGTTATATAGGTGACTTGTGTTCACAGGGGAATTAGAACCTGTATCTTCTATTTCAAGAATTACTTCCCATTCTACTCTACAATGAAGCCTCTTGCATCCATTTTCCATGACTATTTTGAGTTTTTAATATATGATTCTTTCATATTTGGAGAAAAAAGGAGAAGTAAATACCAGATAATTTCTCTGTCATTATTTATGGCAATGTGTTAGAAGGTGCTGTGGATGTCTTCCACTGATGGAGATGATAGATTTAATTTTGTAAAACCCTGCTTTCCAGGGCAGGCTCTCAGCCAGAGACTTTTCAATATTTGTTGCTTGCCTTTGCTAACACAAAGATGACCTACATGAAAAATATATATGGAGCAAGCCAACCACCAAAGTCTAGTCATTTGATGAGGTGGGACAGGAAGGGAATGTGATTACAGAAAAAGGATATGATTGTCATAAATTGCTAATGTCTTTCACCCTTGAAATATTTAATAGCTTTTTAAAAACTTAGGTTTTTTTAGTTGTGAGTTCTTTTGAGCTAGAAATAAATTTGAACTTGGCTATCTTTCTGACTGGCATTTGCCTCTCACTATTATAATAGAGCCCTGAGTGATCTGATTTAAACAACAACAAAAATGCCTCTTCAATGTTATTTTAAAAAATTATTTCTTGATAGGTTACAAAGTTTAAAGGAATGAATTTGGAAACTTACCTGTAAAGGAAAACTTGTTTCTGAGATTTTTATTGGTTCTTTTATTTCCTTCTTGCCTTCTTTTCTTTTTTTCCCATCCTTCCTTCCTTCCTTCCTTCTTTCTTTCCTTCGTTACTACCTTCCTACTTTCCTTCCTTCCTTCCTTTTTTCCTTCCTTCCTTCCTTCTTTCCTTCCTTTCTTTCCTTCCTTCCTTCCTTCCTTCCTTCTTTCTTTACTTTGTTCCTACCTTCCTACTTTCCTTCCTTCCTTCCTTTTTTCCTTCCTTCCTTCCTTCTTTCTTTCCTTCCTTTCTTCCTTCCTTCCTTCTTTCCTTCCTTCCTTCCTTCCTTCCTTCCTTCCTTCCTTCCTTCCTTCCTTTCATCAATGTAGCATAATAAATGGTACTCTGGAATTGGAGTAAGAAAATCTTGGGATCAAATATTACATCAGTTTCATTACCACCTATGTGATTCTGGGAAAATCCGTCAACATCTCTGAACTCAAATTTCCTCATTTGGAAAATAGAAATAATATTTTTACCTAACTCATAGGATTGTTGCAAGGATCAAATGACATGGATATAAATCCCTTTGAAAACCATAAAACTCTATTAATTTGAACCAAAATTAGGACAATGAGAAAGAAATGAGAAGGGAAACATTTGAACATTTTAGATTTTGAAGGTTTACACTTCATTTTCATGTGCAGTTCTGGGTGACAATTTCTGGGAGAAGAGGAATACTAGTGCTTGCAGTCACAGGAGAACAAGGGACCTGGTCAGAGTTCCAGGGCCAAGAAAAGTGCTAGCATTTGCAGTTGCAGGGGACTAGGTACCCTGGTCACAATGCCAGGGTAGAGAGGGCTGATGCTTTCTCACAAAGGAGAAACAGAAATCATTTCAATTCCAAGGCAGAAAGAAGCACTAGCACCTGTGGCTTCAAGAGAACAGGAAACCTGGTCACAGTACAAGGGTGAAGAAGAGTGTTAGCACTTGTATCTGCAGAGGATCAAGATCCTTTCCTTGGCAAAAACCAGGCACAAGCCAGGAAGATAGTGACCACACTTAGATCCCACAACCTTGGAAGCACTGAAAATTTACAGTTTCCCCTCCCAGAACTATTTCTGAAAATGACAGTATAAATAAATACAACCCCTCTACACAGAAAACAAATAAACAAACAACAAAAAAATACCTAAACTAAATTTTTGAGATGATACCTTCCTCATTTTGGTAACAAAGCCAATTTTAACACAAAAATGAAAGTCAAGACATAGTAAGAAAAAGTAAGAAAGAAGAAAGAAAGAAAGAAAGAAAGAAGGAAGGAAGGAAAGAAAGAAAGAGAAAGAAAGCACCTGACCATAAAAAGTTACAAAGGTGGCAGGGAAGGTAAGGAAACAAACTCAGAAGAAAACAATTATGTCAAAAGTGTTACAAGCACAACCTCAAATGGTAAAAAAAAAAAAAAGTGAATTTTATATGAGCTCAACAAGAATTCCTGGAAGAGGTTTAAAATGCTTTCAACCATCAACTAAGAGAGGTAGATAAAAATTTCCTAACATGGAAAATAGATTGAGGAGAAAAAATTTAAGAATTTTTGGACTGCCTGAATACCATGATCAAATATAAAATTAAAAAAAAAAAGCCTGGACATCATATTTTGAGAAATCATAAAGGAAAAATGACCCAATATCCCAGAACCTGATGATAAAATGGAAATTGAAAAAATCCATCAATCACTGCATGAAGAAGATCCTGAATTTTAAACTCCCAGGAATATCAATATGATCAAGAATACAGATCATTTTCCTAACCTTGAGCCACCTCTACGTTCCTGGTATAAATACCGTCTCGTCATATTGTATGACCTTTGTCCTCTAATGTTATAATCTCCTTGATAGTATTTTAGGTAAAAACATATTCCATTTTAATTTTCTTTCTCTGTTTTTGCTCTTCTTGTTTTAGGTAATAGCACCATCAGCACTATGTATCATAAGAGGAATTTGGTAAAGGTCATTTTTTTACCTTCCTGCTGCCCAATAGTTTATATAGTATTGGGATTAACTGTTCTTTGATTGGTAGAATTCAATTGTAAGTCTATCTGATCATGGAGACTTTTTATAAGGAAGTTGTTGATTGCTTTTTTTTTTTTTTCATTTCTTTAACTGCAAGCTAGAGTTATTTTAATATTCTATTTCCTCCTCTGTTAAAATGGGGAATTTACATTTTTTGGTAAATATTCATACATTTCACTAAATTTTCAGTTTTACTGGAATATAGTTGTGTGAAATGGATTTTAATAATTGTTCTAATTTCATCTTCATTGATGTTACATTCATCCTTTTGATTTTAGATACTAGTAATTTGGTCTTCTTTCTATTTTTCAAAACAATAAATTAAACAATGATTCATCAATTTAATTTTTTTTTCATAAAATTAGCTCCTGCTTTCATGTATTAGTTCAATGGTTTTCTCACTTTTGGTTTTATAAATCTCTTTTTTGAGTTTTAAGACTTCTATTTAGGTATTTAATTGAGGATTTTTAATTTGTTCTTTTTTCTACTTTTTGTGTTAGTCATATGCCCAATTAATTGATCTGCTCTTTTGCCTTTTTATTGTTATACACATTAACAGATACAAACTTTCCCCTTAGTATTACATTGAGTCCATTCCACAAATTTTGAAATATTGTCTCATTTTCATCATTCTCTTTAACAAAAATAATTGTCTCTAGGACTTATTCTTTAAACCTATTGTTTAGATTAAGTTATTTAGTTTCCAATTAACTTTTAGTCTATGCTTCTACAGACCTTTATAAAATGTAATTTTTATTTCATTATAGTATGAAAAGAACATTTTATTTTAATATGGTCTGAACACAATTAATTAATTAATATTTCTGCAGTTGATTGTGAAGATGCCATGTACAGCTGAGAAAAAAGGCATATTCCTTTCTATTCCCATTCAATTGAGATTAGTCTATGGTCTATCCAACTATGTCACACGAATCCACCACCAATATTCAATCACCTAAAATAATCTAGCATTCAAAACCCTTCATAACCTAACTCACTTCTGCCTTTCTAATCTTATATCTTGTCTACCACACCTCTCCTCCCCATGTACTCCTAGTACTAGTAACAGTAGTTTTCCTTGTGGCTTTGGACATCTTCACTGGCCAAATGTCATTCCTGGAATTTTCTCCATTCCTTTTCAATACCTCCTTGTTTTCCTGATTACATCAAGTCCATAACCTGTGCTTTAAGAAAATCAATTCAAGAGCTAAGTGGAGGATATACTTGAGTAGGCAGAAACTTGAGGTGCATAAACACATCAGTAGTGTATTACAATATCTAGGCACGAAGCACATAGGACCACTAGGTTAGTGGCAGTGTCAGAGGAGAAAAGGGAATGTTATATAAGAAATCTTGTGGAAGTTGAAATGACAAAATTTGACTACATATTGTATTGTGAAGTGGGGAAGTGAGAGAGAATGAGGAAACTAGTGTACTTAGCCTGCTTTTGAACATGTTCCTGGTATCTCTTTCCCTACCCTCATTGCCACTTTCACCACCTCATGCCCACCAAGGAAACCACAGCACCTCCATGACCTTATTGTGGGGGGTGAATATCCAGACCCTAATTTTGCAGGTTTTCCCCTTCATGAGCCTCAGACAATTTATTGGTTTGATAGGATCTCAAGGAAGATGATATGTCAGTTTTATGATGCAGCCTCCTTTGCTATCTCACTAAATAAGTTTGGTACTTAAGACAAAAAGAATGACACGTAAACTGTGAACTTGAAGTCACTTGAAATAGCATAATACTCTCAAAGGTAATAAGGAAATCAGAAAGAGGGGATTATTTGGAAGCAAATGTGCTAAGTTCAATTTTAGCTATGTTGAGTTTAATATATGTTTAGGATATTCTTTTTGAGATGTCTAATAGTTGGGAATGAGATACTGGGGTCAGGACACAGATTAGGGCTGGATAAAGGCATTTGTGAATCATAAGCCTAGTAATAAAAATAATAATAATAATAATGATACATAGTAGTAGTAGACTCCATGAGGGCTGATGAGATCAGCATGTGAAATAGGAAAAGATAAAAGGACCCAGGATAGAGCTCTAGATGAAGTGTTTTAGTTTTTCCTATGGTTGTTTTTGCTGTTTGTTTGTTTTTGGATGGAGGAGGCATGGGTATCAGTGGACAAGGAGATGAGGAGAAATTGAAGATAAATGAGAGGGTAGGGAAATTAGGACAATTTGCTGGGAGGCAATATGGAATGAACTCATCTGTGCATGTAGAAGGGTTTGCCTTGAGAAGAAGTGTCATATCTTTGTGTGAGTTATATGTGAAACAGGAGATAGTTGAAGATAGCATCTGAGTGATATGACATGAAGAAGAAAGGAGAGTTAGGAACTCTCAGTAAATAGTCTCAATTCTTTTCAGTGTGATATGAGACATGATTATCACATGAGAGGATAGGCAAAAGGAGAATTCGGGGAGGTTGGGTAACAGATTAAAATGTTTGGTAAAGGGGTGGCTAGGTGGTTCAGTGAATAGAGGACTGGCCCTGGAGTCAGAAGGACCTGAGTTCAGATTCAGCTTCAAACACTTAACATTTACTAGCCATGTGACCTTGGGCAAGTCACTTAAACCCAATTACCCTGCCTTCACCCCTCTAAAAAAGCAAAAAAGAAATGTTTGGTAAAACAGCTATTGTGAATAGGGTCATCAATTAAGAAAATGTAAAAGGGTTACCTTGACTGTCACGATTATGTAGTATGCACTTGTGGTAGACCCAGTAATCCTAGTTTCATGAGTTTCTCCAACTTGATTCAGCAGAACCTGAATTGGAGGAGAGGCACTGGATAGAGGGATTAATCCAAGTCTGAGGTTTGGCAAAATGAGATTGGCAATAGGCTAAGAGTCTTGAAAGAGAGAGAGGACTCTTTGGAGCTTAACTAGATAGCTATGGGATCAAAATAAAGAAGGAGCCTAGTGTAGCCAGTGTAGCCATGGTGACTTAGAAAAGAACTGAGAAGTGAATTTGTGATTTCATTGATGAAAATAAATCCTGGAAGATTGAAAATCACTCCATCTGGGGAGCTACGCTGATACTTGTAATCTCAGAGAGTTGTTTAAAATGCTTAGAGATTACACAGCTTCTTAGAGGCACACAGCCACTATGTGGCAGATGTTGAACTTGAATCTTTAATTCTGGTTCCATATTCAGTTTTCTATCTGTTCTGCCACTTTGTTTCTCAGGTTGATAATGCAGCTATTCTGATCATCATGTTACACGTGAGGAAAGTATCCATGGTCATAGAGATTAGAAAGGCTATAAGTGGGATTTGAACTCAAGTTCCTCCTGACTACAGGGGCAGGGTAATGTCCACAAGCCTATACAGCCTCCTTTAAATATTTTCCCTCAGGTCATAAATAACTGCGTCTCAACATCCTTGAGTAAAGTCAAAAATGGTTTGTGCTTATATGGCATAACATTGCCATGGTTTTAAAATGAGATTTACTATAATATATCACTAGTTTAACTTTTTTTGAAAACTGGACAATGGTAATGTAGCACTACAGGATAGTAACCCAAATAACAAATGGAGAAAATGAAGTGTAAATATTGCATCCAAATTTCCTAAGTCATTCATCAAACAGATGTACCATCAAAATTCTATGGGTAATTAGTTTAGTCACAATGGGCATGTTCTGTACTTTATGGAGATCTGACTTGTTTTCAGCTGTGGTCAAAGATTCATATTGCCTTTTTTTAGCCCAAGCTGTTCCATCCTTTCTATTTTCTGTGCTCATTCATGAATGCAGCCAAAGACTTTGGGACAGACACATTAAAAAAATAATAATATTAAATCAAAAAGCAAGGGTCTTTCTTTTTCTTCCTTCCTCCTTCTTCTCCTTTTCCTTTTTTCCTTCCTTCCTTCCTTCCTTCCTTCCATCCTTCTTTCCATCCTTCCTTCTTTCCTTCCTTCCTTCTACCCTTTCTTCTTCCCTTTCTCCCCATTCCCTCTTCTTACTCTCTCTCCACCTCTCCCTCTCTCTCTCTTTCTTTCCCCCTCCCTTTCTCTTTGTACCTAGCCAGTGCTTGGAACATAGTAGGTACTTAATAAATGTTTATAGATTGACCAATTCAAAATATAGTCAGTAGAATATAGACAAATACCAATTTCTCCTTCATTGATCTTTAACTCTCCTGTAAGGAAACAAATAGCCTTGACATTTTCCCTTGTGTTTAGCAAGGAGAGGCACTGTGAAACCAGAGAAACAGCGTGGAATTTGGCACTATGCCATGTATTTCAATCCCTGACTCAGATATTTATTACCTCTTATATTTTGGGCTCATGAGTCCATCTCTTTCAGCCTCAGTTTCCTTAAATATAAGATAAGGGAATTGGATCTTTCATGTTATATCTCATTCCTTCCAGGTATAAATCTAGGATCCTATGAAATCTTAGTATTTATTGATTTGTGAGAGTTTCGGATTTTGTTATAGTGATGGGAATAGTAAGATCCTGTGAGAAAGCCTTCATAACGGAGCCAGAAATGAAGGCCCAGATCCTTGAGTCTGTTAGTTACCCCAAATCAAGGGCCCTTAACTTTGGGAAATTTTGCTTATTTGTTGGTTTCTCCTCTGATGAGCTCCTTTGGATCCCGGGTATAGCTTATGGCCAGCTTTTCGGAATAATATTTTTAAATGCATAAAGGGAACTGGTTCTAATGAAATACAGTTTAACTTCTCCTCTCTATCTATACAAGTATAACAACAAATAGTTGATATTTGCATAATCCTTATAATATGCTATATACTCTGCTAAAAGCTTTGCAAATTTTAATTCATTGGAAATTCATAACAATTCTGGGAGGGAGGTGCTGATATTAACACCATTGTACAGTTTAGGAAACTGAGGGAAAAAGACATTGATTGGCTTGCCGAGGTCACATAGCTAGTAAGTTTACTGATGCTGCATTTGAACTCAGGTCTACTTGACTCCAGTTTCAAGGCTCTATTCATTGTGCTACCTAGTAATATTTGCACATGTTCATGTGTATGCACATGCATGCATATGTGACTGCAATGTGCAAATGTATGTGTACACATATCTGTGCATGGATGAGCACAATATTTATATGCACATGTGTGTACAAAAGTATAGTACACATATATTACTATGTATAAGTACATTGTTAAATGTACATGTAGTATATATTAGACATATATACACATATACATTATATGTATATGGTTTATGTATGTATATATGCATACCAATATATACACGGCACAGCAACCAAGTCATGAACCTCTGCGAGGGAGGACAATAAACTGTTATTATTTATTTTTACATGAATGAAACTGGATTTTTTTGAACTTATTAAATGTTCTTATCTGAAGTCAGTTATTATAGCAGAACATGCTCAGGTAGTTGTGTTTATTTTTACTTAAGAACCTGCTAGTCATTTTATATTGATTGCAAATTCAAGTCATTATATCTACCTATCTGTATCAGCTATCTATATCATCAATCTTTTATCTATCCATCTTCATTCATGTACACATGCATACTTATATCTTTTTTATATGTCAACAAAAAGCAAGCATTTCACTATAAGCCAGGTAGAAATTTCTTAATTGCTAAGGATGAGAGAGACAGAGACAGAGAAATAGAGATGGGGGGGGGGGGGGAAGGAGGGAGAGAGACCAGGAGAACAAAAAGAGAGAGACAGAGAGACAGAGAGACAGAGAGAGAGACAGAAAGAGAGACAGAGAGGAGAGAGAGAGAGACAGAGAGGAGAGAGAGAGAGACACAGAGAGGAGAGAGAGAGAGAGAGAGAAAGAGAGAGAGAGAGAGATAGAAGGAAGGAAAGATGTAGTCCTGATCTCAGAGTTTGATCTCAAGGAGTTCGATCACTGTCTAGTGAGGGAAATGACACGCAAACAACTATGTACAAATGAGATACATACCAAGTAAATTTGAGATAATCTCAGAGGGAAGACATTAAAATTAACAAAACTAGGAAAAGCTTCCTGCAGAAGGTAGAACTCTAGCTGAGACTTGAAGCCAGTAAAGTCAGGAGGTTGGGAAAAGAGGGAGAGAATTTCTGTCAAGGGCCCAATCAGTGTGTGTCCCCTCCCCCTCCCCCCCCCCCCCCCAGCTCGCTCCAGGACTAAGCATACAACTGTTATCTTGCAGAGGGTGCAACAGAACCCTTTTCTTCATGAGTAGGCCGGCTTCCTATTTAATATTCCTCATCTTTCATAATATTCCCCACAAATACACATTTCATGTATATAAATATGAGAGAAGTGAGGAGAGAGAAGTGTATTGTAGGCGAGGGCCTGGCCCTCTTCTCAGTGGCCACAAACCAAAGATATCCTTGAAAGAATCAGGTGGCTGTTGAGCTTTAGCCAGGTGTTCTACAGCATTGGTGAGCCAAGAGAGAAACCCACCACTCCCTTTCCTCATTTGTTGGGAGGCTGCCACAGATGAAGTTTACACTAATTAGCAATCATCTGGAGGCGCAGCAGCAGATTGAGCCCTGGGCTGGAAGAGCTTCCTGACAGGTGGTTTACCACAAAGCAACATTACAATTACCTAACACACTGTTTGATTTGTGTAAACCCTCATTACTACTCACATTATTTAATGAACTAGAAGCCTTTGCTCACCTCCCTGCAGATTGTAGAGGCAGTAACAACATTTTCCATGCCCATGCCAGACTGAAGCGTGTGTGCTTTTAACCCATTTCGTGCAAAACACTCATTTCAGCAGGTTGAAAATTCAGAATTGAAATATATTTCAAAACAGTGGCAGAAAACCAATTAGTACAACATGTAGGTTAAAGTGAGCAGAGAGTTACAAACAGTAACTAAGAGCTAATTCTTAGTCAGGTAGGTGAGTGTGTGTGTGTGTGTGTGTGTGTGTGTGTGTGTGTGTGTGTGTGTATTGATGGCAAAACAGGCACACACATATTTTCTTTCATAGGCTTCTCAAAATTCAGTTTGGGTTTTAGTCACACAATTTCAGAGGATGACTATTTTTAAAAGAGGTCAAACTGATGAAGAATGAACTTGACACAGTAAGATAGATTAGCTGATTCAACAAGGGTTCTACAAGTAATTGTTCTTTGGCTATTACTGTGCTGGGTATTGTGGGAAAGGCAAATGCCCTGTTCCTTGAATGGTATCTGATCTGTAATAGGCATATAATAAATATGTTTTAATCAATTGGTTTAAAGTTTACACTAAAGACCTACCAAAGCACTAAGACTCAGAAGGTTTACCTTCAAGAAAGCACAGAGGGCAAGTGGACCTTGTAAAGGACCTACACACTCTGATTATGGGTGCATTGCATTTCAATAGTAAATAACAGCCACAGGATTAGAGGGTAGATAGTCTTAACAATAGAGGAGTAGGGAGAAGGTTTGAGGAAGACATTTTTATTCTCTAGATTATCAAAGACAATGAAGTATTCCTTGATGGATGAGGAGAATGTCAAGGATAAAACAAAAAGATAAATGTAGAGTAAAAGTGCTTTGAGTTTTTAAGAATGTAACATGGGGAAGGAGAGAAAGATCTGAATATTGGTGACTGTTTGACTGGAGCATAAATCTTGCAGGAAGACATCAGAGGGCATTTAATCTAACACATCCATTTTACAACTGAGGAAATCAATTACTTGTCCTAGTTGTTTAAGGAATAGATGGCTTACAGGAATTTAGCCCTAAGGCTCTTGACTTCTACCCAGCCCACTTTCCCCTGAAATAGAAGTATCTAAAAGTCTTATAAGAGGTACTTAGGTTCCCTGACCCCCAAATAATTTTTCTTTCCTCTGAATTAAGGTAATTCTCAGTAAAAGTTCTTGGGAGTGAGGGGAGGAGGGAATAATATTTAAGTAAAAATAAAACTAGAAATGATAAAAAAAAATTACCTTTATGACTAATCAACAATGATTTAAGGAGAACAGAGAGCTGTGGTGAGAAAATATCTTCCAACCTTTGAAAGTTTTTCCACCAAGCTGGGAACAAATCTTGTGGGGAGAAAATTGAATTTTAACAAAACTGATACCATTTTCCCCCCTTTTTGAATAAACTAATTTACTAGTGTTTAAATGGAAACTAGTTCATGCAAAAACAAGCAAATTTTAGCCAAAGAAGTCTAGAAGCCATATACAAGACACACCTAACTCCCCCCTCCATCAACATACCCACTCATAGATCCATGCATACATGCATGGAAACACCAATGCATGCACTCAGACATAGAGAAAATAAGAACTGGATTGTGTACAATTTTTTCCTGGTTCTGCTTTTCTCACTTAGCATCAGTTTGTATAAGCCTCTCCAAGTAAATATGAAGTCCATCTCCTCCCCATTTCTTATAGCACAATAGTATTCCATTACATTCATCTACCAAAACTTACTTAGCTGTTCCCCAATTGATGGGCATCCCCTTAATTTCCAGTTTTTTGCCATCACAAAGGGAGCTGCAATAAATATTTTTCTACATATGGGTCTTCCTCCCACTTCTATGATTTCTTTGGGATATAACACCAGAAGTGGTATTACTGGGTCTAAGGGTATGCAATTATTTATAGCCCTTTGGGCATAGTTCCAGATTGGTCTTCAGAATGGTTGAGTCAGTTCACAACTCCACCAACAATTTTGTACAAAAAAATTTGTACACAATCACAGACACATTGTATGTGCGATTGACCAACTTTGATAAACTGGACTCTTCTCAGCGACACAGTTATAAGACAACTCTACAAGTCTCAGGATGGATGGAGATATCTACATTCAGAGAAAGATCTAGAAAGAGCAGAGTTTAAATGGAGACTGAAGCAATCTACATGCTATCGTTATTTTCCATGTTTGGTTTTGTCTCTTATTTCCCAGTGTTCACTCCATTGGTTGCAACCCTTCTATATAACCAGACTAATGTCCTATGTGAAAATATTTGCAGACCCTATACTTGATTGCATGCCATCATGGGGTGGGGGGGTGTGGAAGGGAAAAAAATTTGAAACACAAGGGATTGTGGAACTGAATCTTGTAAACTAAAAAAAAAATAAACAAATGAATTAAGAAAGAAAGAAAGGAAGGAAGGAAAGAAAGAAAGAAAGAAAGAAAGAAAGAAAGAAAGAAAGAAAAAAGAAAGAAAGAAAGAAAAGAAAAAAATGACAACTCGAGAATTTTAGAGTTTTTCTGGTGAGTTGTAGGGGATATGGAGACTACAATTGCTTTAATCATTATTAATGCTCAAACTTAGTACAGATTTCCTCTTTCAGTAGAATTCGATGCCACAGAAAACTAACGTAACCATTAAAAGAAAGCCTGTGAATGCTAATTGGATTACCTTTGTCCCTAAAGCAAAAGCCAGTGGCAAAATTGATTTAGAAGCAGGAAAACCAACAGGACACAATATGAAATGAACATACTTGAAATGGAAAGGATTAAATTCAAAACAGGTCTGGAGTAGAATTAATTACCTTACATCTAAGCCAGACAAAGCTGCTGTGTTCATCATTACCCAGAAAAGGAAACGAGAGACATAGATACAGTATAGTCAAGGAACAAGGGCTGTTGTTCCTTGACTTCCAAATGCCTTTTCTGGACATAAGTAAATCTAATGAAAAAACAATAACAACAACAACTAAGAAAGTATTAAAAGTTCTACTGTAATGTTGGAAAAATAATATGTGTCTTTGCCTATTTCCTCATTTAAATCCAAGTAATTTGCAAGTCATAGCATCACCTTCATGATGTCATGGTCTTTCTTTAAGAATGAAGGACAAACAACAAAAGTTGTTACATACAGATACA
>CM053580.1:21112909-21140048 GCA_028627135.1 Pseudochirops cupreus
AACTGGGGAAGGGAAAAGAGGCCGAGTAAGGACCCTGTGAAATAGAAGACAAGAAGGGATGCCTCCAGAGTCCCTTGCTTGATATGGAAGAAGATTTAATTAGACTGATTAGAGTGATTCCTATTATTCTCTGACTCTGGGTTTATGATCACATGATTCTCTAGGCAGTTCATTGGACAATGTTCATGTCAGTACTTCACTGATTAGAAGTGGCATAAAATTCCACTGACAATGGTCAGAAAGTGGTCATTCTTATAGCTGGGAACAAGAAAGAGTCATCTATTCACTTTGCAGCCTTCTGAAAATTCAGTTTAACTTTTAGGGTTCACCCAGTCCATCCGATTCCCAAAATACTTACCACTATCAATACACAACACACACATACATAAACACACACACACACACACACACACACACACACACACACACACAACCTCTGATAAATGGTAATTCAGGCTGCTTGAAAAAGCATCAGTGAAAAAGAGGATCTGATACTTTTTACAGCAACTGGTCCCATTTTTGTATTTTTTTCTTATAAACATTATATATAGCTAGAGTGGTTATGAAGTCTTTCTCTTCCCATTACAACTCATACACCTAGGATTAAGGATTAGATAATGTAATTTAGATTATAGAGTATATGGAGAATATGTGGATTATAAAATGTAATCTAATCTCATTTTACAGAAGAGCAAACCAAGGTTAGGGGAATTTAAAGGCTTTGTCCAAGATCATGCAGGTGATAAGAAATAAAATAGGATCTAAGCCTAGTTCTCTGCCTCAATCCCATGGTTTTACTGCCTTAATTCAGAAAGAGAACCAAGAACCAAGTATCACAAAACCAAAAACTTAGAAGGGAGCATAATTTAGAATAAATTTTATTACCCAGACATGGTGTAATTGTACTATTTCTTCTTATGGTCTACATCTAATTTTAGAAATCACACATTGTTCACTTTCCTTACATTTTGAAAGGTGGAACTCATAGCTGTCTCTTTCCATATCTCTGTCTGTCTGTCTGTCTATCTCTCTCTCTCCCTCTCCTCTCTCTGCCTTTCTGTCACTGTCTGTGTCTGTCTGTCTCTGTGTCTTTCTATCTCTCTGTCTCTTTGTCTCTCTGTCACTGTCTATCTGTCCTCTGTCTGTCTGTCTCTACCTCTCTCTGTCTTTCTCTGTGTCTTTCTCCGTCTCTCTGTCACTCTGTTTGTCTCTGTCTGTCTCTGTCTCTCTCTCCTTTTTCCAAAGAGCTTCATCAGCAGAAAAGGTCACCATCCAACTTAATGTTCCTTCTTCTAGCTCATTGATTCAGTAAATAAAGGACCCAATCCTGCAGCCTGAGAGTTTACAACGCTTCCATTGACTTCAATTAGAGGGCTGCTGTCTCTAGAAGAAGCATCATGAACAAAAGCCACAAACAAAATCAATTTTGCCTTGCTTCCCCCTTTTTCACAGGACTCTCTCCTCTACATTGCAAATGGCCTTGATTTCAATATCTACTTCGAATCTCATTTTCAATAGTTCCATTCTGTGCTGCTTTTTCCTGTTGCAGGGCTCTGAGTTAATACGCTGTATACTTAAATATCCCGTTCCTAATGCAAGCATGATAGCAATAGGATTGCTTCAAAATATTTAATTGAAAGGCTTTATGAAGCAGTTTAGGTCCATTTCCTCATTATTTGACGTATTCATCCAAACAGGCAAAAAATGCAAAGAACTGCAAAAGGCGCTGAGGAGCTGTTGAAGAATATTTGCAATGAAATCATGTATTACAGCTGTTTGTAACTCTCCGAGGTTAGTACATACTTTAGGCAGTTTACCCAGTCATACCTCAGTTAATCATTCTAAACTTTTGAATTGTGAAATTACCTCTGCCTTGGTGTGTGTGTGTGTGTAAGTGTGTGTGTGCGCGCATGTGTGTGCGTGTGCGCGTGTGTGCGTGTGCGTGTGTGTGTGCATGTGTGTGTGCATGTGCATGTGTGTGTGCGTGTGCGTGTGCGTGTGTGTGTGTGTGCGTGTCTGTGTGTGCGCATGTGTGTGTGTGTGTGTGAGAAACAGAGAGAAAAAGAGACAGAGAGGGAGAGACAGAGTGAGAGAGAGAGAGAGAGATGAAGCTTCTTAAATGTATGATAACAAATGAAACAGTATTCAATATGATATTCATCCTGGAGAATCAACTTTTCTCTTTGAAAAATGGATCATTTCAGGGGTAGTTAAGTGGCACAGTGGATAGAGCACTGACCCTGGAGTCAGGGATACCCAACTTTAAATCTGATTTCAGATACTTGACATAATAAATGTCAAGGGTGACCTTGACCCAGTCACCTGATCCTGATTGCCTTGCAAAAAAGCAAGAAAAGGGATCATTTTCATAGTTTGCTCGATGTTCGTATTGTTATTATTTATATGTATACTTAGATGACCCTATTTTTAGTGTATTGACTTGATTTTTTTTTTTAGTAGAACAATAGGACACTTTATTTGAACCAAACATGTAAATGTGGGGGAGGGGGGGAGGAGCATTTACTGATATAAAACTATGTCAACCATTTATACAATGGGATAAAAGATAGACTTGATTTCCTTAGGAAAATTTAGTACTCTTCCTTTCATTTAATTCTTTTTGACTGAATTCTGTGATTTTAATGATATTGGGAAGTTCCTGATGAGGACAATCCTCATACCACTGCAAGTTAACAGCTAAGCTGTAGTCTATAGCCTTGGAGACTTGTCACTCTAGGTGGAAAAATAAGAGTGCTTTTATGACTTTATTTCTAACGTCTAAATCGTCTTTATTAAAGTTTTACTAGGTGGTTTCACTTTATTTGGACATGGCTCTACATTCCCAAGTTCTATGCATCAGAGCACAAATTCTAAGTCAGTCTTGCCAATAGAAAGCAGCACGGTCTTGCTTATGTTTGGGAGAATGGGGGGTGGGGAGCTTAGAATTCTAGACCCTGAATTCAAGTCATTCATCTGTTGGTTACCAAGTTTGATCGTGTGGAAGTCATTTCACATTGATGGGCTTTTTTTTCCCCTCTTTGTAAAATGAGTGGGCTGTACCACATGTCCTTTGGCTTCCTGTCAAACACTCAACCTATGACCTAATGAAACCAGAGAAGCTCAGTGATGCTCTATGTGTTTGTAATACAAAGCACAGGCTATCTATATTTACAGAGGATCATCACCAGAAGATGATCCCATAAATAATAGTGCTTTTTTTGGCCACGACAAATCAAAGACATGTCCACCCCTAAGGCAGAATTCCCTGAAGGCCACATGTGGCATTTTAGATCCTTGGGTTGCCCTTTTGACTGAGTCCTAGTTTTACAGAACAAATCCTTTTATTAAGGTAATTTTTTTTTCTGTCAAATTTTAATTCAAAGAACAGTACTTGAGTACCTAGAACCATGGTTCTCAACCTACCTAATGCCATGACCCTTTGATACTTGTATGTGGGCATATCTGCATGTGGGCTGACCCACCTGGAGATGCATAGAGGAGAAATGTCTCAGTTCCTAAGACCATCGGAAATATGTGTTTTCTGATTGTTTTAGGCAATTCTGTGACCCCTGGGAAAGGGTCATTCTGCTCCCAAATGACCCACAGGTTGAGAACCACTGGCCTAAAGGGTCACATGCAGCCTAGAAGCTGCAGTTCCCCACACCTGCCTCAGGCGTGAAATGGGTTCAATCTTCATTTCCGCAGTAATTCATATATTAATGAAATTATTAATATGAGTCTAATTTTCTATAAGTTTCAGAGACTAATACTAAACCACCTTTTTTTTTTATTTTGGACTTAATACTTTATTTTCCTTTAGCTATTCTATATTCTTGCTAAACTGAACTACTTTAATTACACCGAACTTGCCATTCAATTTCCTACGTTGGAATTACTCTGCCCATCCTCATAACTATGTGGATTGGATTCTGTCTTCTTTCTGGTCCTTTAATCATTGTTTTGCATCATCTCAGTAGGAGTGCCATGTCCTACAGGAAGACTTGTTTATACACCCTAGACAATTATAATTTTTAAAATATATTCAAATTGTTCACATATTTTTAGACCTGGTCAGTATACAGATAAATCATTTTATAAATGTTGGAAATATTTCATTTAAATCTCTGTTATCTTAAAAATCTCAAGGGAAAGAGCAAAGGTCTCTACTGTATTATTACATGTCTGTTATGGAAAATAAAGGATGGTTTGCAAAAGAATATCTGAGGACAGACAAGGTAGGAAAGTGTATTTTTAGTCTATGTTATTCAGGGGTCCATTAATATTAATGAGATCACAGATTCATTTGAATATTTGGAGAGTAATATTATTGGATATCAAATCTCATGTGTATGATAGGTCTCACTTCTCTCTTCTCACTCTATCTTAAAAAATAAAATGAAATAATCAAACCAAACATATTAGATCTTCTGTGCAAAACCCTCACTTTAAATTATGTCAATCATGATTAAATCTATGGATTACTATTGATGTTGAAATATAGAAATGATATTAGGAAAAGAAAGGAATATGGCAATATGCCAGATGATGAGGAGTCTAGAGAATCCAGGAGACAGTGAGGTAAAGTATATCTGAAGTTCTTCCTAAAATGGTGATCCCACCAATAAGGCAAATGGGGATCTAGAGAGGAAGGTTTCTAGGACTGCAATTTGATAGGTCAGGAGAAGGAGTCAGAGACTTGGGTGATTTCAAGCAAATATGAGATTGATGGATAATTTCTTGTACATGAAGAATTTCCAATATGAGAACTTTGTCAATTAAGATTGCAAACAATTTATCACCCATTAGAGATAGACAGATAAGTAGATAGATACATAGATGAGTTAGATGGGATAGATAAGACCAATGACAGAGATCCAGGTATTGAAAAATCATTGTTGAAAGACAAATTCTATGAAAAACATAGTGATAGATAGATGAAGATATAGAGTGGTATATATATATACATATATATGTATATATATATGTATATATATGTGTGTATATATATATATATATATGTTGTAATAATATATAGACAAGTGGAGTCTATAAGAGTCACTTTTAGGCACAGAAAGATCTGAGCTCAAGTTCTGCTGATTTTGTAACTCTGGGCAAGTCTCTTAACTTCTTTGATCCTAGGTACCTCTAAGAAAAGTTAGAGAAGGGTTATCAATCTTCCTCAAAAGAGGAATTTCACTATCCAGAAATTTTTCACACCTGGGAGAAAAAAGAGTTATACAGCAAAAGGTTCATGTGTGCCTACTACACTTCTCTAATAAATCATCCATCATGCCTTATGGTGGCATGGAGTTCACTCTGGGCACATATAGGTTATAAGCAAAGAGCCCAAGGTCTACCAAACTCTGCCAAGTTGGACTATTTCTAAATAAAGGCCTGGTGACAGACTTTTTCATCTGAGGATAAAACTAGCCGTGTTGGAAAGGTCTGTCACTAGGTTGAAGCTAAAATGATGAATTGTTCATACTCAGTAACTCTTGAAAACAATCGACCAAGCCATTAAAGGGCTGTGATCTGTGTCAGTGAGGAGAGAACTTGTACAAAGGGAATCATTCATGTCTTTGAAATATTGAATTTGAGTAAAAAAAAATATATATTCTGATGTTATTCTCTCAATCTTGTTTTGCAATACTCAAAAAGGCTTTCCATGTTTTCTTTTTAAAATTAATTTAATTTAATTTAATTTAATTTTGCTTTGTGGAGTGGGGAGCACAGGGCAATTGGCATTAAGTGACTTGCCTAAGTTCACACAGCTAGTAAGTGTTAAGTGTCTGAGGCCAGATTTGTACTCAGGTCCTCCTGACTCCAGGGCTGGTGCTCTATTTACTTTGCCACATAGCTGCCCAAAAATTAACATTGCCTTTTTTGGAGTATTAATTTCTATGACTTTCCAGCAGATAGACTGTAGGGCATAGAGACTTAGGAGAGCCATTTTCTAAAGAATCATTCATAGCTTTGCCTGACTTGGTAGCTTTCTGTTTTTATATAAATCAAGTGTAATAGTACTTAATGCTAATTAAAGGCTAAATCACTACTAGGACTCTGTTTCATGGGTTCAAATGATTGAAATATTCGTGCTAAAAACAACTTAGCTTATAAAGTAAATGCTTATTAATTGTCAAGCTTGTTCCTATCTGAACCCCTTCTGTCATCTCAGATAGGTCTTTCATCCTTATTGGCCTGGGTATTTAAAGTTGAAAGGTTTATCACCAGTTATATTGTACCTCTCATTAAATAGATTTTGAGCTCCTTAAAAGCAGGGTCTCTCCTGTACCTCCTTTTTTTTTTGGCATCTATAGAACTTAGCACAAAATGTGGTATATTATATAAACTTACTGAATTATTACTCACTGACATATGGATCTTATTCATAAATGATGAAGCTAAAGTCAAACAATCTTCATTGACTTGTTCAGGGGCAGAGCCAGAAATCAAAGCCAGCTCTTCTGACTCCAAATCCAGCATTCATTCTCTGTAGTGTATCATGCTATACTTGACCTAAGGGTTCAATGGAATGTCCCTATTCTAATCATTGCAACTCTGGCTTCTCAAGCACCAAACACCTATTGAGAATAGATCAGAAAAGTAGACTTTGAGGATGAAAGCAGAACATTAATCTTAGGTAAACTCTGAGAAGTATTTTTCACTGGATCTGAATAGCTTTTTTTAGGGACAGTTATGATTTTTATCTGTACATGGGAACTGTATAAGATTGTGTCCCACAGATGGGGGACTCTTTCTTTTATGGCACTGGGAAAGGACTTGAGAGGACAATGCTTATGCCTCTTTGAGATTCCAAAGAACCCCTCCGGAGTGAGGATATGTTTGTTTACTCTGTTCAAAATCTAGCCCTGATGGTTTGCTGAAGATAGCAAAATGTTCAAATGAAAAGGAGTGTATAACTAGGGACCTTGAGATTGAGATTGAGGAAAATTTCCCATCTGGGAGATGCTAGAGATCCTATTTCTATGGGAGTCAAAATAACATATAATGGAAGTACAGTGGAGAGACTTTTGAGCATGAATCAAAATTCTGTAAATATGATTATATACATGTGTTTGCATGTGAAAATTAAATCTCGAATACATAGAAGATACTGTTAGAGGAGAAGGCACAAATAACTGGGGTGGGGGCAGGTGAAGAACACTTTGCCCTTTGAGATAAGATTATCTTTAAAATGAACCAAGTCCAAACAAAATAACAATAAATAATATCCAAAGAATTCTAAGAATTTGGTGTTATTAGAAGAAATATGAAATGTTCACATCACCAAGAAAAGAATTATCAAGGCATATTTTTTTTTCCTTTCAATCTCTAATTACATTATCTAAAGATACAACCAGATAGGGATATTTTAAAGAAATTCAAGTGATTTTTTTCCCCCAAAGACAAAAACTGAAGTTAAGAGGAAGGACAATGAAGTGTATTGGCCTGAGTAACTTTGCAATGAGAAACTGCTTGCCCAGCTTCCATGAAATTTTAAAAATAGGTGTTTAATAAAATAAATGGGTAAAGCTGAGACAAGCTGTAAAGGACAGTCTTTCCGCACAAGAAACATCCACAGTCTTTCTGAAATGCACATAAATATTTATGTAAAATATTTATAAGAATTCATTTGTGCCTCAGATTAAGTATGACATCCTTGCCATCTAGATTATAAAAAGCAGGCGCTTCATGTAATTTCCTTTCATCAATTAGGCAGATTCATGAATATGCAGACATTCAGAGCAAAGTGAACAGGGGATTTTGTGGCACCATGACTTTAATACACAATGACTTGCAAAATTTAAAGGCCCATTTGCTGGCATTATTAATAGGGAACTATTCTTGGATACAGAAAACTCTGGGTTCTAGTCTTGACAGAAACTGACTGTATTATGCTAAAGAGAGTACCTAATGTCTTAGTGACATAAATAATTCTCTGAACTTGGAAACTATCTATCATCACTGATCTTTGTTAATGATTGCTGAGTGATGGGTATGACATCTGCTTGGTATATGACCATGACCATCACTCGATAGAAAGCTGATCCCAAGATTCCTTACACGTAAAATGGTAGTACTTTACATGATCTATGTTCAACTGGCCCTTCGATGCTACATAAACAGATTTTTTGTTCTCTAATTGAATATCCTCACACTCTCTCCAGCAGCTGTTCCAAAACTTCTCTCTCTCTTTAGTTTTATACAAAACCCCTATACTCACTCTATCAAAACCCTACACACTGCCCAGCAGAAAAGATATTGCTTACAAAATATTGGTCATTCATGAGTTCCATCTTCTATACTCTAAAACCCTTTCATGTCCTATATCCTTTCACCTTTTTTTTTTTTTAGTTTCTGATGAAGAAGCAATGATTCTGCTCCTTCATAATGTCAACTTTTTTACTCATGATGTTTAAATTGCCTTCCAATACCTTTCCTGTCATTCTTTCTCCTTCACTGCCTCTCCTTTCCCCTCTCTTCTCTTTTTCCTTTCTCTCTTCCCATAATATCTTCTTACAAATTCTTAAAAATGGGAAAAAAATATCCCTTGGCCTTTTTACCCTGTCAAACTGTAATTCCATACCTTTATTTTCATAGCCAGATGAAAATTCTTAGAAGCCATTCCCTCTCATTGCTTCCATATCACAAACCTCCCACCCACTTTACAACCCTTTGAAATCTTACCTCTCAACCCACCACTAAATTGAAAGTAGTCTTTTCAAGGTTATTTACTGTTTCATAATTTCTATCTCCAATGGTATTTTCTTAATCCACATATTTATTGATAATTCTATGTCTTTAGAAAGATACTGTAGATCATACTATCTTATTACATAGGCTCATGTGCTGCTTTTGAAACTCTCTTACTCTTGCCTGGTTCTCTTTCATGCCTGTCTGAACACTCCTCATCTTATTTTGCTGGAACCCGAGTCCTGAAGCAACATATGACCAAGTTCAAAATGGATAAGGGACATGAATATTAATGGACACAATATAGGGGGGGAAAGTAAGTGTAAAGAAATAGTTCTGTTTCCTTTCACAGAAATAGCTATACATAGAAGTATTTTTTTTATTTCTGTGGTATGCTGGAATTAGAATTAGATGATCAAAAAATTCCTTCCATTGTAGGCTTGTTGGTGTTGTTGAGTCGTTTCAATCATGTCTGACTGTGTATGACCCCATTTGGATTTTTTTGCCAATAATACTGGAGTGGTTTATTATTTCCTTCTGTAGTTCACTTTACAGATGGAGAACTAAGGCAAACAGGGTTAAGTGACTTGTCCAGGATTACATTAACTAGTAAGTGTCTGAGGCCTGCTTTGAACTCAGGTCCTCCTGACTGCAGGGCTAGCACTCTATCCAGTATGCTACCTAGCTGCCCAATCTAGGTTTACGGTTAAGGAAAGAAAATTGTACTTGCACTTACCATACAACTAAGACTAAAATAAAAATGCTTCACATCACTTCCTCTAGGGATCTGATGTCCAATATACAATGAGTGTAAATCTATATATTTTTTAAAAAGGTCAATGGATAAGTGTTCATATGATATAAATTAGCAATTTTCAATAGGAATTTTTAAAAATAACATGAACATTTAAAATAAAAACATCATGGGTACTGACCTGTAGGAAACATCAGGTGAAAGTCTTTATGTTATAGATGAAAAAAACTGAAGACAAAGGAAAACAGGTGACTTTCCCAAGGCAATAAAGAGACACCTTTGTTGTCTACCTCTATGCTACTTTCACCTTTGGCTCCAAGAAGCTGTAGCATGTGCAGGAGCCACACATTTGTAAGACTGATTTAGTGGACAGACTAAATAAGATTAAGGGTGACTGATAGAGCTCTAGCTAGTGGGTGAAATAGGTGGATGTCTACCCCAGGTATGTAAAAACCTCCAGCAGTGGAATGGGTGGATGAGAATAAATTTTTCCAGTGACCATGAAGGGCAACTGAAGCAGGTAATGTGGAGCACTTGGAGCTTGGTTAGACATTGAAGATGTCAAGGTCATCCACTGTATTCCAGGCCATCTTCAACCATCTTGACTTTTGTCTTGCCTCTGGACTTCAATGACTCTGGAAGAGAGACTGACCCTGATAACTGTGTTTTGTGCATCTCTTACTCACTTAAATCCATCCACTGGCAAGTCAGGACAGCACCCAGTGATATCATTTGTTCTCTTTGAAAACAACAACAATAGAAAGCAAGCATCAGAGGCAAGATTTCATCTACACTTGTCTCTCTGCAGGCTCTGTGTTCTTTTTACTACCTCATGGTGTTTGTACCAAATCACTAATAATAAGAATGATGTAAATACAACAATCTCCAAATTTTCACTTCCAACCTAGCTTATTTTCAGAAAAGGCAAAAGATGAGGAGTCAAGGTTAGAAAGAACATTGAATCTGCAGAGAGAAAAATATAAATCAAATCTCGCCTTCAATGTTTACTCTCATCTGTCTGACAAAATCAATCAAGGCTTTCAGGATCATGAAGTGGACCTTTGAACTGAGCTTCACTGAATGAAAAAAGGGTCAAGGCTATTTTAAGTAACACAATTGCATTTGCAAAAGCATAGAGGTAAGAAAATATGTGCATAGAAAAAACACAAAAGCAGTGCACAGTCCAGTGATACTACTTTATAGGAGCTCCAATGCATGTGAGTGTAATAAAGCAAGGAGTCAAGATCGGGCCCAGATTATTGAAAGTTTTGTGTGCTGGACTAAGGATGCTACTTGTAAGATCTGATCATATAATCAGATACGTGAAGCTGTGAGGAGCCTCTGAGTTCATGTAGTCTAACCCTCTGTTTTGAGAGATAAGGCAAATAAAAACCAGAAAGTTGGAAAAAACTTGCCCAAGGTTTCATAGGTAATAACTCTCAAGACAAAATCTGAAATTTGATCTTCTGAGTTCAAAGACAGCACTGTTTACATGTCATAGTCAAAATTGGAACCACATTCTTCTACCATGAAATCTCAATAAGTGGTTATAAAATTATGTTGAGATGATTCTAAGAATCCAACTGAGGCAGCCAGTACCATCAAATAAGTCAGAAAACCAACAAGTTTTGGCTACTGCCCATGAACCAACTTTTTTGCTGTTGCTGAGGTTATTGGTTGAGGCAGGGGTGACAAGATAATGTACATATGACCTATGAAGCCCATTGCCTTTCTTGACATTGGTTTTGTAATCTATAAACCAAGTTTGGAATGCTAGAATAATGACCTCTAAAGTCTCTCCCAACTCTGAAGTTCCATCATTCTTTGAGTACCATTTAGTTTAGTCTAAGGAAGTTGACACAGACTGAATGGAATTCCAGTGTCCCAAAGGTGTGACTGTCAGCTTTCAGATTTATTGCCTGGGTGGAGATTATATCCCAGAAGAATCTGGTTCCATGAGTAGAAATTGATGATGAAGGTGACAATGATGCAGCATTTCTAATCTGTTTTCTCAGAGGCAGATTAAATGGTTTGATAAAAGCAATATGGAGACGACGAAGAGTTAAGGCTATATTTTAAAGCAACTCTTTGAGTCATTGCTAAGAATTTTTTTTTTGAGTTTCAACACTGCTAAAAAAAAAGTTTATATACTAGAGTGCAAAACATTGTGTATGTGTATGTGTGTGTGTATGTGGGGGGGGGGGATTGATATATTTCTAATTAAGGGAGAAACCTTTACAAAAATAAAAGAAAATCAAGTTTATAAGACTATTTTTTTAATAGAAACTTCATTTAGTGGTGTGTATTGTACTTCAGTTTGTCCTCATCTCATTTTTCATGACATTCAACATTTTTGTCAAAGTCTAAAGTGTAATGTAATGTTGACTCCAGGTCATGCCAGGGAGTCTTGCTTTTGTTTGGAGACTGTTTTATTCTCATGCATGGAAAAGAGACAGATAGTGTGCTTAAAGTCCAGATGTTATGAGGCAGGTTGACATAATGGAAAGAGAACTAGACATGCTGCCAAGAAGATCTGGGTTCAAATCCAGCTTCTGACTACCTGATTCATCCTTAGAGCAGTTAAATAACCTCTCAGTACTCCATGGATTTCTATAAGACTCAGTTGAAGAGTAGGAACCAGTTTGTATTGGTCAACGTATCTATCTATCTATCTATCTATCTATCTCTCTCTCTCTCTCTATATATATATAAATTGTGTGTATACACACAGATAAATACATACACATACATACTCATGCTGCTGTGTGTTTTAAATTATGCCCTGCATTTCATTTTCATACAATTTTTATGTCACATCTAGATGCCTCAATGTTTATTTGTTATTGGTCATGCATTTCTGACTAAGTTATAAATGAGAGCTCTTAGGGACTCAGTTTCCTGATCTGTAAAGGGAAAGGGCTGGATTTGATTACCTCTACGGTCCCACCCAGATCCAAATTTATGGTCCTATGGTCTTCTTGTCCAAAAGTCACCAGTATGTCCTAGGAAGTTAAAATCATTACAGGTGATATAGGATGACAGTCGTTCCAGATCACGAAGGTGAGAATGTGTCATCTATGAAACTATAAACTGACTAAAAAGCTTTGCAATGCATTGTTGTGGTGGTAGTCATTGTGTTTGCTACTGCAGTTGTTGCTCTTGGGCATCCAGGTGGGACGGTGAATGAAGCACCATACCTGGAGTCAAGAAGATCTGAGTTCAAATCCAGTCTCAGATACTTATTAGCTGTGTGACCTGGGAGCAGTCACTTATCCTTGATTGGTTCAGTTTCATACTCTGTAAAAATGAGCCAGAGAAGGAAGCAGAAAACCACTGTAGTATCTTTGCCAAGAAAAGAAACAGTTGAGCAACAAATTGTTGCTACTGCTGTCATTGTTGTTTCACTTGATTCACCAACAGACTAAGTTAAGACCCTGCCTAACTAAAGCAAATTTTGGAAATTCAGTCTTAGCAATCATAGCAAGACTACAGAATAAGCTGGATAGGGAAGATAAAGTAAAAGAAAAATTAGTGTAATTTATGGGGATGGATAAGGAGGCATAGGGAGGCTGCCATTGAGAAAAGGGTGATTTGCAAGATGGATAGAGTATTCATTACACAGCTAGAAAGACTTGAGTCTGGGTCTGAGTTTTATTGCTGTTGTTCAGTCATTTAGGGTTTTCTTTGCAAGACAATGGAGTGGTTTGCTCTTTCCTTCTCTACATCATTTTATAGATGAGGAAAGTGAGGCAAAAGGGTTAAGTGATTTGCCCAGGGTCATACAGCTAAGTAAAAGTTTAGGACCAGATTTGAACACAGTAAGATGATTCTTCCTGACTCCAGGCCCAGCACTCTATCCACTGTGTCACCTAGCTGCTCTAAAAATGATAATAATAGTATTTGTTCCAAAAGGTATTCGTATGTGTATGTGCATGTGTATATATGTGTCTGTTTGTAGATTAGATACAACATATTGTTTAAAGTACATTCCAAATTCAAAAGAATTTAATTAAAGTTCACAGAACTGTCCAGTTACTACCTGAGGCAGGATTTAAACTCAGGTCTGCTTGACCACAGTCCTAATACTCAATACACTATAGCGAACTGCATCCTAGATGAAAACTTTCCATTCCTTCCTTCCCTGCTGACTTTTAAACAAGCACATAATCTTTCCTTAGGTATTCTAACAGTTTTATTTCAAATAACTGCAGAGGCTTATTATAATAAAGCAAAGGGGAAAGTTGCAATAAACATGAAACAAACCCTGGCTTCAGATGAAAAAAATGAGTTTAGCATTCTTATTTGATTCTGTTTTTGCAATTTTAAAAATATTTTCTTCCCCAAAACAGCTCATCTTAATCCTTTCAGGGTTGAGTGTGAGACTAAACTGTTAGGCTCCTCACGTGAAGTAGATTTGGACTATCAAGGTCACTGGGCCTGTTATTATTGATGGTAGAGGCAGCGTTATATAGGAAAGAAAACCAACGTTATAGAGGGTTAATTCAAATTCAGCTTTTGTTGTTAATTACCTATGTGCTCTTGGAAGAATAACTTATCCTTTCTGGCCTTCAGTCTCCTGATGTAAAATAAGGGGATCTAATTATTTCTATAGTTCTTTCTAGCTTTAGAAATATCCTATGAATATAGCTCCTGCAGAATACACACACACACACACACAAATACATGTATATATATATATATATATATATATATATATATATATATATACATGTATGTATGTATGCATAGATATATGTGTATATATACATATGTATATATACGTATGTGTGTGTCCATGTTTCTGTGTGTTTGAGTATTACAGTCTTTTCTCCCTAACAATCCTGAAATGTAGATAATTGCATTTTCTCAGTCTCTTTCATAATTTCTTTCCTGGTCTTATCTCTAGGTGACTAGTGGTCTAGTGGGTAGCCAGATTGTACAGTGGATGGAGACATGAAGTCAGGAAGATCTGAGTTCAAATCTAGCCTCAGACACTCACTAGCTTTGGGCAAGGTAAATTGGTTCAGTCTCTCTTTTCTTATTATAAAATGGAGTTAACAACACCTACCCTTATGTTTTGAGAATAAAAGGAGATAATTTTTGTAAAGTGCTTTGCATGCCTCAAAGTGCTATAGAAATGCTGGCCACTACTTTTATAATTATGGAATTTTAGATCTGGATGAATACTCTGAGGTTATCATTTAGTCTAACTTATTACTGAACCTGTCTCTTCCCGCAACCCAAAAACCCTGATGAGTTTTCATGCCCACTTTGCCTGGAGACCTTTAGTAAATTACAGTGCTGCTACTCCCAAGGTAGCCCATTTCCTTCAGGAGACTTCTGGAATAAACTCCATGCCTTAAGTCTCTGGCTATAGTATTCACAAATGTTTGGGACATCCTATTTTTAATGCAGCTTGGGAATTTTTAAGTGAGGCTTTACTGATAGCTTCTTTAGAAGAACAGCCTCTGGGTTGGGCAAAGCATAGCCAGAGGCCAATATGGCAAGTCCCAGAATGCCACTTTCCAGCTATCAAGTGGAAGTGAAGTTTTTAGTAGAAATAAGAAGGAAGGGTGACTACAGCTGGCTAAGAAATCTCCTGTTTGCCAGGATTCTGCTTGAGATCACTGAGGTTATTACCTTTCCTGCTTGTTGGAATTTCACTGAGACCAAAAGGAGAGTTCAAGCCTGGGGAAGACAAAAAGATGGAGATTTCTAAGATCCCCTCCTACCACATCAATGATAACTGCAAAATCACAATTCATTTTCATGGATAAAGTCCAGCAAATCCCAGTTAGTCCTCATAAACTTCTTAATAAAATACCATGAATAACTAGGATCTTCCTCTATTCCTGTAACATTAGGAGATGAGAGCCTTGTGATAAAATAATCAACATCGGCATTTCCTTTCCTGTGAGCAGACTGATGAATCTTTTCCTAAAGGAGGTGAGGATTAAGTTTTCCAGTGTACTCTCCCCATGGTGACTTCCTGATATGAATATTAATATGCTTCTGTGTCTTGCTTTCACTGTTTTAAGAGATTAAGCTGATTTGTTTACAGTAGCTGGATCTAAGCTAAAGGAAGAGATTTCAAATATATGGGGGCTGGAGACAATGAACTTGACCAATCAACAAGTATATACTAAACACTTACTATGAACCAAGCACTGCATTAAGCCCTGGGGATACAAAGAAAGGCCTTTAAATGCTATTTAAATGTAAACTTTAACTGTTCCCTTTGAAAGTCAGAATAGGTAAATGGAAGGAGATAATCCCTGCCTTTCCGAGGTCCTACAATAGACACCCTGACACTCTGAGTCCTAAACTATTACTTTATTCCCCCCAAAAAGTGCAGTGAATTTGATTCTCTGATGCCTATGGTCACAGACAAAGAGCATTTCCCCTAGCATCCCCACTCTCACCACTGCTGGGAGAATTAGAAATTATAAAATATTGAGATTAGGGATTATTCTTTTCTTAGCATTGGTATCCTCAGAGTCTATTAAGATGTCGGGCATGGAAGTGCTGAAGAAATGAACTGAGTGGTAGATTCCTGAGTGTCTTTGCCATAAACTTCATTTCATGACATAATCTTATCATTGTTAACCTGAATGTTTGGATAAAGGAGACAAACAGGTTAGGTGATATGTAAATCCATATTGTTTATTCCCTTAAAGTTAGATGAAGCTAGTAAGCTTTTACATACAAGAAGCCAAAACCTAAGTTCTGACTGCCTAAACAAAAGAATGAGAAAGTTCAAATACATTTTAGAACCATCCCAATTTGGGGTGGCTGCATCACTCAAATTTATGATCTCCTTAAATGTTTAATCATCGTATGAGAAAGGAATTTTCTTAATTGAATAGATGGTAAATACAATAAAATAAGAAAGTTGACAAAGAGTCAACTGAAATTACATCTTAGGATATCTGTGTTTTCTTTACCATTAATGTGCCATAATAAAGTGTATGTCCAAAAATATTTAAGATAAGAAAAGTCACCTAACTCAAATTAGTGCCTTGTGTTAAAGGTCTCATCTTTAATGACAATAAAGTAAGCCCAGTCTGACTTTGTTGACATAGGAAGAGGTATTTTTTGAGTTTACTTAGAGAGTAAAGAAGCTGTTAGGCCCAGGTTCTTCTTATGGTTGATTAGTTCAGGCCTTGACCCTTATTGAGATTATTAAATTGATATTAAATTATTATTATCATATAATCATTTTCAGTATCATGAGATGTGAACATGAGCATTGTAGAGGCCTTTGTCCAGGTCCTGTGAGAACAACATTAAGAAGCACTAGGCATGTGTACACAGGAAGGCTGAGGGTCTGTAGATCACTTGAATTCTAGGGTTCTAAGCTACAGGTGGTATTCATTCTAAATCACATAACAATAGTGAATGAGGAATAGTGGAAATCAGGTTTCCTAAGGAAGGATGAACTGTCCCAAATTAGGAATGGAATCAGTCAAAGTTCCTAAGTTAATCAGTATTGGGATCTGGTCAAAAAATAGTCACTATATTTCTCATCTGGCTCAGGAAAGACCCAGGCTTTAAAGAAAATGATAGGTCCAAAATGATAAAAATGTCTCAAGTGTGATAGGCATAGTAAGAATTTAACAAGATGTAGCAGAAAAGTAGGGATGAAGGGAGAAAAAAATCTGAAAATAAGATACTAAAATAAGACAGGGGAGGAAGACACAGAGCCCAATGAAAAGTATACCCTTATTTTGACAATTCTTCTAGAGAGGACAGGACTAATACAGCATCTGCATCTGGGAGAAGGAGGAAAATATAGTTTGCAGGATGGGATTAGTTGCTGTTCTGACTGAGTCAGACTCTTACTTAGCCAGGGTAACTGCTAGTAAGACCTCCCTGGGAGGATCAGAGAGTAGCCTGGGGGTTCTATCTGCCACTTGCAACTTCATTTGGATCTGATTTTGCATTGATTTCCATCCCTTTTATGTTTCTTATAAAGATAAAATCACCATTGTTGTATTTTGCCCTAGTATTCATTCTATACTAAATCTGGGATCTGGCTTCTCATGGCCTTTTCAAACACTAATAAACTAGAACCCCACACTGACATATAACACACCCTATACATTATAGTCCTCATAAATGGCTCACAAACATTTTCTATAATAGGAATTTGGAGACATGTAATAAATTTCTACTAGATTGCATTCCTTATGAGTACAGAGTCAATACTTTATTAAAATTTTGTATCTTTCCCTAGTATCAATCACAGTGTTTTGTACACAGTAGTCTCACACACACACACACACACACACACACACACACACACACACACGCGCGCGCATATTGAATTTTATATATGATTTATGGCAAACTGAGTTACATAATAATTATAGGATTGATATAAAATGGAAGTTAAATATTATATCCTGAAGGATGGTAGATTTCAAATGGGCTTTAAAGAATTAATAGGATTTGAAAGATAGGAAAGAATAACTAAAGACAAAGTCCCATAATAAACAGTGGCATCAGGGCTAAGTTTGAGCCTTGCATGATTGTGAGATAGGAATGAGTAATGCAGCTATCATTTAATTTTATTTAAATAAATGCATTATTTATTTATTATAAAATGTCATTTAAAAATTGAGTTCTGAATTCTCCCTTCCATGCTGTCCCTCCTATACCCATTGTAATGGTAAGCAATGAGAAATTAATTATGTATGTTAAATCATGCAAACCATTTCCATATTACCTATTTTGCAAAAGATAATAAAATAACAAATGTTTTAATCTATATTCAGTCTTCATCGCTTCTCTCTCTGGAGGTGGATAACATCTTTCATCATGTATCCTTTAGAAAAGTCACAGATTTTTGTCCTGACAAAAGTAGCTAAGGCTTTCGTAGTTGATCAATGTTAAACTATTTTTGGTACTGTGTATGAGGTTTTCCTGGTTCTGCTCACTTCACTCTGCAACAGTTGGTACATCTCTTCTAGGATTTTTCTGAACCCATCCCTTTCATTTTTTAGAGTACTACAGTCTCACATCACAATAACATATCAGAGCTTGTCCCCAGATGATGTGGGCACCCCCTCAATTTCCAATTATTTTTGTGACTATCATATAAAATGACTATCTCCTCTTTATTTTCTGACCCCTGCCATCACCCATGTCTCATGTAGGCATCCTTTCTGATATTCTAGATGAGATCAAATTAGTTTAATTAATTATTGAGGCTAAATTAGTAGTAAATATTTTATCTGACTGTTGAAATTTAATACTGTATGATGAGATAATATGAGACCTAGGCTTTAATACATTACTTCACTTGACCTTGACAAAAATCCTCCATAGTAAGTATTACAAGTTTGGTTACTTTACCCTCACCATTTTTTTTTCTGATGAGTAAACTGAGTCACTGGGAATTTTAGTTACTTTGTCAGATGCCAAGAATCAGAGTGTTGATTCTCACCCAAGCTCCTCCTGGTGCTAAATCCATTATCTTTTCCATCTCATGAAGTTTTTCTGTAGTCTATTTTCAAAGTCATTCTTCTCATTCTTTCAAAGACAAAGTGAATTATGTATAGAATTTTTGAATTAAATATAAAAATTGTTAATGAAAGTAAAAAGATTTTCAATATCTTAGAGACTGCTGACTTTTCCATGTAAACCCTTACCTCCCCATGAAATAATGCAATTCATGGTGTTTTTGGGTTGCTGAAAGAATACATGGGCTCAAAAGCTGCCTCAGCTAACTATTAGCTATGTGATGCTAGGAAAAGCAGTGAACCTCATTAAGCCTCAGTATTTTCATCAAAGAAATGTGGATTTTGACAGTAGCTACCTCATAGGGTCATTAGGAATGCTGGAAGACATAACAAAAGTAAAAACACATTGCAAACTTTAAAGAAATATAAAAATACATACTGTTTTCATAATGTATTGTCTTTGAATGTCACCATATGTTCAAGTCCATGCAATATTCTTGGGAATTATAGATATATTTTCATATAATTGAATTTATATAATGAATTCATCATAATTTATAAATATCTATATTTACCATATTACCAATCCACTGTTATAGAGTGATTTTCCTGTGTTCACTGAGTATTAATAGTATGAGTTATAATTTGAACCTAGGTTTCCTGGATTCCAATTGAGCTTAGTAGAAAAAACACTGACCTTGAGATCATAGGGCCTAAGCTCAAATTATTTTTGGCTCTGTTACTTGTGACTCATTTGAAATATTATAACACACAATGTCTCCAGCTTCAGTTTCATCATCTATAAAATGAAGTGGGCTTAAATGAATTCTAAAGTCTCTTCCAGCTATGTCTGTGATCCTTTGAGCACTAACCACACTGCTTCTGTTCGGGAAACAAATGAATGCCTTCCAGGACAATGGACATACCTCCTTGTGTTCCCTATATTTTTATGCTTTTCCCAAAAAGATTACCAAATAGCTCAAAATAATGTTTTTGATATATACCACTCAAGTGTGAAAGTAACCTTTTGCTTTTATGCTTGATTCAAGATTTATCCTGGTGTTTTTAATTAGCTAATGCCTTTCTGAAATCTGTGGTTCCCCCAAAGAACATAATAGTTCCATAAAATGGCTCTGTTTTAATTTCTTCAATTTTAATGTAGCTCACGGTATCTACTCCTACATCCCAACTGTAATTAGTGAGGATAATTATGGGAGTTGTATGGATGGCAGTTGCAGCTGCCAGGATGGGCATATTTAGTAAAGTCTTGAATACATTTCCAATGTTACCCCTGAAAAATATATCACCAAAAGACAGTAACGAGAACCGAGTATCACAATAAGCTTACAATAAAAAGTCATTGAATTTCATTTCTACTTTTTTCTGAAAAAGAAATTGCTATTTTTAAATAGAATAATTAGTGTAATGTTGTTGTAACAATGACTGCCACTTCTACTTTTCTTTCTAGCTTTTATACTATGGTTTAACATTTGTTAAAGAATTTACAAATAATATATCGTTTGACATAGCCACTCTGGGCCCATAATTTTCCCTTCCTAATGTTATATCTTGAAGAACTATTTTCCCCAGAATTAAAATAGTAATAGCAAAATCTTTACTCTTTAGATCCCTTGGGGGCAAAACTAATTAATAAAATTTTTTAAAAAGACCATGCTCAAAACTACTTTAATTTAGATTTTAAATAGAATAAAATAGATTTCTTCTCATTTCCTTTTAAAACAAAATACAGATCAGGAAAATAAATTGACTTTATGAATTTAATTGTTTAACATAATTAGGTTTCAAAAAATATTGTATAGCCTTGCAAACAATTTCCAAAATTACTAGAAAGAGATTTGTCTGTCTAAATAAGAAAAAAAAAGTGAATGAGACCAATAGACATGGTATTCTCAGTCAACTATATTCTATTCATCACCTACAAATGCTAGGCACTATGCTAAGGGCTGATACGTAAGTTTATATCTCTTAGACAGATGCCATAAAATGATAACAAAGTATATTCCAGGAAAATGAGTTGGAGGGCCTTAGAGATATTTCAAATGGTTTTTTTATGACTCACAAGTTTCCTGAAACAAAGTCTCTTTTTGCTAATACTAATATTCTATCTGTGAGGCTATCTGACCATAAATAATGCAACAGTCAACTCTCTGAAGAACTGAAGTTATCATTCAAAGGGTAGTGGAAAGTCATATAATGCACAACAGTAGAAGCTACATAACAGAATAAAAAAAAAATATGAGGAAGGTATAAACCAGGTCATCAAAGAAATGTGCAATTAAAAACAATAAACTAGACAAAAACCAAGAATAAGAACAACCAATGGAAACCCATGTCCTCTTTCCAACACTGAGAATTTCCATGAGGAATGGTATGTAAAATATCAATGGTGAGAGCATATGGACAAAGATGATGTGAGATACGCATACTCGCATAGGTGACTATCTCTATACCTGGAAGTTGTGTCCACTTTGATGATATAAGAGTTCCAATGAAGCTTTGGAATATTAGGAAGAGAGGAGGTGCAAGGAGGAAGTGCTCATGAATATGAATAGAGAGATAATAGTGCAGAACTTCAGTACATCAAGTTCAGTTTTCTGAGATCATAAACACCTTAGTTGTAGGCAATAAGCCAGTCATCAGCTGACATCTCTTGATGTCAGTTATTTACTATTGAAGGCTATTTTGAAATCTGTTCATTATTCTACACAACAAAATAATCTTTTATTCTTTTTATTTTGTAATAAGGAACATCTTTTCTAACACTATTTTCAAGTATTTACAGAATAGGTGGTGTAAGGGATAGAGTATTACATCTGGATTCAGGAAAAAAAATAAATCTGGACTCCGACACTAGCGGAGCACCACTAGATGACTCATTTTACCTCTCCCTGGCTCAGTTTCTACGTCAGTAAAATGAAGATAATAAATAATGACAGTTATCTCCCCTAGTTATTATGTGGATAAAATAGGATCATATTTTTACAAGTGCTCCGAAAACCTTAAATGCCATATAAATGTTAGATTTCATTATCTACAATACGTAATAAGTAATAAATATGTTTTGCTTTTGACATTTTGCTTTGGGTTTTACTTCTGATTCTTTTCTACTTTTGTTGATGCCTTTTGTTTTTACATCTATCATATCTGGAAATGTATGTTCCAAATCATGCCTATAACAAGGGGGGGGGGGTCTCCCCTTTTGAAAACAAAAAAGAAATTAAATGGAAATAAAAGAAGTGAAACTCACTGGTAGGATGAATACACATGGCATTGAACAGAGTGTTTGGAATTGATGATTTCCAAGTATTTCAAGGAAAAGTAAGTACTGGGAACAGTACTGATCCCTTTTCTTTCTTAATTATTTTCATTCCTTCCTTCCTTCCTTCATTCCTTCCTACCTACCTTCCTTCTTTTGTTCCTTCTTTCCCTCCTCTCTCTCTCTCTGTCTGTCTCTCTCTCCATCTGTCTCTCTCTCTGTCTCTGTCTCTGTCTCTCTTTCTATCTCTGTCTCTGTCTCTCTGTCTCTCTGTCTCTCTGTCTCTCTCTCTCTGTCTCTCTCTCTCTCTCTCTGTCTCTCTCTCTCTCTCTCTCTCTTCCTCACTCCCTCCCTTTCTCCCTCCCTCCCTCCCTAGACTGCAGATATGTTTCATACAATTTCACACACTTCTGGTTTGCCTTTTCCTATCCATGCAAGATGACATTACATATCTCCAAGAAGAGGGAGTTTGTTGTTGATGACATCTTCAAGGCTGAGCTGAATGAGTTACTCACCAGGGAGTTGGTCAACAATGGCTATTCTAGGGTGGAGGTTCGAGTTACCCCATCATCATCTTGGCCACCAAGACTCAAAATGTCCTTGGGGAGGAGGGTCACCAGATTTGTGAACTGACAGCTGTAGTTCAGAAGAGGTTTTGTTTACCTGAAGGCAGTGTAGTAGAGCTGTATGCCAAGAAAGTGGCTACCAGAGGTCTCTTTGCTGTTGCCCAGGCTGAGTCCCTGGGTTGCAAGATCCTGGGAGGCCTTGCTGTTTTTAGGGCCTGATACCATGTCCTCTGCTTCATTATAGAGAATGGAGGGAAAGGATGTAAAGTGGTGGTGTCTGATAAGCTCAGAGGCCAGAGGACCAAGTCCATGATGTTTGTGGATGGCCTGATGATCCACAGTGGAGACCCTAACAACATGGATGTACACCATGTCCTCCTCAGACAGGGCAGATTGGGAATTAACCAAAATCATGTTGCCCTGGACCCAGCTGGCAAGATTGGCCCTAAGAACCCCTGCTGGACCATGTGAGCACCATAGAGCCCAAGGATGAGATTCTTCCTACCAACCTGATCTCAGAGCAGAAGACTGGGAAGGCAGAGTAACCAGCTATGCCCCAGCCAGTGCCCATTGCCTAAGAGGACTCTGTGACACCTGGAATGGTGTGCCCGAAGCTCTTCTGTAAAGATCTTTAATAAAATCTTTTGTAAAAAAATAAAATAAAATTTGAGTTTGTAAGGGGAGGGAAATTTTCTCTTATGGCTTTAAAAAGTAACCTGTTTATTCTTATGATTCATGCAATCAGAGATCTAAAGTTAGGAAATCAACTTAATTCTCCAAGTCTCTTTAGCTCTTTCTTCATACACAAATATTTTATAATTGGAAACAACTGTCAAGTAAAATGCTGCTTTTAACTAGACCTAGTCTCATACTTCAATGACAAACACAATAAGGAGGTTACTGAATATCAATTGGAAGTCCAATCTCATTGACCATCTAGTTATAGCCATATTGTACACCTATTAGTGTGGATTGGGTATAGTGTCTATGACATACCAGATGTGTGATCAATTCACCTTACATAGACAAGGGGTAATCTATTGCTTGACAGGTGGGGCCATCTCCAGTAATCCTGATCTCTGTCTTGCCACTGGACCCAGATAGAACTGGAAGACAGAATGAGTCCTATGACTTTGTACCACCCTGCCTCATTTAAATCCAATTCATTTGCAAATCAAGACATAGCCCTCCTGCTGTCACTGGACTTATTCAGAAGGAATTACAAATGAAAAAAAATATGTATATATATATATATATATATATATATATATATATATATATGTATATATATAAAATACTGCTTGATAGATAATTCATTTCAGTTTCAGTTTTGAGGCAATTTTAGTTGAAATAAGCTTTAAGTTAGTTTGTTTTTCCCCATCAGGTTTAAATTTGCATCGCTTCCATTTTTGCCAAGTGTTCCTTATTCAGTCATTTGGGGTGAACTAATTTAAGTTCTTTTGCATATGACACCCTTCAAATGATTAAACACAGCTATTGCTCTCCAACCTAATACCTTTGTTGAAGCCCAGTAAACCTATCAGTTCTCTTCTCCAGGTTAAACATCACTAGTTTCTTCAAAACATTTTCTCTTTGCATGGACTTCAATATCCTGATCACTCTCCTCTGGAAACTTCCCAGATTATCAATATTCTTTCCAAGATGCAGTATCCAAAATTGAATGCAGTTTCAGAAATGTGATTAGGCAGGACAGAGTAAAGCAGGACAATGGCCTTCCTTGTTCTGAATGCTAGGCTGCTTTAATGCCATCTATCTTCTTTTTAAATGGGAACATTCTTTCCAAACTCACATCAAAACCTACACATGCACAGTTGGCAATTTTGAGTATTTTTCTCAGTCACATCTGCTTGAATTTATCATTCTGAATGATTATATGATTTGCATTACTGTTGACACATTTTTGCTTTATATGCAGTTTTAAAAACTAATGACTTTGCATCATTGTTTTACAAAATAAATAATAAGTGAACTAGATGTTAAACATATTGATTCAGGAGATACACATATTAGAAAACTGAAAAAAGTCAATGAAATTAATCACTCAGGTTTACTTTTTTCACATAAATCATTCCTAAAAACTAAAATCAAATATGACACATATATTATCCAAACTGTCTATCACATATTCTCAGTAACACACACACACAAACACACACACACACACACACACACACACACACACACACACACACACCTATCTCTCTGTATATAAGATTGCTAAAACACATTGTAAATACTATGTAACAGATGCATATATATACGCATATAAAAATTTACAAATATATAGAGAGAGATATATAGATAGATAGATATTTCCCCTGTTAACAAATTAAGTCCACAAGGATTTTATTAAGTGTTTAATCTGTGGCAGGCATTGTGATGAGAACTAGGTGGGGAAAGCCAAAAAATATGATCTCTACCCTTCAATAACTTTAATCATGGAAACAATATACCAAAAATTATATACATTAAAATTACAGAAAATGTAAGTTAAAACTGGCAGTGTGCATGGGTGCATTAAATAGACAAACGGATCTGGAGTCAAGAATATCTGAGTTCAGGTCTGACCTCAGACACTTACTGGCTGTGTAACCCTTAGTAAATCAGTTCATACTGTTTGCTAAATTTTAACATTCATAAAATGAGCTAGGGAAGGAAAAGGCAAACTATTCCAGTGTCTTTGTCAAGAATACCCAAAATGGAGTCATGAAGAGTTAGACATGACTGAAGCAAGTGAACAACACAAATAGAAGATTACCTCAGAGGGGAATACCCTAAAGCCTAAGGCAATTGGGTAAGGTCTCTTTCAAAAGGTGAGATAAGCCAAGAGCATTAGGTTTCAGATTAGGATATGGACTTGAGGCAGGAGGGCATTCTAGGCACTGACAACACATAAGACAAAGTAATAGAGATGGGAGATGGGGTATTTTGTGTGGGGAACAGCAAGAAGGTCACTGTGACTAGAGGAGGAAGAGGAAGTCTAAAGAAGTAGGGCAAGGGGTAAGATTGTCCAAGTCTTTATTGTTTAGTGAGTAGAATTTATGCCTTATCCTGCAAGTAACAGGGAACCACTGGTTTTGAGGTGTGTGTGTGTGTGTGTGTGTGTGTGTGTGTGTTTGAGAGAGAGAGAGAGGGAGAGAAAGAGAGAGAGAGAGAAGAGAGAGACAGAGAGAGAGAAACAGAGAGAGAAGAGAGAAGAGAAAGGAAGAGAGAGGGAGAGAGAGAAATGGAGGGAGGGAGGGCAGGGGAGTGAGAGAGACATAGAGATAGAGAGAGAGACAGAAAGAGAGTATGTAGGCTATTGCAAGTCAAAGAAGTGATAATGGTATATATCAGGGTTGCTGTTAGGTAACTGTAGAGAAGAGGAATTATATGAGAATGTTGGGATAGTAGAAATCACAAAATTTAGCAACAGACTAAATATGTGAGGTTAAATTTTATTTTCTTGTGCTTAACATTTTACTGAAAAATCTTATTTTGACAGTATACCCATTGCAGCATGTGTCCCCACTTAACTCGTATTTAATCTTCCCTTGTAAAGAAAAGAAAGAAATGTTTGTAAACCTCAACAGCAGACATAGATAGCTATAGCATCTGACAAAATGTCATATTTTCTTCTCTGAAAACAAAGGACAAACAACAACAATGTTGAAACATCCGACTGAAATAAGGGAGACAGGTTTGATCAACAGTTCACCAGGGCTAATATTGGTCATTATGCACAATAGACAGAAGGAAAACAAGAAAGAAGGTTAGACGAGCAGGACCATTTTAAAAGTTATAGGTTAATCTAAATACAGATTAAATTTTTTTTAAAAACTACACAATCAAGGCATTCAGATTCTTATGCAATCTGTTCTATTTTGTTTTGTATCTGTTCTAACATGCATACATATATGTGTGTCTCTGTATGGTTCCAGTTTATTAAGTTTACACTAAATTCGGAATTTTTTAAAGTATTCAAATCAACTTCATTTTAATGTTTTCTGCCCATTGTTATAGTTATTACATATACTGCTCTCTTCTTTCTGCTCATGTAACTTTGAATCATTTCATATATTTTGTCTCTGAATGTATATAGGCATATATTTATTGTTTCTTATGACAAAATATGCAATTAAAGTAATATATTAAATTTGTTTTGCCAGTATCTAATTGATGACTACCCACTATTTTCCAGTGCTTCGTATCATACAAAGTACTGATATGGATAACATGGTGAATATGAACTTCCTTGGGGAATCTGACCTATACTTGGCTCCCAAGGTAAAAAAAAGTCACTAAGCAAATCTCATTGCCAAAGGACATTGGGAGTAGCTATCTTTCAAACTGGAACAAATAAAGTCACCATGTTCCCAGGACA
>CM053580.1:21140548-21182668 GCA_028627135.1 Pseudochirops cupreus
GTCTGTTTGACTCAGACAACTCTATGGAACTACTGTTGCTATTATTCAGTCATTCCAGGCTTGTCTGACTTTGGGACCCCACTTGAAGTGTTCCTGGCAGAAATAGAGGACTAGTTTGCCCTTTCCTTCTCCACTCCACTTCTTGTTGAAGAAACTGAAACAAACAGGGTTAAATGACTTGTCAGAGTCACACAGTAAGTGTCTGAGGTCACATTTGAACTCAGGTCTTCCTGACTCTAGATCTGGTACTCTATCCACTGTGCCACATATCTGCTCATGACTACTCAGCTAAGCAGTAAAAGGGTTGATGGAGGCAGTTCACTAACTCTCCATTCATTGCTCTGATTATTTGACTATTTTTAGTGAGTAGGGTGCAAGGAAACTAGAATGTTTCTTTTACTTCCTTAGGGGAAATGATCAAAGTTAACCAGGGGAGTGGATGTGGCTATTTACTTCAACAGAGAAATCACTGGGCTCAGTTCCTGTCTGTTTGATCAACACTAAGAATCTGTTAATCAACTGGGAGCTGGAGGCATTTAGAAATAAGATCTTACTAGGACACACTGAACAGGAATACAGGTTCATTCTTCTCATGGTGCTTAGAGGAAACCGACATGAAATGCCTGGGCTTCAAAGAAATAAAAAAAAAAAGAAAAAGAAATCATAGCTCACATTTAGATCCATAGAAAGTTGGTCATAGCTTTGAAATAAACTTTGTAAGAATTAATAAAGGAAAAGGAGCTCATGATCATTCAGAGAGTGCAGAACACATTCAACAATAAAACTAATCAATGCAGAAAGAGCCTCCTGGCTTCTTTCAACTCTCAACTAAAATCCTACTTTGGACAGGAATTCTTTCCCAATTCTTATTAATTTCTAGAGCCTTTCCTCTTAATTATTTCCTATTTGTGCTGAAGTTTGTAGATCTTGGTTTGCTGGTAGTTTGCCCCATTAAATTGTGAGCTCCTTGAAGTCAGGGAATATACTTTGCCTCTTCATTTCCCTAGTCCTTAACACAATAACCAGCATATAAAAAGCATTTGACTAAGGAAAATTACCCTATCAAATGTATCAGTGTCTAGGCAGGTGATAATTTATTATACCATCACATGTTAAACTAATATCATATTATTTTTGGATTGTTGTAGGATTATTAATTAATTAATTTATTATTATACAATTGTATGTCCCTATGTTTGCTGCTTCATATCATTTAGATGCCTTCCATCACTATCTCCTTCTTACATGAAGAAGTGGACTTTGTCATTGTTAAAGCAAAGCCTTTTATATTCGCAAGGTAAAGGGAGGTACCACACTAATGAAAACTATGATTTCCTAGTCAAGTACAATGATTCAAGTTTCAAAATCTTCCAAATAGTGATAGGGATAGGAGGAGTCAGAGGAGATTAATAAAGGGTAGCTTTGCTGTCATAGATGTATTTTAGCTCAAAGGCAGCTCAATGTGAAGAAAATATCCAGTCTTGGAGGAGAGAATAAGGGTTAGAGGATATATCCCAGTCTATACTGTCTACAGTCCTAGAGAAAGTCGTCTATGATATTTCTCTTCACTTCCTCTTTAAGTATTTACAGTCTGCCTTCTAAATTCATCCCTCAATTGAAATTGATCTCTTAAAACATATTAATAATCTCTTAATTGTGAGATCTAAAGGTGTTTCCTCAATCTTCATGCTTGTTGACCTCTCTGAAACCTTTGACACTGTCACTCACTCTCTCTTCCTTGATATTCTCTTCTCTCTTGGTTTTCATGATACTTCTCTCTCCCAGTTCTCCTCCCACGTATATGACAGCTTCTTCTCTGTCTTTTTTGTTGGATTTATTAACACATGTTCCTTAATGCTGGGGGTCTCCCAAGGCTCTGTCCTAGGCCCTCTTCTCATTTCCCCCCTACACCATTCGTTGATTTCATCAATCCCATGCATTTCATTAGTATATCTTTGCCAATAAAACTCAGGTCAATTTATTAAGCCCTAGTATGTCTCACAAACTTCAGTTCAGCATGACTCCCACCATATTTAAAAAAGCTTGAGCTCGATATCATCTAAACATCTGAAACTCTCCATGTCGAAAGTTGACTTCATTATATTTTCCCCAATACCTTTCCCTCTTGCTAACTTTTTTATTATTCTCAAGTTTATTACCATTCTCCCAGTAACCCTGGCTCTTAACGTAGAAGGCATCCTCAGCTCCTCACTGTCTCTCACCCTCATATTCAATTAATGGTAAAATCCTCTCATTTCCACCTTCAGGGCATCTTATCAATGTCCCCTTTTCTTTTCTGACACTCTCAGTGTTCTACTGTAGGCTCTTATCACCTCACGTTTGGACTATTAGAGTAGTCTTTTTATTGGTAGACTTGCCTCAAATTTCTACCCATTCCAATCCATCCTCCACTTAACTTTCAAATTGATCTTAAAATATGGGTCTGGCCATATCATCCCCCTATTCAATAAACTCCAGTGGTTCCCTATAATTTCCCTTACCAGATATAAAATAATGTGTTTGCTTTCAAATCTCTCCCAACCTGGATCCTTTCTTCCTACCTTACCAGTAATTTTACACCCTCCACTTACTCTTTATTGGAGTGGCACTGGCCTCCTTGCTCTTTTTGGAAGAAAGCACTCTATCTCTTACCTCCACAAACTTTCACTGACTCTCTCACGTGGCTTTAATGATTTTTCTTCTCAACTTTGTCTTCTGGGTTGTCTGCCTTTCTTCAGATCTCAGCTAATGTTCCACCTTCTGTATGAAGCCTTTCCTAGTCCTCCTTAATCTTAGTGCATTTCTTCTGAAACTGTCCTGCATATATCTTGTTTACACATAGTGCATTGCATATTCTCTCTTCCTATTAGACTGTGAGTTCTCTGATAGCAGAAGCTATTTTGTATTTTTTTCTTTCTTTTCTTGATTGCCATGCATAGAGTAGATGATTAATAGATAGTACCTGATTTATGGTTTTTTTCCTAGGCATTTCTCTAATTTCCTCATGTGGTGAGACTTCTACCTTTTTACAATCTCCAGTCTCTAGCCTCAGTTGTAGTTTGATGCCTCATCTTTCTTAGTGTGAGGATGGTCAGAAAGGCTTTCCCCTTAGAGCAGTGCTTCTCAACCTTCTTAATGCTGTGCCCCTTTAATATAGTTCCTCATGTTGTGGTGACCCGCAACCATAAAATTATTTTTGTTGCTACTTCATAACTGTAATTTTGCTACTGTTATGAATCATAATGTAAATATCTGATATGCAAGATGTATTTTCTTTGTTACAAATCGAACATAACCCACAGGTTGAAAACCGCTACCTTAGATGTTCACATTACTACTCCATCCATCCACTGTGCTTCCTGTGGAGATTAAAAATAAAGAAATGAAAAAGGGGAGGGAGCAGATCATGGGAATTTAAGGGTCAGGTAATGAATTTTAAGACCCAAATGCCTATAGACATTTTGTTGGTGCCAACTTTAACATTTGGTATGCCAGGTGATGATTCCTCACACCAAACAAAACTTCTATGAGGGAAGAAAAAAAAAGAAACAAAAAAGTTAATAAATAATATAAGATTGAGAACAATCTTTTGATTGAAAACAAATAACAGCTTTAAAATCTGTCAAATCTCTCAATACATGACAGAACAACATCTCAATAGAGACATTTAAGTAGAGCTATGATAATGACTTGTCAAGATGTCAAGGATATTGATGAATGAATTATTGCTCGGTTTCAGATTTTAGTAGATGTCTACTAAGGTCCTTCTATTTCTGAGATGGTGATTCTGGGAAATAGTGTTCAGAGAGCAGTACTGACTAAGAGAGATGGAGAGAGAGGTAGGAGAGGAGGGTGATAAAAGTGTGTGTGTGGGGGGGGGACAGACAGAGAAGAGAATACCAAAGAAGATGAAATACCCATATATACACTTAACTTTTATACCAGTATATTTCAACACCTTAAATATATAAAGATAATAAGTAAATTAATCTCAAATTATTCATTTATGGGAAAACATAATAGCAGTCAAAGAAGAAACCGGTATAGGTATATTTTGACATACTCATAAAAATAGGATGATTAATTAAAATACAGGAGAAATGGTTTTTTTCTCTCACTGTACTTTGATTAGGACAGTATTAAGCATTCATGTACATGCAATTTTCATAGCAAAAAGTCAGAACTCTACTTACCACAGCCCAATGCTTTGGCAATTTTATTATAATCAAAAGGCATTCAACAAAACACATGCATCCTAAGAGTTTTTCATATCAATATCTGCATGAAAAAAATACTATGAAGTGTTCTCATTGCTACATAACGATCAGTCTGGCTTCAAACATAAATACACACACACACACACACACACACACACACACACTCAAAAGACTGTCTGTGTATTTATAAGTGAATTTTCTCGGTAGTTTAAGCCTTAGTCATAAATCATCAGAACTACTAGAGTAAAACTCTCTTAGTTAGTCTTCATGAACTGAACCTCCATGCAATTGAGCCTTCCCACAGTTGACAAATTCTTATTTCTAAAGTCTAAATAAAATCATGACATTTTCTGGCTGAGAAAATTCTATGACTACCTATTATCTGTAGAATAAGAAGTAAATTTCTTTGTTTGGTATCTGAAGTCCTTTGAAGTCCTAGTTGTATCTGACTCCAGGAAATTGAGCTATTCCAATTTCATTTTTTTCATTCCCCATCCTCCCCACACACATTCTACTTTTAGCCAAATGGTCCACTCACTAGCTGTTCTCCATACTTAATATAGCATGTTCTTCTATGACTTCTAACATATTTTCCCCAATCCTGGAATGCCCAATTTCCTCTCTCCTTACCTTTAAATCCCTAGTATCCTTCAAGTCTAAGGCAAAATGTCAACTGTTCTGTGATGTTTCTCCTGATTTACTTATTTCAACACACAAAGCATTATTTTTGTATATGCTTTTCAAATAATTTTATTGAATTTTGGTGTAGTAGAAAGAACAATTGATTTTGAATTAGAGGACCTAGCTTCAAACCTTCTTCAATCTTATTAGCTGCTTCACCTTGGTCAAGTCGTTTAACCTTTATAGAACTCAATTTTCCCTACTGTAAAATGAAAAGATTGGACTATTGTGCCTCTATTCTCTCTCCAGCTAAAAATACATGATAACTATTGGCCTATCATTCTATGATTTATGTGCATGATGTTTTCTTTAAAAGGTTGACAACTTCTTGAAGAAGACACCTTTTTTCTTTGTCTTTGTATCCCTCAGCTATTACAAAAACTTACACAAAAGAAAGTCGTAATAAATATTTTTGAATACCCTCTTCCAGAACCTCAGAATATCTAGTTGGTTCTGAAATTTTACCTTTTTTTTCCCCCTGTAAATTCTTCAAGGTGAGACCAAGTGTGTCCTACAGGGAATGTGGATTTATTCAAGTAGGAGTACAGGTTCTATTCATATTCTGATGGATTGATTCAATTGAAGAAGTGTTTTGATTTAAGTGAAATAATTACTTTTAAGTGGGTTAAGATAATGAATGGGGTCCCACTTTTGCAAGTACAATTCCAATTGTTCTGAGACTCCTGGTACAAAACTTCATAATAATTAGGCAGAAATATGGCTCCTCTTATTTTCATTTATGTCAGTCTTCAGTTAACCATCAATTTCTTTGTGGTTGAGAAAAAATAGCTTTCTAAAAACTTTTGCTTTAAAAATAAGCAGAAGATCATCAGAGTATCTGTGAATAGACTCAGAAAAGGGAAGCTGGGGAAAAAGCAAATCTATTTTTTTTTTCCTGAGCACTTCACTTATTTTTTGAGCAAGTGAATACCAATAGTTTCTCCTGTTCCAAGATGGTTATAGAGCAATGTCTCTCCTCAGTATCACCCTTCTCTACCATAACTCATTTTTATCTCTTATTTGTCCTTTCACTGGTTGCCCCTTAGTTTTGATTCTCTCTAAATCAGTGTTATCTGATTCCTTCTCCCCCTTCCTCTTTCCTTTTGGCTTCCAGACTCTCAGAATCACTATTTGTTCTATCTACTCTTTAAAAAGAGTATTCTTCAGGGAATGATTAATTCTCTCATGTAATGGTTTTGACTGATTCAAAGTATTTTACAGGCTCAGTTGACATTTGGTTCTGACTAATTAATCAAAAAAATGTTTTGTTGTTGTTGTTTGTTTGTTTGTTTTTACCTAAAAAAGATAAGTTCTTTTAAATGAGATGGGATCATCCATGGGATCTTGCCCTAAAAATGTCAGTAACCCGACATAACACTTTGACATTGGTAAAGTGTTTCAAACATAGCATGGAATTTGATCATCAGAGCAACCTTGTGAGGTAGATGTTATTATGCCCAAATTACAGGAGAGAAAACTGAGCTTGAGAAATGTTAAATGGTTAGCCAGCTTCTAGCTTTTATGTTCATGAGATCTTTCAAGATTGAGTGAGATAACATTTGTAAAAGAGTGTTGAGCACAATATCTGACACAAAGCAAGTGCTATATAAATGGTTATTCCTTTCCTTTCCACTTCAAGTCTCTTAAACTGGATTCATTTTTTTCCCCCTGAATCTTAGTCCTATCTTCTTACCATTATCTAAAATCTGCCCCTTATGAATGAATAACAGATCTCTTCCAGAATTTTACAGTCTTACACATGTATGTTTACACATATATACACACATGTATATGTATGTATATACACATATCTGCCATTAAAATTTATTTGTTTGTTTGTTTTTGTTTTGCTTGGAACCAGAAGTAAAAAGTAGTAATAATGGGTTGAAGATTCAGAAAGACAGATTTAGGTTTAATATGGGGGTGGGGAATCCTGATATTTAAAGATCTCCTAAAGGATTATAAGCTTCTGAGATGTTTAGGATGGTCAAGGGTAATGTTTCATTCAAGTTTGTTCAAGAACCATCTGAATGACCTTTTTTATAGAATGTTACAAAAGGAGCTCATCTATAAATACTTGGACCAAAAGGCTTTGGGGATGCTTAAACCTCCAGATTTCTGAGATTCTCTTACTCAGTACATTTTTTAAATTATATAAGTTTGCATTTTAATTTAAACATCTACAAGAGTATAAGGAAAGGGATTGAGGAAATGGATGGTGACTTAACTGACTTTTTATCTGTTCAAGCAACCAGGTTAGAGCTTTGAACACAGTATATGCTTAAAAAATTATAAGTTAATTGAGTTGACTATGCATAGCATTTTATGGTCAATAATTCAGCAATATATATAATATTAAGAAATTATGAAATGCAGCCATATGCACCTACTATGTCACAAATAATGCAACATTTCTTATATATTGGAAATGAAAGGAGTTTAAGGCTTGTACTGATTCTGATCTCATGCTAGTACATATCTCACACTAATAAATAAAGACATAATGATGTGAATTAAAGAAAATACTAAGTAGTCTAGACATTGTGAGGGAAGAAAGCTGATGATAAAGCATCAAGTGCAAAAAAATTGAGTTCTCAAAAGCTTCAGTGCTCTCTAACCTTATTGATGGATGCCAGATCTTCAGTCAATATGGTTGTCATATTGAATTTTGGAATGATTCCATCAGTGCCACCTCAGCCCCACATTAAGTGTCAGATGAGTAAGAGAGTCCTCTGATCCAGGGGTTGGAACTGTCATCACTAAGTCAGCTCCATTACAGATGACATGAGCAGCACAGGTGATTCTAAAGATCTGCTTTAGAGTAAACTGGCTAGGGTGGGATGCCCCTAATATAGAAGCTTACAACATTGCTGCAGTGTATAAGGGAGGAATTGAATACTCTTCATGATCCCTGTATCTTAAGCCTCAGACTTATGTTAGTAAAAGTATACTTCAGGGCACTAGGGAAATAACCAAGCATTTATCTTTAAGCTCTGCCATGTTGAGTGGTATTGTAAGGGACTTATACCCTTGAGATCTGTTTTGTAGTGAGCTCCTTCTCATGGCATTAAAGTCAAACTCATACATAAGCATGGACACATGCACACAGACAATTCCTATGCCATCATCTCTCCTTTATATCTTTCTAAAAAGATATTTTTTGTTGTATACACAGCAACCAGGTCGTGAGATGTGGTTGTCTTTACACCTATTTTCTGATATGTGCCCATTTAGTGGGTTTGGGTAGAGCAGAGGCAGTGCATATTCCAGGCCTATATAGTGTGTGATAATTTGCAGGTTTCTTTTATCTGTGCTATCTTATAGTGCTATCTCTGCCTCCCATTCCTCAGTTTCCATTTTGGGCTTCCTATATTTTAATGGTTAGGGAAACTAAAGGATACCCTTGTGCCTGATTTATATAGATTTTAAGATGTTTCAAATTTTTAACTGTTCATAGTCTCTCTTAAGGAAGATTCCTTTTCTTTCTGTCTTAAAGTAGTAAAATTTACTGTTTCTTTAGAACAGAGGTTTTTAAGTTTGTATGTGTGAGTGTGTGTAATTGTGTCTGTTTACATGCACTCACATGTTAATGATACACTTGCAATTTGATGAAGGAAATGGAATTCTTCTTAGAATGAAATTTTTTAAATGCATAAGATAAAATTCATGACATAAAGAAACTAATTATTTTAAATTAAAGGTGCATTTTTAAAACTTATTAAAGTTAATGGATTTCCTGAATTATATCCACAGACTCATTGGCATTCATGAAACTCAGATTAAAAACACAACACAACAAAACAAAACAAAACAGCCGTGCTTTATAGGAACGGGCCCCTTTTTAACGATGTTAAAAATATTTCCAATCCATCAATAATTTTACAGGTAAATTTCACTTGCACTTAGATAGATAGATAGATAGATAGATACACAGATAGACAGACAGACAGACAGACAGATAGATAGAGAGACAGACAGATAGACAGATAGATAGATGATAGATAGATACATGTGTGTGTGTCTATATGTCTATGTGTGTCTCTGTGTGTGTCTGTGTGTGTTTCTTTCCTTATCAAAGTGTAGAAATAGTCACAGCCAAAAACAAAAACAAAAACAAAAAAACAACTCTCTTAAATTGAAGAATAAAATGGAGAAGTTCTTTATATAAGCAATAGGGAGCAGTATGGTATAGTGTGCATGGGTTCATAGCATCTTCTATTTAGAGACTGAAGCAGCCTTATACTTAAGGTGACCAGAAACAAGTGCCTTGCCCAAGACCACATAGGAAGAAAGTAATAGAATTGGTATTTAAAACCAAATCTTGTAATTCCAAGTCTTGAAGATTCCCATGGTCTTTCCCAATTGTCACACTGTTGGCTCTATAAAAGGAACACCTGGATTCAACTAAAACTGTGCTAATTTCTAGCTGAGTAGCCATCACAAATGCATTTGATTTCTCCACATTTCAGTTCTCATTTCATAATGCTTTGATATGCACACATACCACTTTCTAGGTAGCAAAAACAATGTAGAATGAATGTTCCTTGAGGACAGAACCTATAGTATTTCACTTGCTATGTTATAGTCTAGCACAGTAATAGTCAGTAAGATTTTATTAATCAATATGTGTTCAATGAAATTGAATTGAATTGAGATACTGAATTAATAATGTCTTTAGAGGCTACCTAATACCAGGTCCTTATTTTGCCAGTGAGGAACCTGAGATCCAATGAGGTCAAATGACTTAGATCTAGGGGAAGGTACAAATGAGCACTTAGGATGAATGAGTTTTTGAGTTAGGGAGGTGATGAGATCTCAGCTCTACTAAGATAGAGGACCTATCTCTCCCAGAGGAATTTCTTTAATTCTCTTGAAAGAGAAGTTGGAATTTAATATTGAGAAGATGGCTTCCCCTTTGATTCTGAAAGAATGCTTTTCTCTTTCTCAAACTTGAGGTTGTTTCTGACTGGACCTAAACGTGTCTCAATCAAAGTAGGAAATAAGGATTATCACTTCCTTCCCTATATCTCAAAACAACTCTGCCTGTCATGCAAGCATACAGATTTCCATTTCCATTCTCTCCAATAATTAGAAAAAAAAAACAGTCTCATATAAAACACAAGAGGCCAAGATTAAAACTTGGATTTCAAAATCAGGTTTTTGATTTTTAAGAAGAAAATTCCTATCAATCATTAGAAACAAAAGTGAAAGACATTTATGATCATTTAGTATTTTGAATGGAATAGCCATCACATTTTTATGTCTGTGTTTATGTTCTTTCAGAGATCTTGTATATTTTCATGTAGAAAGATCCATGTGGGAAATCAAACTCAAAAATTTACATCTCTCTAGTGTAATAACATAGTCTGTATACATTATTGTTAAATCCCTCACAATTAAAATTTTAACAGGTCTTTATTCAAAATTCATTAGATTTTTCAGCCATTGTATTATTTGTTAATGATGACTTCATTATATATTATCTACAATGTTAACAAGGTCAATAAAAAAGGACAACTATCCATACAAAAAATAAATAAATAAAAGTATTGGGCTCAAAAACTTTCAGGACTGAAGCATTGAAATGATCTGCTTATTTCAGAATGTTAAGGGATGTTAGCTTTTAAGTCTGTTCCATTATAGAATGTTTCAGGAATAATATAAAATGTTAAATCACAGTGCCCATGTAGCATTTCAGATATCAAAGGATTTTTAGGTTAACCTAAAAGAAATAATGGAATATAAAAATTATTTGTGGGTCTCCTCCAAAAGTAAATTTCACAGAAATGATACATTTCTAAGTTTACTTCTTTATTTGAAAATTTAAAAAAGAATGTTCTCAATCAAGACCATGGGTTCCATGTACTTATAGAGAAGAGTTCTCTGAGTAATGCTTCAAGAATGTCTTTTTTTATACATTTTCATTATTCAAAATTATTTCAATAACATTCCACAGAACTATTTTGGAGGATGAAAATTTCAAAGGACTTTAATAATTTTAATTTTCAGAATTTTTTAATATTTTTTGTTTTTTTTTAAATTACATTTCAAAAGATTTTTAGCATTCTTTTTCCTTTTGAAATTTTGATGTCCAAAACCTCTTACTCCCTGTCTGTCTCCCTTCACTCCTCCTTGAGAAGGCAAGCAATTTGGTATTTTGTACATGTGCAGTCCTGGTAAACATATTTCCACATTAGTGATGTTGTGAAAGAAAACACAGACTCTCCTCCCTCAAAAAAAGGAAGAGAAACAAAGTATATAAAAAGATGCTTTGATCTGCATTCAGACTCCATAAGTTCTTTCTCTAAAGTTGTATCACACTTTTCATCTTGAGTCCTTAAAAGTCTTTTGGATTATTGTATTGTTGAGAATATCTGAGTCATTCACAATTAATCATTGCACAATATTGTTATTGTGTACAATGTTCTCCTGGTTGACTATGCTTAATGTGTATGTGTTCACGTACACACACATATGCATATATACAAAAATATATACATACACACATGCACACATACATGCTATAATCACTTCTATAGACATACTATATGCTATGTACATTTCTACACACATGTTCATAATCACTTCTATAAAAAGTCACCATTCAATATATGTTGGTGGATATTTTGCATAGATTACTAATAGGAAATTGAGTCCTATACTTAAATACATCAAAGTGAATGATGCACTTTGCAATATTTTGAGGAATTACTGGATTGAAAAGCACCACATTCATTTATAAGTTAACTTGGTGCAATCCTACAAACATATTTTGTTGGATATAAGGGGCTATAAAATTGACTTATAGATACTATAACTTCATTCAGTGAAAGGAACCCTATACTTGGAGATTTAACATCCCTATGGGAAATGATGACCATTTAGAAAAGCCTAGTCTTTTAAAAAATCACTTATTCCATTTTTTGCAAGACTAAAAAATGGCAAAGATAGTTACTCCAATCCATTGCAGTGCACTGAGCTCATTCCTGTGATAGAGTGGAATGAAATGATAAACTTTTCATAAAAAAAAAATGAGTGAATTGTCTGTGATCTGGGAAATCAAAGAGATTATATCTCTTTAAAAATGTGGTCATCTAAAGTATACTTATAAAAATGAGTGCATGGAGAGGTCCCTGTCATTTTTTTTTTGAATTATGAGCACAATTTTCTTCTTTGTACTGAGTAAGATGTCCATTGTGCACTTTGGGAGAAAATAGCTATCTCTGTGTCTTTCTGCAGTCATACCATACCAGGACTTTCACCTTGGGTAGAAAAGCTGTACTCTACCTGTATTAGAGCAACCTCTGCTAGATAGCTGATTTTTTTAAAGGCATTTAGACATGAGTTTTTTCTTAAAATCCTCTCTGAATATGCCCCAGGGGTAGGACATAGGGCTGAGGTAGAAAAAGTTCCTACTACCTCTTGTGACCCTTGAGTTCCCAGAGAAAGGATTTTTCCCTCTTATTTCCCTGAGTCCCCCTCCCAAAACAAAGTCTATAAACCTTTTGGGGAGGGGAACAAAAATAAAACAGCTTTAATATTGTGTGTTCACTTATTCCCCCAGACCCTCAGTAGGTCTCTCTTTATATTTCCTTCTCTTTATGAATTTGTTTTAAATATATTTCACGCATACTTAAATGTAAAAAGCTTGTTTTTCCTAATACAATATAAGGTCTCTGATGGTGGGGAAGGTTTTCATTTTGTCTTTATAAATACTAACATCTAGCCCAAGAGGAACTAAATAAATACTTATTTGACTAATTGGTTGGTATCGTTGCAGCAAGATATTTATTATTAGTGCAATATTTAATAATATGATTTGATTTGTACTTTTGGGATGTCTACTTTTTTTTAGTTGTTTTTACAATATGAAATAATGACATAGCATCTCAAATTAAGGTATACCTTTATGTTATTTTATTTGATTTTTTAACAACCCTGGGAGTTAAGCAATTTAAGTATTGCTGTCTCCATATCATAGACACAGAGTGTCAGAGAGTTTAAGTCACACAGCTGGTAAATGTTGGATCTATGTAATATACAGCTATTCTTAATGAAAGTTACATGCTATCATGCCACGTCATCTTATCAATAGGAACTCAAAATGGAAAGAATAACATTAATCATCACTGTAGGCAAGAAAAGGGAGTGATAGGAGCTCTCTGAAAATATGTAATGAGAAAAATGAATCATTTGGAGTGACCTCAGGTAAGAGAATAGAAGAAAAAGAACACAAAAAAGGGTGGAGTAAATGAGGACATCATTGATTTTTCTTATATTGAATAGAGTCAATTCAGTTCTATTAAGCAAACACTTATTAAGCATCATACCTTGAAGATATTTCATTGATCTGATCATTAGGTTATTTTTAACAAATGGGATATTAGGAAGACATTCAATTCCTTCTATTACTACAAATGTTGGTCTCCTTCCATTTCTCTCCCTCCTCTTCTTTCCTTCCTTCATTTTTCCTTTTGAATTTCTATATAAGCAAAAGCAAATTTTGCGTAAGTGATATGTATGGTATTGATCCATTCTGCTTTCTCATATTTGTCAAGGCACTTTACTAAGTGCTGCAAGAGATGAGAAGATAAATAAGATATTATTAGTTCTCCCGAAGGACAAAAGAATGAAATCTTTTTTTTTTAAATTTTGAAATTTTTAGACATGGAGAGCATAAACCTCTCCTTCAAAGTTTGGTCATGCTTAACTCCTTCTTTGCAAATTGGAGGTGGTTAAAAACCTGGGACCTTTGATTTATATGCATGATGTTTCTCCATGTAGTATAAGCTCTGTTCTAGCTATCCCAAAGCTACAAGTATTAGCAGGTTGTGTTTCCATAAGGTGGCTACTACTGTCATTCATAATGTAGGGTATCCTTGAGTTGTTGGGGTTTTTCAAGTACTGTTGTTCAAAGGTGTCCCCTGTTATATCCTGCCTCAAACAATTGGCCATTTTTAAAAAATTTCCACAATATCAATGACCATCATGAATCAATTAGCTTTCAAAAAGTGTTATTTATTAAGAAGATATGGGAAAAACCCAAACACAGCAATGTTATCCTCCTAACCTCAAAAAAAAAAGGGTTTGGGACATACTATCCTATAATTATATACAAAATCAAAATGGAAATTGACTCAAGCTTGTAAAATACATGTGGTAAAGAGATAAATTGCAGCATCTGATTAGATGGATACTCTTTTCTCCTTTTGTACAGTCTTCCTGAGTTTCTCTAGAGTGTTTTTAGTTTATTGCTTTACTCAAGCTTTGGTGCCTCTGTAGCTTCCACCAGTTGCTTTTCCATAGTGTATCTCATTTGTGTTCAGCTCCCAATGTAAACAATATCCCTAGGCCTTACTATGTCTAAATCTTCTCAAGTTCAAGGGGAAAGGTTGATGAAAACAAAATTAAAATTTCAACAAATTCCAACACACTATCCAATGCACTATCTCATTCTACAAGATAGTTACAAGTATTTTATTTCTTGCTGATTAAGAAAATTTTCCACCAAATTTCCACTTATTGGTTCTCAACTGATGAAGTTATCATGTAATAGAACATCTTCTAAGTTGCTTTAAATGGTGTGAGGTTTATTGATTCAATTTCATCCCTGCTCTGTTAAAAGTATAAGCTTAGACGTTGACAAAATATTTTGAGATTTGTTCTCATATCCATCTTCTTTTTCAGTTTGTTTTCTTTTATACTTTGGTAGGAACAATTATATTACCTGGTGGCATACTTGTGCTATATGGCTAAAAAGAACAACTAGAGAGAACTATGGTGAAACTAATTGGGTATAAACAAATTTAGATTCCCTGGAGGGGGTAGTGTGTGTCCCTGTGGCCCTTAAAGAGAACCATTTCCCGTGTGGCCCAAGGAAATATTGAAACATTTTGCCCTAAGAGAGGAGAAAATTTTGTGTCCCCCAAATGTGACGGAGTCTGGGTCCAATAGTGAAGGGTTGATGAGATCCTATTTCAGGACATGAAGTCTTAGATAAACAGAGTAACTCTGAGCTGAATCTTTAGTGACTACAGGGAAGTTCCTAGAACAAATGGAGAGGACAAGCAGAACTAAGCCAGAACCAACAAGCATTAGGTGATAAAGCTATAAAATAATGAACAAACAGATTTTGCATTTTCCTTATACCAGGAACAGGGGTGTGAAGATTTTGGAATGGAGATTGATGGTAGCAAACAGTTTATTTCCCAATATTGGGGGAGGGTAATAAAGAGTTTATTGGAGGTCAACCAGGATACTATTATAAGAATAAAGGTGAACATAAAGGTCTCTGGAAAGAGGGATTCATGCAAAGGGAGAATTGATTGTTCATCTAGTGAACAAAGACAGGGAAGAGGGCCAAAGTTTATGGAAATCTCTGAAATGTAAAGACATAAAAAAGAGGAGGCTTATCCTAACTGAGCTTATGGCATTTTGGTATTTTTTTTTTTAATTTCTATTATCTGTTGGTTTAAACAAAGGGGGAAGTGAATAAGCATTAACACAGTGCTTACAATATAACAAGACCAAGGCTTAGTGATTTATGAATATGAACTCATCTGATCCTCACAAAACCTTGCAAGAAAGGTGCTGTTACTACTCCCATTCTATTGTTGAGTAAATTGAGACAGATAGATAATAAATTGCTTTCCTAGGGTGTCACAGTTAGAGAGTCTGAGAACAGATATGAATTTAGATCTTCTTGACACCAAGCCCAGAGTTCTATATCTATTATACCACATTTCTGTCCTTATTTGATGTATTATTAGCCTGAACCCATTAAAGGCAAAGGAAAGCCAAGGACTATTTTTTTTTCTGTAAAATTCTAGACAAAAGAGAAGAAAAACTTTTGTTGGTAATTTGAGATGCTCTGACATCTAATTTAGTATTATTATTAGGTTTTTTTTTGTTGGTTTTTTCTTTTTTTTGCCTTTTACCATTTGTTTTTCAAGGACTTGAGAGGCAAAAAACAAAGAAATATTCTTTAATAGAGCTCAAACAATTTATTAGTGAGCATGTATTCTGTACTTCTCTCACTAATCTCATGTTAACTACTACATAACCCTCTTAAGTCCCTTGTTCCTATCAGTCTTTCTCATAAAGAGCCATTCTCTCCAAAACTCTCACTTTTGAAGATTTCAGTTATTTCATTTTGAGAGAGTTTACTTGAATAAAAAGAAGAAAAAATGTATCACTCACTCTATATTGAAAACACTGTGCTAAGTATTGGGAATAAAATACAAAAAACAAAGGCAGTCTTTGACATTAAAGAATTTATTTTCTATTGCGTAAGGTGTCACGAATAGGGTAATCATGACCAAGATAGGGCTTTTCTGTGAGTGGATCAAATGGGAATGAAATCGATTGTGTTAGCTAGGAATAACAACCAAGTTGATTCTATCATGCTTCCAGATCTGGCTGCCTGGGGAGAGGAGAAAGTGAAGGGCAGAAATTACCCATGAGGAGTCAGTCTTTGTTGAAGTAAAAGTGTCTAGAAGCAAGCTGGAGAGTATAGAGTGAATTGAAGCATGATTAGTCTTTCTGCAACAGTCAAGAGAGGGATGGGAAGGAGAGTGGGACATATTTTACAGTCACCAAAAAGTAAAAATCTCCAGGGCCAAAGATTACCAGAGAAGACCTGGTATTGCCAGTTAGTTAGTCAACAAGTATTTATCAAGTGCTTCCATTGTTCTAGGCACTGTACTCAACCATGTCCTCCAGGAGATTACATTTAAATGAGGGGACAGCATAAAATGATAACATCATAATAAAATTATTACTGCCCTCTGATTATCTATTGTGCTTTGGTATTTCCAAAGTGCTTTACAACTATTCATTTTATTCTTGGAGTAGGAGATATTCTGCCACCATTTATTGATGAAGAAAATAGTGCAAACATAGATTAAGTGACTCACTCAAGACCACGCAGCTAATGAGTATCTGAGGGCAGATATGAAATGTGCTCACTTTAGGTCCAGTATTCTATTTACTATGCCACTTGGTTATGTGGGTACTAACATGTTGCATCCAATATATTTTTAGTGTAGAATAAAGGTAATCTCAGAGTGATAAATTATGTTTGGGGATGGGTTGAGTTCAAAATGTATATCATCCAAGAAACCGATGTCCAAAAATTGGTTCTGCATCAATAGAATTCTGGAGAATGGCTAGATTTGGATATGTTGATCTACTAATTTGAATAGAGGTGCTAAGTAAATCCAGGCTGATAAGATCACCAAGCCAGATGGTGTAGAGGAAAAAGAAAAAAAAAAAAAGGTTCAAGACAGACACTTGGTAGATAGTCATAGTCACTGAGAGTGTCCTGGAGGATGATCATCATCATCCTGGAAAAGAGGCTTAGCAGGAGTGCTCACAGAGTATGAGGAGAAACCAGTGAGTATAATCACAGAAGCCTATGGAGAAGAGAGTTTCTAGAAAGAAATGGTGCCCAACAGAACCAAAGAATACAGATAGATCAAGAAATATAGGGATTGACAAAAGGTTTTTTCATTTGGCTGTAAACAATCACTAATAACTTTGGAGAGGTCAATTTCAGCTGGATATTGAGTACAGAATGCTGAAGAGAAATTTAAAACATCTAATGTTTATGGTTTTTCCAAAGTATTTAGCCTAGAAGGGAAGAAGAGAGTTGACTGTAGCACTTTCAGGGCTTATGGGAATTTTCAAAGTTCTAATAGATTTTTTCCAAAGCTTGCTTTTAATATACACCCAACGATATTTCCATGGCATAAACTCAGTTATTCCCGTAAAATCATGTAACTGTCTCGAAATAAACATCCTTCTATTGCAAACCTTCCATTGTTCAGAATCAAAAGCCTGAAATAAAATACAAGTAATAATTTTGTGTAAGTTTTACATACACCATTGGCTCATTCTGAATTCCTGTCCTTGAATTTGCAAGATTCTTGCAGTATTGACAAATATCTCATTTTCTTTCAACATCAGCTTATGATATTTTCAACAGATATGAAGTATTCTCTCAATATATCAGAAGAATATAAAAGGCAACAAGAACGTCCAGGAAAGGGAAGAAACTTACCACTCTAAACATCATACTTTACCTATGTCAATAATCAGATAAAGTACAAAGAGCTAATCTTTCTTGTATCAAATGTGACTTTTTTCAAAATGTTAAAACTCATTCCCAGGAGCTACAAAGACACATAGATCTCTTGCCTCTGAAGAGAGGAAGATACAAAATAGAAACTGGAAAATGGAATCATATTCACCCTGGGACTAAAGGCTTTATTCTTTTATTTTTCAGTGATAAGGTTAGGTTCATCTCTTGAATAGTGTCTTTCAATTTCTGTAGATCAGGCCCTCCATGACTCTTTCAGATGACTGTAAGTTACATAGCAACCACTAGCAAGAATGTTGTCCTCACTTCAAATAGAAGTTTTTTTTTTCAAATGTAAAGGAAACTGTAAAGATAGTTAAATGTCACTATTTTGGGCATGTACATTGGAATAATATGATAAGTTATAAGTACTGAAAAGCAAGGAAATGTGCACTATATAAGGGGCGACTTTTTTTTTCTTGCTCAATTTCTAAAAAACAAACAAACAAACAACCCAGTTTAGTTTAAAAGAAAAAGAAAAAGACCATAGGTTCACAAGTACATAGATCTAGGATTGAAAGAAACCTCAGAGTATGAAATAGCCCCTCAAATTGTGAATTCCCATTTCAATTATAAAATACTTATAAAGCACCTACTCTGTGAAGAACATTTAAAAAGATAGTTGAGATGCAACATGATTTCAGCTTTAATAGAGATTTTGAGTTAGTAGATAGACATGATGCAGAGAAATAACTAGTGAAAAGTAACACATGGTAAATATATCCCAATGGTATAATCAAAGAACTGAATTGGGGAGACCATAGCTGCCTGCGGGATATCAAGAGAGCTCCCTGGAGTAATTTGAAATGAACTTTAAAGGAAGAGTTGCAGTGTAAAGTACCAGTTAGGAGTAAGGCAAGGTATTGGTGTCATGAGATCAAAAGAATAACATTCAATATGTATGGAGAATGAAACCAGGCCTCATTTTATGGAGTCTAGATCACATGAAGGCAAGTAGTACGAAAAAATAACTGATAAGGTAGAGTACTGCCAAAGGAGGCAGGACCTTCAGTGCCAGGAAGAGGAATTTAATTTGAACTTGGCTGCTATAAAAGAGGCACTGAGAGATTTGGAGCATTGGAGGAACCTGGGCAGGTCTAGCCCAATAGAAGATTGCTTCCAGCTTAATGAAGAACAGTCTGAAGAAGGGAGACAATAGTTGTAACACGCCTTGTGAGGGACTAATTTCAATAATCTAGGCAGGTTATGGCTACTCCTACAATGGTAGCAATGAGGATGGAAAGTGAGAAAAAATTGGAGAGATATCAAAGAGATAGAATCCAAAAATACTCTGTTAGGATTGGAAGGGAGAAGAGGAGAGCTAAGAGTTAAAATTAACACCAAAGTTTTATATATCATGATTGAATAGGGGAAAAATAACTCAAAAGGTGCACATTTGAGAGGGAGTGATATTATACAATACGATAAAATGTTTTTTCTAATTTTTCTTATTAATCATTTCTATTTTATTTTAGAGAAGTAGTGTTATTTAGTAGCTAGAGAGCTTCACTTGGATTCAGTAAGATCTGGGATTAATTCATGTATTTGACACATGCCAGGTCTCTGTGAATCAATGTGTTTCAAGGAACAAATGACATAATAGTTGTAAAGTCCTTCACACAGTGCCTGGAATATATAAGGTGATTAATAAATGTTTGTTACTTTCCTCCTCCTCCTTTTTCCTGTGTAAGTGTATTAAGTAACAGAACTACGTAGAGCTGGATTAAAAACTGCAGGTAAAGTACTTAGCACAGTATCTGGTACAGTCAGCACAATATAAATGCTAGTCATGATGGTGATGATGATAGAGGAGGAGGAGGAGAAGAAAGAGGAGGAGGATGAGCAGTCAATCTGTAATTATTAGTGTAGTTTATTCACTATGTTTCACATATTGATGAAACCACTTAGTCTTCCCATCTTCAGTCCAAAGAGAGAGAGTTCAAGTTTTGTGCTTGCTGTGAAGGTCATTTTGGGGAATACTGAACTTTTTAAAGGACAAGTCAGTTTTGAATTAAAGGTTTTCCACCCCATTGGAACTCCACCCTGAAGTTCTGCCTGATGACATGATTTTTATCAGTGTATGTTTTTCTGAAATCTATCATTCCTGGAACTAGGTGGATGAGAATGTATGGACCTCACCCCAATTCTAATAAGCAAAAATATATTGGGATATAGTTGTGAGTTATAAGCACATATTCACTCATATTTTAATATTCCATATTATAATCAAGTGAGACAAAGAACACATTCTCCTTCTATGTTGTTCTGTAAGCAGAAAGTAAATTCTATTACCAACTTTTATTACCAATCATCATTGTCATTATCTCAGGCTATATTTCTTATTTAAATCCACAAACGGATAGTTTTATGGATTTGTTATTCCATATGGGACAATCATTTCAAAAACCAACACTTATTTCACGATGAATGTCTCAATTCATGATGTCAGTGCTTGTTATAAAGAATCAGCTCATAAGTCCTATCTCTAACTGCAGAGATCTTAGAAGTTTCTTTAGAAAAAAAAGCCTACTGTCACCTATCATAGCAATGGATGGCCTACACAATTGGGCTTCTTGGCCTTCAAGTCCTTTGTTTCTCTTATACCCTATACTTCATTTCTCTTACACCATATGCTTTTTCCAAATTTGAAGTGGAATGAAATAACTATTCTTGTTCAAAACAAACAAGTAATGAAACAAAATTAATGTCAAAAGATAGCACAAGGTAAATACTAGAAAGGAAGCTATCCATCAAAAAGATTATGATAATGTCAATTTCCTGAATGGTATAAAATCTCTTGAGAAATCATTTTCCCCCAAAGCTCCCTTTCTAATACAAAACAAAACAAAATCTATTTCTCCATCTGGAAATGTACAGATGAGAGACAAGTAATATCCTTCATTCTAAAGAACTATAAAGTGATGATATTGAAATTCACTGTAATCCATCTTTCATTTACAATGAAAATTCAAACTGTTCCATCAACCATTGATTGTCCCCAAACTTAGCATCATCCAGAATAAAAGATACAGAGAAAATGAGAATTGGTAAAGTCTTCAAGTTCTTCATACTCCATCTCATTTAAAAAACAATTATTAAAAACCTGTGATGCTTCCTTACATAATAACCCATGATAGAATAAAGATTCTTACAGAAGCTCTAGTCCCTAATCTTTTTTTAAAAGGTACAATTGCGATAAATGGTAAGCCTAATATGAAACCTAAATAAGGAATATAACATCATAACTAAAACTCATCACTCTTAATTGCATCATCATAGTCCAATACTGAGTATTTGGATGTGTGTCCTAATAATTTACACAAATGAAAGGTTTCACACCTCCCACCCATGTTCACAAAATCTCAAGCTACAAAGATCTCAATGATCTTCTAGATTAGACCTGCACAACTTGGCAGTAGGTAGGGCCAAAATTAAAATAGACTACTTCTCTTTGGGCAGCAGATAGGTTAGACTAGAGACAGACTAACAATGGTTTGTTGCCATTGGGCACCTGACAAACAGGAGAGTGCACAATGGCAACCCTACATTTTTCACAGACAGCCTGAAATCCTTTGGTGCGTCACAAATGGTCCACAGATCTGATCTAGAGTAACCTGGAAAATAATCCCTTCTATAATTTACCAGACAAGCATTTAAATAATCTCCTCTTAAAGAATTCCAGTGAAGGGAAGCTCATTACTAACCAAGGAGGTTCATTCTGATTTGGAATAGCTGTAATTAGGAACTTTCTTTTTCCCCTTTGACATTAACCACAAACTTGCCTATTCTAACATTCACCTTTTATTTCTCTTCATTCCCTGTGGGGTCAAACAAATCTAATTAATCTTCTTACAAATACTTGCAGAAAAATGTATGATCTACTCTGAATCTTTTTCTTTCCCCAGCTAAATGTGACTGTTTCTTCCTACTGACCATCATATGGAATGAACCCACAGACCTTCATTATCCTAATTGCCCTCTGCTGAACCCTCTATAGTTCATCAGAGCTTTTCTTCATGTTTTCACCATTCCCAAAACATAGTAGACACTATACACACACACACACACACACACACACACACACACACACACATATTTGTTCATTTATCTATTTATTTATTTATTTATTTATTTATACCTCCTCTGCCCATAAAGAAATCTCTTCCCCATGAATGACAGATTATTAAATAGTTCCTTGACAGACAGGTTAATCTTCCTAAGTAGAAATGAAAGCAATAAGGTTATAAGTAAGCAAAATTTCAATTCTGGTATATTTTACAATTTACCAAATCCATAGATGACAAATTATATGTATAAAGAATTTAAAATAACTAAACCATAATCAAATTTATTAAAATGTTATAAATTTATAATTATTATTTGATAATTAATGAATAATATTAATATAATAGCATTGATTGAGCCATCTTCCCATCAGATTCAAATAATATATCACCCCCTCAATTTCTCGTATAGAGAGAAATTCTTCATATAGACAGCATCATTTTGGTTTAACACATTTACTAAAATATTGTAGATTTCATCATCATTTATTTAGATGTTGATATTTCTTATGTTATACAAGAAAAGAAAATAAGTGACCTGAAATGGGGTAGTGGAAAGTTTGAGGGAGAGGGAGAAAGCTCCAGTTGTCAACTTGTGAAAAACAATGAATTTCCTATTTAAATGTATCCTTTTCCTTAGTATTACTCTCCACAACCTCTTTTCTGAATATAACCTTTTCAGAATTTAATTCTTACCTTACTCACTTGCACTCAGGATCCTAACATATATATTTATCACCCTTCTCCTATACTGGTTCCTCTTAATTAGTTTTCCCAACTCTAGCTACTTGCCTCTTTAATCCATTGCATGCACGTAAGAGAAAAGATAGTACTTGCCCTCAAGGAACTCCCAATCAATTTTGGGGGGCCTCAAACCATCAACTATGTACAAAAAAAGATGATATACACATATCTCTCTCTCCATACATATACACACATACATGTGTGTGTATGTATATATGTACATATATATATATATATATATGTACATACATACATACATACATAGAGCAAGGAAAATTAATCAAGAGAGGGGCAGTACTAGAAATGGTAGGGATTGGGTACACTTCCTATAGAATGTAGAATTTTAACTAGGATTGAAGGAAGATGGCGAAGACTGGATTCATACATGAAGTGGAAGAACATTCCTTATTTGAGGTGGAAGATGTAGTATTTTGTGAAAAAAAATAGCAAGAAGATCAGTGCCACAGGATCAGAGAGATTGTGTCGGGGCAGAGAAGGGAATGTAGGATAAGGTTTAAGACTAGGAAGGTGGGTATGGAGGTGGGATATGAATGGTTTTGAAAGCCAGACAGAGAATTTGATGTTAGATCTGAGAGTGAGAAGGAGTCGCTGGAGTTTATTAAGTAGGTATCATCCTTATGCTTTAGCAAAATCACTTTAGTGATATATGTGTGTGTATGTGTGTATGTTTGTGTGTACGTGTATATGCATGTGCATATGCAAATGTATATGTATGTGTATACCTACGTATATGTATACATATGCATGCACATATAAGCATATACACCCATATACTACAGAGAGGCAGAAAGTTTATGTATATGTGTATGTGCACACATGTACACATATATACATGCATATAAGTTCACACACATACGTGTGTGTGTGTGTGTGTGAATTTTCCATTTGCCTATATTTATTCTAGTGGATAGAGAAGTGGGCCTGAAATCAGGAATACTCATCTTCATGAGGCTAAATACATCTTCAGACAATTACTAGCTGTGTCCCTTAAGCTTGAAGAAGTCCCTTAAGCTTGTTTTCCCCAGTTCCTCTTCCATTTAAATGAGCTGAAGAAGGAAATGGAACAAATTACTTAAGTATCTTTACCAAGGATCCTGCCCCCCAACAAATGTTATTATAAAAAGACAGACATGACTGAACAACATCTATACTTATTCCTTAATGCCTTTTTCTAGTCTTATTTCTACAGTTAGCATTTATAGCACTATGCAAAATATTAATGATGGTGATGATTATTTTGCTGTACCTCTGATCATATTGGAAAGCTCTTCAGTTTATTGACATCATAGATAATTCTGACTCCCAGTTTTACTTAGAAATTATTTAGCATATTAAAGAAAGATGCATTTATTTCTATGCTTTCTAGGTTTCGGTTTCCCCTTTAAGCAGGAATTGATTTTATATGTCAAGGATTGGTCTATGCCTATTGATAGAATTACAGTAAATTATGTTGGATTTTTTCTAATATTGCACAAGCCCTGAATACCTGGTAAATATCCATTCTAATCATAGTATATCTTCTATCTGATATGTTGCAATATTTCATTTGCTAATATTTTATTTAATATATTTTGACATCTATAGTCATTAAAAATATTGTTCTATCATTTCCTTTCTCAATTTTAACTAGCCCTAGTTAAAATATACAGAACGCATTTTTATCAAAGAAGGAATATGGAAGGCCCAATTATTTTACTATTATTTACAATATTTTATATTGCAGTAGAATTGATTATTTAGGTGTTTGATTGAATTCCTTTTTCATTGATCTAGTCTTTTTTCCTTAGATTTATGATCTACTCAATTTATTTTTTTATGAAGGGGTTATTTAAGTCTTCTATTTCTTATCCTGTACATTTGAAAATATTGTTATTTGTTAATATTTATATAAGTAATTAGACTTTATGATGTCCTTTTATTTTTTCTTCATTAGCTGTTAATTCATCTTTTTCTTTCTTTTCTCTTCTTTAATTTTTTTTTTACTGGTAGCTTAATTTTGCCCTCTCTCTTTTTAGTTGTTAATAGTTTATACACAGACTTGGCAATTTTTTTTTTGCATAAATTTTTGTTAATATCTTCTTTGAGTTCTGTGGTTTCTATTTTTGGAAGGTTAGATAGAGGTTATTAAGTTGCTTTCCCAGATTTTTTTAGTAGCATACCCAAAATGTTATTGTGTATATTCTCTCTTATATTGATGAAAGTTTTATTTTTTTAATGACAAAAGTTTTCCCATCAATCCTGCTTTACTTGTATTTCTAAAATTTTTATATATTGTCTCTTTGCCATCATTTTCATTAGTGGAATCATTAATTATTTCTATGTTTTTTTTTTATCAAAACTTCCATTCTCTGTGTAGTCTTCTAGTCTACTTCTTGACTTAAAATTAACATTATGATTGGGCTTAGTTCACTTCTGGAGGGAAAGACTGGGTTAAACCTTTGTTTTTATGCCCCACTGCTTTCTTGGGGTTATTGAGGATCGAACTATTCCAAATTCTCACGGAGAGCTCAGATTGGGGAGATGCAAGGTTTCAGCAATTCCAAAATGGTGTGATATAGGGCAAAGTCTGATGATTGTCTTCCTGGCCTGAGTGCGACATGTTTCTGACCCTGGTTTGGATTTCAGCAAACAACACTGCTTCATCTGTGTCCCAGGTTAAAAGTTCATATAGACCCCTTCTATATAAAATCAGCAGCATTCAACCAGATGGGAAATTGCAGATTCAGAGTGAATGAACTTTAGAATCCTCTTTGTTCCAAGACTCCTGACCTGATCTTAACATTGCAGCATTCGATCTGTGCTAGATATTAGAGCTGAGACCCTGGTTGGTGACCAGGCCTCAGACTTAAACAGGTGCTGTTTGTTTTTCTACTTATTCCTTGCTCTATAAGTAGAGCAGGGTCCAAAAGTCTTCCTGAAATAACCAGGATCATAATGCCCTATATGAATAAAGGACTTCTTCTTGACTGGGAACACAAACTCTGTAACCTTTTAGTCCCTGGACCCTTGAATATTATGTGAAGTATTATGTTGGCCATACCTTATGTTTGCATCTTCAAACCTCTCTGTCTCTCTGTAACACCATGCACAGGCAGCTTCCCAAAAGAATGCTACTGTGAACAGCTTTTAAGGTTCAGATTACACAATATAGTGAACATTCCATTTATTCCATTACAAATGAAGGCAAACATTCACAATGAATCACAATATAATATTCACAATATCACACATTATCACAGAAAATCACAATATAATGTTCATAACAGCTTAACATTAGTACGGCCACCTAGTTTTCACCAAAGTGTGCACAGTATTTAGAACAAAGAACAAGAGAATAATCATTTGGTTTCCCAAAAGGGAAAACCTTCCTTACTTAATCATTCAATCATTTTACAATACGAGTCTGTCTTCCACTCATGGTGCAATCATAAGCTAACTTAATCAGTCACTTATTGAGATTCACAATTACTAAGTGTAATTAATCACTAAATATAATCATTAGGACATTACACAAACCCTCCACCCCTCAATGTCTTCTAAACTTCAATTTCATCACATGTTCAATATCCAAGGAGAGGCCTTTTCTTCATTGTGACTTGGGGTGGTCTCTCAGATTCCCTGGATCCCCTTCTATGGTCCCAGCTCTTACCTGAATCCACCAAACAGTTACCTGGATTCAGAGGCAGACAGCTCCCAGCTCCTTGTGTTGTGTTCAAACCCAAATCCCAGGTCACTCCACACTGCCTGATTTGTGGCCCACCATTAAGCCCCTTTTATATTTCTATCCTATATATTGTCATAGCTTGAAAACTGCTTAAGGCATGTCTGGGCGTATTGCTCAAGGCCAAGTTCCCTGATAAGCATTTTATATATTCTCCTTGAATCATTATAGTATATAAGGTTCATTATGGTGCAAGGATCTTATCTAGTGACCACCCTGTCCTGTCGCGCTTACCAAGCAGGGCCCCCACCATCTTTGCCCAGAACATGACCCTAACCTGTCTTGGGGAATTCCAGTCCCCTTGACCCCATGACCCTCCACCCTGCTCTGGGAAATGCTGACTATGGCCCTCCACCCTGTGCCCTCCACCGTGTTCTAGGAGGGACCTCCATGTCACAGAAAGGTTGCACCCTTGTGCCCTTGTGCCACATTCCCAAATTTGCTCTGAGCTATAGATCTAACCAATGGCTGTTCTTTGCTTCTGTACGTCATGGCTTCTGCTAGCTCCCCTCCCTGATTGTGATATTTTTGGTTTTAGCCTTTATAATCAGGTCTGTACCCCCAAAAGACTACTACGCAATTTGAGTTTACCTCTGGGTATTCATATGCTTGATCAATAAATCCACACCTAAATTTATCTTGAACCCAGGTCTTGGTTCACTCTTATTCTCTGCACAACACTTGTCCAGTCCTCTGAGCTGTTTGTTTTACACACTGAAGTTGACAGGGTCCAGCACATCTCAAAACCTTCACAACTTCTGTTGCCAAGAACCCAATAATCAACCAAGCCACAAACAGACAAAGTCTTACCCTGGTCATGCTTCTTCAGTCCTCTAGCAGTTTATTTAGCCCTAGGACCCAGAAGAAATCTCAGCCTTCCAGACAGACTCCTCAGTAGCAACTTCAGCCTTCACCAGATTATGGTCTTATAGAAAACTCCAACTCAGTTCTCAGTCCAGCAGCCCGGCTCCCAGATGCTGGGACAATTCTGCTCCCTCCACCAGGAGCCACCAGGAGAAACTTCCTGATTCTGGCTGTCTTTTCTTTGGGCTCTTTTTAAATACATACACACACACACACACACACACACACACACACACACACACACACACACACAAACATTGGCTTCCTGTCTCAGCCAACGCATTCCTGTTATGTCAGCAACAGGAGACAGAGGTCCCACCTTCTGTTTCTTTCACAGAAGTACTTAGCCCTTCATTACTAATGGCTAAGTACCTGCTAAATTAATTACCATTACACTCCCCATGCCAAGCTGGGCTGGGGAAAAAAGATGACATTGTGTTATATATGGTTTGTTTTTTTTTTTGCTTTTTCAATCAACTTTTCTGGTACATTTTCTAGATCTTTGTTTTGGAGGAGCTGGGCTATAATTTTTTCTTGCTACTATATCATTTTGGCTCTACCTAGCAAGAGCTTTCCTAAAATGTATACAGCATAGTTAAGATTCAATTTTTTTCCTAGAATCAATGTATTCTTACACTGATATACATCTAGATTATTTATATATGATTACTTCTCAAAAATTATAAAATCCTTGGGACTATATACACATGTCCATTTAAATATATTCATATACATATATGTACATATGGATGTATGCGAACACAAATGAATTGACTTTATAGAAACATTTTAATCAGGCTCCCAATGCACAAAGCAATGCCAATCAGAATTCTAAATATATTACAAAGAACAGTGAATTTGAGCAATGATCTGTGGAAAAGAAAAAAAGAGATTTTATGAGAAAATAGAAATTACATATTGAATGGCTAATAACTTCTCTTATCTCTAATTAAATTCTCAAAAACCATAAAAATTGTGCAAGGTGGTTATTATATATTATGTGTAGTAAACTCATCACTAGCAGGTAGGTAGATATGTTATACTTTCGGATAGATCCCTCACAAAAATGTAAAATTTATTTTCTTGACAGATGAGTAGACAAAACATGTTTAAGCATGCTAGCCCTTATGTTTCTGAATTTGTTAAAGTTTTATTTTAGATTATATTTGGCCATCTTCCATTAGCATTTTGTATCTAATTTTTAGACTGCATTCAACTGGAACTAATTTATAATTGTGAGGTTAATGGTCACAAAAGATGATTCTGACCAATTACATGGAATATTTATAAGTTCAGTCACTATAATGGTTTCCATCTTAAGTTTGTTTTCACTTGACTGGCCATGACTGTAACCATTATATTTTTATTACATTTTTAACTTATAATTAACATAGCATAAATTTGACTACATACTGGCATATATGAACATTGTTAATGAATATGGGAAATTTTTATGGCCAATAGAAAAAGTTTTTTAATTAAAAAAAGGATATATATATATATATATATATATATATACACATATATACATATATACATATATACATATATACATATATATATGTTTATATATGTACAAATGCAATCAAATATACACAGGCTATATTTATGTATATGCATATATGCGTGCATCTATACACGTATGTGTGTACGTGTGTTTGTGTATATACACACAAGCATAATGTGTTATGTGTAAATTAGAAGAAAAGTTAATACCTAAAATTCTCCTTTCATTAAATTTATATTGGTGACCCCAATTAAAGGAAATGCAAATTTAGACAACATATCATAGAATCATAGCATTTAATTATGCAAATGTATTTTACCTTTTTTACTAGTAAGGAAATTGAACTTTGAACAGTTAAGTGACTTGTGCAACTTCTATAAGATAGTGTACAGTGGAACTGAGGAAAATGTTTGTGTGTGTACATATGCATATATCATATGTATGTATTTGCAGATATATACATAAATATATATGTGATGAATTTTGCAGTTTCAAAATGTGTCTCTTATAGGTCTATAAACTCATCATTTAGTATTTTGAACATTATTAAAAATTGCCAAATAAATACAATATCAACTAACTTCAGCCTTTATTTCCCCATGATTTTAAAAAATATTTCATGAAGCACAACTAGCAAATGGAGGAAAATAAGCTTTGATGTTATTAAACCTCGTTTGCTTTCTAATAAAGGAACAAATTTTCACACTTTATATATTCCCAAAACGTGAAGACTGTAGTAGCTTTATGCTATTAATTGTATGAATAAGCAAGTATGTTTCTTTTCTCTTTTGAAAAGGACTTGCTATGTATATTGCCTCCAATAAAAAGGCAGATAATGATTAAGTGATTTGTCTCTGGTCACAAAGCTATTAAAGAGTAAAGGAAGAATTCAAACTCAAGTCTTTCTCAATTGCAAACTGGCACTATATGCATTATTTCATATTGCTATATCATCATCATCATCATCATCATCCTCATCCTCATGATCAATCCTAGTAATTATTCTTTAAATCATAATTTGGTGAATAGAAATAATGATGACTTATTTTATTCCTCCTTTTTTTAATATGTAGAAAGTCTTAGAAATAAAATAAGACTTGACTGTGTAACACAAAAGAACATTTTAAGGATATTTATCCTAGATATCTTCCACTTTATGTAATTCACTGGCACTTGTCTCCTAATGGAAGCAGTCAGAATTACTGGTCTTTTTGCCTTCCAGATCTAAGTGCACTCAGCAGCCTGAGAGGGGTTTAATGGTACTGTAACAACTCAAGTTTACATTGTGCATCTGAAATAACCTTTTGATCTTATTTGAAAGAATCGAAAGTTAAGTCATGAGAAAGGCAGTTATGACTTTATGTTTCTGAATTTACTGTTTTAATTGAAAGGGGAAAATAATGAAATTTTTCCATTTATTTTTAATTCCCAAACAAATTAAAAGACAGAGAGGAATAGAGGAGAAATAATATAAGGTTTAATTATAAAACCATCATCATGGAAAGAAAGAACAAACAAAAAGTCATGATTTGAGTTACTATGGTACCATTTACATTTCAACTAAAGACATCTAAGGATTTGTTGAGGGTCTCTACCATTTTCTGTCTTATTTCTTTTCCTGAAAATAGCAATTCAATTGCTCTTTAGTCCTTTTACAACATTACTGCTGAGAAGTGAGCAGAACCAGAATATTGTACATAGTAACAGCAACATTGGGTGATGACCAACTTCTCAGCAATACAATGATCTAAGGACAATTCCAAAAGACTCATAATGGAAAATTCTATCTACATACAGAGGATAAAATAGAGAATCAGAATTCAGATCAAAGCATGCTATTTTCTCCTTTTTTGCTTTTTTGTGCTTTTTACCTTTTTTCTGATTCTTCTTTCACAGCATGACTAATATAGAAATATGCTAAATATGATTATACAAGTATAGCCTATATCAGATTGTATACAATCTTGAGGAGGTAGGGGAAAAGTTTGGATCTCAAAATATTATAAAAATAAATTTGGAAAAATAAAAAAAATGCTATATCTGCAAGCCAATCAAGGTCATGCTACTAATCATGTGCTTTTATATTCAAAGGGTTACATTAATTCTTTGATGTACCCACCCAGTGAGTACATATTGTCACCCATTCCATACAGCTCATCTCCAGGTTATCTTTTCTTCCTTGCCAGAAGTCAAATCAAAACCAACAAGCATTTAATGAACACCTACTATTTACAATGAATTGTGATAAATACTGATATTAAAATAAAAAGAAAAGACCAGCTACTTTTCTCAAGACAATCATAGTTTAATGGAGCAGAAAACATGTAAACCATGGCATAAAAACAAGATATATACAGTGAAAATTGCAAATAATTTCAGAGGCAAGGCACATAGATTAAGCATGACAGGGAAGGATTTCATAGGAAAGGTGGAATTTTAACTGAGACTTAAGGAAACAAAAAGTGAGAGATGAGAAGGTAAATAATTCCAGCAATAGTGGTGGCCAGCAAAAAGAAGGAAATACATATTTTTTAAAATGACTAGTGTATGTCAAGTTTGTACTAAACACTTTAGGAATATTATCTCATTTAGTCCTCACAGCCCCAGGAGGAAGATGTTACTGTTGTCCCTACTTTAAATCAGGAAACTAAGGTTAAGAAAGGTAAGGGGACCTGATCAGGTTCACAGAGCTAATACTTGTTTGAGGGCAGAAATGAACTGGCCTTACATCAAGCCCAGTTTTCTATACAGTATAGCACATAATCAGAAAATATCCAATCATGACAGGGAACATCTTCTTCAAATAACTGTAAGGTTTGTTTATCTGTTTTTCCCTCCCATTTATTAAATGAATCCCTTTCCCAGAAGACAGAGTAGGTTCACATGTTCATAGACAACACAGATGCTAGGTTAGTGAAGAAGAGAAACTTGAAAAATTTACTTGGGAGGAGGGCAGATGTGGAGCCAAGATGGATGCATAGAAGCAGCAAATTTCCACAGCTCCCACATAGCCACCCAAATACCCATAAAATATGACTCCAAACTAATTTTAGGGCTGCAAAATTCACAAAAATATGGAAAAAACATATCTCACAATGAAGGCAGCTCAAAAGGAAGGGCTCATCCCAGCACACTGTGAGCCAAAACTACCCAAACATGAAACAGCAGCTTGGCCCCTGGGTGGCCAGGATGAGCCACAGCTAGAGCCTTCAGGAGAGTGGATCAATGGCAGCTGTGGCAGTTTCCAGAATTACCAAGCCATAAGAAACAAGGACAAAGTGAAAGGTCAGTGGAACTCAGCTAAATTTGGGGGAGAAAAGCGGTCTGGCTGAAATGCCTCCAGGACTAGGAAGCGGCAGAAATAGAGGCCCTGCAGCCAACTCCATGTGGCTGCTTAGAGCTCCCAGCCTGCAAACTACAGGAGGGTCAAACAATTGTTCAGCTAAGTGCTCTTGTGGTGAGCAGCCTGGATCTGGATTGTGGTATTGGGTGGTGATCCTGGGGAGCATTTTCAGTGAGCCAAACTGGTGGGGGCTGCGAAAAAATGGCAGCCTCCTAATAGCTCCAGCAGCTGCAAAATCCCCAGCAATTTGGGACAGAGGTTTCCTCTCTGGAAGCAGGGTTCCACAGAGCTAAAAAAAAGTCAATTAATTGACGGTCAACATGAGCAGTCAAAGGAAGCAAAGTAAGAATAGCAATCAAACGTTAGATTCCTTCTTTGGGGACAAAAAGGATCAAAGCATGGAATGGGAGGAAGACAACACCGTCAGAACTCCCACACCAAAAGCTTCCAAGAAACATGAAGACTTCCTACAAGCCATAGATCAGCTTAAAAAGGATTTTGAAAACCAAATGAGAGAAGTGGAGAAGCAATCGCGAAGAGAAATGAGAATGATGCAAGAAAATCATGAGAAGAGAATCAACAACCTGAGTGAAGACAATAACACCTTAAAAAATAGATTAACTCAAATGGCAAAAGAGGCCCAAAAAGCCAATGAGGAGAAGAATGCCTTCAAAAGTCAAATTTGCCATATAGAAAAAGTATCTCAAAAGCTTTCTGAAGAGAATAATTCCTTCAGAATTAGAGTGGAGCAAATGGAAGCAAATTACTTTATGAGAAATTAAGAAAATATTAAACAGATGCAAACAAATGAAAAAAAATAGAAGGCAATGTGAAATATATCCTTGAAAAAAACACTGAACTGGAAAATAGATCTAGGAGAGACAATTTAAAAATCGTTGGACTGCCTGAAAGCTATGATCATAAAAAGAACTTAGAAAGCATACTTCAAGAAATCCTCAAGGAAAATTGCCCTGATATTTTAGAGGGCAAAACAGAACTTGAAAGAATTCACCAATCAGCTCTTGAAAAAGATCCCCAAAAGTAAACTCCTAGGAATGTTACAGCCAGGTACCAGAGTCCCCAGATCAAGGAGAAAATATTACAAGCTGCCAAGAAGAAACAATTTGAATACTGTAGAAACACAATTAGGATAACTCAGGATCTAGCAGCTTCTACGTTAAGGGACGGAAGGCCTGGAATATGATATTCTGGAGAACAAGGGAGCTGGGATTAAAACCAAGAATCACCTACCCAGCAAAATTGAGTATAATGTTCCAGGGGAAAATATGGTCATTCAGTGAGGTGGAGGATTTTCAAGTATTCTTGCTAAAAAAACCAGAACTGAAAAGAATATTTGACACTCAAATACAAAAAGCATGAGAAGGTAAACATGGAAAAGAAATCATAAGGAACTTATCAAAGTTGAACTATTTACATGCCAACATGGAAAAATGATAATTGTAACTTCTGAAACTTTTCTCATTATGAGCATATGTGAAGTGATTAGAAATGTGTATATATGTATACATACACATACGCTATATAGAAGGGTTTATATATGTGTACAAACACATATCTGAATATGTGTATATATGAGTACATAGCAGGAACAGGATCAATTGAATATGAAGGGACAATACTCTAAAAGGTGAAATTCTGAGGTAGGAGAGGATTAGAATGAGAGGAGACAGGGAGAGACAGAATGGGTTTAATCATCGCATATAGAAGAGGAAAGGGATAATTGTTACCATGTAGAGGAAGAACAGGAAGGCAAAAGGGAAATGGTCAACATTACTCTCATTGAATTAGGCTTAGGGATGGAATGACATAAAGTCTAAACTGGTTATCTTGCCACACAGGAGAGTAGGGGAGGTAGGGATGAGAGGTGGGATGACAGAGGGGAGGGTGTGGGTGCAAGGTTTGCTTGGAGCACACACTTCTGTAAAGGGAAAGGGACAGGGTAGAGAATAGAACTGGGGTGGGGGAGGAGAAGGAAGGAGGGATATATAATCAGCCTCTCACAATATGCCCACTGTGGAGATGTTCTGCATAATTACACATGTACAGCCTGTATTTAATTGCTTGTCCTTCTAGTGGGGGTGGGTGACAAGGGAGGAAGAGAAAGAATCTAGAATTTAAAGTTCTATAATCAAAAGATTAAGATACATATATGTATGTATGTATGTATGTATGTATGTATGTATATATATATATATATATATATATATATATATATATATATATATATGTATTAACTATATCAAACTGGGAATTAAAATACACAGGCACTGGTGTAGGGAGATCCATTCTGCCCTACCAGAAAGTAAGAGGGGTGAGGGGGAGGACATAGGAGAGAGCAAATTGCTCTAGGGGCTATACAGTGGCATGGCTTTTCTGAGGTGTTGGGTAGGGGAAAAATGGGGAGAAAAGTTGTATCTCAAAATCTTGTAGAAATGAATGAACTAAACAAGAAAATAAATAAATAAGTAAATTTTTTTTTCAAGAAAAATTTAATTAGGGAATGACTTAAAATTCCCTAGATTAATTTATTCTGGGGAAAAACCATATCCACGTCAGAGTTATGCCACGCTTCTATGGAAAGTGGAAAGCCTGTCTTCCAATACCATTATTTGCAATATTTTCTCTCCCTTACCTGGGCACATCCAGACTTGAAATTCTAGTATCTTTTTTTCTTTTTTCTTTTTTTTTTCCCTGCTTCTTACTGTATTTCTTTCTTTCTTTCTTTCTTTTTTTTGCAATAAAGTCTGCTATCAAGAAAGAATAAAATAAATTTAAGAAATAAAGAGATTACTTTGTGCCATGCAGTGTACTAATCACTAGAGAAACACATGCAAATAAAAAAGAAAAATATGAAATCAATCCTCAAGGAATTTACGTTTTTTTAAAAAATTAATTAATTTATTTGTAGTTTTCAACATTCACTTCCATAAGATTCTGGGTTCCAAGTTTTCTCCCCATCTCTCCACTCCCCCACCCAACATAGCTTGTAATTTGATGTAGGCTCTACATATACATTTTTATTGAACCTATTTCCTCATTAGTCATTTTGATAAGAGGAATTAAATCCAATGGGAGAAGAAATGATAAAGAAGAAACAAATGGAAAGAGAGAGAGAGAGAGAGAGAATGAGAACAAATATGTTTCAATCTGTATTCAAAATGTGTAGTATTTTTTTTTTCTGGATGTAGATATCATTTTACACTATGAGTCCTTTTGAAATGTTTTTTTGTCCTTGCATTGATAAGAAAAGCTATGCCTATCAAAGTTAGTCACCACACATTATAGCTATTATTATGTACAGTGTTCTCCTGGTTCTGCTCACTTCACTCAGCATGAGTTCATTAAAGTCTTTCCAAGGTTTCCTGCTGATCGTTTCTTATTGCATAATAGTAATCCATTATATTCATATACCTCAACTTTTTCAGTCATTCCCCAAATAATGGGCATCTTCTTAATTTTCGATTATTGGCAACCACAAAAAGAGTTGCTATAAATATTTTTGTTGATGTTAGTCCTTTCCTCATGTATATGATCTCTTTGGGATGCAGACCTAGAAGTGTTATTGCTGGGTCAAAGTATATGCCCCTTGGACATAGTTCCAAATTGCTCTTCAGAATGTTTGGATCAGTTCAAAACTCTACCAACAATGCATTAGTGTTCTGATTTCTCCATATCTTTCCTAGTATTTATCATTTTTACTGTTTCGTCTTGTTAGTCAATCTGATAGGTGTGATATTGTATCTTAGAGTCATTTTGATTTGTGTTTCTCTAATCAATAGTGATTTAGAACATTTTTCTTATTACTATAGATAGCTTTAATTTCTTTCTCTGAAAACTCCCTGTTCACATCCTTTGACTATTTATCAATTGGGGAATGACTTGCATTCTTATAAATTTGACTTATTTCTCTATATATTTTAGAAATAAGGCCTTTATCTGAGACACTAGTTGTAGAAATTCTTTTCCAGTTTTCTGTTTCCCTCTTAATCTTGATTGCATTGACTTTTTTTGTGCAAAAACTTTTCAATTTAATATAATAAAAATTATTGATTTTGCACTTCATAATGTTTTTTATCTCATGTTTGTTTGTAAATTCTTCCATTCTCCATAAATCTGACAGCTAAACTATTCCTTGCTCTTCTAATTTGCTTATGGTACCACCCTTCACATCTACTTCATGTACCCATTTTGACTTTATTTTGCTATAAAGTGTAAGATATTGGGCCCTGCCTAGTTTCCTATTTAAGTAATTTGCATTCTATTGAGGGGGTAGTTGGCAGAGAGGGACATTGTCATACAAAATATGAAATAGATGGTTAATTGAACCATACTAGAGAAGTTGTCATACCCTGTCCTGATACAATATCTGAGTTGATTTTATGATGGTTTAGTCTCTTGATCTTTTCCTACCTACCAATACTCCATTTTCTCATGGCTTCTGTGAGAGAGAGAAAGAGAGTAAAAGAGAGAGAGAGAGACAGAGAGAGAGACAGAGAGAGAGACAGAGAGAGAGACAGAGAGACAGAGAGATTAAGGACAGAGATATAGAAAGAGATAGATGGAGACACACATGTATACAAAGAGAAATACATTAATATGCATACTTTTCCTTTACAGTTTTACTAAAACAACAATAACAAAAAGCCCTTGTCAACATCCCTCCACAAAATACTAAAACAATTTTCTGAAATTTAAAAAAAAAAGTCAGTCTAACTCAATTAATACCACATAGCACCTGAAAATGATACAAAAAGAGACAGCATGGACTAGTGACTTAAGAACTGACCATGAAGACCTGGCTTATATCTGGCCATTTACATATCCTGGCCATGTGAGTCTCCACAAACAAAGTCACTTCCCAATGTCTCTGACAGTACTCCAGTTTTTCAGTCACCAAGCATTTTAATTACACGCTCTGTGTCCAGTACAAATCTAGGAAGTAGGAATACAAATGTCTAAATATTTTTATCTGTTTTTCAAGAATATTAAATTTATCAAAGAAGATACTATGTATGTACATATCCATAGAATAAGTTCTAAATAGATAGTAGGTACTTTCCTCAGGGAGGTTGTTGGTTGTTGGGGGCATCAGGAAATATTTTCTTTTCCAGCTGGTCCTCTGTAAGATTATGAATTACAAAACAGTCACTGATATGCATTGATCCAAGGGAACTTAAATTTTCCAGGGTGGGGGGAGGGCAAGAGTAGTTGTATGAGCTATATAATACTTAAAGATATTTTATAATCTGTCATTTGCCTATTTTAAAAATTTTTGTTCACAACTACATGTGCAGAAATCCTCTGTCATCCCTTGGTTTCCTTTTTCCCTCATTGTTACTATAAACTGTCATGAGCTTTTTCACAACTCCATCTTCTCACTTTTAAAACATTTCCCTCTTAAACTTCCATATTCTTTTACCTGCCTTCCCATGATATCCATAAACTTAATAATTATTCAAAAAATTTTACTCCCATACTCCTTACACTCCTTGCATGTGGTTTTGCTCTCCAATAAAATGCACAGTGTAAAGTAAATACCAAAGTACAAAGTGATTACTTTTTTTTTTCATCTTATGGAATAAGTTTTGATTTTTTTGGAAAGTCAAAGTAAATTGAAGTACAAAAATAGAAACATCACCAACAGCAACATCCTTGTCATTGTTCTAAATGTATTCTATGCAGTGATGACTAATTTTTACACATAGAAGAATAATTTGCTAAATAACAATTTCATGTGTTGTATTCAACCAATTATCCAGAATTCACCTCATACTTTTTCTGAATGTATGATAGAAGGAAAGAATGATGCAGTGCCCATATTTAAGGGATAGATTTTGAAGATGTGTTAATTAAAACATTATATCTTCTGAATCATGAAACTTTAAAATAAAAAAAAGTATACCTACCAAATGATACCATATCAAACATACTTTTTTTTTTAATTTTGAGAATAATGTATCAATTTATATCTACTATAATGGCACTGATTTGTTGGAACAGATCTCATCCCCTAAAGGCGCATATTGGGGCAGGGAGGAAAGAAAGGTCAGGGTGATGGAAGTATCTAAAAGGAATTACATGTTCATTAAGGGTAGTCATTGACCACCCAAAAAACATAGAGAACCTCAGTATTTGAATTTTATAAAAGCCACCTAAGGGAACATCCCATCCCATCCTTGAATATTATATATATAGAAAAAGTGCTTTAAGAGACCCAAAGACTTGCTCAAATTCAGAAAGAATACTCTTTTGCAGAGCCCTCTCTCTATTTTTGACCATTGTCCCTTTATAGATAATGATAGGCCAAAAGTTTTTCAGTGTGGATATTCCTTCTACCCTCAAAGTTGAGGACCCATTCTCATTTTTTTCATCCTTTACATTTTTAAAGTCTTTCCATAAAACTTTCTACCATCATAATTTCTTATTCCTCACAGAATTTTAATTTGTTATTCTTCTTATGTTTCTGGTTGTGCAGGAAGAGAAACAAAATCATGCTTCTCTTTAATGTAAGCACAATTTTGCTAATAGCATAAAAATCACCATTTAAATATTCATTCAAATGAAAAGGATAGAAGGTGCAACATCCTTCTATTTCATTGCTGCACTTAGGTGCCAGTATTTGTTGGGTGTTGAGATATAACCAACAATCCAGTAAAGAAATCTTATAGAACACGTAAGAGTCTGATGGGGAGAGGGGGAGTGAGGGATCTCTGTAATTTTATTCTGAGATAGATGAACCTTATCCAAATGCAGAAATGTGTGATAACCATAACCTGGATTATGGTTATGACCTTTAAATAACCTTTAAATACCCTTTAAATAAACCAATAACAATTAGATTAGATATAACAAATAAAAGGCTGGTAGGAATGTCAATGTGATTTTCTTAAAGGGAATGTTGATATATATGATATGATGAACAACATATCAACTCTGTGCTGAAAAGAAACAAAGCAAACAAAACAAAACAAACAACAAAACAGAGTGGTCTCATATTACCCCTGGATCAGGCATCTTTCCTCTGCTGCCTACAACTTTTCATAAACAAGCCCTTTCCTACCTTTTAAGTCTTCATGTCCTTTACTCCCCTAGGCAATCCCTACAATATAACTATGTTTGCTTCTTCTTATTTTTTTTTAATAGGTGACATTTCATCTTCTATTTTCATGCCTTTGCACTCAATATTCCCTATACCTAGAACACTCTCCCTCTTCACTTCTGCGTCTTAGATTCCATTATTTCTTCAAGACTCAATTTAAATTGCATTTTCTACAGGGTCCCTTTCCTTGTTCTTCCATATGTTTGTGCTGTTCCCTCTCAAATGACCTTCCATTTACTCTTTACATTTTATGTATTATCTCTTTAATTAGAATGTGACCTCCTAGAGGGCAGAGACAGTTTTTGCCTTTTTGTTGACTCCCATCTTCAGTATGATATGTGACACTTATGAAGCTCTTAGTCAATTCTTGTTTGCTAAAGGAGTGAAGAAAAAAGAGGAGGGGAGCATGATGATGTCTTTACAGTGCTATTGTAGAGAGAAAGGAAACTTGTACTGTTTGACCTCAAATGTAGAACCAAAAATAATGTTGTAAGTTACAAAGGCAAATCTAGTTTTGACACTGGGGAAACTCATTAATGATTTAAGGTGATCAAAGTAGAATGGGCTATCTCAATAGGTGGTGAGTTCTCCTTCCCGGAGGATTTCAAGCATTGTCTAGAAAACTACATGTTGGTATTTTATCATGGGAATTTCTTTTTTTCAAAGCATTTGACTAGATAGTCAGTAAATTCCCTTACACTTCTGAAATATTATAATCCAAATTAACATTTTATGCTTCTATGATTCATTCATCAGAATGCGTCTTTTTTTATTTTTAAAATATATTTAATATTTTATGTTCCCCACCTACATGTAAAAATAAATTCTAATATTTATTTTTAAAACATTAAGTTCAAATTCTTTTCATTTCTCCCTCCCCACCCTGCCTCATGGAGAATGCAAGCAACTCAGTACAGGTTATACATGTGTAGTCATGCAAAACATTTCCATAAGAATAATTTGTGAGAAGATGGCAGCATAGAAGCAGCAAGGTACCGCAGCTCCCACATAGCCACCCCAAATGCCCATAAAATATGACTCTAAACAAATTTTAGGCTCCAAAACTCAAAAAAAAATATACCTCCTCCTCATGGCAGCTCGATAGGAAGGGGTCCCTGCAGCTCTGGGAGCAGAAACCAGCCCAGCCTTAAACAGCAGAGTGGCCCCAGGGGTGGCAAAGATAAGCCACAGCTGGAGCTTCAGGGGAGTGGATCAGTGCCAGCTGTGGCAATTTCCAGAATTATCAAGTCATAAGAAACAAGGACTAAGTGAAAGATCAGTGGAACTCAGCTAAAATTGGGGGAGAAAAGCAGTTTGGCGAAACTGGCTTCAGGGCAAGGAAGCAGCAGAAGCAGTGGCCCTGCAGGTGCCTCCATGTGGCTGCTTCAGAGCTTCCAGGCTGCAGACTGCAGGGTGGCCAAGCAATTGTTCAGAGGCCAAGTGATCTTGCATTGAGCTGCCTGGACCTGGATCATGGTCTTGGATGGTGCTCCTGGGGTGTGCTTTCAGTGAGCCAAAGCTGATGGGGGCTGCAAAAAATATGAGAGCACCCTAATAGCTCCGGCAGCTGGGAAAACTCCAGAAATTTGGGACAGAGATTTCCCCTCTGGAAGCAGAGTTCCACAGAGCTAAAAAATCATTGACTGGACAACATGAGCAGACAAAGGAAGCAAAGTAAGAACAGCAATCAAACTCTAGATTCATTCTTTGGGGACAAGAAGGATCAAAGCATGGAACGGGAGGAAGACAACACAGTCAGAACTCCCATACCAAAAACTTCCAAGAAACATGAAGGTTGTGTAAAAGCCAAACATCAGCTTAAGAAGGATTCTGAAAACCAAATAAGAGAGGTGGAGGTAAAATTGGGAAGAGAAATAAGAATGATGCAAGAAAATCATGAAAAGAGAGTCAACAACCTGACTGAGGAAAATTACACCTTAAAAAACAAATGAACTCAAATGGCAAAAGAGGCCCAAAAAGCTGATGAGGAGAAGAATGCCTTAAAAAGTTGAATTTGCCATATGGAAAAAAAGAATATCAAACATTTTTTGAAGAGAATACTTCCTTCAGAATTAGAGTGGAGCAAATGGAAGCAAATGACTTTATGAGAAATCAGGACACTATTAAACAGATCCAAACAAATGAAAAAATAGAAGGCAATGTGAAATATTTCCTTGAAAAAAACCAGTGACCTGAAAAATAGATCCAGGAGAGACAATTTAAATATTATTGGACTACCTGAAAGCTATGATCAAAAAAGGAACTTAGAAATCGTCCTTCAAGAAATTCTCAAGGAAAATTGCCCTGATATTTTCGTACCAGAGGGCAAAATAAAACTTGAAAGAATTCACGGATCACCTCTTGAAAAAGATCCCCAAAAGAAAACTCCTAGCAATATTATAGCCAGGTTCCAGAGTCCTCAGATCAAGGAGAAAATATTACAAGCAGCCAAGAAGAAACAATTTGAATACTGTGAAAACACAATTAGGATAATCCAGGATCTAGCAGCTTCTACATTAAGGGATTGAAAGGCCTGGAATATGATATTCCAGAGATCAAGGGAGCTAGGATTAAAATCAAGAATCACCTACCCAGCAAAATTGAGTATACTATTCCAGGGGAAAATATGGTCATTCAGTGAGGTAGAGAACTTTCAAACATTCTTGCTGAATAAACCAGAACTGAAAAGAAAGTTTGACA
>CM053580.1:21183168-21195668 GCA_028627135.1 Pseudochirops cupreus
TCTAGACCCACTGCCCAATCACAAAGCTACAAGGCACAGGCATTCCTGGAAAACAAGCCTGGTGCCACAGGCTCCACGTGACCACATTCAGCCTATTAGGGAACAGAGTATACTTTCAAATATCCAAGGGTCCTCAGAGTCACGTAGCCACTTTAGCAAAGGGCCTAGGGGCAGGGAAGATCTTCAGATTCCCATAACAGTGAAGGGAATACAAATGTATACATATACATATACATATACATATACATATGTCTATATGGAAGGATTTATAATTATGTACAAATACATGTCAGAGGATTTGTATATATGAGTACATAGAGAGCACAAAATCAATTGAATAGGAAGGGACAATCCTCTACAAGGTGAAATTCTGAGGTGGGAGAGGATTAGAATGAGAGGAGACAGGGAGACACAGAATGGGGTTAATCATCTCATAGAAGAGGCAAAGGATAATTGTTACAATGGAGGGGAAGAACAGGAAGGCAAAAGGGAAAGGGTCAATCTTACTGTCATTGAACTTGTATTAGGGAAGGAATGACATAAAGTCTAAACTGGGTATCTTGCCATACAGGAGAGTAGGGGGGATGGGTATGAGAGGTGGGATGATGGATGGGAGGGGAGGGTGGGAGGGAGGGTTGATGGAAGCACATGCTTCTGTAAATGGACAGGGACAGGGTAGAGAATAGAACAAGGGCAGGGGTGGGATAGGAAGGAGGAGCATATAATAAGTCTCTCACAATATGCCCACTGTGGAGAGGTTCTTCGTAATTACACATGTATAGCCTGTATTTAATTGCTTGTCCTTCCAGTTTGGGTGGGTGACAAGGGAGGAAGGGAAAGAATCTAGAATTTAAAGTTTTATAATCAAATGTTAAATATATATATATATATATATATATATATACATATATATACACAATTATTATTATTATTAACTACATCCAACTGGGACTTAAGATACACAGGCACTGCGTAGGGAGATCCATCCTGCCCTACCAGAAAGTTAGTGGGGCGAGCAGCAGGACATAGAAGAGAGCAGATTGGGTGAGGGGTTATGCAATGGGATGGCTGTTTTGAGTTGTTGGGTAGGGGAAAGATGGGGAGAAAATTTGTAACTCAGAATCTCGTGGAAATGAATGATGTAAACAAGAAAATTAATTAAAAGAAAAAAAAGAATAATTTTTAAAGAAAATATAGAAAAAAAGAAAACTCAAAAAAAATGAAGAAAGTAAAAAAAGTATGCTGCATTCTATATTCAGACACTATCAATTCTTTCTCTAGGGATGGATGGCATTTTTCGTCAGAGTTATCTTGTATCATTATATTGCTAAAAATAGTTAAGTCATTTATAGTTGATCATATTATATTACTGCTGTTCCTCTGTACACATTGCATTTCACTTTACATCAGCTCGTGTAAATCTTTCCAGTTTTTCTGAGAGAATCCTGCTTATCATTCCTTTCTTTTTTTAAATTTTATTATTTCTATTAATTTAATTTTAGTTTTCAACATTCACATCCACAACATTTTGAGTCCCAAATTTTCTCCCCATCTCTCCCCTCCACACAATATGCATTCTGATTACCCCTTCCCCCAGTCTTTCCTCCCTTCTATCACTTCCTCCACTTCTCTTTTCCCCTTCCCTGCTATTTTCCTGTAGGATAAGGTAGAATTCTGTGCTGCCTGTAAATGTTATTTCTCTGTTATATGTAAAATGCAATTTTTAACATTTAAAAAAAAATATTTGAATTCCACATTCTCTCTTTTCCTCCCTCCCCAGTCACACTCATTGAGAAGAGAAGCAATTCTATATACGTTATACATGTATAGTCATGAACAACACTTCCATATGCATTGTATTTTGAAGGATATTTCCCTCCATCCTATCCCACCCCCATTTATTCCATACTCTCCTTTGACCTTGCCCCTCCTCAAAAGTGTTTGCTTTTGATTATCACCTCCTCCCATTCACCCTCCCTTCTATCATCCCTGCCCCTATCCCCTTACTTCCTACTTTCCTGTGGGGTAAAACAGATTTTCGTAACCAATTGAGTTTGTATGTTATTCCCTCCTTAAACCAAATCTGATAAGACTAAAGTTTACTCATTCCCTCTCACCTCCCCCCTCTACCCCTCCAGTGTAAAAAGCTTTTTCTTGCCTCTTTTATATGAGATAATTTACCCCATTCTACCTGTCCCTTTCTCTATCTCCCAGTACATTAATCTCTCATCCCTTAATTTTATTTTTAGATATTATCTCTTCATATTCAACTCACTCCTTCTACTACCCTAAATGAGAAATATCTCATCTTTCCACGTAGGAATGTAAACAATTCAACTTTAATATGTCCCTTATGATTTCTCTTTCCTGTTTATCTTTTCATACTTCTCTTGATTCTTGTCTTTGAAAGTCAAATTTTATATGCAGCTTTGTTCTTTTCATCAAGAATGCTTGGAAATCCTCTATTTGATTGCAATACTATTTTTTCCTCTGAAGGATTATATTCAATTTTGCTGGGCAAGTGATTCTTGGTTTTACTCCTAGCTCCTTTGACTTACAGAATATCATTTTCCAAGTCCTCCATTCCTTAATGTAGCACCTGTTAAATATTGTGTTATCCTGATTCTGTTTCCCCAATACTCTAATTGCTTCTTTTTGGACTTTTGCAATATTTTCTCCTTGATCTGAGAATCCTGAGATTTGCCTACAATATTTCTAGGAGTTTTCCTTTTGTGATCTCTTTCAGGAAATGATATATTTCTATTTTACCCTCTGGTTCTGGAATATCAGGGGAGTTTTTCATGATAATATCTTGATTCTAGGCTTTTTTTTTTAATCATAGCTTTCAGGTAATCACATAATTTTTAAATTATCTCTCCTGCATCTATTTTTCCAGTTTAATGTTTTTTTCCAACGAGATATTTCACATTGTTTTATGTTTTTTTCATTCTTTTTTTTTTGTATAATTTCTGGAATTCTCATAAAGGTATTTAGCTTCCGTTTGCTACATTCTAATTTTGAAAGAATTACTTTTTTCAGTGAGCTTTTCAACCTCCTTTTCCATATGGCCCATTCTGTCTTTTAAGTCATTCTTTTCCTCATTGGCTTTTTGTACCTCTTTCACCATTTGGGTTAGTCTATGTTTAGGGTGTTATTTTCTTCAGCATTGTTTTGTTCTCCTTTAGCAAGCTATTGACATTTTCATAATTTCCTCACATCATTCTCATTTCTCTTCCCAATTTTTACTCTACTTATCTTACTTGATTTTGAACATCCTTTTTGTGCTCTTCCACCACCTGTGACCAATTCATATTTTTCCTGGATGCTTTGGATGTAGGAGCTTTGACTTTGTTGTCTTCTACTATTTGTCTGTTTTCATCTTCCTTGTCAGCAAAGTAAGATTTTACAGTCTGATTTTGCCCCAATGTTTTCCCAGCCAATTACCTGACTTTTTAGCTCTTCATTAAGTTAGGACTCTGTTTCTGGGGTGGAGGGCAAACTGTCCCAAACTTCGGGAGTTTGTGCAGTTATTTTCAGAGATATTTCTGAGGACCTGTAAATTTTCAACTCTTCCAAGGTTGTATGATCAAAAGGACAGTGTTTTCTCATCTCCTTTGCTGTGCTGTGGTCTGTGAGTGACCAGAAGAACTCTTTTATGCCTTGGAACTGGGAGGAGGATTCCCTTTTTACTGCCACCACAAGTTCAGCCATGGCAGCACTTCTCACCCCAGGACTACCATACAGGACTGAAATCAGATCCAAGCACAGGCAAAGCAAGATAATTCTGACTCAGCACCATTAAAGAGATCCCTGAAATCCCACACTTACAGCTGTTCAATCCCCCTACCATCTGTGGGCAGAGAGTGCTGAAAATGGCCACTGCTGCCACCTCCACTGCCCAGGGGCTAGGGCCAGACCTTGCTCCTGTCTTATCCAGGTTTGACAAACCTTTCCTATTGACCTAAGTTTTCTTTGGCATTTGTGGGTTGAGAAGTCTAGAAACTGCAACAGCTGCCAGTGATTCAGTCCCCTAAGGCCTGCTCTAGCCCCATTTGTCCTGCACAGTCCATGCTGGATTTTCCTCTTCTCTCAGACTTGTGCAAGAAATCTTTCTTATTGGGCTTCTGGAAGGTTGTCTTGCACTGAGAATTTTGTGGGTTCTGATGCACTAGGATTGGTTTAGTCATTTTCATGGTTATTTGGAGGGGTTTGGGGGAGAGCTCAGTCAAGTCCCCAATTTTTTATGCTATTTTGACTCTGCCACCCTACACCAGGATTCAATTCTTAATATCATGAAACAGGAAAGTAGCATTGTCTATGCCACAGAGAGCTGCTTTTAGAGTTAGGAAAAACTGAATTCAAGTCCCTATACCAGTTGATATTGGCTCTATGACTCTGAGCAAGTCACATATCCTTTCAGTTTCCTAGGTAAATGTCCATTATCTGTTTTGGAACAGTTGGAAATCTACTTTGTAAAAGAGAGCTTCTTTACTGTAAGCTCTTCATATTAGTGAAGTTTTAGGCCTAGTAAGAAGGTATCAAAAATAAGAATCCAGAAAACTTATCATTAAAAGAGATAAAATTCTTTTCCTTTGATGTAGTACTTTGTGGCAAAGTGTAGAGAAATTTTATCCTTTCTTTATGTAGAATGAAATCTTTGGAATTTTTTTGAAAAGTCAGCTCCTATTCCTGACCTAAGCAATTGCAAGTCAATCAGTAAACATGTGCTTCAATTGAACATTGATAAATAATTTATTAAAACAAATCCACTCAAATTATATAGTAGTTCCACAAAGGAGACTGTGTTAGTATCTATGGGACTGTTTGGGATAAAATATTTGTCTAATTATCTTGTTTCTAAACAACTGGTGTGTGTGTGTGTGTGTGTGTGTGTGTGTGTGTGTGTGTGAGTGTGTGTGTGTGTATGTGTGTGTATTTTCCCTTTATCAATAGACAAAGATGTGGGAAATCTAATGGTGGCTCATTGAATATTTATATTAAAACATTAACATGGAGAAAACATGGTTTTATCAACAGATTTTTGGCTTTCAGGTCAGGAAGAACTGAGTTCAATTCCTTCCTCTGACAAATATTAACTATTTATCTCTGGATAAATCACTATATATAATGCCATACAGGATCAGCTTTCAAGAAGAATGCTACTGTTGACAGCTTTTAAGGTTCTGATTACACAGTATAGTGAACACTCTATTTATTCTATAACAAATCAAAGTAAAACATTCACAGAAAATCAAGGTACAGCATTCACAATATTATGACTTATCAGAGAAAATCACAATATAGTATTCAAAACAGCTTATCATTAAAATGGCCACATAGTTTCCACCATAGTGGCCATAATGTTTTAAACAAAAAACAATCATCTGGTATCCCTAAGAAGGTTTGCCTCCTTACTCAGTCTCAAAGTAAAATAGTCAAAGTTTTCCACTCATGGGACAACTAAGTTAACTCAATCAGTCTCTTATTCAGCTAATCAATTACTAAGTATCATTAATCAGTAAGTACAAACATTAGAAAATGCACAAACCCTCCACCCCAAGGTCACTAGTAAACCACACTATCATCACAGCATTCAATACCCAAGGAGAGGTATTTTTTTTCATCTTGAGTCTCTTATGCAGCAATCAATTATTAAGTATCATTAAACACTAAGTACAAACATTAGAAAATACACAAACCCTACACCCCAAGGTCACTAGTAAGCCACGTTATCATCACAGCACTCAATACTCAAGGAGAACTCTTGTTGTGCCCAAACCCAAATCCCAGGTCACTACATACCACCTGATTTGTGGCCCACCATTAAGCCCCTCTATATTTTGTTTTTGTCTCTATCCTAAACCCTATAACAGCTTGAAACAGCTTAAGACATAGTCCTGGGTATTGCCCAAGGTGTAGTCCCTTTACCCCCTCTTTCCTGAATCAGCATTCTGTATATTCTCCCTGAATCAGTACAGTGTACAAGGATCAGCCCTAGGGTTGTGTTATAAGGCTATCTTATGTATAGATAACCCTGTCCTGTTCTGCTCACCAAGCAGGGACCCAGCACCCTTCACCCAGAACATGACCCCAGCCTGTTCTGAGGAACTGACTATTCTCCACACCCCCTTACCCAATGACACTCCGCCTTGTTCCCTCCACCCTGTTCTGTGAAGCTGACCATAACCCTCCACCCTGTATCCTCTACCCTGTTCTAGGAGGGACCCCATATTCCAGGAAGGTTGCACCCTTGTACCCTTGTGACATATTCCCAAATAAGCCCTGAGGTATAGATTTAACCAATGACTGTTCTTGGCTTCTGTACATCATTGCTTATGCTAGCTCCCCTCCCTGATTGTGGTTTTTGTGCTTTTACCCTTTTTAAACACTGTTTATACCTTCACTCAATGCTATCTAATTTGAGTTCATACCTAGCGTAGTCACTTGCTTGATCAATAAATCCACACTTAAATTTACCTTGAACCCAGGTCGCGGCTCTCTCTTATTTTCTACACAACAGTCTTTTCTTCATCTTGACCCAAGGCAAGTTCTCAGCAATCTTTGTTCCTGGGGAGACAAAGCTTAACAAAGCCACAATATTTATTGCCTGTGTCCTTATCAATTCACTCTCTGCCTTCAGAACAGTCTCAGGACACCTGAAAATATCAACAAGACACTCCTCTAGGATTTCAGTAAATGTACAACATGAAAATCGTTCTTCAGGGCTTCAGAGCTAACAGCAAGGTTCCAGGACCTCTTCAACAACAGCTCTGTCCTTCACTAGCAGACAAGTCTTGCAAAACAACATCAAAACAGACAGACAAAATACCAGCACCACAGCCATGCTTCCTCAGTCCTTAGGCAGTTTGGCTGACCCTAGGACCCAGAAGAAATCTCAGCTGGCTCCTGAAATAGAAATAACTCCTAACTCCTCCCAGGCTTTCAAAACTAAATCCTTCTCTCCAGCCTGGGGTGGGGCTGGGCAGGGGGAAGGGTGCTTTACTCTTCAGCCTTCATGACAGCAACAACTTCTGTCTTGACAATTCTTGCCTGAAGAAAATTCTGACTCAGTTCTCAGTCTAGCAGTAGCAGCCCAGCCTCCAGACGCTGCTGAGAGAAACTTTCTCTCTCCCCAGCAGAACAGATTCTGCCACCAGGTTGTTGTCAGAAGAAATTCTGACTGTACCTCTCTGGGGCTTTTCTTATATACACACAGCATTGGCTTCCTGTTTCAGCCAACCGCTACCAGTTAACTAAAAAACAGGAGACAGGAATTCATACCTTCTGTTTCTTTCACAGAGGTTTGATTAGTTACTAAGGGCCAAGTACCTTCTTACTTGTCAATACAAAAAGTCATCTTCAAATTTAAATTAATTAGAATTACACTATACCACTTGGTGTACCAGGAAATTTTCTAGTAGTGCAATGAGTTTTCGACAAATTTCCCAAGTCTTTAAGTTTATCATGTTTGCATACTAGTATTTCCTCCAAAGATGAAATTCTAGGCCTAGACTCAAAACAAACCCTACACTTGGAGAATATGATAACATTGATGATTATCTGTAGAAATTCTTCTTCCTAAATTGTCTATCATCCTAAAAATATAAGATCATAACCCTTTTGTTTTTCAGACACATAGTCACTATTAAATTTCTTTAAATTTGATTTGATTTTTATATAAATTGTAGTCATATAATAAAATCTGCCAAACTAGTTATCACAATTCATGAAAGTCCATATTACTTATCCTCAAATATCTTTACTGAATGAAATTGGAATGATCATTATGAAATTATATTTTTAAATCTCAGGTTATCAACCATAAACAAACTTCATTGTGCCATAAACCTTTTGTTCTCTGTATTCAATTAGCATGTGTGTGTGTGTGTGTGTGTGTGTGTGTGTGTGTGTGTGTGTGTGTGTGTGTGATAGTGAGAGAGAGAGAGAGAGAGAGAGAGAGAGAGAGAGAGTTTTGTATGTGCCCTAAATTATTTAAGAATGTAAGGCATAAATCTTTGGAATTAACTCATAAATTATAAACATGAATGGCATGTCTTCCTCCAACTGCTCGCACCCCTTTTCAAAGAATAATGGGAATGGAACAAGACTGGACTTCCTGGCCAAGCAGTTTCACTAACTTCTTGTATACTCCTTGGAAAGTTAATGATTCTGTTCAAGAGTTTCTTAACTTAGGGACTGCTGGAGTGCTGGTGTAAATGATATCTATGACCACTTCTATTTCTAAATTATATGATTATATTTTATTATTTCAGAATTTTCTTAGCAATTCTTCCTTATAGACAATTTGGACATTTGAATTTTAGTTAAATTCTAACCAGATTGAGTCGTTAGTGTTCTTTTTTTTTTTTTTAACAAACTTACATATATGACTCGTACGTCTTGACACATCACAACCATTAGTGCCCCCAGGCAAGTCTCTATGAATCTCAGTAATACACGAGGAGACAATTGACTTTAGCAGAGGGAAAATTCACACTGTAAATTCCCTAAATAGATAAAATCCCATTTCTGTGTCCTCCCCACACCACTAAAAAGAAATATCTATGCAAACAGAAAGTTAATTTAAAAAAAAAACAAATTCATAGATACCAGCTCTTCCTTGCTAGCTATTTTACCTAAAGTAAGAGAGAATACACACACACACACACATGCACACACACACACACACACACACACACACACACACACACACACCCTCTACATTCTTGATACACAATAATAACCCACACTATTTATTGCCATTTGAACTCACTAGAGATTTTTTCTAAGCCAGCACCATATGCTACTCATCTGAGAGAAGACACTGAGCTTTTGTGTCCTCTGTTTCATTCTGTTAAAAAATACATGAAGATTTATTAGAGTGGAAGGTATTGTATCATCTGGTTGAAATCAAATCTTCAAGATTTGCCAACCTTGCTAATGACTTTGGGAAATATGAGATGCACCTTCTTTTTTTAGTCTTGGGAGGTCAAATTATTCAAGCTCGAGGTGTCTCTGATGCATTTTCTCAGCAACAGGCACTGGCTAGTCCTATCAGCATAATTATATGCATTCTACAAGCCTCAAGCAGGATTGCAACACAGAGAGATTTTTAATAGTGTATGACTCCTTATTAAAAACTGTTATTTCTCAGACAAAATCCTGTAGGATCAACAATGTGATATGTCACATTGCGGATTCTCCAGGCATAAAAATACCGCATCCGTAATAAAGATACTTCAAATGGAAACCTCAAAGGAAGTCATTTTGAAATAGAAAATTATGTCTCAGAAACAAGAGGTCAGACATAGTTAACCTCTATTATCACCAACAACTCACAGACCTTGTTCTTGGGGAAGAACAATCAGATAAAATTGAGCAAATTACATGAACATCCAGTAACATGAACCACTAGGCATTACTAATGTGGGTCAAATCTGTTTTCCTAACATATTTTCTCTTGTCCACATTTAGTTCTGTTATTAGCATTAAGGATAAATAATAGAGTTCAAGTGAAGAGGCATGTTCAAATCCCTCACATATTTGCTAGCAAAGAAATAATGGGTACATCACTTAAATTTTAATCACTGTTTCATCGTCTAGAAAATGAAGAGAATAATACACAGAATATAGATTTAGAACCATAAGGGACTTCAGAAGTCATGTCCAATAGATTCTACCTTTCTCAAAACATTGTAAGTTATACTTCTTTACACAATTCAATATCTAGTTTGCTTAAGAGGAAACTAGGTGGCACAGTGCATAGAGAATTGAATATGGTACCAGGAAGATCTTAGTACAAATATGACCTCCAACCCTATTAGCTGTGTGATGGTGGCATATCACTTCCCTCTATAAAATGACAAAGTGGGGTCCATAACAGTACTTACCTCACAGGGCTGTGAAGATGAAATGAGATCATATTTGTGCAGTGTCTGGAGCATAGTAAACACTTAACAAGTGCTTATTCCTCCCTGCATATTTTTTCTTTGCAAAATGGAGGATTTCATGTGAATTATAGGGTAGGATGGGAGATGATCGATTGTAAATATAAAGCATATATATATGAATTAATAAAATACCAGAGATAACATATTTAAAACTACCTAATCTTTAGTAAAATTTTAATTCTGTGTCTAGAAAAGGCATAAGGTGATTGAAAAATATTTTGTCAGATTATAGAGTATATTTGAAATGATCTTCCTTAAGCAGGAAGTTAATGTATTTTTCAATGAAACCTAAGGGTTGTTTGACCAATTCTGCATGAAAATCTGCAAGTGCTGTCAGTGTCTATTACATCTAACCTTCTGAGGCAAAAGCCCAATCATCCCACTTGGGTTGCATCATCGTCCAAGATCATGTATCGTGTTTATATGATGGAAAGTAAGCTTTATGAAAGAGTGATCAGTTTCCACAGCTTCCCTTGACACCAATTTAATTATGTGACCACATCAATATGAAGAATGATTTCATTAAACCACATTGTATAAAGCATTGCATTCTGTTACAGGAAGGGTGATGTTTCAAGCCAAACCATAGTGCTTTGAGGACTTTGCAATTTCACTCTCTGACCACAATCTTCTATGCATCTATCTCTCTTGCTAATACTAAATCTACTCTCCCCCATTTCAGACTTGTAACGTTTATTCCTTATTCTCATCAACCTTATTCTATCTTCCACATATAACTTCGACTCTATGTTCAATCACAAAAATATTTGATTCACTACTATCCCAAGTTTATTTTTAGCATTTTCATATTCCATTTTCATCCTGAAAACACTCACTCCCCGTTCACTTTCACTGTGTGATTTCTTCACCCCTGATTCAGGACTCCTGAATGCAGAAGAAGCAGTATTTGAAAAATTGCTGAAGTCATGCTGCTATTTTGTACTACAAATTTATTTCATATACATTCAATTTGATCATCTCTATTTCTTGGCACTACTTCTATTCTACCACAACTACAGTTATTTCTGGCAAACAATCTCTGGTTTGGAGCAAGAGGGACTGAATTCAAATCCTGACTGGTCCATTTCTTATTGATGTGATCATTCAACTTGCATGAGTCTTTTGTGCCCTCATTATTGGAAGATGAAGGAGGTTGCACAAAATGAGGTCAATGTTGCTTTCTAATACTAAGTTGATGATTTCACAACATTATCCCTTTGCTCCAATATCTGTTCCAGTACTTTTCTTTCCTCCATTCTCTACCAACTCTAATTTTACTCCTGATCATGCATTTCAATGATAATTAGCCATACCTTCTACATCATTAAGATGACTAAGGTCAATTAAGACAATGTCCTTTAATTTTATTGGTCTAATCTAAACTTATTATAGTCTTCACCCTCTATTTCCTCTTCCTTCTCTCTTTTCACAAAATATATATGTTGAGGGAATGTTTTCTTCCCTCCACAACAATGACCATTTCAGTAGAGAAGATTGGAAAAGTGAGAGATAAATTATCCACCTAGGAGGCAAGGGACATACCAAGGTCTGTTCTTGTTGAGTTGTTTCAGTTCTGTCTAACTCTTTGTGGTGTTTGCTTGGCTAAGATACGAGTGATTTCCATTTCCTTTTCTAGCTCATTTTTCATGTACATTTTACAGTTCATTTTACATAAGGAAGCTGAGCAAATTGGATTAAGGGAATTGTTATGGTTCACACAACTAATAAGTGTCCTAGGCCAGATTTGTACTCAGGAGGATTAGTCTTTCTAACTGGAGGCCCAGTACTCTACTGCACAACCTAGCTGCCCTATATACGTACCAAGGAGTAAATAGAAAGTGATCTGATGGGAAAATCCCTGTTGTGTCTCACAACTTTCACCTGGGAGCAGAGAATGTCTTCCTTCATTTTATATTTATTTTTTTCCTGCTCTTGAGTGAATTAGTAACATGAAATAAGAGTACTTAAGGTCCTCATGTGAAAGATAAAGAGGCCACATTAGGGGTTCCTCCAATTAAAAGAGGTGCAAGTAGTTGCCACCAGGATAGTCATGCTTGATGAAAGAGGAGGAACCTAGTTGGATGGATACAGATAACTACACGGAAAAACACCAGTTCAAGATGTGTGTGTGTGTGTGTGTGTGTGTGTGTGTGTGTGTGTGTATCAGGGTCTGCAGGATTTGGAGATATTATTTACCTGAAGTAAAGAATGGTCTCAGGAATGGAGCATCAGAGCTAAAAGAGAATGGAATACCAAGTTGTAGGTACTTCCTCTCTGGCTTGTTTTGTTGTGCTGAATTTTCAATGAAACTAGTCCTCATGTACTTGAATCTCACTGATATTTAAAAATAATTTATCACACCTTCATACTGGATCCCTGCCCCTCTCTTGGCTACAAAGATATCACACTCTTTTTGCTTTCCTTATCTCTCTATTGCATCCCCTCTCTTTTCTCTATTTCCTGTGTCTCATACTATTCACAACTTTTTAATTGGAGCATTCCCTGAAAGACCTATTTTCTTTCTATTCTTTTCCTTAACCATATAATTCA
>CM053580.1:21200668-21220783 GCA_028627135.1 Pseudochirops cupreus
TAATCAACTCTTAGCACAGTACCCGGAAATAGTAAATGATTAATACATGCTGATTGACTTTCTGACTTTTACTCTTCATTGATCAAAATTTAAAAAAAAATAGTAGAGCTGGGATTAAAAGGCTTGATAACATAACATGTAGGGGACTAGAATGGAATTCAGGGAAAAAAAATAGGTTTGAATCTTAATGTACATATTTAATAGCTGTGTGAATTGGGATAGGTTATTTTGCCTGCACAGATTAAAGTTCCTTTATTTGAGGCCCCTTACAATTCTAAATCTATAAACCCATGATTGGATATCAGGCCCTCTGATTCCAAATCCAGTATTTTTTTTCCTATCATACTAGTCCATTGTGATAATACATTTGGAAATGACTTGAGGACTATTTATGTAATGAACATAGAGAGTAACAATATTCCCTTCTCACCTGCCTATCTTTATTTTTAAAAAATGTATTCCAATAAAGTATTTCTAAACAAGATATTAAATGCATAAAACTAGTTTAATATGGCTGTGAATTGGCATTAAGTGACTTACCTGGGGTCACATAGTTAGTAAGTGTTATTTGAGGTCAGATTTGTTCTTAGGTCCTCTTGACTCCAGGGCTGATGCTCTATCCACTGAGCCACCTAGATGTTACCCTTTCCCATTTGACTTTTGACTAAGGTTTTTTTTTTTTCTTGAGAATTTACGGCCCAGGACATTCAATGAGTTTCCACTGATGGGAAATATAACCTGGTAAACTGAAAAGAGCACTTGAGCTTGCATAGAAAAGACCTGTATTTGAATCCCAGACTTGTCATTTACTATCTGCTTGACCTTTGGCAAATTGAACCCCTTCTCTGATTATTTTTCTTCATCTATAAATTAAAGGACTTGGAAAAAAAAAAGAAATGACATTTTCCTTTTTAAATGATTGATTCCAGATTTAAATCTCTTAATCCTGAGACTGAGGTATCATGATAGTCTTGTAGAGAAAAATTCTGGTGACTGGCAGGCTGTATGTACTTCCTTGAGTCTCTGTTTCCCCTTAAAAATATTTTCTGTCTTTTTAAAATATGTAATGTTTAGATCAGATAATATCTGGCAATGTCCCTTAATTCATGAAATAACTTAAAGGATACTTAATAGGATATTTAAAGGAATCAAGGGTGTTTGTCCTGGAGAAAATAAGATTTTAGGGGGACATGATTTGTGCCCTCAATTATTTGAATGACTATCATATTGGAAATGGGATTAAATTGCTTCTATTTGTTCTAGAACTAAGATCAATGATAGAACTAAGAATCTGAAAAGAGACACCTTCAGCTTTGTTATCCCTTTCTAACAAAGAAATCTTTGAAGGGTACTTTAGGATAGATAGATGGATAGATAGATAGATAGATAGATAGATAGATAGATAAAACACTTACTGTGTGGAAAGTACTGTATTAAGCACTAACAAACTCTACCTTTGAGGAAGGCAGTAGCTAGGTAGTACAGTGGATATAGTGATGGTTTTGGAGTCAGGAAGACTTGAATTAAAATCTAGCCTCAGTTATTAACTGTGTGACCCTGAGCAAGTAACTTAATCCCATTTGCCTTAGTTTCCTCATTTGTAAAATCATCTGGGAAAGAAAATATCAAACTGTTCCAGTATCTTTGCCAAGAAAATCCAAATGGGGTCATAAAGAGTTCAACATGATTGAAACAATTGAACAACACCAAAACCCTTGGGAAATATGCAAGCTAATGAGGGAAAGACAACAAATAAAAGAAAGCTGGGAAATGGGAAACTTTACCTATGAAGGGAAAGATTTAACAATATGAAAAATGAGGCATGGAGTTCAGAGAGGAATGATCATGGGTGACTTGAATGCTTCCTGTAATACTAGTTCTAGTTAGGAATTCAAAAAGAAGAGAGGTCTGCAGGTGGAGAAGATATCTCCACAGTGAGAAAACTGCTGGCTTAGAAATGGAAAAGGTCATAGTCAGGAATATATCTGGAAGAGAAGCCAGCATGTATGACATAAGCACTCACTAAAGTATTGGTTGATTCTTCAGAAGGTTCTATGCAACTCATCACTAAAGGTCTTCAAGAAATTGCTAGCTGATTCCTGAAGATGTAGATGTAATTCTTGCCCAGTTTTGTGTTTGTCTATAAGGCTTCTTTTTTCCTTCCAACTCTCTATGAGACATTATTCTCAAGTTTCAACTAAATCAAAGCAAATCTAATCAAACATAAACAAAACAAAACAAACAAAAAAAAGATCTCTGACTTCTGTAGAATAATTTATGATCAGTAGGCTAATTACTTAGTTTTAAAAACACTGACCATAGCAAACCATAGACAAAAGTACTAATTTTAATTAGTATCTAGTCCTAGGAAACCTCAGAGAATTTCTGAATATACAGAATCATAGCAAAGTCACAGAAACATGGTGAAAGAATGACAAGAATCATAGAGAGTTCATACCAGCTCCAAGCACCTGTTGGAATTCTAAATGTGTATTTTTTGTCCAGTGGCCAATAAGAAGACTGACGAGTGGAGAAGACAGCTGATATTTACATTTTCATTACAAATGAAACCATAAGATTAAAAAAAAATGTAGTTAATGGGAGGGTAACTCATAATAAAATGAGTATCAGTGAATGCATAAAATTTTATCTTTAACAACCCAGAATCTGATGCTTTGGTGGTACATTATCCAGTTAAGAACTTGTAGTGAAAATATACCTTCACTAATACTGAGCTTTTTGAAGATTTTTATTTTTTAGAGAAGTTAATTGACCATATGTTATGGAGTAGAGGTCTAGAAGTTTACCTGGGAAATTATAGATTATACTAGAGATGCTGAATTTTATTTTATTTTAACATATTTTGAATTTTGATTTGTAAATTTTCTCCATCCCTCCAGATTTTCCTCCATCAACTGGGAAGTCAAGCAATTTGATACCTTTTATACATATGTCATGCAAAACATATTTCTGTATTGGCCATCATGCCCTCCACCAGAGCAAGAAACATAAAATGGGGGAAAATATGCTTCATTCTGCATTGAATTCATCAGTTTTCTCCCTGAAGGTGGCTCACTTTTTTGCTTATGAATCTCTTAGAATTTTCTTGGCTCATTTCATTGACCAGAGTAGCTAAATCTTTAACAGTTGAGCATTGTTACCATAGTTCTGTTACTGTGCACAGTTTTCTACTTGTTCTGCTCACTTCACTTTACATCAGTTCATTTATCTTCCTAGTTTTTTGTTTGTTTATTGTTGCTGTTGTTGTTTTTTCTGAAAGTAGATCTTTAATCATTGCTTATTGCTCTATAATATTCCATCATGATCATATATCACAAACTTATATAGTCATTCCCCAGAGAAGTTCAATTTCAAAGGTACTTTTTGTCTCAGATCCTGAACTCCTGAATTCCTGTTATCTTTTGGACTAGGTAAAGATTCTCATATGCATACGTTGGTTTTAAAAATGCTTTCGTTTAATTGAAATTTCCATGTTTGCTCCTGTCAATTTCATAATAACAAAACAAAAAGAAAGGAAATTTAAAAGTACTTTGCATTAGGATTATTAGAATAAGAGTAACTACACAGATCAGTTCTGAAAGGCCCCAAAATGTCATTTAGGGGAGGCATCCCAAAGTTTTAGGAAGGAATATCTACTTTACACTCAAACTTCAGGACAAAGGGAAGAAGTCAATATTGACAATAAGGATCTATTTCTTCAGGAAGAAGTGATATTCTATAAATCACATTTTGTTATCCTTCTGTCACAAGAAAATGTTTCCTTATGACTGGAATTGAAAAATGTTTTAAAAAATTGAAGGTCCTTGATTGAAACTGGGTAGATATAACCACTTTTTTCTATTCCCTGAGGATTCTGTAAAGTTTTATAGAGAAAATATACAGGAAACAATTTAAAGGAACATGTACTAGTATTTTTTTTTGGAGGGGAGAGTCAAAAATGTGAGAAGAAAAAAAAAAAGAAATAAGATTAGAGTGGTAAGTGAGGATCTTCCATATTCACGCAGATGACCATTCAAATAGTAATCTTAGAATGTTGAAGATAATCACTTAAACATAGAAAAAACACAATATGCCTGAGAGTCCTCCAGCTGGCCTAAAAGCCCTGCAATGTATATTTTCAGTTGTGCTCAATGGAGTCTCCACTATTCTAGTCTCTATTGGTAGAATGATTCAACATATCTGAGGACAGGTTTACCATAGCAATGGCTCTATTCACTTTTTCTGTATACAATTGCTGTCATGTATGAACTTAGTATCATATAGCATTTAAAAAAAATTATTCAGGTGTCAAAATAACTCCCTACTCTTTAAAATCTTATTTGGTACAAGGAAAAAAATCTATTCATGCAAAAAAAAATAGGTATTCATGGGGAGTTAGAAATATTATTAGTTTCAAAATCTACAGGAGCAAAGATCAGAAATTGCAAAAATGTAAATTGTTGTTGAAAAATCAAATAGTTTTCTATTGGTTAGAGCTATCCAAAAATTGACTTGGCTAACAGGGAAATAAATGGGTTCTGACTTCCTGGAGGTTTTCAAGCAAAGATTAGATGAAAACCTGTTGTATAATATGGAGATTATTTTGGGGGTGTATAAATTTAACCAAATGAGAAAAAAAAATTGAAATGGCCATTTCAATCTGTTATGATTTTCACCATCAGTTTCCTAAATACATGTCAGTGAAGAAAAAATCAATTGATAAAAATTTGTAGGGTGTTTCCACATAGTATCTCTTATGCGATATTGCTTAGTGCAGACACGGTTGTCATAGACTTTTGGCTAATAACATATAAGTATTTAATGATATTTAAAAGCCTGACCTGACTTTATATTTTTGGCTCCTTCCTAACAATCTACAGCTCTCAATGACCTTGAGTGTGGACCAAAAGTACTATTGAATCTATTCTCGCTTTGTACTGCTTTAGATGTTTGCTTTTTTTTTTTTTTTTTGCTTAAATTGGGAGATGAAATTTGTAATTTAGAGAGGATAGTTATTGGATCATAATTGGAAACCACCTCTTCCAAACAATGCACTTTATACAGATAAGGAAACTGAAGCCCACCGAGTTTGACATTTCTAAAATCACAATAGTAGGATGTGAAAGGAAACAAACAAGATTTGAACCCAATTTCTCTGATATCAAAATCATTTATTCTTTCTATTGAAATGTATCTTTTTTTTCAAATCACAACTGCTCAATATTATTTTTCCCCTACAGTATTTTATTGATTTTGTAGTGTGACATGCAATGATTAGTATCAAACTCCTAACCCCAAAAGCCTCCTTCTGTATTATAGCTTTAAAATATGATACCTCAGAAGTAAGCCTAATATCATTGTGAGCCAACTTTTGATCTAAGCTTCCAAACTCTTTGTAATTTAACTAACCTCAAACCAAATTTGATGCTTTCTCATCAACAACCTCAAATACAGATCAATATACCAGTGAAAAATCCCAGTTCTCCAGGGCATAGAGTAGATAAGAAATACTTATCTACGTTCAATAACTGCTGGCCCTTTCCAAGACCAAGGAACACAAAATTCATAAACCACAAGATGAAAGTCTGAAGCAGTAGTTACTGCAGAGTCAAATTCCCTGGAGAGATGAACATTGCAGTGAGCCATTATACAGAAATCTCTATTAGGTTGAAGGCAAACTTTGAGATCATCCTAAATGTCTTAGATTAATAGTGAAGGAGGGAAAAGAAGGGGAAAGAAACCTAGCTCATTCTAACAGACATTATCTTCCTATTTTATAGCTAGGATAGGTGGAGCTAACTGCTTTAATGGCCCTCAATAGTAATATTTATGTCATAAGACAGCTTGTTTACCTGTCATCCACTAAATGTGACCATTTGATCTGATCTAGTAAGCATCATGGGTAGCAGTTCAGTCTTCCTCTCTATCTTTGCTGTTGATACATACCTTTAGCTCAACTCTTTATCATACACTTTTTCATGACAATACTATATATCTAGTTCTATATTAGGCATCCTCCTTCCTCAGTGTTGTTATGCAATTGTTTTAGTCATGTCCAACTCTTTGTGATCACATTTGGGGTCTTCTTGGGAAAGATACTGGAGTGGTTTGCCGTTTCCTACTCTAGCTCATTTTAGAGACTGGGAAGATGAGGTAAACAGGGTTAAGTGACTTGCACAGGATCACACAGTTAGAAAGAATCTCAGGCTGAATTTGAACTCAGGAATATGAATCTTCCTGACTCAAGGCCTGGTGCTTTATGTACTGTGCCCTTGACCCCTTCCTCACTCTGCCTCAAAAAACATCAACTTCCTTCAAATTCAATATCAGGACCATCTTCTGTATGCTATATATTTTTTTGTTCTACCCATGCTGCAATATAATCCTCACCTTGGAAAATGCCTCTGCACCTCTCCTTTCTCCTCCTAAAATTGGAGAGTTCCTCTTTGGAATTTCTGTTAGAGAAAGTCCTGAAACCACATGCTTTCTTTTTCAATCTGTTCCTATGTTAACACCTAACTCTTCACTAACCCAGTAGTCTTCTCTCCCTGCTAGATTCCTTAACCCCAAATGTCCCTTCTCCAGTTAATGGGTTCCTCTGTGGAACCTCCATTTGAGGAAGTATCCAAATGAGTCATACAGAACCATTCATTTGTCTCCCAGATCCGCTGGCAGCAAGTGCCCACTTTCCTCCCCTTTTCCTGCATTTCTGTACCCTTTAATGTGTCACTTTTTACCGATCAATTGTAAACTCCGTGAAGACTGGGCTTGTTGTTCTTTGTATTTGTATTCCCAGAGTTTAGAACAGTGTCTGAAACAGTAAATACTTATTAAATGTTCTATCTATCTATCTATCTATCTATCCATCCATCTATCTATCTATCTATCTATCCATCCGTCTATCTATCTATCTATCTATCCATTATCTATCTATCCATTATCTATTTACCTGTCTTCTATAGAACTTAATGCTTTATGGAATGCATCGCACATGAATTTGGATCTTGTCAACAATGCTAAATTATATGAGTTGGATTAGAGCTATAATTTGATTGACACTGGAAAACCCCAATTGAGAAACCTTCTAGTAAAGAACATCAGTACCTTCTCTACAACTTAGTATCTTGGAGAGTTGTCTAAAGCACTGAGAGATTTAAGGATTTGACAAAAGTCACACAGACAGTATATGTCAGAGGTGGACTTGAGCCTAGGCTTTCCTGGCTTTAAGGCCAGCTCATTATTCTTTATTTTACACCAGAATTTAGGTAATATTGCTGTTATCCTTCCTTTTTACAGAAAAAGACACTGGAGCACAGAAAGCTTTGCATGGCGTCACCTAGCTAACAAATGGCAGAGACAATGATTGTCTTCTAAGACAAAGGCCAGAATTTCTTTCACTACATGATGACTACAGTCTTGAGAACATTTATGAGGAGTCCATTTCCTTTTTTTTTTACATGCATTACACTTGATTATGATAGCTAAACACATCATCTAGTCTAAGTACAAGAATAATGTTTGTTAAATTGAATCCCAATCAACCTCTGCATTGTCATATTACTTTCAAATACTACAGTTTAGAACAAGGTCCATTTCTTTTTTTCTCAATTCATTCATTTTAATTCTCAGAGTCTAGGCTTTACTTTTCAGGGACAGAGTGAAAAGGAAATCTGCCATCTGGTTTCAGAGAATTACATAAAATACTTTCTCACTTCATTTTCATGTCTCTGAGTTGTAGGTGGGATTAGATGCTGAAGTCCTGAAATGCCACGCAAAGGCCATTCACACAGTAACATTTCTCTTGCAATTTGAATCAAAAAGTGTCTGTAATCTCACACAAACCTCTTCTTGAAATATTGGTGACAACGTTTCCTTAAACACTTTAAAAATTTTGTGTTGGAGGGAAGGTTTTGGTTTTTTTTCCAACATTCCTCTGGAGACATAACTCTTTGAACATAAATCTTTCATACACATCTGTCTGGAGTACACTGAATTTTTAAATCATTCTTATATATGTTAGTTGTTATCAAAGATGTATGTTTTTAGGAAAAAAAAGATGATCTAGTCATATAGTGAAAGAGAGGCTTATTTTTGCACCCATTGATGTCTAGGTGGTAATAATTTGAGGAAAATTATATGCATAAACTAACATAATCACAAAAAATACAAAGCATTTTCATGTTGTCTACATGTTTTCTGACAAATTTATGAGAATATTTGTGCAAATTCACCCAAGCCAGGCAGGTATGCATCACCTGTAATCTTTATCATTGAAAGGAGAACATATACCAAAGGAATTACAGATCAATCAAGTAAGTTCCTTGAGAGTATAGATTGTTTTCTGCACTGTAGGTATTTTAACTGTCTACCAAGTAATAGGTATTTAGTACTTTCTTGCTGACAATGAATATTCAAGTATTAGAGTATCATTTGAGCAATGGATATAGTAAGGCTGTGTCTCTGACATCCTCAGTAATTTTCATACTTGTATGTATTTATCTTTCACCTATAAGTCCCAATATAATATATCATGCTTTTTTTTAATGTATTGGGTTTTAATAAAAGTTTATTGATATATTAGTTGATAGAAGTGAAAGAGTAGGGGTGAGTTGAATCACCCTAACTCTACTAAAGTTTACTATTAACAAGGTCAAAACACCTCTACTGAATCAATCAATCAACCAACCAACCAAAGGCATTAGACTATTTATAAGAAAGCCTTGAAAGGCATTGGTTGGATTGGATTAACCCTTCATAGGAGGTGTGTTGATATTAACTGAGACCCACTCTTTATAAAAAGGCCCACTCTTTATAAAATAGTAAACAGGTTTGGATTCCAAATGTCCAAGATCTGGAAGCGTTGAGGAGAAAGTTTAACCAAGCCCCTGAGAAGAATTAATTTTGGGAGGGAGAAAGCATTTATACCCTTACATTACCTTCAGAAAATCAGAAGATTTGGACATATTATCATTACCCTAATTGCAGTCTTATAACAATAGCAGCCAGTGGCAATGGTTACAATCAGCAGTCATGAGTAAACTGTGGACAACAATGAAGGCAGGTGTAGAATACTTAAATGAGCCCATTAGAAGGCTATACCATGCCTAAGGGAATACCATGAGGATGTCCTGGGTGGATGGGAGAACTTCCATTTTATAGGAAATGGGTATGACCATCTTTTCCACATATGCTTTGAGTGATCCTACTTGCTTTTGTTTTTATTTTTATATGCTTATGGAAGCCTTACGTCCCAGACTTTTTCTGGGTTTGGGACTGTAACTCCAAGAAGCTGTAGCATGTACAGTATATATAACATGGTAAAACCAACTCAGTACACCAGGGTGATGGTGACTGATTGGTCTCAAACTTGCTGGTGAGTTAGGGGAATATTTCCCCCAAGTATTCTCCCAGCAGAATGGACAGATGACAACAATGACTTCCAGTAACCCTGGAGACAGCCGAAGCAGTGACAGTTGAATGCTTAGAGTTTGATCAGACATCAAAGATGCCAAGTTCATCCACTGCATTCCAGGTCATCTCCAGTCATCTTGACTTTCATTTTGGCTTTTGACTTCAAAAACTTAGGAAAAGAGAGTCAAGCTGATGATCTTGTACAACTCTGGCTCACTTAATCTAATTCACCTGCAAGCCAAGCCATCAAACTGTAAAGTCATTGACCCTCTTCAAAAATGAAGGATGAACAGCAACATTTCACCATATCACCTCACTAAATAACCCTTTATTCAAGCTAATTAAGACTGAATGGTATACACTAATACTCTTTCTAGTAAGCACATTGATGAGAGTTCAGAGGCACATCATTACAAATTCACTCCCAACTCTTGAAATACTGAAGAGAGATTTAATAGCCACATACTTGGGACTCAGCCTTTTTAAGTGGCAGTGAGGGTTGGAAGATTACTTTCAGAACATGGACTAAATAAATACATTACCTTTATAATCTACATCATTTTTCACCCATTTAAAAAAGCTTTTTAGCAAACAATTTTACCTAACAAGTGAATAGTAAGAAAAGGGTCAGAGTAGCTAGAAATCTCCTGGTTGGAAACCCAGTACCCTCTAAATATGGCAAAGTTTTTGACGTTTTGTCCAATTCTTTTTGTATACTACATATCTATGTGTTTTGCTTTCAGCATGATTTTGGAATTAAACTCTAACCTTTTCTCATAAGTCAGATATAAAATGCTTGAAAAAACAGCATTCAATGAACTAAGATTCCTTTTGGAATCAGCCTGGCACACAAGCCTACTGGATCTAATTCAATGTGCAAACTATTAGATAATTCTCCTCACAATTTGTTTGTACATCCCTTTTGCAAATGTATCTACATATTACACTGAAATTATATGTATCACGTCTAAATGAAAGAAAAACAATTTTTGAGCACTCATTTGAACCAATACTCCCCTTAGTTATCTTACATCTTACATCTTATGCATATCTCAGGCACCATCTTATTCATAGAACATTTCCTGATTCTCTCTCTGTCTCTCTCTGTCTATGACTGTCTGTCTCTGTCTCCCTGTCTCTCTCTTTCTCTCTGCATGTCTCTTTCTGCCTCCTTTAAACACACATGCAAAAATATATGTGCATGCATCAAATATGTTTATGTATATATATGTATGTACACATACATACATACATGCAAATGTGTAGCATTGTCCCATTAGGCAGTAAATTTACCCATTGATAGTATTTAAGTATAGCATAGGCATTTATGTATTTAATATATATAGCATAATTTAATTTATGGAGGAGTTTAAGATAAGCTTGACATAGTCATTTTTATGTTGTCTTAACACATGCACACATACCTACATGTGTGTGTGGGTGTGTGTGCACGTGAATGAAATTAGTATTGGGAATTTGAATGGGAAAGAGTCTTCCATAAGACTGAGTCTTGAACTTCATTAAGGAAAAAAAAAATCAATCTTTAGGACAGTTTGTTGCCTGCTTTTTGTGAAGTCATCAGGCCCAGGAAATTTTACTTACTCTCATTCACATTTACCAAAGCTGTTACTTCTCTTTTTTCCCTTCCCCTTATACTGATCCCATAATCAACAGTTTGAAGGAATGAGAGTATTTGCCATAACCATGTACTAGAGCAAACAAAAAGCATCTGAAAAATAGAAAGAAAGAAATCCATATTTATAATTTAGTTGTTTAATTGAATAATTTTTATCACCTGTAATCTCATGTCTCTAACATATTTGAAGTTCTTTCAGCATTTAAAACTATATGACAGATTGGAAAGTCATTTAACTTCACTAAAACTCTTTGTCCTCATTTTTAATAAGGGATATTAATGATTATGGGGCCCAAATAAGAGAATTGTTGTGACAGGGGAGTTTAAAGTACTTAGTGGATGTGGGTATGAGCATTATTATTATTTATTTCTAAGTTTGTTTTTGTTTTGTGTAGTGCCACATGTCACACTTCATTGTTATATATTACATTTTGTATTATATTACATTATGCATTATATCACAATTCAATATTATATTCTGATGGACTATATAATTGTATATATGTTGTTGTTACTTTAGTTAAGTGTTACATAATTTATGTCACGTTGTTTTGTTATATTGTATCATACCCCTTTATAAGATATTTCCTTAATAATATATCTTAGTGTATTGTTATTTTATGAGATATGATATGCAGATTGTCCCAAAAATCTTAATGCAGAATGGATTCAATTTAGAGACTTTCAGATCACCTTGTATGATTCTTATGATTTTATCAATGTAGGGAGATCCAGAAGTAGAAACTTTGAGCTCAACTTGAAGGTCACTTAGTCTAACTTGCTCATTTTTATAAATTTGAGTTGAGAAGAAACTATGACTGACCCAAGTTCACATGAATGATAAGGATCTGGAGATCTGGAACCATATCCTCTTGACTTTAATTTCAACATCCTATTCCTCAAGCAATCTAATTTGTGTAAAGCCACGCACAAGCAGCTTTCCAGAAGAAAGCTGCTTTGAACAGCTTTCAAGGTTCTGATTAAATAGTATAGCCAACACTCTATTTATGCTGTAATAAATCAAAGCAAAACACTCACAGGAAATCAAGGCACAGCATTCACAATGCTGCAACTTATCACAGGAAAACAAAATACAGCATTCACAATGACTTATCACTAAAATGGCCACATAGTTTTCACCATAGTTGTCACAGTAGTTTTCAAAAAAGTACAATTATTTAGTAACTCAATCATTTAGTAAATCAATCATTCAGTCTTCCTTAAGTAGCCTTGCCTCCTTAAGGCACACAAAATAAAAAAGTCAAAGTACTCTACCCCTGGGGTAGTCTCAATTGGAGATTAGTCTCCAATCATAAACTAAGTATATTCATTTAATCAATCACAAAATCCTTAATTCAATCACAAAGTACAAAAGTCAAAGTTCTCCATCCCTAGGTCACTGTAAATAATGATCTTCTCAGTCAGTACACCGTATCCAAGTAAAATCTTCCTTCAGTTTGACTCAAGGCAGGCAGCCCCTACCTGAATCCACCAAACTGTCACCTGAATTCAAAGGCAAACAGCTCCCAGCTCTTTGTCCAGCTTTCCATGTAGTTCCTGTTCCACACTGAAACTCAGTGTCCAGTCCACCTTAAATACTTCCCAGTCTCTGTTCCTGGGAAATCAAGGCTTAACAAAGCCACAAACAGACAAAGTACCAACACCACAGTCCTACCTCCTCTGGCAGCTCCAGCAGGCCCTCTGAAGTCCTCAACAATTTGGCTGGCCCTCAGAAGAAGCTCTGTCACCAAAAGTTCCGAGGAAATTCACACTTTCCCAGCTGTGTTTTTTTCCTTGTATACAATATTGCTCCTCCCTGTTCATCCCCTTCCTGTTACATCAGCAACAGGGGTTCAAACCTTCTGTTTCCTTAACAGAGGCTTAATTTGAAGATAGGTGCTAAGTACCTGTCAGCTTAGCAATACAAAGGGATCTTCAAACTTCATTACCATTACACCTTGATCATAAGTGCAAATTAGACACTATCATGTTCAGAGTATGAAGAAATTGTGGAAATATTTGTTTAGAATGATAGTTCTCTAAAATAATTAAATATATACCTATATTCTTGGAGATTTCTATATATCCATCCATTGGGCTATCTATCTGTCTAGCTATCATTCAGATGTCTTTCTCTTTATCCAACTATCTCCCAAATATCTATTGATTATACTTGGGTAAGAATACATTGAAAAATTATATAGGTGGCTTTTTATGATCCTCTTTTCTGCACTGTCATGAAAGTTCATATTATACACTGATATTTTTTAGGTGATAGTGTAAGCTGTGAATCAAGGAACATCATGGTTTTTGAAAAAAATAAATTTTGCATGTGAACACAAAAGACAATGACAACACATATGATGAATATAAGGTTGTTAAATATTTTCAATAAGAATGTACACAAGAAATAATGTAGAAGAAGGAAAATATGTTTAACCAGAAAAGGAAATTGTCTGGTCATGTAATAAGATAACAGTTGTAAAATCTGACACTTTACTTATAATCTTGAAATACTAAAAGGGCCATTATAACTTGTAAGTTCTTTAGTGGCAGATATTATACTCTTCTTTCATATACTGCTTGGTATTTCATAAGACTAGATAACAATAGATGTTCAACATAGGGGTTAAAAGAAATTGAACTGATTTAATTGGGTATCATTTCGGTGATAATTTTAATGGTTGTTTTGATGTTTGAGACTGCTTCATGCTGGCTAATTTTGATTCAAGTATAACAGTTTTAAGTCTTCTGCTTGGTGGAAATTAAAGTCATTCTTTTTCCTTGTGCCCAAAAGTAAAATGGCCAGAAGAGAATCTTCTGGAGCTAATTATTATGCACAAAGTTTAAATGAATAAAGGTGCAGCCTAAAGGACTTTTCCACTAGAAAGCCAGCAGATTCTTTGTAGCCAGAGGATTTCTGGCATCAAGAATAATACTTTTAAGCAGCTTAAGAGCAGAAAGTAAAAAAACAAAAATGTTCCTTATGAAGGGAACAGGCAAAGGATATGTATTTTTCATTGAATCTTACTTGTCAAACTTTATGGAATTCCAAGGCCTTGTTTCTCACTTAATATTGGTTTGCAGAACAGGTCCAGATTCTATGTTCATACTTAAAATAATTAGCTCTAATTATTGATTTAAAACCTAGAAGACAAATTCAATAGTGAATTCTAACCTTAGAAGAAAATTTAGGTAAATTGAAAGCCATAAAAATTAATGTGGTAATTGACATGACCTTCAAAAATCAAATCAGAAATCATCTAAAGCCTGCTCTCTGTAGCTAAACTCTTGCTTTTCAATAGAGCTATTTACTTTACTTTGAAATGGGACTGCCATTATTTCTCAATTAAAATTTTACATTGATTATTGTCATCACAATGTATTAAAAAATATCAAAAAGATACTGTGGTGACAATATATTTACAGAAGTCCACAGACAAACTGGAAAAGGTCCAGATTCAAGGTACCATTTAATGAAGGATGAAGAACACATATAAAAGAACAATTGCTTGAAAATGGTTTTCTTTCTGGAAGTAAGAAAATTGGGGGTAGAAGTATGCGATTTATCTCTCCCTTACTCCCTCCCCTTCCCTCTTCCCTTCCCTTCCCTTCCTTTCCTTTCCCTTCCCTTCCCTTCCCTTCCTGTCCCTTCTCTTAACAAGTTACAATTCTGTGAATCTCTTAAATTAAATTAAATCTCTTAAAATTTTTTTTTCTCCCACATTCATCAGAAAGAATTTTATAATCTTTGGGTCATTTGAACACAACTAGTTTATTAAGTGCATGCAAAGCACAAGACAAGTTTATTAAGCACATAAAAAGCACAAGCACATATCTGGAATTGGATACAAGGACAGATATGTATTTGAGTTTCTGTATATATGAACATGTATGTGTGTATCTATACAGCTATTTATATCTAGTAATATTATAGTCAAAGAAATAACAGTAAAGAATAGAAAGAATAAAATCAATAGAATTCTAGATAATGATAGATGTAGAAAGAGATAGCTGCATACATGCACATGTATATAAATAAACAGATACACGTATGTGCACAATACATATATGTATGTAATTCAATGATGCATTATGAATATGTGTGTCCATGTGTATTGACACATGCATATATGCATAAATGGGCAAACACACATCATGTTTCAGTGGAATGATTGCCAGATTTGGTAACAGAAGACACTGGAGAAAATCCTTGCTCTAACATTCAACACCTGAATGACCTTAGCAAGTGACTTCTCTCTGGAGTCTGATTATTCATCTATAAAATGAAAGTGCTTGAAACAGATGGATTTTTAGGTGCTTTCCAATTCTAAAGATATAATATTGTTTGGTCATGTGATAATGTCAATAGTTTTTGGTGAATTTCTCAGGAGTTATATTCAAAGGAAATAGTTTGAACGGACTTTGCACTGAATTATTCAACCCTTTATACTTTGCTGAATCATTGTATTTCTACTTGACTAACTCACCAGGTAATTGTACTTCTTTCAGAGGAAATTGGCTCCTCTACAATGTTACTACTGTGATTAGAACATTAATTGAATCGAGCCACGATGGACCTTATGGACTATGATTATAAAAGAGCAAATGTATTCATTAACCTCAGCAGCTCCTAACTCTTTGCACAATAAAATATAAACTTCTTTGTTTGGCTCTTAATATGCTCAGAATATGCCTTCTGCCTTCTTTTCCCAATATGTTGCCCATTACTCTTATTGGAGTACTCTTATATTCTAGTCAAGTAGGCATATTTGCTATTCCCCAAACACATTATTTCAGCTTTACTCAGGACCAGAAATATACTCTCTATGCACCTCCACTTGATAGAATTCTTAGTTTCCTTCAAGGTTCAGATCAGGTGACAACCCTTATATGAGGCTTAATTTAACACCTTCATTTGTTAGTTCCACATTCATCTCTCCCAAATCAATTTCTATTTCTTTATATACATTTGTACTTTTCTGTCTTCAAGGTACTACACCCCACTTTCTGACCAGAAAGAATATATGATCTTCAAAGGCAGAGGGTGTTCATTTTTGATCTTTGGATTTCCAGCACCAGGCACAGTGCATAACATATAGTGGGTATGGACTATCTGCTGGTGGAGGAAAATTAAAAGAATAAATGTTACAAAATATATTTAAGATTTCACTTGTTTTGTTAGAAAAAAAGTCACCAATGTTATTCTTTAAAATATCAAAAATTCTTAAAGTACTAAATATGAATATAAGGAAAGTATGCTAGTTTTGAACTTTTTAATTCATTACTGTAGAAAATTACTGGTGTGATAATTCTCCACTAGTGCAATTAAGCGATTTATTTATAACTTCAGTATTTTACATTTGTTTTAAGCAAACTTAAGAAGGTTTGGAATACTGAAGTCTGATAAAAGGAAAACTGGAGTGAGTACATAACAGGAAAACAGAGTACCTATCCTTCATCAAGGATAGGCAATCACAAAATAAAGGTGTAGTCAAGGAGGCTGAGTGGATACAGGGTGGTCCCCCAGACCCCTGGGTGAAATCATAATCCTTGCTGGGACCCAAGAGCATGGAGTTGCTGTTGTTCAGTCATTTGAGTCATGTCCAGTCCTTTGTGAACCCTTTTTTTGTTGTTTTGTTTTCATTTCTGGAAAATATACTGAAGTGTATTGTCATTTCCTTCACCAGCTCATTTTACACATGAGGAACCTGAGGCAAACAGGGTTAAGTAACTTGCCTAGGGTCACATAACTAGTAAGTTTATGATGTCAAATCTGAAACAGGTAAATGAGTCCTCTTGAATGCATGCCCAGAAATCTACCTACTGTACCAACTAGCTGCCCCAGAGAATGGGGACCTTCCTTCAAAGAAATAGTCTGGTAGGTTTTCTGTAGGCTTAAAAATGGATCAAGCAGATCAAGTACTGGAGGAAGAGTTTGGGCATCCTGGATCATGCCAGTTCATGCTAGTGAAAGGAGAGAAGACTTTTGGGGAGTTCGCTGATAATTAAACTCTTGGCAAAGGATAAATGGCCCCTTATTTGTGAGTACTGATCTGTAACCGGCAAGAGCACTAAGTGGTTTGCATTTCCACTGGGGCTTCTTCATGTAAAAGGGTGGGAGACTAGGGTCTTTACACAAGGGACAATTAGAAGCTAAGATACATATGATCACTCTAACTGGTATATATTGGGGTAAAGACTTAGATCCAAGTATTCAAGGTTAGTTCTCTCTCCTCTATATCCTGCTGCCTTACAAAGAGAATGTTGTTATTAAATATATTATCTTTGATACTGACTTAATTGTACCTCAGTTTCCTAATAAATAAAATGCGCATCAGAATTTTTGACTTGTGACACAGTATACTTTAGAGGAGAGTGAGCTGGCCTCAGGATTAAGAAAATCTGAGTTCAAATCTTACTTACCATAAATACCGGCTATCTATCCCTGACTGGGTCCCTTGATTTCCTAAGGAGGCAGGTAATTCTCTAAGACTATAAGTTGTAGACCTTTTGCTGATTTTAATTGGTAAAAGGAATTTTCTCCCAGGGGAGTTCGTTATTATAATGCAATTATATATCTTGAAATGCAAAAATTAAACATTTTTCTGCCTCTCTTTTCTTACCATGCTGCTAAGAGACAACAAAAGTGAAAGTCTCTTGAGCAACTAAATATAATCATCGAACTTCTAATAAAATGTAAAATGGCAGATTTGAGTTTGGATTTCTTCTTCTTACCTGGGCCTAACCTACAGTATGTATCTAATACATGTTTCTTGAGTATCAATCAATTTAATTGTAGTGAATTCTGCATTAATCCCACATAGTTGACAGAAAGCATTCTGTATTACTAAATACATGTTCATTCTAGTTCAACAAGCATTATTACACACACCTAATTATCAAATCAGACAAACAGCTCTCAGTAACAACGTTCCATATTTTCATTACTCATATACCTTTGTTCCAAAAAGGGGAGAAATAATAAAATTCATTACACAGAATATTTTGAGTTCTCAATTTACTTTTATTATAGGAAAGATTATCAAAAATGTTTTCTGAGAACAGTTATTATAATGAAGTTATGATTAACAAATTCCCAGGATCCCTCATTATATTATGTTAACTCATGACTTCTAGTCATACAACTAGGACTTCTTTGAGGAACTGGCGGATAAAAATACATATAGAAAATTCCAAAAGTTCCTAGCATAAGAATAAAATTATAAGAGAAGTTCAGGCTAGTCAGAAAATAAATTTTTTTGAGGATTTCTGTATATTTTGAAAAAAAAAAGGTTTTATTTTAGAGTTGTTTCACAATTAAAAACAAAAACAAACAAACAAAAAAGAATGTATAAATTGGGAAAAAAAGGAATTTGAATTAGATATTTCCATGACCATATCTGTTCAGTAATTTAAAATGAGCCTAAAGTTCTATAATCAGTCTTATAACCATCCATGCTCTTCCCTCCAGCCTTGGGCTCTGTTGATTTAAACCTTTGATCATCACTGTTTTTGTAGAATGTCATTAACTTACCAAAGTCTCACTCATGTTTAATCAAATATGTGTGTCAAAATATAATAACTGTCTCCACATTCATATATGTTCTGCCTATCATACGCATGATACATGGCTAGATTTCTTTTGTTTTTCAAGCTCAACATGCAATCAAAATAGTTGCAAAGATGGCCAAAAATGAATAAATTGAAAGAACTCAGAAGGGTGGGTCTCTCACTTTATACATACTGTCCTATAAAAATGTAATGGTAGAAGAAAGGGCTAAAGTGTTTAGCTGGTGGAAGGAAACAGGTTTCAATTTAGAGATGACTTTAATCTGAGAATGAATTACTCAAATGAGAGTAAGATGGGAGTGTGTAAGTCTGAAATACAGTATGAGGCCAAACATGGGTGCAGTTCAATGAATAACCTAAATATTTTTTTTCTCATACTCAAAGTCTTTCTATATATTATGTCATACTGTTTCTCATGTTAGTCTTGATATTGTTAAATGTTTCCTTGTATATAACTGTCAATATTACATCACCTAAAGAATGAATGAATGAGTTTGAATGAATAAGCAAGTGAATAAAAGTGCTAAAAATTGAAGGCTGGAGATGTGTATGGGAACAGAATCTGATTAACTACAAAATTTCTTTCACCTCTCCACTTCTGAATGGTAGGTACTGTATATACATCTCTACTTAATCCCACTTGCAAATTTTATGACAGACAATCAACAGATGGTGAATCTGAGGTAATAAAATGTTCATATATCAATATTTATCTTTAAATTTTACCTTCTCAATTCACTGTAGCAAAGGATAGAGATAATCCTATTCTCTTCATTTTGCCAATGAATCCTTCTGCACCTGCCCCCACAAAAGAGGAATTCTCTATGTCCAGAGCACATTTTCAAAAATTATCTTTAGTAATTTATTTATTGTTGAACAAGAGAAGTCTTAAAAATCATTCAGTAAAACATGTGAAGGTGATTTAAACTACCAACCCAAGTATTTCTTTTGGGACTTGGTTTGAGTAGAACAATGGTCCCAGAAGACATCTGAAGAATGAGATTGCAGCCAAAATAAAACAAAACAAAATCTGAATAGGGCTTGTAAATTTGTAATCTTAAGGCTAGAATAATCTCTTGATTTTGCAGATAAGGAAACTAAGGGCAAGAGGAGAGAAATTACATCCTCAAGGTCACATTGTTCATGAGTGATAACTCAAGAATTCATATCTATGTCTTCTTATTCCACAACAAACTTTTCAATTCTTTTTTTATTTGTTTTATTGACCCTCATTCTGAAGGAAAATGTTAATATCTAACTACTAGAACTCCAAATCTATTATTACTAACAGAACTCCAAATCTATTATTACTAACAGCAACGTTTATCCTCAATATAAAATTCAAAATTCAGTTTATTTATTTATTTATTTATTTTTTTAAATTTTTTTTATTTACTCATTTACTTTTAATTTACAAGATTCAGTTCCACAATCACCTGAGTTTCAGATTTTCTCCCCTCCTTTCCCCCCCCCCCCATGGTGGCATGCAATCATGT
>CM053580.1:21221283-21333133 GCA_028627135.1 Pseudochirops cupreus
AGCCATTCCCCAATTGATGGGCATCCCCTATATTTCCAGTTTTTTGCAACCACAAAGAGAGCTGCAATAAATATTTTTGCACATATGGGACCTTTTCCCACTTCTGTAATCTCTTTGGGATATAATCCCAACAGTGGTACAAAATTCAGTTTATTTAAATGGGTTAGATGTGATTTCTTTGAATCAAAGACATAAAATTGACATTTCTTTATTTTCCACTTTTCTTTAGGAAAACTGACGAGGTTTCCTCTGGGTAGTTTATAATTTTGCCTTCGATATTGGATTTCAATTTTTTACATTAAAGTTTAAAAGGTCAATCGAACCTCCTTTTTATGTTTTCCTTTTTCTAGTCATTATGCCTTCCTCTGAAATCTACCTTGATGTCTAGACTAATTTAGGAAAAAATAGAAAAAAATCAACAAAATTTAATGATGAGGACAATTAGGATCAAACACATGCCTCACTAATACATGAGTTAATTTTATCTGGACAGTGTGTTTTAAGTGTTAGAAAGGAATGCTGATAAACTCCTTCATAAGAACTGTGTTCAAATTTTACCTTTGACTCTCATCACTTGTATGATTCTAGGCAAAGCTATTTCTCTGATACTCTGTTTCCTCATCTGTAAAATGGGATACTTCAAATAGCACCTATATTAGCAAATCTTTGGGAGGCACAAACAAAATAAAGGGGTTTGCAAACTTTAAAGGGCCATTTAAGTGACACTTATTAGAATGTTCCTTTGCCTGAAAAGATTTAGAATTGCAAAATCCACATTGAAAATTAATCATAATAATACACTCCCCCAAAAGCATTAAGAGGAATAAAATAGAAAATTCTCATATTTTATGTGATTTTTGTGATAATCTTGAAGTTTCAGTGCCCTGAAATCCAAGTTTCATTTTTATATCTATGAATTAAAAATCAAACCAGGTGTGACTACTGAGGAATATAGCTGCATTGTATTGGCAATAAAACACTCTTCACTTTTTATGATCAGTTTTTTTTTTTCCCCTAAAGTTAGGGAACCCTCTGCAAATATTGAGAGTTATGTATATGTGTACTTAAGTGTTCTCCCTTCTCTGGTTTTTCAGTTACTTGGTTTCTTGCTGCAATGGCAAGGGTTCTATATATCTTTCTAAAGTTTAATGGGCTTGTGGTTTTCCCTTTCAGTTTGTGTGGTTCAATTGGAACTTGGTTGTTGTCATTTAATTAAACAAGGTGTAAACCAATCATTGCTTTCCATTCCACTCAGGTTGTATATATGCGCAATTAATGGAGCAAAGCCTAAGTGACATTTTCATTTCAACATTTTCCACAAGGAGTTGCCATAAGGCCAAATGGTCATCATGATCAGTATCAATCATTTAAGTCAGTATAAATGGAGATGCTGTGGTCTAGTTTATCCATGACTTCTAGCAGTGGTCTTAGTCTTCAACTGTATTACATAAGTAATGTTCTCAAGAGCATTTTAATGGTTTGAAAGAACAAATGGACCTGCCTGAGTGACACAGTTTTTGACCTACTCTATTAAATTGATTGAGATGAAGGGGTGACTTGTATAGCAAAGACAGATAAATAAAAGACAGGTACAAAGAAACAGAGATGGATAAAAAGAAAGAGACAGAAGCAGAAAAAAAGGATAGAGAATGATAGAAACACAGAGAGGCAGAAAGAAATAGAGACAGGCAAAAACAGAGAGAAACAAACAGAAAGAGAAAGACAAGGACCGGAACAGACATAGAAGTGGTGAAAGGGAGAGTAAAAGCCTAGAAAAAATTGATGAAGAATGAATGAACAGAACCAGGACAATTTATATAATAACAAGAATGGCAAAAACATACAGCTATGAAAACTGAAAGAAATCTAATCTATAAAATGATCATCTGTGATTCCAGAAGACTGTTGACAAAGTGTGGTAGCCACCTTTAGACAGACAGGTGATGAGTTCATGTTGAAAAATGAGACATATTCCTTCCTTTCTTCCTTTCTTCCTTTTTTCCTTTCTTCCTTCCTTCCTTCCTTCTTTCCTTCCTTCCCTCCTTCCATCATTCCTTGTATACCCTCCCTCCTTCCTACTTTCCCTCCTTCCTTCTTTCTTTCCTTCCTTTGCTTTGCATCTCTTTTTGTAGTTTTACAGAGAATTTCTTTTCCCAAATGATACAAGGGATGAGAGAAGAAAAATTAATTTATTTCAAAATATAAATTAATGGGGTGGGGCATAGGGGAATGGTACAGTAAAAAGTAAATTGAATCCAGTCACAGAATAATTGAACTTTAAAGTTAGTAGGGATGCTAGAATTCCTCTAGAGACCTGTACTGGAAAGACTTTTCTCCATAATTCTCCTGTTCTATAGATACCTCGGCTTGCTATGATGACTTCCAATAAGAGTAGTGGTGCCACACCCATCTCATTTTTGTGTAGCTTTAATTGTTAGAAAGCTTAGTATTCCAATTAAGTTAGAGGATCTGGTTTTGGACCCTGGTTCTAATGTTTATTACATATGTAGCACCGAACAAATCCTGCTTCCTCTTTTGCCTAATAAGGCACCTTGACTAAATGATCTCTCAAATTATTTTCATTTCTAAGTTCTTAGCTCTATAAAAGTAACTTATAATAAACCTAATGTATATTAATTGAATTGAACTCAACTCCACCAGTATGAGAGAGTAAGAGAAACAGAAAGCAACACAGGAAATATGTGTCCTAGTCTCAGCTCTTTCTCTAGTTGTGTGACCTGAGTCAAGGCATTTTGATGTGCTTGTCGTTGCTTCATTAAATCTGCAAAAATCAAATATGTTTAATAAGACAATATCTCTTTATTGGCTTTTCCAGCTCTAAAATTATGTGATTCTATAATCTGTTAAATGGGTCAAGACTCAATATTTTACTATAATGTTGGTATGATGAAGTGCTTTATTTGCAATACTCAGATAAATTATTATTCATGAATCCTTGAGATAACCTTATTTTATTCAGAAGAATTTCATGAATCTCAAAAATTTTAGTTGTCCATGTGAAAAGCCATATTACTAACATTATTCTGAGATTTAATTGGCTCCAAGTGCTGACTTTTCAAATCTATATCTAAGATAGGAGCTTTTCTTCTTTTTTTTTTTTTGTAGGTGGAATAGGACACAGCTGGACACAGTAAGTTAGAAGATTCCAATTTTGTTGTCACCATCTAATGCATTGTAGTCTAGAGAAAGATGGACATAAGCCTTCTTCTCTCCATCAGGCTGGATCAGTGTGTTGACTTTGGCCACATTGATGTCATACAGCTTCTTTATGGCCTGCTTGATCTGATGCTTGTTGGCCTTGATATCCACAATGAACACTAGGGTGTTGTTGTCCTCAATCTTCTTCATAGCAGACTCAGTGATCAAGGGAAACTTAATGATTGCATAGTGATCAAGCTTGTTTCTCTCAGGGGCACTTTTCCGAGGGTATTTGGGCTGCCTTCAAAGTCTTAGTGTCTTGGGTCACCAGAAGGTAGGGGATGTTCAGATGTTCTTTTTGTGTGTATTGACACCCTTCAGCACTGCCTTCTTGGTCTTCAAAGGCTTGGACTTGACTTGTGTCTTGGGGGAGACAACGGCTTCCTTCTTCACCTTTGGCATCATCTTGGAAGAAAAAGCAGCTTTTCTTCATAAAACACAATATGTTTCATGAAAAGAAGAAAACAAAATATCCCTTAATTTTTTTCCCTCAAAAATATGTTTCTACTTCAAATAACAACAAAATACAGAATCCTTTCTTAAGTTTTTGAAAGTATTTTTTTTTATTCTTATTTCTCACACTTTGAATATAGGCAAAGTAATGGAGCACGGATGTATTATGCATGGACCAAACAAGATAAATGTGTCAAGGCTTATCAACAGCATGTTAATTATGTAACTAATATATTATTTTTTTTTTAGAGGAGCGAAGTAGAGTAGATCTAATGATTTATGGCAATTCATGAAAATGATCTGCCCAGTTGCAAAGGAATAACAAACATTATCTGTTAAGGAAATATTTATCTTGATGAAATAATGAATCTTTTGAGAGACTAATGGATCTATTTTTGTAGATGTTAATGTTTCAATATCTGATATGATACTTGCATAAAGCAGTCCTTCAATAAGTGTGTAAAGAGTCAATGATATGGTTCACAGTAAATGCAGTGTTTATTAGGTAGAGTGCTCAATAGAAGTCAGTCACAGGTTTTTATTTAATGTTCCAGGTAAATTTCTTTTTAATAATATTTCATTTACCCCATTTACATGTAAAACATTCTTAAACATTTCTTTAAGCTTTGAGTTTCAAATTTTCTCCCTCCCTCCTTTCCTACCCTCCTCAAACTGTAAGCAATCTGATATAGAATATACATGTGCAACAACATAAAACATATTATTCTTTTTGTAGAATAAAATTCAGAAAGAAAGGTTAAGAGCCAAGAAGGTGGAGTAAAAGCACAAACTTGGCCTGGGTTCTGACTCCAACCACTTCCAATACCTGTAAAAAAAAAAAAGACTTTAAACAAATTTTAAAGCTACAGAACCCACAAAGAGACAGAGACAAACAAATCTCCTGCTGAAGGCATCCTGGCAGGTCAACTGGAAAGGTCTATCTCAGCTTACTGGGAGACAAGTGGTTCAAGCTCCAGGGAATCAATTTTACTACCGTGGAAACAAAATCAGAATAACAAAGATCTAACAGCTTCTACATTAAGGGATCAAAGGGCTTGGAATATGAGGAAGGTCAAAGGAGCTAGGATTAAAACCAAGAATCACCTAACCAGCAAAATTGAGTATAATGTTTTAGGGGAAAATATGATCATTCAATGTAATAGAGGATTTTCAAGCTCTTTTTTTTTTCATCAAGAATGCTTGAAAATCCTCTGTTTCATTGAATAATCATCTTTGCCTCTTGAAACATTATACTCAGTTTTGCTGGGTAGGTGATTCTTGGTTTTAATCCTAGATCCTGTCACTTTCATCATAGTCCAAGCCCTTTGATCACTTAATGCACAAGCTGCTAGGTCTTGTGTTATCCTGATTATTTTCCCACAATACTCAAATTGTTTTTTCCTGACTGCTTGAAGTATTTTCTCCTTAACCTGGGAACTCTGGAATTTGGCTATAATATTTCTAGGAAGTTTCTTTTTGGGATTTTTTTCAAGAGCCGATTAGTGAATTCTTTCAATTTCTATTTTGTTCTCTGGTTCTAGAATATCAGGGCAAATTTCTTTGAGAATTTCTTGAAAGATGGTGTCTAACCTCTGTTTTTGATCATGCCTTTCAGGTAGTCCAATAATTTTAAAATTATTTCTCCTAGATCTATTTTCCAGGTTAGTGGTTTTTCCAGTGAGATATTTCACATCACATTCTATTCTTTTGTTTGTTTGGATCTGTTTTATAGTATCTTGATTTCTCATAAAGTCATTAGTTTCCATTTGCTCCAATTTGATTTTGAAAGACTTATTGTCTTTGATGAGTTTTTGAAATTATTTTTCCATTTGTCAAATTCTGCTTTTTAAGGCATTCTTCTCCTCATTGGCTTTTTGGGCCTCTTTTCCCATTTGAGTTAGTCTATTTTTTAAGGTGTCATTTTATCCAGTCAGGCTGTTGACACACTTTTTTCTTGATTTTCTTGCATCACTCTCATTTCTCTTCCCAATTTTTCCTCCACTTCTCTTACATAGTTTTCAACATCCTTCTTGAGCTCTTCCATGGACTCTAACAAATTCATAATGTTCTTGGGAGCTTTTAATGCAGGAGTTCTTACTTCATTGTCTTTCTCCCATTCCATGCATTGATCCATTTTGTCCCCCAAAAAGGAATCTATGGTAGGATTGGCTTTCCTCTGCTTGTTCATGTTGACAGTCAATTACTTGACTCGTGAACTCTTTGACATGGTAGAACTCTGCTTTCAGAATGGAGAGAGTTTTGCCCCAAATTGTTGGGGTTTTCACAGCTGCTGGAACAATTAGGAGGGCACCCTCTCTGTAGCACCCATAGGCTCTGTCACCTGGCTATACACCCCAGGACATCCACCCAATACTTTGACCCAGATCCAAGCAGGTCAAAGCAAGAGCAATTACCCTCTGAATCATTGCTTGTTCCCTTTATGATCTGTATGCCAGGATCTCCATAGGCAGCCATGTGGTGGTGGCTTCACAGCCTCCAGGCCTCAGCTGCTTCTAGCCCTAGGGTCAGGGACTGGACTGTGCTCTTTGGTTACCCCTGTTCCAACAGAGTTCCACACTGACCTTTTACTTTGTCTTTGGCATTCATGGGTTGAGAAATCTTGAAACTGTGGCAATTGCTGGTGCTTCACTCCCTTGAAGTCTGCTCTGGCTGCTGCTGGTGGGGGCTTCCCTGAGAACAAAACCTCACAGCTCATGCTGGGCTGGGCTCAGCTCCCCTCTTGGTGTGATACTCCCTTCCTGGTAGCTTTCTGGGCTGCCTTCAGTGGGAGATTTGTTTCTCTCTGTCACTTTCTGGATTCTGTAGCTCTAAAATTTGTTTAGTCAGTTTTTATGTGTATTGGAGGAGGGGGAAGCCAGAGCCACAGGGACATCCTGTTTCTACTCTGCCATCTTGACTGTACCCCCAGGAAATGACTTCTTAAATTCTTATAAATTTGACTTAGTTCTCTGTATATTTGAGATACAGGACTGTTATCAGAAACACTTGCTATAAAAATTTTTCCCCAACTTTCCACTTTCCTTCTAATCTTTATTTCATTGTTATTATTTGTGAAAAACTTTTATATTTAATATAATCAAAATTATCCATTTTAAAACTATCTCTTGTCTTTTGTTTGACCACAAATTATTCCTTCACCCATAGATCTGATGTGTAATCTAGTCCTAGCTCTGCTCATTTATTTATTATTTCACCCTTTATGTATAAATCATGTACTCATTTTGACCTCATTTTGGTATATAGTTTTGGTCTATATCTAGTTTCTACCATATGATTTTCCAGTTTTCTCATACTTTTTTTTTGTATTAAACAGTAAGTTCTTGTCCCAAAAGGCGAGGTCTTTTCAGTTATCAAACAGTAAATTACTATGGTGATAATAAAACAACAGTAAATGGTAAAACCATATCTATTGTGTTTTGTATACCTACTGACCAAACACTATGTCTTAGCTGTGCCAGATTGTTTTGATGATTACTGCTTAAAAATACAGTTTAAGATCTCTTGAGTTACCTTCCTTCCCATTTAATTTTTTCATGATTCCCTTGCCATTTCTTGACATTTTTTCCCTTCCACTTGAACTTTGTTATGCTTTTTGTAACTCTATACAAAATTTCTTTTGGTACTTTGATTGGTATGGCAGTGTATAAATAATTCAATTTAGATAAAATTGTTATTTTTATTATATTGGCTTCGCCTACCCATGAACAATTTATATTATTCCAATTGTTTAAATCTGACTTTATTTAGGGGAAAAATATTTTGTAATTGTGTTCATATGATTCCTGGTTTTGTCTTGACAGGTAGACTCCCTAGTATTTTAAATTGTCTATAGTTATTTTAAATGGAATTTATTTCTATCTCTTTCTGGTGAACTTTTTTGGTAATATATAGAATCACAGATTATTTTTGCGGGTTTATTTTATATACCATAACTTTGCTAGAGATGTTAAATATTTCAAGAAGTTTTTTTCTTTTTTAGTTAATTCTCTAGGATTCTTTAAGTTTACCATCATATGATTGGCAAAGAGTGAGTTTTGTATGCTCATCGCCTCTTCTAATTCCTTCAACTTATTTTTTCTTCTCTAAGTGCTCTAGCTGGAATTTCTAATACAATATTGAATAATTGTGGTGATAGTAGGTATCTTTGCTTCACCCCAATCTATGGTCAGGTTTTGTTTTTTTTTTTATTTTGTTGCTCATTTCCCAGCCTATTTTGTGACTTCCAAAATTGAACTCTGACTCTTGGGTATAGGGGACATTGCCCCAAGCCTCTTGCACCAGTACAGCAGGGCCTTGCAACTTGCCTCCTGCAGTGGGGAAGTGGGAACTCTTGGCTGGCCTTCTTCTCTGAGCTTTCTGAACCTGGAAGCTGGCCTGCTGTGCTGGAGCTATGGGGCCTGACCTATGACTGGGCTTGAGGCTTGGCTCTTGGCTTGCTAGGACACGTCCTGCTGCTGGCTTGCCTATAAGCCAATTGCACTGGACTGCAGTCTTCTTTTACACTAGTGGGATACACTTTCCCCACCAACCTTCTAAGCTGTCTTAGTTTCACCCCATCCTTTGGTTGATTCTGCCTTCCAGAATTTATTTGGAGGAGTTATTTTATAATTATTTGGAGGTGAATTTGGTAGACTTCAGGTGACTTCCTGCTTTACTTTGGCAACCTTCCTCCCCCCATTCATTGCTACCCTAACCAATTCTGGACCCAGCTAACGTTATTAAACATGATACATTTTTCTTGACATTATACATGCTGACAGATATTCCTTTTCTCCTTGCTTTTGTTAGCTCTTTCCCTTTACTATAAGAAAGGGTTTAGTGGGAGAAGGATAGGAGGTACATTGAGAAATAATTGTTATATTTTTAAAAGTTATCCACAAAATGTGATTTTAAAAAATCAAGAAAGTAAAATGTCTGGCAACAGAAAGTGTTCAGTGGGAGCCACTTGAAAATCTTTCAAATGTTCCTTGAGTCTTAATTTTATCATTTGTAAAATGAGGGTGCTTAAATTCTAACCAACAAATTCCTTTCCAACTCAAAATCTGTGAGGTTCTATTTCTATTTCTTACCTTAGGTCCCTAATTATACAACTGTTTCCTGGAAGAAACAATGAAGCACTCTCTCTCTCTCTCTCTGTCTCTCTCTCTCTCTCTCTCTCTCTCTCTCTCTCTCTCTCTCTTCATTAGTTCTCATTCCAGGGAAATATTATCCCTATAATAACTTTCTATAAGAAACCCACAACATAAAATCATTCCTCCAGAATACTCCTTGTTTATGTCCCAACCTCACTGAAATCTCCACCGCAAATTCATATACAAGTAGGACAGATATTCCCTGGGTGCCAGTCCATATTTCCTTGAGAAATTATTCAATTCTCCTCACACACACACTCTCTTTTTCTCTTTTCCATCTTTCCTTTTAATTTAAATCTTTTGTGGTAACAGACTTACACAGCTAACAAGATAGGCCAATTTGAACACCTATCTCTCCCTTGGACACTTTGCAGGATGATTTACACACAGTAAAATATATTCAGTTTTCCAATAACCTAACAAAAGTTCTTATTCTCATTTCTGAGGACCCTCAGGAGATCCATGGATAGATTTCAGGGGCTCCCTGAGCTTCAATGGGGAAATAAATTCAATCATAATTTTCACTATCATTTAACTGAAATTTAGCATGTCTTTTAATTGTGTATTTAGTCATCAGTATATAATTCTAAAAAAAAACATTCCACAGTCTTCACCAGATTGCCAAAAAGGTTCATCATATAAAAACAAAGTTCAGAAACTCCATTTTATTATAATTTTATTAGAATGAACTAGAGCTGTAGATTATCAGACACATTACAATTCCAAATGTACATGTCATCAATAGACTAACTTATTGTAAAAACAAATCCCAGTATTAACTTACATCCATAAAATCAGGGTGAAAAATTCTATTTTACAAATAAAAGTAGCTATGGCCATTGGACTGTCCAAGTACTTCTAATGCTGGGATCCAAGTCCCATTTCAAAATACTCACTATAGTTTCCCTGAATCTTCCTCATGGATGTTGCCCATATTCTTCTCTGATAATCTGTCCTATTAAAAAGATACAAATCATCCTGAAAACATTCCTTTATTTAACTGAATTGTGTGTGTGTGCAAACGCATGTGTGTGTGTGTGTGTGTGACTGAGTGTGTGTGTGTGTGAGTGTATGTGTGTGTGTGTGTGTGTGTGTGTTTATCTCAAAGCACCTCATTTAAGGCCTGGTCCAATATCTTGTTTAAATGCTAAGGGGTTGGGATTTTCATATTCTCAGCATATGTACAGCTATGATGAAAAAAGGAGTTATTCTAATTAGAGTCAAAGTTATAGCATCCATACATTAAAATGATTCCTCCTTTTTTTACACGCATGCCTCCCATGAAATGTGTCTGTAGCAGAGAAGAAATTGAAACATTCTGTATTCTCCTTTGACAAAAGAATTCTTCCCAATTATTCAATTGAGAAGGATTTATGAAGTACCTACTATGTGTAAGTCTTCTGCTACATACCTGGAACATAAAGTTGAATATAAAGCAGTGCTTGCCACCAAGCAACTTACATTTTACTCTGATAGAGATGAATGGAATCAACCCCTACTCAGAGAATTATGAACAAAATGTGGAAATATAATTAGAAATTGCAAAATGAACAATGAATATAACAGGAAATATCTCAGTTAAGAGATGACAACTTAAATGAACATTCAAAGAATCCATAGCAGGTTCTGAACTACATTGGACCTTTCTTGAGACCCCCAATTTATAGGCATCCTCTATGGCTTTGAATATGCTTCACATTTACTTCTCCGAATAAACTTGATTAATTCATCCACCTCTCCAGTGGAATGAAAACTCTTTGAGGTCAAGAATTGACAAGAAAGACTATTTTCAACACGGCACAGAGACAGTGAAAATCATAGAGTGAAAACTGAGATGGTAGTAGTCTTCAACTACATTGTGAATCAATTAAAACACCCCATCTGGAGTTTGTATTATATCTTAGGAACAAGTGAGTATCACTGTAGATTCTTGGCAAGATGGATTTTATGAACAGAATTATGCGAATCAATAGAATATTATCTGGACTTAGAGTCCAGAATACCTGGTTTGAATTGTGTTTCAGGCATTTAAAGATGTGTGACTCTAGAAAAAGTCACTCTTCCTCTTTCTTGTATAAATTTTCACATCTGTACAATAAGAGTGTTAGACTAAGGACCTTCCTGGCTATAAATCTAGCCTGTTGTGCTTTAAAAAGGTGATTTTAAGCAGCCATACATAAATTTGCAATGAGAGAGATACTGGAAACAGCAAGACCAATAAAGGATATCAGTTTGGTTTTTTTTTTCCTGACTAAACACAGATTATTCTCACAATTTAAAATGCATCCTATTAAGGTGAATTTCATGCTTCAAATACAGGATAAATTATTAAGGTATGCAAAAAATGTTCAACTAAGTTCAAATAGCTGTTTTGCTGATTTTCATTTTTATAAGTCTGTAACTCAATTCATGTATTAGTTCAATGTATATATATATAAACATATATATATAAATATATATATAAATATATACAAAAATATGGAAATAAAACACATACAGATATATACATATTTATGTATGCACACATATAAGTAGGAAGCCCCTCCTTTCCCCTTTCCTCAGGAAAATACAAAATCATTAAATAAAGGCAATAGAACAAATAAATTAAAAGTTTTTTATTTTTTTAACCATCACTCTAAAGTGAAAATACTCCTCTAGGTTTAAAAGAAAATGGTCTTGTCTTTTTCTTCTTCAAAGTCTATCAGTTCTCATATATATTAGCATTATCACTGAGAAATTAAACATGACTGATGATATAATAAATTGAAAGCAATTATTATTGTTGTTATTTGCACAATTTTTCTCTCCTTTCCTGTTTCCCCAATAAAATGTGGCACTCTGAATCCTTCTGAGATTTGTAAAGCTATAATGTGTTTTGCATTTGGTAGTCTTTGACACAAGCTTCCCTTGAAGTATAAACCATTTCCAATTTCTGAGGGCTACTTTTACATTTACTGAGAAGGTCACATTGGAAACTTTCATAAAAATTTTAAGCCAATAAGCAGGTTTCTATGTATAATTCATTTTGGTCTCCTATGTTCCCTTGCTTTATGCTAGGTCTTAAACCTTTCAAATGATATTGTAAAATCCATGATCAAATGAGTATTCTGAGATGGAAACAGTATGATTATTTGTGACCAAAAATTTGTAAAGGAAATAGGAAGATCAGGTATTAATACACTGGGCTACAGTGTTTTGGATAACATCTCTGAAACAAAAGTGGTCAATTTGGTAAAAACAAAAAAAAAACACAACAATTTGACTAAAGATGTAATTTTGCTTTTCTCTTCTCGGCAAAATGCAATTTGTGTGGTGGTTAAGGCAAATTTGGATATTTTGAAGTAATTATTCAGAACCCGTTGTAATGTAATTGAAGGCTCTAATGACACTAAATTTAAAAAGATAAACAATCACTAAATGTATAAACTAGATTGACAAAATATTATTTTGCTACTAATAAGTGTCCTTTAATAAGCAATTTATTAACATTTAAGATTCTTCCTTTTTAGAGGGAATGATTAGCCCTTGAAAATCACTGAAGGTGAAGAATCCAAATATTTGTGGCCATCTAAACATTTTCCTTGTCGCATAAAGGCAAGTTTAATTTATATTCATATATTCTGTGTCAACTAAAATATTCCTTTCTGGTGAATCTGATTTCCCAGATTGCTGAAATTCGGAGGACCTTGGATTTACAGATAGAAGAATTGACTTCAAATACAATCTCTGTCTCCTATTTCATTATCCATTGAATCTTGGGAAAATTACTTAATTTTTCTAGACTTCATTCCCCCCTCACACACACAAACTTTTGAACAAAATGGATTCTAGAGTCCCTTCTGCCTCTATTTCTGTGATCTATAATTCACCTTTATAGATCTGAATGTCACAGAGACACCCAGAAATTCATCTCATGTTTGAAAAGCCTTCTCATGGAACATAGATTCTCATAGAATGTTATTCCACTAAGTCCCAGAAGGCAGAATAGGGAAAAATGGGTGTAAGTTGTGGCTATAGGCTTTATTCAATAGATATTAATTATTTTTATAACAAAATATATAAAAATAAATACAACAGGTAATTTCAATTTACACTCTTCTAAATCCACAAATTTCCCAAAGGGATTCATTTGGATTTGAGTTTGATATCATTGCCTTAAAGGAATTCTATTTTGGGATACCTGACAAGTGGTAGTCTAGGCTTTGCTTGAGCATCTCCAAAGAGGGGGAATCCACTATCACACAAGGCAGCTCTTTGGCCTTCTCCATAGTTTTAATGTTTAGGAAATGTCTTATGACATTAAACCGTTTCAACTTCAGTGCTCTGCTACTGATTTTATCTTTGGTGGAAGAAACACAAGAAGCCCAATTCCTCCTCCATGTGACCAATGGTCAAATACATGAACATAACTATTATGACCTTCTTCTTGGACTTTGTTCTTCTCCAAGGAAAATATGATCTGTTTCTTGAAGTGATACTCTTATGACATAGGCCTAAGCTGCTTTTCCATGATGCTTTCTTTTCTCTAGATTGCCTCTGGATCATCAATGTCTTGAGTATATTTTTGACTCTTGAACTGAACACAATACTCCAGATAAAATCTGAAAAGGGTCTATCATTATCACATTCCTAGAAACTATGCTTACCTTAATGCAGTGAAAATTTATATTAGACTTTTGGACTTACTCATTATACTCGTGAAATATTAAGCTTTCAGTCCACTAAAAACTGCAGAACATTTTCAGATTACCTCCTTTATAACCAGCTAGTAAATGTAAGGGGTGGGATTGGGACCAGAGTCTTCCTGATTTTAAAGCAAGGAAAGTATTTGTGAATCCATGGTGTCTTTATACTTTTGTAATCATTGTAAATTCAATTTTAGTTGCAAAACTTTGTTCTCAATTTTTATATAATGAGCAGGGGCTGGCTTTAAAAGCAATCTTTGATCTGTTTGTATTGAGTTTTATAAGAACATAAAGAATTCCAAATATCTCTGGAAATTCTAAGTAGCATAAGAAAATATGAGTTCCAATGATTCATTAGCTTAATTCTTTTATCCCTGTGCAATCATTTTATATGGACTTACAAAAACGCAGTTCTTGTGCATAAAGCTTAATGGTCTATTCTTAATGATTAAGCCCAAAATTTTGCTCTTGCTAGTTTTATTAAGTGTTAATAATAATGCCCAATTTTGTATTGGTTGTACATATGAAATAGAGAAATAGCCCAATTGCTAGAAATTACCAAATTAAAACATTTAAAGAAATCTATGTTCAAATTCTAGTTTCTGAACTGAATTTGCTTTTTTCTCCATTGTTTCTCATCTTCATTATAATCCAGAGTATTATGATCTCTCTCCCCCTTTTCTTAAATTCAGCAAAAATGCACATCTTCTTTGTAGGTCACATGGCAGAAGTTTTGGCTGCTGTCCCTGCACTTTAATTAGGGACTTCAAACTCTGCTCAATAAGGAATTAACCTTAATCCACTCTATTCTGAATTCTCTCAGTTAAAAAAAAAAGTCACATTGCAGAGATGGCTGGTTGCATGTCCTAGATAAACATATTTGGGGGAAATTATGATGGTAGCAGAAAGGGGAAGTAGTGAATCCAGATGCCCAGCCTGAATATTATTCTAGCAAATGTAGTTCTTTGAAAAGGAAATAAAGATGAGAAAATAAGATTTTTTTTTGCAATCACTTCCTAGTGCTTTTTTTGGTATATTTTCATATCTTAATATTTATTGACATTTAATGACACCTTCAATTTTTAAACCATTCTCTCTACCACTAGGAAGCCTTCCCTTGCAACAAAGAAGAGCAATTAAGTGAAAGGAACAGACATGGAGACAACATCTGTTGGCATATGCAACATTTTGCACTAAGAATCATCTCAAAAGAGAGAAATGCATCTCATGTTGTACATTTTAGGGCCTAGAGTACTGATGCAGTACTCAGCTTTATTGGAGTGCCCTTTACACAGAAATTATTGTTATTATTGTGTGTCTTGTTCTCCTACTTCTGTATAGAAAACACAGCATCCATTAATACAAGTTATCCCAAATTTCTCTGAATTTATCTGCCTCGTCTTCCATAATGATATCCCAATACTTTCAGGGACTAAAATCTACTTGTTCATCCCTGATCTCTGGGAATCACCTTTGTTTCTAATGTTTTATTATGGTCACTCCCCCCAAAAAGTCTTACTTTGATACTTTGAATGATTCATGAATGGCAATTTTTGAAAAAGTCTGTTTTTCTAAGTCCATTTAGTGTGAAGAGTGTCTCTAGTGACATCTTATTTGCAGATATCTGTGAATGGTCACTCTACAATGCCACAGAGGAAGAGTGAAGTGAGCACCAATCATTTAGTCAATGAACCTTTAGGAAGTCCCTACTATGTATCAGTCACTGTGCTAAGTACTGGGTATATGACAGAAAGCAAAGAAAAATAGTCCTTGCACTCAAGGAGCTCTCAACATGAAAACAATTATGTACAAGCAAGAAATACACTGGGAAAATTGGAAAGAATTAACAGGAGGAAAGGCAGCAGATTTAAGGGGGATCCAGAAATACTTCTTATAGACATGAGACTAAAGCTGGGACTTAAAGGAAGACAAGTAGCAGAAAAGAGAAGGGGAAGTATTCCAGGCATGGGGAATAGCCAGTAAGTAATAATCAGGGGGTCTATGAGAGAGAGAAGAGGGAGGGGAATTTTGGATCAGGGAAACAACTGTGGAAATAATACAAAATATTTGGATAACTATCCAGAATCAATAATTATTTAATTGTCTCACATATTTAGGATACAAGAGAATGCTATAATGTTTTCCATAAGCCAGGAAATGATATCATTATTGGGTTGGAAAGGTTGCAGAGTGTGATTGTGGAAGTCAATTTGGAAATATCCCCAAAAGTCACTAAACTGCATACTCACTTAAAAATTATTCTCTCTCTCAGAGAATCCTGAGATTTGTATGAGCTGATGCAGAATTGAGAGAGCAGAATCAAGATATCAACTAATGTAATAACAACTGTATTGTAAAGATGAACAACAATCTTAAAACTTAAGATTTCTGATCAATGCAGTGTTCAACAGCTTACCTCCTGAGAGGCAGATAATGGATATAAGATGCAGAATGATACATACATATTTTAGATATGGCTTAGCATATTTCCCAGTACAAAGTAGATGCTTTAAAATGTTTGTTGTTTGGTTCATTTTGAATTTTTTTTCAAAATATTCACTTTGTTACAAACACTTTTTCTAATTTTCAATAGGGGATGTGGGAGAAAGAGAAATGGATGTTTTGCTTTATTTTTTGAAAATAAGAAAGGTAGCAAGTTCTAATTACAGAGTCGCTAAAATACAGGTATTTAGCTTTTGGATTGGCAAAATTTAGGACTTGGGGCTTGTGCACAGACCTGTGGGAACTGGGGAAAGATCATGATCAGGCTAATGAGATCCCAACCTCTGGTTCTATAGTAAACTGTAAAGATTGGAGCCACACATAATCCATATTGGTTTCCCTAATATAATTAAAGTTAGGGAACAATGACTACGAGGTCAGTAGTCACATTTATCCTCATTCTTCCCTGAATCTTGTCAAAACATTGTTTTCTGAGCTTCCCTATAGATTACAAAAGGACAAGAGAGTGTGCATGTGAAAGGGATGGGGGTGCAACATGATGTAGGGATTGAGGTGGAAGAGCATGACTAGTTCCATATCAGAGTCACTATAAACAATATAAGAATAGATTCTTTTTTCTCTAGTCTGTTCTAGTTCTAGTCATGGGAGCCATGGGTGAGCTAATGTGGTATGTCCCTTCCTCCCCCCCGCCCCCAACTTTACAGAGTAGTTGACTTCCTCATAACAAGAAATAACTTCTCAGTGCTTTGGGAAAAAGGAGATACATCCACTGGCTACATGATTAGTCATGCAAACCTGAAGTACATGATACTGGATTTTTCCCAGCATACACATATCTTCCATTGGAGATGTTGCCTGGTGTTTCTATTGCAGTGACAGAAACCATCTGGTATGCCAGTGCTGTGAAGAAAGATCTGAAGATGCAGAAGGACCTCTGCTGGGACATCAGGGAAAACCTATTGAGCATGATCCCTCATCAGATGTGGTTTTAAGGACTCAGGCTAAAATCTTTGTACTGTTCCTATAACGTAGAATTATGCAATAACAGAATTTTGGTATTATGAAAGATCCTTAGTGGCCATCTAGTAGAGTACACTCTACACAAATGGAATCCTCATCATAACATACACTCTAAGTGGTGATTCTACCTTTGTTTGTTTACCTTCAAGTTAATGGAGTATGCCAGCAGTTAAGACAAAACATTCCACATTTGGATGATTCTATTAAGATACTAAGAAGTCTTTCTCGACATTAAACCAAATTTTTTCTCCTTTCCACTTCTCCTTATTGCTTCATGTTCCTCCTTCTAGAACCCAATAGAGCAGCAACATATCAAAAACTCAAGCTTTGAGTCATCAGAAGAAAAAGAGAGGATCAGAGAATATTAAGGTTTGAGACAGGAGTAGAATAGCAAAAAGAAAATTCTAGATATCATGAGACACACCAAGGTCGTGTGGAAGGGAGAACCAGTCATTTTTCTGGGGTCCTAGTGGGTTGAGCTCTTTTCATTCTTTCCACTCCCTATCCTAGGAGGGACAAGGGAAAAAGGAGAAGAGATATGATACTGTTCGTACTGTAGATCTAGGTAAACAAAGACAGCTCTGTGAGCAAAATATAAGTTTGAAAAGAGTCCACAATTGTGAATGTCTCTAGTGCTTTAACAGAGTGCCAACACTTTTCCAGTGCTGTTGATCAAATATGCTTTTGCATGCCAAAAATGATACAAACCTGATTTTTTGCTTGTCTTTTTTTATGAATAACATAATGATTAATGATTGAAATAAATTGAATAGTGTTGTTAATGGTGTGTATGGATGTAAGGACCCTAGCAGGGAGATTTGAATGGGAGTGAAAGGATAAGGATGAGGGCAGACTCTGGATACAAGTGCATTCTGGCTAGATAGCCAGCCAGAGAGACTGACTACCAGTCCTAGATTTTAGTGGACTCCAATAGGACAATTCCATCAGGGGAGCAATACTAGGTGATTAATACAATGGCACCTTTTACTGTTTACCTGAATAGGTGTTTTCTGAACCTCCTAAAGACTCCAGTCTACTGAAGTACTCTAAAGTACTCTAAAGTCAATCTTATCTCATTCCTGGGTCATATACTGGCCTAACTTTGAGTTTTCAGTGATAAATCTTCTATTCACTAGGTACAAATACTAGATTTTTCCCTTTTCTACCCCTAATCAGCAAACACAAGAATCACTTGTATGAATATTGTAAAATCACTCACTTCTTACTTCAGGCTCCCTGAACCTCCCAGATATGACCAATTTCTAATCATTAGTCACCAATTTTTAATCATTTCTAGTCATTAGTTATTGCTACAAAATAAACAATGAATTGATTTTTAAATCATGGGAGACAAAAAAATTTCACAATTTTAACAAAGGTCACAGGAAAACTCCTTCCAGAATAAGAGAATTGAAATGATAACAAAGATGTTATATTCTCCTTCTTCTGGCAATTAAGAAAGCCAATAGCTGTTGTGGTCACAAGAGAAGAGGAATGAGAGAAGGGTTTGCTGGTCTATTCACACTTCTCCCCTATTTCCATCTTTGTTAAAGGGTGGGCACCTACAATAGTGGGATGAGAGGCATATAGGTGGCTGGGAAGAGGGGTTTTTCCATCATTTATTCTATTCCTTTTTACCTCACTCTGGTGAATGCATTCTTATAGAGCAGTGTTCTCAACCTTCCTATTGCCGCACCCCTTTGATACAGTCCCTCATGTTGTGGTGACCCCAAACCATAAAATTATTATTGTTGCTACTTCATAACTGTAATTTTGCTACTGTTATGAATCCTAACGTAAATATCTGACATGCAGGATGTGTTTTCATTGTTACAAACTGAACATAACCCACAGGTTGAGAACCGCTGTTATAGAGGAAGAACGGACTATTCAATGATTAGATTCTTAAGCCAACTACAAATAGCTGTGAAGCTAAACTGTGGTATAAATGAGCTTCTGTGGACTGACCAGGACATCTAAAAGACACTGACAACACAAATCTAAGTAAAAAACAAAATGTACTAAGAAACTCAAATCCTGACTTCCTAATTATCCTAATTGACATGACTCACTTAGGAATGAGGATATACATCTTTTGTAGTTAGTGATGTTGTATGTATTGCAATATGGAGTGATAGTTTAATATTTAAGCATCTCCAAAATATTTTTAAAATAAATACAATCTTCATTAATATCAAAAATGATGTTTAGTAAATAAGGAGACTACCCAGTACTTTGTACCTCTTAAGGATGATTGAGTTAAGGATAATTGGAAACTAATCTTGAATTAAGAAGAAAGAAGAAAAGAAGACTTTTTGATTGAGAGAGTAAGACAATGTGCCCTGGGGTGGAGAACTTTGACCTTTTTACTTTGTGTACCTTAAGGAGGCTTATTCCTTAAGGATGATTGAGTTAAAGACTTACTGTATGATATATTTGGCTTAAAACTGTGTGACCACTTTGGTGAAAACTATGTCACCATTTTAATGATAAGTTGTTATGTTATAACATTATGAATGCTGTACTTTGGTTTCTATGAATATTTTATCTTAGCTTATTACTCAATAAATAGATCTATCATCCTTAAGAGGAACAAAGTACTGAGTACAATTTCTCTCACCCCTAGACCACACTAAATCATGATCTTCTCAGTCAGCATCAAGTAGCCAAGGAGAGTTCTTTTAATCTTGACTTGGGAGACTGGCTGCCAAATTCCATGGTTCCTCTTTCATGGTCCCAGCTTTTGTTTAAATTTACACAACTATCACCTGGATTCAAAGGTAGCCAGCTCTCAGCTTCTCATCTAGTTCCTCATCCAGCTCCTTGTCTAGCTTTTTGCCCAGTTCCTCATGCAGTTACCATTCCACATTGAAGCTCCTGGTGTCCAGTCCACCTCAAGTCCTTCACAGTTTCTGTTTCTGGGAAGACAAAGCTTAACAGAGACAAAACAATATTTATACACATTGTCGGCACCATCACCAATTCCCTTTCTGCCTGTGCAATCTACACAGACCAGAAGACAGGGTCTCTCTCTGAGAAATCAACACACATCATCAATAGGTTGCAAGGACCTCTGAAATGCTCCTCCAGGACATATGTAAACAGACAACAAGAAAATTCTCTTTCAGAATTTGCAGTAAGATCCCAGGGTTTCTGTACAAAGTATCACAAACAAAAATCAACAGAGACAGAACAGACAGAGTGCTGGTCTCCACAACCATCCCTCTTCTCAGTTCTTCTCTCTCCCAGCTTGGGCTTTCCCTTATATATGGTCATTAGCTCCTCCCTGTTCTGCTCCTTCCTATTGCATCAGCAAGTTCTTCCCACCGTGGGTTTCACAAGTTCTCTTTCTTAACAAACACTTGATATAATCATGGGCAAGGTTAAGTACTTGTTTGCTTGCTGTTACAGGCTTGATCTCCAGTATTCTTAATCCTAAAATTGAATCTCTATTCATTTAACTTTTGAATCATAAGGCAAAATTATCTTGGATTATTAATATGGAATAAATTAATTTGCTTAAAGAACAAAGGTAAAAACCCTTGAATTCTATTTTGTTTTACAATAAATTTTATACCAACTTTATAAACAATAAAATTTAAGATGCTTAAGAGGAACCCAATGCATACAGTCTGTATCCTTATTAGGATACAGATACTCTTTCCAGCATGGTAGCATAGCAATTTCACATCCATGATAACATTAGTTAGGAGCACTAAGAAGCTGTGGCTCCCAGTGGAAGGAATATCAAGCAGAAATGTCACCTTTCATCAACAGACTTTCAGTAAATATGTTAGTTAATGTTCCACCTTTATATCTTTCCTCTCAGTCCTTCCTGGTTGTAGATAGGCATGTTTAGACATAAAATAGCATTCAGCAAGATGATAATATCCCACAATTTTGCAAAGGTTCCATTTGCTTAAGATCTTTTTTTAAGCACCATATCCTTTTCAGCTTTTGCAAACAAAAATCCTCATTTTTCACAGCTTCTCCCTAATAACTGTATCAGTTTACCTCTGAGCAATGATTCTGTCTCCTGTCTGATAGGAGGAATCTAAGATGAAGTTCATTTGAGGTTTAGGGGTATGACATTCTATCTTGCCATTGCTGACTTATTATAATGATCAAATGAAACAGAAGTAGTTTCTCTATAATGTGGATAACATGGGAAAACACACATCAAACCAGAGTTAGGGCAATGTAGCCCATCTGATAATATGTCAGTGTCTGCAAATTAAGACCCCTGTCTCAGCAGATAGAAAGTAGTCTTACTTTATCATTGTAGCTGAGCACATGGAAATAGTCTCTTTAGTAATATTCATCATGAATTATTTATTAAGCTTTTATGAAGCGTTCAAAATATACTAACTATAATTTACAGCACAAGTCTAATCCCTCTTTTAAATGATAACTCTTCAAATACTCACTGAGAGCTGTCATGCCCCCTTCTAAATTCCATGTTTTCCAGGCTAAATGTCCTTTTATCTTTCAATTGGTTCTTATGGCCCACTTTTCATTCTGATTGTATTCCTAGGGATGCATTCTACTTTTCAAACATCCTGCCTCCAGGATAACACCCCAAAATAAGCAGAATATTCTAGATGCACTTTGATTAGGACAGAGTACAGAGGCACCATCACAGAGTACAGAGGATCCAAGGGACTTATTCTTAGAAGTTCTGTCCTCTGAGAACACAAGATCACATTGGGCTGTATGATAATTCTAAGACTCTGATGACTTATGCTGAGTGTGCAGTCCACTATCTTTGTATGTATATACATATATATACATATGTATATATATGTATCCATACATTATATATATACACACACACACACATATATATATATATATATATACACACACACACACATGTTTGTCTCTATATATTCAATACAGAAATATTTTCTGTATAGATATTTATCTATCTATGTCTGTGTATTTGTATGTCTACAAAGAGGGGAAAGAGAGTGTTAGAGAGAGAGGGAGGGAGAGAGAGAGAGTAAGGCAGGGAGAGAGAGACAGGGAGAAAGAGAGACACAGAGAGTGAGAGGGAATGAGAACTTAGGCGGTAAGGTGGCATACTGGACAGATCAGCTGGGCCTGGAGTCAGGAAGACTTGAGATCAAAGTCAGCCTCAAATAGTCGGTGTTATTCTGGACAAGTTATTTAGTGCTGCTTACTTTAGTCTCTTCATCTAAAAAATCATCTGGAATAAAATGGCAAACAATGCCAATAGTGTTGCTGAGAATATCCTCAAATGGGTCACAAAATGTTTTACATGCCTGAAAATGACTAAACAGATAGATATAGATATTGATGTCTATAGGCATATATGTATGTATGTATGCTTATATGGGTGAGAGAAAGAGAGAGAGAGACAGAGAGAGAGAGACAGAGAGAGAGAGAGACAGAGAGAGAGAAACAGAGAGAGAGAGAGACAGAGAGAGAGAGACAGAGAGACAGAGAGACAGAGAGAGAGAGATTGATTGATTTCTGACATTCCTTTCTCTTTCCTTCCTCTCAGACTTTCAGAGATGATTTCTTTCTTTGATCCAAGTGTAAGGTCTTCCATTTTTCCATATTCAGCTTCCTCTTATTTGATTCTGACAAGAGAATCTAGATTCTCAAGACCTTTTTAGAGTCTAATATCTTTCAGTATTTTATCAATCCCTTCCAGGTTTGAGTTAACCACAAATTTAATGATTATTCCATTTATATTGTATAGAGGTAGCAAGGGGTAATCGAGATAGTGATTCCCTTGGACTTAGAAAGAATTACATTAAAATACTTAACTGGCTGAATGACTCTTAGCCTATCAATTAAATGAGAATTCAGAAAAGGCCATTGGATTTGACAATTAAGAGATTGTTGGCAACTTTCAAGAGGGAAGTTTCAGTGCAAGGATGAAAATGGAATTCCATATTGTAAAGGAGCAAGAAGACAATGAGAGGAAAGAAAGTTGAGGCATCTATTGTAAATGACCTTTTCTTTTTCTTTTTTAAAATTTTGTTTGTTTATTTACTTTTAGTTTACCAGATTCAGTTCCATAATCTCTAGATTTTCAAATTTTCTCCCCTCCCTGTCCCTCCCCCCCCCCATGGTGGCATGCAATCAAGTATAGGATCTGCAAATACTTTCACATTAGACATTAGTCTGGTTGTATAGAAGGGGTGTAACCAATGGAGTCAACATGATAAAGGATGATAGTGTGCAGATTGCTTCAGTCTCCATTTAAACTCTGTTTTTTCTAGATCTTTCTCTGAATGTAGATATGTCTTTCCATCCCGAGACTTGTAGAGTTGTCTTATAACTATGCATTGATGAGAAGAGTCCAGTTTATCAAAGTTGGTCATCACACATATGATGTGTCTGTGATTGTGTACAAATTTTTCCTGATTCTGCTCTTCTCATTTAGCATCAGTTTGTATAAGGCTCTCCAGGTGAATATGAAGACCATCTCCTCCCCATTTCTTATAGCATAATAGTATTCCATTACATTAATATACCACAAATTGTTTAGCCATTCCCCAATTGATGGGCATCCCCTAAATTTCCATTTTTTTGCCACCACAAAGAGAGCTGCAATAAATATTTTTGTGCATATGGGTCTTCCTCCCACTTCTATGATTTCTTTGGGGTATAACCCCAGAAGTGGTAATACTTCATCAAAGGGTATGCAATTATTTATAGCCCTTTGGGCATTGTTCCAGATTACTCTCCAGAATGGTTGTATCAGTTCACAGCTCCACCAACATTGAACTAGTGTTCCAATTTTTCCATATCCTCTCCAGCAGTTGTCATTTTCCAGTTTGTCATATCAGCCAATCTGACTGGTGAGATGTGGTACCTCAAAGTTGTTTTGATTTGCATTTCTTGAATCAATAGTGATTTAGAGCATTTTTTCATATGCTTATAAATATCTTTAATGTCTGCCTCTGAAAATGGCCTGTTCATATCCTTTGCCCAGTAAATGACCTTTTCAAGGAATTGAGCCAAAAATAGCAGAAGGCATACAGAGTGACAAATATTGGGGAATGAAATATCATTTTTTGGAGGGGTGAGGGAAATATGGATATGTTTCTGGGTAATATAGGAGAAACTGGAGGGTAGGGAGAGATTTAAAATAAGGGAAAGTTAGGAATGACAAAGGGGATAATCTGTTGGAAGAGATAGAATGAAATGGAATTGCTTGAGACAGCAGAGGGGTTTGCCTTGGTAAAGAGTAATGCTATTTAGTCATGTGAGACAGGGTTGAAGGAAAAGCTAGTCTCAGAATAAATATGAATTATATGAGGTATTATTTTCTTATTTGGTTTAAAATGAAGAGACATAGGAGAGAGAAAATAAATAATTTTTTTAAATTGAGAGATAAAAGAAAAGACAAAAAAAGACTAAGTTGCTGTGTTACAAAATGCTATCCTATTAGCTGCCTCTTCTTCAATCTTCACTATATATCTTTTAAAAATTGTGTTTGTCATTGTGTCCTGAATGAATCAACAATAAAACTCGTACTCAAACTACTTCTTTCAGTTATTTTTTCCTCATTTGTATCTTTAGAATCACATTTAGAATTTCCTTTCACTCCTGAGCTGACTTACCAAGGCAAAAATTAAACCAAGGAATATGACTAATCCTTCCAAAGGACATTTTTCAAACTGTGCCTTCCCTGAATCAATGGTGCATATCTAGCATATAAGTTTTAAGTGGCACAGTGGATAGAATGTTGATCATGGACTTAGAAAGATTCATCTTCATGAGTTCAGATCTGACCTCAGAATCTTTCTACCTGTGTGACCCTGGAAAAGTCATCTAACTCTGATTGTTCAATCCTTCTTTGTAATAAGGTCTGGAGAAATAAATGGCAAACCATTCCAGTATCTTTGACCAAAGGGGAGAGGGGATATCACAAATAGGTTCATGAAGAGGTAGACACAACTGAACAACAAAACCAAAGCACATAAGATTTCCTCTTCTCTATCACACATTTTAGGAGGAAGTGGTCATTCCCCGGTCCAACATTATTATTATTTTTATCATTTTAACGCAAGAAATCTGTTCCTTCCTGTTAATCAAAATCATGTGAAAAATAGCATTTCTTTTTCCAGTTTTTTTTTCTAACTACTGAAGAATAAATTATCATCAATGCAAAGTCAGGAAGTCATTGCTACTCTGTTTTTGACTCCTATCTACCTTCCCAGTCTCATGTTATATTGCTTCCTTACATCAACTCTCTGTTCTTCAAGGAATTGTTCCCTCTTTGTTCTATTCCATGGCCTGCTACTATCTATTTGTATAGACAGTTGTGTAGTTCTGGAAAGTATTTCCTGTTTTGTCTTGTAGAATTCCCAGCTTTATTTATCACCTTCAAATAGTACCTTATTCATAAGGCCTTTCCTGAGGGGCCATTTCTTTTATCCTTTGTACTCCTCTTCCCTTACACCAACTGCACTTCCTTACACCAAACAGAGACAAATGAGGGCTTTGTGAATGGGGCAGTGGGCAGTAATATATCTCACATTAAAGTGCTGTATAAGACAAGGAGGAAGGGGAGACATTATACTCTCATCTGCAGTCAAACCTATGTGAAATAGAAGGAAAGAAGTATCAGTACAAAGCCAAAGAAAGAAGGTTTAGGAATAAAACCAGGACCAGACCAATTAATAAAGCCATTAAATTCATAAGTCAAAAAAGTGGCAAGGGAAAGGACAAGCAATCTAAAAGAAAAAAAAAAGAAATAATGCAATGAATAAATTGCACAAAATTAAGTATACTTACTGGAAAATCTGAAAATGTCTACATGAAACAAAAAATCTTTCACTCTCCCATATACACAATATAAAAAAAAGTAGAAGAATCTAGATTGGTTCATGTATGGGAATTTGAAGATGTCCCCTGCCCCTTAATAGGCCTAAGGGAATTTGAAGATCTTCAGTGACCTTAATAGGCCAAATGTAATCACATGGATCCCACAGAGGGAGGAGCTTCCTGAAAGGGTAGAATAGGAAGGGTGGAGCAGGAAGGAGAAGGAGAGAGAGACAGAAGTGCTGGGAGCAAGCAGCATGGAGTCTGAGCCGCTAATGTGAGTGAGAAAGAGGCATTCTTGCTTAAGGGAACCTGTTTTGTTTTAAATGCTTGTTGGAGCAAAGACTTGGGAATGTTGGTGTTCACTGCATTGGTTATATGTACCTACTTCTCGGTTGCTATGATGAATTTGTCTTTCTGGTTTGGGGATTTGGCTTTCTGTTATTTGAATAGATGATTGGCTCTATCCTCCATGTGGAGAGTCTGTTACATTTTGTGATTTACAACTACACCAGCATTTTCACAGCTGCCGTGGGCACTGTGAATATCACATTGGTGTTATAGTTCAAAAGTCAGTCAATCTTAATAAGTGCCTAGTATGTCCCAGACAGGGGAAAAAATAAACTACAACAAAACCACACCTAAATAAATAAATAATGAATTAATTTAAGGCAGACATCATACAAATAAGAAATTTCAAAGTAAATTACACATTATTGAATCAGTTTTAAAATGGTCAATTATTTGATAATGATATTGATGGCAAAATAATCAACTTAAGAGAGGCAATAAATTTGAGGGGTTTAGCAAATGTTAGATGGCATTGTCAGAATTCAAAGTGATTTTGACTAGCTAAAATATTGGGCTACATATAAAAAGCAGGATTTTAAGAGGAATAAATATGAGTTCTCATACCTAGACTACAATGTAAATCAACTTCAGGAGTATAAGAGAAGGGAGGCAGGATTCATCAGAAATAAATTTTAAATCTTGAAAGTTTACTTGACTTTGTATCAAGCATATGATATCACAACCATGAAAGGCAATGTTATCTTAGATTATGTTACATTAGACTGCCTAGAAGTAGGAAGGTAAAAAGGGTCTTCTATTCTTTGGTGAGATCAGATCAGAATATTACTAGAGGAAGTGGGAAGAAACCTCATCAGGTATATTTCAGAGAGATTAGGTTAGATGCCCTTAGACGTTCTTATTCTACAGAATCATGGTGATACCAAAGTTTCAAGATATGAAATACTCGAAAGGAGACATTCCTGCTGTGAAATGAGAAAAGCAATATTTTCCTCTTAATTTGAGTTTGATGTCAAGTGGTGTCTAATGGATACTTAAAGAGCATTTAAAAAAAGAAGAACAGATTAAAAAATATTCAGTTACAGGGTAAATGTCTTTGAGCCTCACCAAAGGAGAATGCTGGGGAGTAAGCTTATAAATGTGTCCATGTACAAAAGTTATCACCCTTGATGTAATTGAAATGCCCTTGTTAGAACATGAAAAATGAGATAGTATTGCTTACTCTGCACATTTGGTAATCAGAATAAAAGGAAATTTTCACTGGATAATCATTTTTTGCCATTGATTGATTATCTAATATTAATTGGTCTAATACAATAAAGGTAAAGAATACTGAGTCATTCATACAAATAAACATGTCTCAACCTACCTATAATATATAAAGTGCTATGTAGAAAACCTTAGATGTGGCGTCTGGAATTATCTGCCTAACTGTTAATGCATAAAATAAAAGTAAATGAAAAATTCTTCCTCAATGGCAATTGAATATTAATATCACTTGAGGTTAACCATTGGATTGTGATAAAATTGAGAGCAAAGCATAAAACAAAATGGCTCACATCTGAAGTGAATCTCACATTACATCCGAGAAACTTTTATTCTGAAGGGTAGGTTACTTTTATCTAGCAAGAAAGATAATTATAATTATAACTATACACACATACTTACATTTAAACAATAGATACACATACATGGATGCACATGTATATTTGTTTATATGTGTATGTGCATAAAAAAGCTTTACATATAACATATATGTAAAATTGTATGGACATTTTAAAACAATGCATAAATATCAGTCGTTATGCTTTCAGTCCGTCAGCATTTATTAAGTGCTTTCACAATCTGAATCTTTTAGATTCCGTCAATTAATCAGTCAATCAACATTTATTAAGCACTTACTGTTTCCTGGACTGAACACAGCAGATACAAAGAAAAAAACAGTCCTTGCCGTCACTGAACTTGGAGTCTAATAGTGAAGTCAATATAAAACAACGAGGTACAAACAAGATATATTCAGGTTTAATTGGAGATAATAATTGGAGATTAAGAATGACTGGAAAAGTCTTCTTACCAAAGATAGGAATTTAGCTGAGACTTCAAGAAAACCGGGGAAGTCAGGAGGCAGGGATGAGGAGGGAGATATTTCCAGACATAGATTAGCTTATGAAAATATTCAGGGAAGGGAGATGTAATATAATCTATGCACAGAAAGGACATCAATTGTATTGGTCTAAAAAGCAAGAGATGGGTGGCAGTGAGTAAACTATAAGAATGAAAATATGGGATAGAAGGGGGCAGTTTATAAAATGACATAACAGCCAGATGGGAAATTTTATATTTGATACTGTATGTAATAGGAAGCCAATGGAGTTTATTAGGTAGGGATGATATGAGCATACTTGAGCTTTAGGAGCATCAACTTGGCAGCTAAATGGAAAACAGACTACAGAGGGGAGAGACTAAAAGCAGGAATACCACCTGAAGGCTACATCAATTGTGCAGGCTTGAGGTAATAAGTGCCCGAGACAGGATAGTGGCAGTGTCAGAGGAGAAAAGGGAACACATTTGAGAGATGTTAGGAAAGTAAAAAGGACAATCAGGGCAACTAATTTGAAATATAAGGGGATGCGAGAGAATAGGGAGTCCAGAATAATCCCTTGGTTGTAAATCATAGGGAGTTAGAAAGAGAGGAGGGTTTAGTGAGAAAAATAGTAAGGACAGTTTCAGGCGTATTGATATGGACATGAAACCATTGAGAAACATACAGGGTTTAAATGCAAAAATCCTTTTCATAATGTCTATTAGGCATTTAGAGATATGAGAGTAGAGGTCTTGAGATATGTTAGGGCTGGATAAATAGATCTGGAATGATAATTGAATCCAGAGGCCAAGGAGACTACCAAGAAAAAGAAGGTAGAGGGGGAAGGAATAATAGCCTAGGACAGAGTCTCAGGGGACATTAATAGTAAAAGGGATGGAAGAAGATCAAGCAAAGGAGATTGTCAGCCCCACTGAGGCAAATATGGTTTAACAAGCAATAAACAAACACCCTACCTCAAAATTAGAACTCAATATACTACTTCAGTACATGGCTGGTTTTGACTCTGTAGATGTCTCCAATCATAGACTTGGATGAACAATTCTTTAGAATGATACGGAAGCTTTAAACATGGTTTGGACTCATTTACCTCTAAGATCACTCCAAATTCTTAACTTCTTTTATTGTAAACACCGCTGTCATTTCTAATATCAAATTCTCAAAGCTATCCTCATGGCCTCAAGAATGAGCAGACTGCCAAAACAACTAGCATACTTGGTCTGGGAACAGCCATGGTTCAAATCTTGCCTCTGACACTTAATTGCTATGGGTCCCCAGACAAGTAAATTCAGCACCTGTTTACTCACCTGTAAAATGTGAGTTAATAATTTCCATCCAGATCTAAGTTTTCTTTGACATCAACATTTAATGAAAAACCATACTTTTTTCATAGACTCATCTGCCATAAATTGATCTGTATTTCCATGAGCTTTTTGTGGCCAGCACACACTGCACATTTCATAGCATGGAGGCCAAGAACGAGAGGAAAGTAAAACGGAAATTGGTGTATTAATTATTGAGCTAGCAGATAAAGGGGAAATATGTGTATACAATGAATACATAATGATCAGTAAAAACAAGCTGTCTTTGACTTAAAACTCCAATTTTAACTACATCAATTAAGGATTGTAAAAATGCTTACCTTCATTAGTTATTTTCTCTGGGGAAAAAAGGTGCACATTTTCTAATTTAAATCAACAGAACTTTGAATGGACTTTCTAGAGAATATCAAGGCCTGAACACACAGACCTATACACACACGTTTGCACATATTCATATGCATATATGTATATTTGCATATGCATACACACCTACATATGTACATATATGTATAGATGTATAAGGCTGTGTAATTATGGAGACAGAGACAGAGTTCCAGTAAATATTGATTACAATAACAAATATTAAAAAAAAACTTGCTAATTTGACAATTTGGGCATCCCCCCAAAACCAACATTTTACATTAGAGTTATAAAAAATGTCATTCTAACTTCAGTGGAGATAAGCTTTTAATAAGGCAGTTTACAGGAAAGGGAAAATCCTTTGAGTTGTCTTGTTTACTTGTTAAAAGAATATTGAGGGGGGCAGCTAACTCAGTGAATAAAGCACCTGCCCTGGAGTCAGGAGGACCTGAATTCATATCCACCCTCAGACACTTAACACTTATTAGCTGTGTGACTTTGGGCAAGTTACTTAAACCCAATTACCCTGTCTTCCCCCCCCCCCCCCGCAAAAAAAAAAAACACAAAACAAAACAAAAAAAGCATACTGAGGTCAGGAAAAGAAGAGATTTTTCACCTCTCATTGTCATAAATATTCAAAATTGTTACAAAATTCCTTATTTTCATTGATTCTTATTTTGTGACAATTTTGCAACAACTTCTAGGGAGCTGTATTTTTTTTGTCAACATGGAATAATATAAATATTTTATCACTCCATGTATATATACATACATATACAGATATGTGTGTTGCCTTAACACATATATTAAGTTTTTAAAATAGCATGAGAGACATGAAAACACAGAAACTGAATGCAGTAGTTCCTGAGGAATCAGAAAAAAAAAATCTTATTTTACTTGTCTATGACAATAATTTGTGTAATGACAGATCACTTAACCTTTTGGATCTTCAAGCAACCCACTGAGACTTATCAATAGTTTTTATAATCCCAGTGGAGTCAGTAACCACATATATGAAAAATGAATGAATAAGGCTCTTATGAGCTTTCAGAGTGAGAGGGACCAATACAGTTTTCATATCTAGGGTTAGGTTATAAAACACAAAATGTCAAAAGGTGCCTTAAATCTATATATATTAATATAGGAGCAAGAAGAAGCATTACATTAAGGAACCTGCCTCTAGGAATATAGCAAAGTTGCTTCAAGGGTATCAAGGAACCCACCAGGGATGTAGCAGGCACAGAAAGTCCATCTGGTAGTTTCCAATTTTAACTTACTTTTCTTGCTAAATTGGTGCTAAGTTAAGTTGTTTCTAGGTTTCTTAAGTCATTTACCTGCTAAAAGAATCGTCTACATTCCTGTAACCTCAGGCAAAGCCCTCTCTCAGGCATTTCTCTAGTTTGAAGATTCACTATCCCCTTGATTTCCTTGCTAAAATGATCACTCAAACATCCAGCTTCACAGGTATCCAACCGTTATGTCTAGAGTAAAATAAAAACAAGCAAGCTCAATCTCTGTTTGATGGAAAGCTTGCTGCTGATAATAAATGGCACTCTTAAGGTTCCTCCTACCTCAGAATCATAGGATCCTAAGATACAGGTTTATCGCTAGGAGCAAACATATGTGCAGTGGACAATAGATTCCATAGAGCTATTAAGATGGAAAAAAAAATTCTCTGTGATTCCAATGGCTCTACGATCTACTATGGCTGCAAGTTATGGAACACTACAATATCCCAAGAAGAAAGACAACTGTCATATAGAAGAGTTAGAGAGTAGTGTAGTGCTGAGGCTTCAAACTCCTGCCCTTGAACCTGGTGAAACATTGTATCCTGGATCAGATTAATATACAATTGGGCAAGATTAAATCATATGTGTGTGTATGTGTGCATGTGTGTAGATAGATGATAAACAGATAGATAGATAGATAGATAGATAGATAGATAGATAGATAGATAGATAGACGACAGATAGATCTAGTTTTGGATGTTTTGACTGTGAAGGTGCCAATATGGCTCCCACATTCAGACATAATAAAATTCTCAATTTGGAGAAGAATGGAAAGGCCCATGGAGCTTGTGAACACATAATACATACACACATACACACACACACACACACGATACATAGATAAATAGATGCATGAAAAATAGATAAATTAAAAATAAGTGAAAGTATGAATTTGATTGAATTTTCTAATTTAAAGTGATTGAAAAAAAAGTTGACAATCATAACCTCCGTCAGAGTGGAGGATAAATGGAAGATATTTTATATACTACAATGGTGTAATTCCAAAGTCAGGAAAAAGGAGGATTTCTACCCAAATTAATTGAACATCTGCGGTAAATTTTACATAAGAAAACTGTCAGAGGAAATGCAGGCACAGATCAATTGGGGTAGCATTTGTGGAAGAATAAACAAAATTGACTGAGATTCTAGGATGGAAAAATAGTTCTAGAGAACTTAGAAACTGTGCAAGTACTGCATGTATATAGTCAGATATATGCATACAACATAATAGATGGAACCCAGAAGCAAAGTCAGGAATATGGTTCAAGTTGAGCCTGTGAAAAATCTTGACTATGAGATTCTGGAAAAGCCATTTAATCTCTTAATACTTTAGATAACTTTTTGAAGATGATAAGATGATGTATTAGAGTGGAGATGCTCCTTAGAGGCCTTCAAGCCCAACCACTTACTTTCACAATGGAACAAAATGGAGCTGAGAGAAAGTTCCCAATTTGCTTGTTGTCAAAAAGCTAATATGTTACTTGGTGAGATTTGAGTCCACATTTTCCAGACTTCAGGTCCATGCAGTTGACCTGGAGTCTGAGCAACCAGGAACTTGAGTAAATCAGAAGCAATGGGTAAGAAACAAGCAGAAGGGAACTAGCCTTAAATATGTCACCAGACAGAAATTTTGCCAAATGAGAACCTATTCGGACAAATGAGAGATTGATTGTAAAGGGTCATAAAGCTAAGGAAGGCCGTATGACATAGAAAGAAAACTACCAACAGAGACAAAGGCTGATTTCAGTAAAACATCTGACCAATCCTGGCTGTATGACATGGAAATGTCATTTAAGCTAACAGTGACTTGGGGATCTCTTGATGATTCCAAATTACAGAGCAGGTACCAATCTCCATCCGTAGAGGGAAGTTTCTCCCTTGAAGTTTCCTGAAGTAATGCAAACAAAGATAGAAAGAAAAACATAGCTAAGAAAGCAAGAATGAGGAAGCTATCTTCATTTTGGAGTGGGATTTTCTGTAAGATGGATTTTTTTTAAAGTTTCTCACTGTCTCTCTCTGCCTCTCTGTCTCTCTATTTTTTTGTCTCTGTCTCTCTGTCACTCACTCTGTGCCTCTGTCTCACTGTCTCTGTCTCTGGCCCACTGTCTCTGTCTATTTCATTAAGATTTTTCCTAGTCAAATACTCCAAATGTCCTTTAGACTCCATGGAGAGTTCTTTTTATGTCCATTTGTAAAAAATAAATGCTTAGCATATCATGTTAAAACTAAATTTCCTAATGCAAAGCCCTTACATAATGATATATCAGAACATTAGAGTTATGTAATCTGTATTTTTGAGTTAAACCCCCCCCCTCACATATCAGTGTGTCTTTATCTCTGCTTGCTTGATAAATATGAATCCTCATTTCTGAAGGAAAAAAAAAAAAGCAGCTCTGTAGATTTATTGGCTGCAATCATCCAGGAAGCACCACAGGCAATTGTTGAAATATCCTGAGATTTAAATAGGATGCACACACACAAATGTTCATGTACATGCACATAGAGTTATGGGAAATAATTTGGAGCCAGGATTCTAAATGATAGAGTTACGCATAATAGCTAAAATTGACTGAGATTCTAGAATGAATTGCTCAATAAGAGGAAAAATAGTTCTAAAGAACTTAGAAATCAAGAACCACTGGATTTTGTAATGATAAATCATTTTATATGTACTATAAGGTCTACAAATCGTTATACTTGTAATGTCTAAATTCTAGCAAATATAACATGATTTACAATCTGATGAATTGAATTCATATGCTGACTTTTCTTCTTATGATTATGTAACTTTGTAAAATCACTTACCCTTTCTTGGCCTCTCTTTCCTCCTTAATAATATGAGGGGCTTTACTGGGTAGCATTGAGGTACCTTCAAGATCCAGTTCAATGAAACAAATGAGGCATATTTCACTAGAATTACATTTTACATATAGTAATTGAGTGACTTGTCCAAGGTCACTCAGTAAGTATTATCTTAAGCAAACTTATTTGCAGATCATCTTCCTTCATACCCTACAGAGAAGTAGAGCCCTCTACATGAACCTGCTGTTGTTTCCATTTAGCTCAATTCCTGTTCATCTCACTCAGTCACCCTGATTTTCAGAACATACCAGTAAGAGAAACAGGGTCTCTAATATGGATTTTTCTTCCTTCCCTCTCTCCTTGTTTCATCCTCATTGTTCTCTGTATCTAAAATTAGGGCAAACCCTTTCATTTGTGTGAGTTTAATATGCAAGGCAATTGTCTATTGCTTTTAGCATCATTGGTTAGTTTTGTTTCTTCAGTAAAAATCTGTAAATTAAAAAAATGCTTTAGAAAGAATAGGAAAAATAATCACATTGTGGGTTTTTTTTGGGGGGGGGTGTGTATTTGTTTTGATTGTGGGGAAGGCAGAAAGGGAGCACAGACACAAATGAATATATAATTTAGTTTCCTCTGATGGGTTAGGAAAAATTGAAAAATTAATTTTCAAAAGTACACTAATAACACATACTTAAATGACTTTCGGTAGCCTCAGTTAAAAATAAGAAGTCTAGGATTTACTTCTGCAAGCCAATAATCAATAGATATTTATTAAACCCTGTGTGCTCCCATTTCTCATCTGAGCTAATGACAAAGCATGTGCTACTTCTTGGCAATACTTGTGATATCATTTTTTTCATTCTGAAAATAACAAAAAATTTTAATATTCAGTACAAACCAGGCCTTGTTAACAGTTGATGAGAGCTAATGCCTAGCTATATCAAGAGTGTTTACTTTTACAAGCTAGGGTTCTTAGCTTCCCCAAAACATCTCTGTCTTGTCCTCTCTTCAGCCATTATTACTTAATTTAACATCATTAAAAGTAAGTATTATAGGAGATCAGCAGACCTATTGTCAGAATTCCAAATGCAGAAAATTTTTATGAGTCTCCAAGTAAAAAAAAAAAGGCTCCATTAATTACATTTAAACTAATATAATTAAACATATTTTTGTAATCTAACAAATATTTTGTCAATTACAAGAAAAGGAATGTCAATATACTATGTGAAAAAAATAGTCATTTCCTCTTGGGGCATATTGTCCTCTAATTGCTTCATAAATAACTGGAACTTAAAGTTAGCTTTCTTCATGGAATCCAAGAGGATTTTCTTTATTGCAGTTCTCCCCAGAGATATAACTGGCTCTAATGTCGAAACTTTAATGTTGACTTTATTAAGCATGACTTCCAGGAGTTTCTATCTTCAGTGACTGTAGTTTGAGCCTAAGCTTTAAGCACATAATAAAAAGGTTACTTTCATTAAAAATATTTTTTTGAATTTTAAACTAAAGTTTTGTTCCTTACTTTCTCACTTTATCTCTAAATACGAGAAAATAACTCACATTCAGTATATAGGGTGTTAAATATTATTAATGGCCAGATATCTTTTAATGTCAAAATTCTTCTGTTTAAATAAGGAACCTATGATAATGACCCATTCTATCAGTTGTGAATTGGAAATTCAATAACCAATTATGTCCAACAGGCCTAGACAGAGCTGTTGACTTGAGAGCTATTTGGAAAATGGACAAGGGAGCTGTAATGCTGAAACTGAGAGCAGTGATCAAACAGAGACCTATCACCAAGCCAAGAAGCAGGAGCTGCACAAGATGCCAAGGAAAATAGCCAAAGTGGAAGCATTGACAATGCCATGGTTGGGTAGAAAGGTCTGAGTCAACTGTTAGGATCAGGGCGAAGAAGGGAATAAAAACTAGAAACAATGGAAATTACAGACTTGAGGAAGAATTTCGGGGTCATAGGGAAATGATCCAGGTGGCTTAACCTAAAGTAGTTTTCTTATAATGGTGAATCTGCATTGGTGTCATCCATGTCTGCTCCTGCCTCTACAGGGGGTTAACTTGGGAAGACAGAAGTATGAGAGCTGTGTATCTTTAAGGGATTGAGGGACACCATTGCTACCATCCTCCAGAGTAAATGGACATTGGATCCAAGCTTAGTAAATGGCAAACTAGTGAGAAGAGAGTATCCCTTCCCGCCCCCCCCCCTCATACTTGTTCACCCTGAAGTGTTCTGACATTGTCTAAATAGGCTTAAAATCATAGATTTGAAAGTTGAAGGATCTTTGAAGCTATCAGGTAAAAACCCTTCATTTTACAGATTAGAACCTGAGGATATATTGGTATGATCTGAAAAGCAAGGTGACTGGGTGAGATGAATAGGAACTGAGCTAAATGGGAACAATAGCAGGTTCATGTAGAAGACTCTACTTCTCTGTAGGGTATGAAGGAAGACAAATGATATGCCAATAAATAAATACTAAAACTAGAAGAAATCACAATACACTGTTGTTTATTAGCAAGTTCAAGATATTCAATCTCATTGCTTCTTTTGATGTTTCAAGCCTCTCGGTGTCCAACAAAGTCTTCTTTAAAGGAGGACATGAAACAAATATCATTCATTCTGAAAATCTTTGAAATATGACATCTATTTCCATGGAGAAATAGTAAGACGACAATTTCCAACAAGATGATAAGACAAGAAAATAGAAAGCTTTTGACTACAATGCAGATGTCTTAAAATACTGTGAATTCTCTATATGACCTCATATCATCACACATTGTTTGGATTTCTTTTTTAAGTGAACAATTTGGGTGCTTTTATTTTAAAATATGGTAGTTAATTGGTAAAAATGACAAGCTATACCTGCAGCTATGATTTTTTTCAACTCCATTGGACAACATATCCTTCTCAGGATAAACTTATGGCTTCCAATCTCATCGCTGTGCTGCTAATTCAAACTTTGAATACCTTCATCAGTCTTCTCTCTCCTTTGATGGGAGGACTGGAGTTTCTTACTAAACTCCTCCCAAAACCTTACTTTATAAAGGACAGAAATCCAACTTCTAACTCACTCTACTTTGGATCTGAAGCTCAGTCTGGTTTCAGCCTTATAGAACAAGATACAACCTAATGTCCCATCACTACTTTCTAGCTTCCTTTTGTGTGTTTTCTTCTCCTTTTATATGGTAAGTTCCTTGACCTGAGGGACTGTGTTTTTCTTTTTTTAGTTCCATCCCTAGCACCTAGCACAGTGCTTGGTCTATATAATATAAACTCTGAATGTTAATTGGATTAAATTGAAAAAATCAACTTTTCACATTCTAGAACTCAGAAAAATGAAAAGAAATTTAGATCAGATCCCTAAAATCTCACCTCTTTTTTTGTTTCGGAATAGTATTGTTGTTATTATTCTTCACTATTATCCTCACATGCCTGTGAAACTTACTAGAGAATGGTTGAAGGATAATTATTTTAAAATATCTACTTATTCTCTACTCAACACATGTGATATATTTCTAAAGTATTTTCATATTATTTATTCTCAAACCTTCCTTCTCTGAGCGCAAGCCATAGCATTTGTGGCACAAATGAAGCACAGAAATAGGAAATTTTTGGGGTCATTCTTGAGATTCCACAAGAATACTGGTACTTGCAAGAATCAACTGTGTCAGTCCAGGAATAAATGGATTCAGAGTATTCTTGTCTCTTAAATGTTTTAAATCCTATAAATCTGCTTTGAGGATGAAATCAAAGATGCCCAGAATCTCTTTGGTTATGGTGCCAGCATGGGTGCAAATACCTTGTCTTATAGGCCCATTTTACAAAAATTACTTCTAGTCAGGGCATAGACATACCTGTGCTGTGGACCAAAATTCAGTTTGAAAATATATGATTTAGTAAAATCCATCAGCCTTAAACATTTTCATAGAACATTTATTCAGGAATTTATAACTGACCAACCCACTGGCTGCACTTGTTAGTAATTTTGTCATCTGTTTTTGCTCTCCTTCTCATCTTCCTTTTCCTTCTCCTCTCCCTCCCCTTCTTACTCCTTCTCCCCCTCTTCTTCCTCTTTACATCTGCAAGATAAAAAATAACAGTATCTATGGTCTTGACTATGATATTTAAATAAAATACATAGAAAGTTATGAATAACTGATTCATGTATTCTATCAATCAATAAGCATCTAATAAGCATCTTTTATTTATTAGTTTTCAGTAAGTGTTATCAGATGAAAGAATTACACAATGAATAATAGTTTGTTAATTAAATTGGAGTTGCAGAGGGAACAATGGAAGGGGTGGACAAGGTTAGAGTAGGATATGTGTGTAAAAATTAAGGGGTTTGGGACTATGAGGACATGACAAGGGTAGGTGAGTACAGTTTACAACGTAAATTTTATAGATCAAGGTTTGGGAACCTGTGACCTATAGCCCACATGTGGCCTTTTAGGTCCTTGGGTGTGGTTTTTGACTGAATTTTAAGAGAAAAACCTATTATTCTGTGAAGTTTGGATTCAGTCAAAGTGCCATACTTGAAGACCTAGAAAACCACTTATGGCCTCAAAGCCATAGGTTTCCCACCCCTAGAGATAGACAAACAGTAAAAGTTATGGGGGGTTTCATGGATGGCAGATATTGGGAAGTTCACAAACTCCCAAAGGTGGAACAGGAAGATCTATCTTGGGCCTGGAGCTACTCCTCCTTTAAACTGGTTAATGGTTATGACAATTTGAGTGTAGGTTTGGATGATGCTTTGCTCTCCCCTTTCATGTAAGCATTAATTTTCTCCTTTTTTCTCTAAGTTCTACCTGCCATCTTAGGTATAGGCATGCCTCTGCCTCTAGGGTGACTGATGGAAATAACATTAAAAATAGATATTAGAAAAGAATTTTAAAAGTCAGGAAATTTGTTATTATATTTTTTTTTTCCTTTTTAGAGGGGGGAAGGCAGGGCAATTGGAGTTAAGTGACTTGCCCAAGGTCACACAGCAATTAAGTGTTAAATGTCTGAGGCTGAATTTGATCTCAGGTCCTCTGGACTCCAGGGCCAGTGCTCTATTCATTGTGCCACCTAGCCACCCCAAAAGTCAGGAAATTTGATATGAAATCAGTATCATAGACTAATCTAAAAAGGCCTTTAAAAGTTATCTAATTCATATTGCTCATTTTACACAAATTATGTCTTAGTATCATTGTTAGGATACCATTGGTACTAGCTAGAGTCAGAAAGGCATATGTTCAAATGCTGCCTCAAATACTTACAAATTTTGGGATATCGTGAAAGACTATTAATATTTTTAAGGGATCTTTTTTGTGTTATACTGAACAGATAGACTACCTCTCAGCTTATGTTCCCCTTTAAATCTTAGAACTTATACATCCAAAGACCAAGAAGTTTGAATTGTAATTTTAAGTTTGAAAACTCAGATTTGAACACATATCCTCATCTTCCAAAACTTGTGTTCTGTATACTGGTCTTTAACCTTTCAATCATTTTTTTTTGAAATGAGTAATTTGACTTAAAGCAGTTTTTTTATCCAAGCATTAATTTTCTGACAACTGTATGAGTTGTCAAAAGAGGTAGGAAATGTGTGCTCAATTTCTTTTGTTGTTTAATTGTGGCTGAGCTGATATTTGGCTGTTTTGCAATTCAGATAAGAACCCTGAAGATTAGGAAAAGAAAGAGACAAAAACTATTAATAGGCAATGACTTAGCTGCCCTCATAATTCCCATTTCTCCTTGACTTAATAGCTCATTTATTCAGAATACAAAATTTTTCATAGCATTTTTCTTGCAATAACTCTGTGATGTAACTAGTGTAAATATAATAATCTTCCTTCTTGACCTAGAGTGGTTTAGTGACTTTCCCAAAGTCACACAGCTCATTGAACTTATGCCTACAAAACACCCCTGTCAATAGAAGACTATCCTTTAGAGTGCGGAAATCACAGAAGCACAAAACATGAGAGATGGAAGGGACCTTAGGAACCATAACCTCCAACCCTTACTTGAAGGGAGCCTCTCTGTTGTGCTTAAGTATTTGTCAAGTCTCTGACTAAAACCCTCACATGAGGATACACTCACCATCTTTTGAAGCAGTTTCTTCCATTTTTGGACACCTCTAATCTTGGGAAGAACAATTTTAAAATAAGCTCATCTTTACAGCTATTACTCACTGGTCATAGTCTGTCTTCTGGGGACAAGCCATTTTTCCATATGTTAGGAAGAAACAAAATGGGAAGGCTCAACTGGGATAGGACCAAACACTGTATGTGTTTTTTCATGTATGGATATGCTAAGTATATTTCCATTAGACTAAAAAAAAAAAACTTTGGCAAAAAAAGTTTAATCAAGTTTTCAAATATGTATGGAAATAATAAAAAATAACAATAATAATTAACATTTACATAGCACTTAAAGATTGGCAAAGAGCTTTACATTTGCTGACTCATTTGAACTATGTACGAATTCATTAACCCAGGAAGAACAGGAAATAAACTACTCGCAAAGTTAGAGTCTTAAAAATGGAAAGTTACTCAGTGGCTACTAATATTCTCTATCTTCAGGGTCCAATTATACACCACCATCAGATGCAATGACATTATAATGTATTAACTGGAAGAAATGTTAGTTAACATTTCTTTTAACCTCATACCTTGGAAAATCCGTCCTCCAGGGAATGAGTAGTTTTCTCTAGGGGTTTTTTGTTTTGTTTTGTTTTGAAATGTTTTGAAAAAGTTACTACCCATTATCCTGGGAGAACAATATTGTCCAACTGAAACTAAATAAGAAAGTCTTCTAGGGCTCCAAATGTGAAAGGCAGGTTCACTGGGAAAGATCAATGGATTTCAGCCACCTGTTTAGATTGAGAGGCTGACAGGCAGGCTTAAAATAATTTCCGTCAAGTTCTTGCAATCAGCACTTTTAAAGTAGCCAGAAGGCAATTAGAATGCAACATTTCTTGTACTTGTCGGCAAGTATACTAACCTGTGGTTTTCTAGATGAATCATTTTGCCATTGTTTTTTCTGAATTCAATTCACTGCATTCTTTTTCACCTTATCAGATTTAAATTCACATACAAAAATCAGCCCTGATCTAGTGCCTACTAATTCTAAAATTTGCTTAATATTCTAGTTTAATTTATTCATTCAATTAATCAGTGAATAAGCATTCATTATGCACCTATTATATGCTGGGAGTAGACTTAGCACTAGAGATAAAAATAAAACTTCCTTTTTACTCAAGGAATTTATTTTATGCAAAAAATTAATGGAATATACCCATCATGTATATTTTCTCCAATGTCATATTCCCTCTAAACACAATGACCCACCTACCCCAACTTATCTTCCTTTATTCTTGTTCATATCTTTCCATAAGTTCAGCTCACAGGGTGCTTCATTGATCATACTAGTAGCTTTCTTTGCATTATCTTAACATCATGCTTTAACAATGTTCACTTACACTATTATAATAGAATCCTAACAGGTGTCACTATATCATCTTACCTGTCACCAATGCATCCTCCCCAGAACTTTCAGTATGGATTACCTAAAGAACAGGAATGACCAGTCCCCTGTTCATTAAACTCTTCTTACTACCTGTTACCTTCAGGACCTAATAAAACTTCCATTGTTTAGTATTTAAAGAATTTTCCAAACTGATTTTACCATACTTTTCAGGATTATTATTGACTACTTCATTGGTCAGGAAACTAGGAATTAATTTTCTTGGTGTTCCTTACACATCACTGCAATGCCCATGTTTTGTTTTGTTTTTTCCTCATCTTTAGAATCCTATTTTTCTCCAAAATTTGCTTATGTGGCACTTTTAAGAGAGAAGTAAGTAACTGCTATTCCCCTCCCCCTTCAATTACACACATACACACACACACACACACTCGTCACATTCATATGTTTGTGTATGTGCATATATGCACATGTGCACATATGTGTATATATACATGCATGTGCATGTATATATGCATGAATGTCCATATATGCACATGGTGAGTGTATATATATACATGTGTGTGAGTATACATATCTATATGTCTACACATACATGTTATATTCCCTGAGTATAATATTATCACTGTGGAGGCAGACCTTTTATTTCTGGTTTTATTTTTCCTGTGCTTTTCACAATGTGTGTTTTTTTTTTAAACAGGTTAATACATTTCATAAAAGAGATTGATTGACCATGTAGTTACCCTTTGGTTTCATATCCATTTCATATTCATATGTGACTTTCATTGTAGACATAGTTAGGCAACACAATTCTCTACTCTCTGTGTTTGAAACCTGGCAACAGGAAACCTCAGCACAAATTGCCTGAAAACTTACACAAAAGTGAGAAGCAAATGCCAAAATCCTAGGTTCCTGTGGTCCTCTATGTACTTAGGGTCCCTCCATGACTCAGTCTCAATGGAGCAATTGTACGAATATAGATTTATAGATGAAGCTAACATTAGAGTATAAATTGATGGTCTCTAGTGGTACATGCCTAAAGTCTTTTCTATGCCTTTATTAAATGAGAACCTAGCTTTAATTAAGTTATAGAATCAAAGGTGTTTTGCTTGAATAAGCATATTGGTTACTGGATTTTTCACCTAAAGGGATGGAGGTGGGAGGGAAAAAAAATTGATACTTTTAAAAATAGAATGGTAGGATGTGGGACAGATATATATGATTTTACATGCACTTTCAAATGAAATTTATTTAGTTTTTTTTTCTTATTACTTTTTCTTAATTGTTCTACTTTGTTACAAAAGACCACTCTTGTAAAGGTTTGTAATTTTAAAAGCAAAACACATTGTTAAAACTTCGAAAAGTTGTAAAAGGGGCATAACCAATTCCTACACATCTTTAGAATGCTTCATTCAATCAAATGCTTAAACTTGGTGTGAACATTCCAGTTAATCAAGTTAAAAATGGATTAAAATGCTTCTAGCAAATGGATGAAATCAGATGATAAATGGTATTGATGCATTGGGATTAATTACGGAATTCTTTCTCTTCCTTCACCTTAGAACATTTGAAAACACAATTGAGAGCCTGGATTTATAACAAACAATGACCCCAGCTAGGAGATAAAGGGGGAAAAGTCAGATACATAGAGAGAAGATGAGCTTCAGCATTTGAATGCATTGCTTTCCTCTCATCAGGGACCTATACCACATCAGCAGAATGTCACGTATATTCTACAAAACAAAAGAATTTTCACATAACCAGGAATTGGGAAATATTTCTTTGCTGTATGTTCTTTTCAAGATTTAGTCAGATTTCAGTTTTCTCTATAGGTACTTAGGAAAGAATTTGTCCCAGACTTGGAGAAAATGTTTGTATATCATTGTTATCATCTCAGTCAATACTCATTTCTAAAAGTGAATTAGCTGTGATTGGCTAATTAATATGAACTAATCATCAATAGAAGGCGTCATGGTGGAGACTGGAGTATAATATTACTACACACCCATACCAAGTATCTCACATTTACTAGTAGATTTCCAAGGAGATACGTAGTAACTTGACTTCAGGGCAACAGACCTTCCGAAGCAAGTGTGAATTGGGAAATAATCTACAGGAGATACAACAGAAGTTATGTAGTTCAATTCTCACACTTTTTGTATGAAGAAACTGAGACACAAAATAGTTGTTTACTTAAATTCACATAGATATAATAAAATAGAAGAACTCCAATTTGTCCACACATCCCCCCACTCCACATCTATTGGTTTTCTCACTTTGGTCTGTTGTGGCCTAACAGGAGTTAGTTATGTATTTTATAGATTTTTCAAGCATATATCTACCTGTCTGTCCTGATGCTATAAAATTTCTGGACCAAGTGAAAGCTTTGGATCCTCCACATTCCTCCTCCTCCCCAACCGCATCTCATTCTTCATTAGTCAGTTACCTTTTCCTAGAGTTGGGGCAGGGCATAGAAGGAGAATGGTAGCTTTTTAATTTAAAGTTGGAAAAGTCTGTTGAATTTATCTTCCTACTGTAGCCAGGAAAGAGAAAAACATGCAAACAAAAAATTAAAATACATGATTCAATATAAGTATTGATGTCCTCAGTACTGGTTTTTCCTTCATGATCATTCCTAATAGTCTTTCAATCTTGCATGAATGAAAATATTCCTGAATTCAGAAAATAACCAGACAAGTAAATAAATGAGGGAATGAATCGATAAGCAAATAGATTAAAAACAAAATGAATGAATAAATGAATGAATGAATGAGTGAGTGAGTGAGTGAATGAATGAATGAATGAACTAATAAGCTCCTTGAGGGCACATGCCATTTTTAAAATTTGTCCTGTATGTGCATCAATAGCTGAGAGAAAATAGGTCTTTAATAAATATGTGCTGATCAATTGATTGATCATAGACAGCAGAATTTGTGTCAATCAAGCGGTCTCCTTCTGACCTTAATTTTAGGGTAGTAATACAGGAAGACTGGCATATAGGCAGTTACCATAACAACAATTAACCCCTGTATTTTTCTTCTATATTTTCAAATTATATTCACATGTAAGAATTAAAGAAGGGAAAAATAGAAAAGAGGTTTTCTTTCCTCTAGGTCAGCAATTCTCAACCTGTGGGTTATGTTCAATTTGTAACAATGGAAATACATCCTGCATATCAGATATTTGCATTACAATTTATAACAGTAGCAAAATTACAGTTATGAAGTAGCAATGAAAATAATTTTATGGTTGGGGGTCACCACAACATGAGGAACTGTATTAAAGGGCTATGGCATTAGGAACATTGAGAACCATTGCTCTAGGTATACAGAGTCAGAAGGAGTGAATTGACTTTTCAAAAAATAAGATTTATAATTACAAGATTGCCACTTCTATATGAGCTATGAAAAGTAAATAAAATCTGGAAACCCAGCTTAGATATACCCCTATCAAAAAGTCTGAAAAATTATTACTTGTATCTTGTACAAAATTAGGCTTTCAAATAAATCTGGGTAAGATCTTACAATTTATAATGAATTCAGCAAATACCCATATGGTATATTTTCCAGATGCCAGTGTTCTCATTTGTTGTCCTTGCTATCTCAACAGACCTCTAGGACATCCTGCTGCAAATCCAGGATACCATTCTACTCTTACTTTGTACATCTTTCCTAAGCAAAACAATAAGAACAATTGTAACTCCTGTCACTAGCACAATTGGTATGGGGCACCCTCTTTATTGAGGGAGGTGAATGTCCCGCTGTGCATGAGGGAACAGAGATAATGAAAAGGTAGAGAGCTCTAGGTTTCACTAATCCTTTGCAGGATTCTTCAGGGCCAGGTCCTTTTTAAGACCCCTTGGGTCCAGATCTCTTTGGAACTCTTGGAGTGACAGTCTTCTTCAGGACTTTCCCAATGTTTCATTGTTTTGTGTATTTTGGATTCCATCTTTGAAAGAGATGATGAAAGATGCCAACTCCACTTTAGGTTGCCAAAAGAAAAGTCTCTGGAAGTTAGGAGAAAAACTGGCGGTCTGCATATCCATATTTCCAGCTTCCTTTACTTAAGACTTAGGAGAATTTCTTCTTGGGTGAGATCCAATACCCTCTTTCTGCATGAGCTCCCAATGGGAAAGCTCTTTCATTCTGTTTTATCTGGTATATATTTTCCCATGTATACCTTCTCTGATTTCATTTTGCTATACTTTGAATAAATGTGTTTCCTTGCAATTTCTTATTTGTGTTCATTTTGGAACTTGTATTAGGTGGAAAGAGGTTAAAACGTAGATGTAGATCCTAGGGCCACCCTTTCCCCCAGAAATGACAGTGATAAGAAATTAGTGATCACATCTCCTAGAAGAATAATATTTAAGGGAGTAGATCTATATAGGGGTACTCCATCTTTCTGAGAAGATGAGTGGTAACCTCAGGCTCTAACCTCCTCCCTGTCTTCCAGGCAAGAGTTAATGTCTTCCCTGAAGAAGGGTGGGAAAGAAAAGGTTAAAGATATCTGTTCCACTTTACTTTGAGTCCTACAGGGACACTGTCCTCACCGTACATAGGCCCCTTCCTACACGTGGGGATTTATTCTGCTATAAAATATTCACAATTACTATAGTAAAGGAAGAATACATTCTATGTAATTGCAATGATCAATCTTGGCCCTGCAAATCAAAACAGAAGTATGCCTTCCTCATTTCCTTGGAGAGGTGTGAGCCAGGGTGTAGAATGTTGCATATACTACCAGCTGGGCCTTTATATTCCTTATTTTTGCTTAGTTTTATTTCTCCTTCAACTTAAAGGAAGGCTTAATGTGTGTGTTTGGGAAGTGGGAAGGAGAAAAGTATGTCCAGAAATGATTGTGGCATCTCAAGAAAACCTAAAGAAACCTTAAATCGATATGTCTGTCTTTGCTTTGTTAAAATTGTCCTACCTTGTTTACTGAGAACTCAGCCTTACTGCTTAGAGGGTGAGGAAAAGGTTGGAGACTGTATTTGTGTTGAAACTAGCCATGAAGTCAGCTTGTCAGTTTGGTTAAGGAAAGAAAAGCCAGAGGTCGACCTGGGATGAATTTGACAAGCTTTGGGACTTTCCTAGGATTGAAAAGAAGCAGAAATGAAACAGAATGGGAAAACAAAACAAAACGTGTAATTTTCAGGGGAGGGATAGGAGAGTAGAGACTGCATCCTCAACTGACCCATCAAATTCTAGATTGGAGGGAGTTAAGTTTGCAATAAGGTCTAGTCTCATTCCTCTGTTACCTAGATGTCAGACTATCCATCCTAGGTTAAATATTGCTTTACCCCTAAGACTGAAATCCTTCCATTGCAACTGGGATAGTAACTTTTAATTAATTAAATCTTTGGTGCCGTTTCCTTCCAGCTGTACTACTTGCTATCTGTGTGCCCTTGGAAACGTTAATCAGCATCATTATGCTGTTTTTCATCATGCTTCTCTGCATCTGCCCTCCCCCCCCAACAAAAAAAAAGTACCACCACCAACACAATGAATAATAACTCCTTTACTTTCTACCTAAGGGCCGAGGTGCTGGTGAGATCTGAGTACATCTTGTTGGGGATACAGCTCAAACATGTTTCACCACCACCTTCTGGCTGTGTTGGCCACAAATACTACTATTTTTATCTATCTCCCTCATCCTTACTTTGTCCCTCTTGCCATCAAATCAATGTTATAATTGCTTTTGGAAAAAAAAAAACTATGCCAAGCAATTGATCTTTGTCAACATGCATCATTGCTATGACTTCAACTTTAAATACACTCACAAACAAAAACAAGGATACAGACAACCAAGCCAAAACTGATAGCAAATGAAAAATTAGGAGATCATTTACAACTCGGGAGAGAGTAGTTTCACTTGAGAGATGAGAGATAATGTCAGAAGCCTGATATTAAAGGTTTGAGGTGTCAATGAGAGAAATAGAGGTACCACATATAGATAGATTTTTTTTTAATGGTAGTGTGGCTGAGAAAGGAAAGAGAAACATAGGATGATATCTTGAGGAGATGATATTGCTTGACAAGAGTTTGTTAAGGATGAAGAAGATTTAGCAGTTGGAAGGCAGTGGGAAAGTATTTCCCAAACCTGTGGAAGGAGAACTGGGTAGGATGATGTAGGTACTATATTGCTGGAGATAAGAATATGAAAGATAACTCAATCATCTTAAGAGGCTTCTCCTAGGAAGATCAAGAAAAATAAAGGTTACAGTGTTTACATTTGCTATGCATATCATATCAATTTTCTAAAAAACTTAGACCTTGTGGGCAAATCATTATATGTATTAATCAATGTCACTATTATTTTCCCATTAATTTTAACCACAGAGATGGATAGTGTATACAACACTAATAGTAAAATACATTAAACTAACTTTGAATTAAATAGGAAAATATTTTGACAGAAAACATTTTTTACGAGTTCTCATTTTAATTAAACACTATAACCCTATATTCTTTAGAAACATTTCTAATATACTTAATTTATTCCACTTTGGGTACCTCAACACATTTTATTAATGACACTAGAGCACAGTGTGATAAAAAGTTCCAAGCTATACAAAGGATTTATAAGATGGGCTTTGACCTACTTGAACCAACATATAATATATATGAACAGTTCCTATTTGAGACTGTAACAGGAATACTACTAGCAACACGTGAAAACTACTGATTCCAGTAGCCAACATTCTTGGCCCCATTTCTACTTTGATTCTCCTTCCAATGTGATCAACATGTTGTTACTGATACTTGACCTTCTGTCTACTTTTTGGATTTTTTTTTGTGGTATTCTATATAGAATGGACAAGTCTAGGCCTTCTGCCCTCTCTATGGAGGTATTCTTTATTTCTTTTCTATAGTGGAGCAGATCCATGGTCTTTTACCTTGACATCATTCCATAGATCAATCTTTATAACGTACTCCATGGATGAACTTTAGTCATCTCATTAAATTTCCTGGGTATGTTACTGAATGACGAGCAGAAATATTTCACATGCAATGCACAACAGAGAGAACATTTTATTAACTTGCATTGTCCAACACACGCACACGCACACACACACACACACACACACACACACACACACACACACACACACACACCAGGAACTAATATATGGATTGAAGAAGAAAAACATTAGTTAAAGAGCAATATTGCCATCAGAAAAGAAAAATGGCCCCTTAAGGAAAATGAGAAACTGGTTAGAACTGGTAGGAGAACACCAACCTAGGGAAAAGGATGACAAGTAGTCAGTGACAAAGTAGCAAAAACGTAAATTCCTGAATGGCTACCCCGTTTTTTTCTTTGTGGGAATTATTACTACATATTATTACCTATCTTATTAGATACCTGTTTAACAGATGTAATGCTGTGGTCATGATTCTGTTTCCTTCTAGAAATATCTGGCAGTTTATACAATTGATTTATTTTCAAATTATCTTTAGATAGTTTTAAGTAGGCTTTATCTAAATTGGAGAACATAAACTCTGTGTGCATGTGTGTGTGTGTGTGTGTGTGTGTGTGTGTGTGTGTGTGTGTGTGTGTGTATGTGTGTGTGTGTGTGTGATATGTACCTCTTTGTAAGCCTGGTAAAACCTTCTCAGAAATAATTTAAAATGAATAAAATAAAATGATATGATTATAAGGGAAATTAACCATATTGAAATATAAAGTTACAAAAATGGGTAAAATATCCATGAATCCCAAGAAGCCCTAATCTACATCAGTCAATCGAGACACTCCTGAAACTTTTTCTGCCAAGTAAATAATAAATCTTCTCATGTAAAAGGCCAAAATCCAGCCTATCTTCCATAGAAAATATTATGATGGAGTTAGACATCTTTTATTATAAATAAAAAATTATAATGGCACATATATATAAAAATATTTACATATATTATCTCATTTGATCTTCAAAATATCTCTGGGTGATAGTACTTTAAATATTCCTGAGAGTTTGGTCTAGAACAAGTATTCTTTCTTTTTTTTTTTAACTTTTATTTATTTTAGTTTACATCATTCATTTCCACAAGATTTTGAGTTACAAATTTTCTCCCCATCTTTCCCCTACCCACCACCCCAAAACAGCCATCCCATTGTATAACCCCTCCCCCAATCTATTCTCTCCTATGCTCTCCCCCATAGCCCCTCTGACTTTCCGGTAGGGCAGGATGGATCTCCCTACCACAGTACCTGTGAATCTTAAGTAGAACAGGTATTCTTAAATTTTTGTATTTGTGTCTGGGACCATATTATAGAATTCTTATTGGGAAAGCAATTTAGTAAAGCTTATGGACCTCTTCTCTGGCTACTGTTTTTTTTTTAAATTTCTGACCTTTTAATGACCAAGAACAATTTTTATATAATGTAACTTAATTAGCCTCAACACTCAACATTTACATCTCTTAGGATTATTGTGAGGATCAATTGAGATAAAATGTGTAAAGTACTTATCGCAGTGCCTGGCACATCATAAGCATTATGTAAATTATATTCTTGTGAGGTAGGTAAGTAAATAATACTACCCATTTAAATATATGGATAGATTAGAGGTATGAGTAAATAATATACTCACATATTAAGCAATAAGAATTGGAATAGAACTGTCCCTAGTTTCAACCCTAAGACTTTAAAGTTAAATTTAACTTTGGCAATAACGATCTTTAAAGTGTTATTATGATTTAAAATTTGTCCGCTGGTTCTTCATTCACACTTGTATATTGGTAAACGTAGAACTGCTTTTGAAAGTCTGGTCTGTTCTCCCAAATAATGTCCATTAGTTACAAATATAAGGTCGACTTCCAAATATGTCAAATTAAGACATTGTCTTATGAGGACTAAATTCTGCTTGGTGATTTATTTTTAAATAGCAACAAAAGAACGTGCAATGGGTTTCTATTAGGTGGTATAAGCGATCATTTTCAATGAAGGTGTACCACAATACCACTAAGAAAAAGAAATTTGCTTTCAGTTTGAATGGACACAGTTACACAAGTAGAAGAGGATGCTAACTCCTGAAAATACTAGGTTTTATTCACACTCCAGTGGTAAACAATTACCTTAATAGGATGACTAAGTTTCTTTGTAGATGACTGTCACATTAAAATACAAAGATCCATAAACAAGTAGACAGTTAAAGAACATTAGATGTGATCTCCCTGGAAATTCTTAACTGTCTACTAACTAGTCTCTTTTCCAATCAAATTTCTGAACACTGTTTTTAAATGCATGAAATAAAATTAATAGAATTACAGATTAAGCTAATCATTTAGAAATGTATATTTAAAAAAAAGGTCATGGACTTCAGATGAAGAACTCCTGGTCTAAAATCAACCCAAGAAAGGATTGGAAGATAAACTAAATCAGTGGGCAAGACCTAAAAGAATGAAACAACAGAGAGCATACTAGAAAGATCTGGGCCTAATTCCACTGAAACCCAGGACTATTAACTCTATAACATTCTTTAGATAACTGTAAATTTCCACTTTCCTTGACTCAAGCCTCTGAATGTCTCGCTGTCTTTGCTGAGACATTGAGCTCTTTGAAAGCCTGAGGAATCAGTAAAACAAAGGACACAGATTTATAGCTGAAAATAACCTTAAAAGTCATGTATTCCACCCCCCTCATTTATCACTTGCTAAACTGAGGTCCAAAGATATTAAGTCTCTTGGCCAAGGTTACAAACATTAAAAGTTGTAGAGTTGGGATTTGAACTGAAATGCCCTTATTTCAGAGCCACCAGAGAAGGGGGCACACTGGATACTTGAATATCCCTTCTATTGTAGATCTGGAGAAGAGAGTGTGACACAAATCAAGAGAAGCAGACCAGCAGCCTTACATTTGAAGGAGAAAAGAATGTAAGGCAAAAGTATCCAGCCTATGACCAGGCAGTGCCTCTCAGGGCTCTAAGCTGGCAAACAGCCTTCCCAGGGTACTACAAATAAGAATTCCATTTCACAAATTACCATTTCAACAGAATTATACAAGCCATTTCTGACCAGAGCCTCCCCCTTCCCCATGTTCTCTCTGCTTCCTTCTTTAATGCGTGCCTGTGGAATATATACAGTATGTGCATAAGTTAAATCATAGGTCACTTACATTTCCTTCATTTAAAGGAGACAAACTTTAATGGAAAGAAAAAAGAAAACAGAAATTACTTTCTGCATTATTCAGAAATATCACAGGAGATGAAAACTGCTTAGTAGTTTCCACCATGTAGATAATGCATCGTGATCAATAAGTAAATGGTAACCTTACCTTAAGAGCAAATATAAGGATGCATTATTAAAGAGGAATAAAATTGGTAGGCTTCATTATTCATGCAAATTTAATGGTGTGTGTAGGGATAGAAGTCATACTTAAAAATTTAATCCAGTGCATTCTAATTGGGAGAAAGATAGAATCTGGAACAGTTGTTACACATAGCTATTCTTTGCTATATTTGTAAGTTTTAATATTTTTGAAATCAGTGAAGCTGTCAGGAAAGAATGCTTGTTGTTGCCTGTTAGAAGCACAGATACAAAGGGACCATGGTCTTTTTCCTAATGGAGAATAAAATGACTCCCGACACCTGGCAGCTTGCACTCTTGTAGCTCTTTGCTAAGGAATAATAACAACATCACAGAATGGCAGGGTTGCAAAGGACCTCAGCAAACATTGAGTCCAAATCGTGCCTGAAAACAAAGTCCCCCTCCCACCTACCTAGCTGACAAGAGATCATCTAGCCAGGGTTTAAAAGTTCTATGGAAGAGAAACTCACAACATCCCTACATGGTGACTTCTGAGTTCTATTTTTTATTCTTTCGTTTATTTTTGAATAACCATAATTCTATGGAAATATTTCCTTCCCTATAATCTAGATTTGGCTCTTTGTAACCAAAATTCATCTTTTGTAGTTGTGTCTCTGAGGACAAGAACTTAATATCTCACTGTTTCTAAAAGAAAATCTGTGAGAATTACAGCTACCATGTCTTTCCCTCGGTAATTTCTTCTTCAGTACAAATATTCCCATTTTCTTCTACAGTTAATCTCTGGTTCCTTTTCATAACAGGTAAGATGGGAGAGTCTGTGACTATGACGTTCTAGTGATGAAATCAAGGGCAATGCATTTTTAGTTAGAGTATCAAGGCTTCTGAATTTCTTCTGCTCTCCTTCAGGGAAGCCCTAGTCTTCTAGATTACCTGGGGCCAAGATATTCTTCATAATAGCCCTAAGCACAGAGGATTAGGAAAATGGGACAGATAGATGGCATAGTAGAGACAGCCCCACTCTTGGAGTCTGGGAGATCTCAGTTCAAATCTGGCCTCAGAAACTTCTTAGCTCTGTGACCTTGGGCAAGTCACATAACCCCTATTTGTCTTAGTTTCCTCATCTGTAAAAAGGAAATAGTGTTAGCCATTATCTCTTAGGGTTATTGTGAGGATCAATTGAGATAAAATGTGTAAAGTACTTATCACAGTGCCTGGCACATCATAAGCATTATGTAAATTATATTCTTGTTGTTACAGTTATTAATATTACAATCCCTCATATATAAAAGCACACAAATTTTAAACCCTCTTTTTTTTATTCCTATCCACACCCAAAGTCATTTAAACAAAAACAGTTCAAGAGAAAACTGCATAATTCTAAGCTTCCAATTTTCCTTTGTCAAGCGCTAAAGGACATATCAATTGAAAACACAAGTCTTTTGCTTGAAATTGACTTTATTGCTCGGAGAGATTTTTGATTGTTGGACAACAAGATATGCTTCCTTGAATTTGGGGATGGAAAACATATACATTTTAAATTATTGGGTTATATCAGTAAATATGCAGATAAACAAATGGTTGGGTCTCCAGTAGATCTGGCTATGTCCAGAACTAGGCACTTGTTTCCTCAGAGGAATCTTTCATTGTTACTTCCTTCCCCCCCTCCCATATTTATAATTCTCTGAAGACTTTGAGCCTTCCCATAGGGCCCCTCAGTTACCCTTAATGCCAGGAAAAATGTGTGCTTTCATCAGTGGACAGAATCCTTTTTAGCATTTCTTTCTTTTTTTTTTTTTTAAGTTTTGACAAATCTCATTCAAAGTACTTGGACCATAGCAAACATTAGTAAATACTTGCTGATTGAATGCCTAACTTTTTTTTGCTGATACCTAAGTAGAAATGTGGTTGGAATGGAGCCTCGATTTGTTAATAATGGCCTTGTGAATTATATGAGACCAACCATTATTTTCTTTATCATATAGACTACTAAAATGAAGTTTAAAGAACCAGAGACAAAATTAGAAGAAACCTCAAGAGCAAACTAGGCCAGCTTCCTCATTTAATAGAAAAGGAAACCAAGGCTAAAAAGTTAATTTGTTTGTTCAGGGTCACCCACTTAAGAAGTAGGGGAGCAAAATATAATGCAAAAATACTGGTACTGTTATACTACAACACCCTGCCTAGAAAAGGAGTAAAAAAATACCTTTCCATGCCACACACTTGATCTCTGTCCCTGTCCCCCATTGGCCCTAGGCAGCTGTCTTAGTGAGCAATTACTTGGTGTAGTCCTGGTTGAGATTTTCATTCCGGAAATACCACTCTGAGCTCTGGCACTGCTGCTTTGCTCACTGGTGAATTCTGAGTAACTCCATTGGTCCATACATAATTCTGGGACACATATTACAAACTGACAATGACTGAACTACATATAATATTGAATAAGAATAGAAGATTTTACTGGATTGTGTTTGGGAAATGGTGTACTTCCTTTAATAATTCCAAGCTTCTCCCTCAAAAAGGGGGAGAGGGCAGCTGGAAAATTCTTGTATTATTCATGCAGGGTTGGATATTCTGAAATTAGTCTTTCACTAAATCAAATTTAAAATCATGACACAAGAAATGCATAGGAACATGGTAGATATGAGCATGTTACAACATGTTAGGAGTAATGTTTAGCAGAGGCTTCAAATGTATAGGCCTAAGCTGTGTTATAGCCATACTCTTGCCTAAACCAGATTAAAATGTAATTGGGAAATATTTTAAAAAATTAAAAGATAACAGAATGTTGATAATGTTAACATGCGGTTTCCCTAAGTCAATGTGCCCCGCTGTAGATTCTTATAGATGGCCCTATTCCTCTTTGAGTTTGACACCATGGGTTTAATGGATGAGATCCACGAATTAAATGAATGAAGGGGAATTTGACCTTGCCACATTGCAAGAGTAGAGTATGACTAATGCTTGCTCTCACAATATTGGGTAGACTGTCTGGAATAAATTAATGGAAAGATATGCCTGGGAGTCACACAAAAATAGACAGATACGGGTATGTTGGGATCTCAGTTGTAACAGGGCATTCCCACATTACTGAAATCATAAATTTATTTGAGCATTGAATATTGAGGGTTTTTTTTTAACGTGATATAAAACCAATCTTGATTTTCCTAGATGTTTCCCAAAGATGCTATCATAGTTGCCTCTCAAGTGCATTGTGTACTTATCATCTCTTTGCCCCACATCTTCCTTTGAAACCAGGTTATCAAATGACTCACACTAAAATAGTAGCAATAGACTTCCTGGAGCCAAGACAGTGGAGTAAGCTGTAAGTCATAATAACTCTCCAATATTCATCTCCAAAGAGTTTAAAATAATGTCCTAAAACTAATCCCAGAACAGCAGAGCTGGCAAAAAAGATGGGGTGAAACAATATTTGAGGGCAAGAAACTTAGAAGATCAACAAGAAAGGTCTGTCTCACTGAGGGTAAAGGGGAACCAAGCCAGGATAGGAAACCTACCAGTAAGCCAGCAGCAAGCCCTACCTCAGCAAAGCAGCGGGATATACTGAGTCCTCGTGCAGTGGGGCAGGCAAGCACCTACCATGTGCCTCAGGGCAGACTCCAGCTCTGAGAACCAGCACATGCTTCAGTGTAGCCCTGGGGCAATGCAGAAACATTCCACCAAAATTGTGAGATGGGAAACATATACATATAACTTTAAACTACTGGGTCTCCGGGTACCTCAGCATAGCCAGGGGAAGAGGCAGACTCCAGCTCTGAAAACCACCTTGTGCTGCAGCATATAGCCCCAGGCAAACAGGTAGCTGCCAGCAGTCAGAACACCACATGCTTCATTATAGCCCTGAGGAAATACAGAAACACCTCACCAGTCTCAGCACTTGCCAGACAAAAGCCCCAGGACCCCAGCTCAGGACCAGGCAAGCTGTCAGACCCCTATGGCCTCCAGCAGTGGCAACTCCCCTCCAAACCCCTCAGTATGGCAACAGACGTGATGGTCTTCAATGGGTCTCATGGTAATATCAGTGCAGCACCAGATAAACAGCCAGGGCCTGCAACCACTGGTACAAAAAGCCTGAGACAGTGTTCCTTAAACCCTGCGGGCAGAACTGAAATTTAAAAGAAGTGTGTGGGGGGGGGGGGGCGGCAGGGGGAAATGAGAAAAAAGAAAAAAGATAATCTGACCATAAAAGATTTTTACTGAGACAGGAAAAATCAAGACACAAACTCAAAAGAGGACAAAAATATCAAAATACTTATGGACAAAACCCCAAAGTAAAATAGAAAACGGTCTCAAGTCCAGAAAGAACTCATAGAAGAGCTGAAATAGAAGCTTAAAAATCATATAAGAGAGGTAGAAGAAAAATGGGGAAAAGAAATGAGAGTAATTCAAGAGAAATATGAGAAAAATAGAGTCAAAATCTCAGGAAAAAAAAACTGCTTAAAAAGTAAAATTGGCTAAATAGAAAAGAAGATACAAAAATCCACTGCTGAAAACAATTCCTTAAAAGTTAGGATTGGGCAAGTGAAAGCTAGTGGCTCTACGGGACATCAAGAATCAATCAAACAAATTCTAAAGAATTAAAAAATAGAAGAAAATGTGAAATACCTTATTGGAAAAATAACTGACCTGGAAAATAGATCCAGGAGGGACAACATCAGAATCACTGTACTACCTGTAAGCCATAATCTCAAGGAAAACTTAGACAGCACCTTTCAATAAATGAAAAAAAAATCCCTGATATTCTGAAACCAGTGGGGAAAATAGATGTTGAAAGAATCCACCAATCACCTCAGAAAAGAGATCCCAAAATAAAAACTCCAAGTAACATTATAGCCAAATTTCAGAACTATCAGTTCAAGGAATAAGTACTGCAAGAAACCAGAAACAAACAATTCACATATCAGGCAGTCACTATCAGGATTGCATAGGACTTAGCCACTAAAACACTAAATGATCAGAGGTCATGCAATATGACATTCTGAAAGGCAAAGGAGGTAGGACTGCAGCCCAGAGTAACCTACCTAGCAAAATTAAGCATAATATATTGAGGGGAAAAAGTGGTTAGTCAATAAAATAGAAGATTTCAAGTTTCCATAAGAAGACCAGAACTCAATAACCACAACAACAACAACACATAATATCCAATATCGAGACCCAAGAGAAAGCTAAAAAATTAAAAGAAAACATAAGGAATTCAATGAAGCTGAACTTTTTACATCTCTGCATGGGGAGATGATAGTTGTAAAAAATTTCAACTACTAATAGTACAGCTAGAAGGGATATACAGAGACAAAGGGTATTAGCTATAAGGTGTATTTGAGAGAATGATATAAAAAAAAATTGGGCACGAGAAAGAGGAGTACATTGAGTACAAAAGGAAGGGAGAGGCAGAATGGGACAAATTATTTCACATGAAGAGGCATGAAAAAACTATTACAGCGGAGTTGTTCATTACATTCATATACCACAGCATGTTGAACCATTCCACAAATGATGGGCACTCCTTCAATTTCCAATATTTTGCCACTAAAAAAAGAGCTTCTGTGAATATGTTTTGGCACTTTTGCACGTAGAATTATGCAATAAAAAATAATGAGCAGGTAAATTTCAGATAAAAACTGGAAAGGCTTTTAGGAACTGATGCAATCTGAAATAAACAGAACCAGGAAAACAGTTATACACAGTTTCAGCAACATTATGTCATGATCAACTATGGATGACTCAGTTCTTCTCAGCAACATGATAACTTAAGAAAAGTACAAAGGATTCATAAAGGAAAATGCTATCCACATCCAGACAAAGAATTGTAAACTGAAAGTAGGTCGTAGCACAATTTTTTCACTTCCTCTATTCTTTTTTGTGTTTTTTTTCCCCTTTTGCTCTGTTTCTTTTTTTATAGCTGTGACTAATATGGAAATATATTTTGCATGATAGCATATATATAACCTACATCAAAGTGACTACCATTTTAGGAAAGAGTAGAAAGGAGTGAGAAAAATTTGGAACTCAAAATCTTGCAAAAAAAATGCCAATAATTGTCCAGAAATGTAATTGGGAAAAAAAAATACTATCAAAGGAAACACATATTTATGTCTTTATCCATATCCATATCTATCTATCTATCTATCTATCTATCTATCTATCTATCTCCCTATCTTTCTATAACAATGGCTTAAGTAGACACCTATTACATGGACATAGTCCCTTCAACTGCTGTAACACAAATTTCAAATTATTCTCATGCAGACTTTTAAACATCAATCAAGGGTAAATTCTTGAAAGGCAGAATCTGTTTTCATCTTTTTTTTTTTTTTTTGGTTTGTTGGTATCTTTAAATTGTTTTGTTTATTAATGTATATCCTCAGTTCCTAATGCATGGCCTGCCCCATGATAGGCATAAATGCCTATTCAATTGAATTGAATGGTTGGATTAAAGACTTGTCTAGAGCACTGAGGGAGAAAGTCACCTGACCTTCTAGTATGAGACATAGAGAGGGCTGCAACCACAGTCCTCCAGACTTCCATTTTGCTTATAATGCAATACTTGTGCAAACTGTGTAAACAGAGTTCAGGTGGAGATATTCTCATCTTCAGCTCTACTGTTTCTAATTTCAGAGGTAACCATTTAAAAAATGCTGGATATGCTTATATGAATTAAGTGGTTAAATTATGAATATTTTAGTGTCTAGACTTGACCAGTTCATTTTGCTGACTTCCATTTATGGATTGTCTGTATGACCTAGCGACTAAGAGGGTCCACTATTTCAAGAAGGAATTCTCATGGGATTGGTTGTGGTGTTGCTCATTTTCCAGTGATTTAAATTATCTAGCACAATAAGGTGCATATCAATGCTCATGTAATTTTTGAGAGAAATCAATGCAGAGTCATTTAAATGTCTTCAAGGAATATGTGAGTTAATGAAGGTCCTCAGCAATTCTTTGGGAAACTCATTTAAAATGGGATGACCAGGAGTTCTAGGTTCTAGTTAAGTGGGGCCCAAGCAAGGACTTAATGTGAATTATTCGTGTGACACCTTTAATTTTCTGCTTCAGTGTCTGCCTGAGGAAAGTCAAACCTGTAAGGCAATTACAAACGTGCCTCACTTTACATACTCACTTGCAAAGCATTAATGGGAAGCAACTAACATAATATTTGTGTCTGGTACAACAGCTTAAGGATCTAAAATGAAAATCAACAAACAAGGATCGAATTCCACATGTAGAAGGGGAATATTTCCTCTTGCAAATATTTCTGTTTTGTGAAAGATGAATTTCTTTCAAAAACTTCCATTCTCTGAAGAAATTTTCAGTTTAACATTAAATGATCACACATGCACACACACACACACACAGACAACCACATTCACACAATCACAAGCACAAATGAATGCAATCACGTACTGTTTTATATAAGAAATTTCTTTTTCCTTGAAATATTGACAGAATAATTGATGAAAAGTCAGAGGACTATGCTGGTATCTAGAAAATGTTTGAAACAAAAAAAAAAACAAAACAAGACAAAGGAATGACTTCAGCATTGGGGACTGTTCTTTCAAAGATAGACAAAAGGGGAAAAAAACATGGAGGAGAACTGGACAGGATGAGAAGATATGAAAGGAATAAGATCTGGCTTTGTACAGAGAGGATTTTAGGGTTAGAGCAGGAAGGGGAACCAAAAGTGATCTGGTCAACCCCCCTTAATGTAAAATTGAGTAATCTGGGCCTTAGAAAGGAAAAGGAATTTCTGAGAGTCACATCTACTAACAAGCGAATGAGACAAGATTTGAAATCAGATCTCCCTCATTCTAAGCCCAGCATGCTCTCACCTCCTATGTCTTAGTAACAATATTATAGTGAATAGAGCTTGAAACTTAAGGTCAGATGGGTTCTGTATTCAAACTCTGCCACTGCTCTTACCCTTGTGACAATTTAGCATTTTCTAATATTTCTGAGTTCAGTTTTCTCTTACGTAAAGTATGGATTAAAATAGTTTAATGCCTGCCTCATGGCCTTTTTGTTTGAGGCTCAAATAAAATAATCTCTGTAAAGCTTTATGCAAAATAGAAGGTAAAATATAAATGTAAATTATTGTTGCTAATCATGCTTTCAGCAGACCTTCATTACAGACCCGCTAAGATTCAGGCCGTCACTACATCATGTACTGGGGATACAAAGGCTACCTGAACAAACTTCCATCCCTTAGGAGTTTAGAGTCAGGAAGATAATGTCATCGTCATCATCATCATCACCACCACCACCATCATCATCATCATCATCACCATCATCACCATCATCATCATCATCACCACCATCACCATCATCATCATCATCACCACCATCACCATCATCATCATGATCATCAATCATCATCATCATCACCATCATCATCATCACCATCACCATCATCATCACCATCATCATCATAAATCATCATCATCGTCACCATCATCATCACCACCATCACCATCATCATCATCATCATCATCACCACCATCACCATCATCATCATCATCATCATCACCATCATCATCATCATCACCACCATCACCATCATCATCATCATCACCACCATCACCATCATCATCATCATCATCATCACCATCATCATCATCATCATCATCACCATCATCATCATCATCATAATCATCATGATCATCGCTGGTATTTTTATACTACTTTAAGGTTTGCAAGGCACTTGACAGACCTCACAGCAATCCTGGGAGTTAGGTGCTAGAATTATTCTAATTTTCCATATGAGAAAACAGATATAAACATGAGTTAAGTGAATTTTCTGGGGTAACAAGTTAAATAGCTGACTAAGATTATATTTGAAATCAGATTTTCTGACTCCAGATGCAGAGCTCTGTTATTTATATAAATAAGCATATGCAGAAGAGATACCAAGTGATTTAAAGGGAAAGGTATTAGCAGGTAGGGGTATTAAAAAAGAAGCCAAGTAAAATGGGTTTTCAAGTTGAGTCATGAAGGGACTATGGACTCTAAGAGACCTAGCTGAGAATAATTATTGATCCAAAGAAGCTTTTAGGTATTGGCATAAATGTTTCTTCACAAATAAATTGAAACAGAAAGAGAAAACTATTTATTCAGTAAATTAATATGAATTTGTATACTTAATAACTCAGGGCAAAATTATTATTTACTATCATCAGTGATTTTGTGTTCATACAAAAGAAAAAAAAATACATAAATCCCAAGTATTTGAAACCCAAATTTCATTTACCCCTAAATCAATTCTCCTTAAAATGACAACAACAAGTCCAGGCAAGGCATTTAAGCAGTGATCTTCTTGTCCATCCTTCCCTATTGCATAAAATTTACCAGTGAGATCTTCAGACAAAGACCTGATTATAGCAAACTGAGCATCCTGACTTTGCCTTGTCAGGCACAGATAGAGGCATTGGCTTTGACTTACTGAAGGAAAGAAGAAATACACAAAGCTTTTTGCATTGAAATGAGAGAATCCTGATAGACTAGTAGGAAGTCATTATACCTTTGTTAATTAGAAAAGTGTTCTTTAGCTTGGATGAAAACTCAAAAGAAGGATAAGAAAATAAATTATTTCTTCCTCACAAAATTAAATAGAGTCATTGGAAATGCATTAAATCATGTGTTGAACATCTTTAAAAGGTTAGTGGCAATTAACAGGTGAACAATAGGTCCCAGCCCAAGCTTCACATGGTCATTGTTTGGGCCCTGATGCCTCAGAGTGCGTGTAAACAGCAATTGTTTCTCTTTTAATAAAAAACAAACAAACAAAAAATCTGAGGGTCTTCCCCTTCCAGTTTTTTTTTCACTAGGTAAAAGAGGTCATTCTTTGCCTCATTCCTTACTTAATCACTAAATTGGGCATTGCCCCAGTCAAACTGAGACCTGGGAAAAACCTTAGTTTAAAAAGGCCAAGGTCTCCCACAGCAACTGGGGCTATCTCCAATCCTCCTTATCTGTGTCTTGTCACTTAACCCAGGTGGTTCCAGAGGAGAGAATGAGGCTGGTGACTTTGCACAGTATTCCCTCACTTAAATCCAACTCACTTGCAAATCATGGCATCATGTTCCTGATGTTATCATTCCTTCAAGAATGAAGGACAAGTAAAAGTTAACAGGCATAATCCTTCAGAACTATTAAAGCAAATATATATGTATATGTTTGTGTGCATATAGATGTATGCCTACACAATCACATGTAACCTGAAAATAAGTTTTTATTGAAAAACTTTCTACTTATTTAACCTTCCAGACAGAAAAGGGAGGCCCAGATTTAAGCATGAGAAGTCCTGTATTTGTATTAGGGCTGTACCATTGTCTAGTTGCAAGATCTTGGGCAGAGTATTTTAGTCCTCTGTCTCATTTCTGTCATTTATTCAGCAAAACTCATCAAACCTTAAGGTCCCTTCCGTGGAATAGCTAGAGATACAAGGAATAATAATTGATACAAAACTTCCCTTTTGTTAAAAAAAAAAAAGGCAAAATCTTTCTATCTTACAAGAGTCTTTTTTTTTTTTCTTCAGAAGACCTGGTCAAACCCTTTGAATCTGGTCAATGAGTTTGGTTCTATATGCTAGTGTACTATAATGAGTCATTTCTGTTTCCCAAGATGATATATATTCTGTTGTTACTTGTTTCTATAGTATTTTTCTTTTCTCTCTGATTTTTATGATTGTAATAATCATCAATAAACATAATGATTTCAATATACAAAGAACAAGAGGCTTTAAATGTGAAGTTTTGTTAGAGTTTCTTTCTGCTTTATAGCCTGAAAAGTTGGCGTGGCATCCTGAGAGATTGAGACTAATCTTATGATCTTTTTAAAAAAAAATCAGTTATGGAGTTGGTGTCAATATGGAAAACATATAAAATTGATAATTACAGTATGGTTTTATATAGCATCTTTCTATAATGTTCTGAAAGGAATGTTCTAAGGAAACAGGAGTGAGAGGAGAAAGATTAGCAGAGATAAATCATGATTAGGAAAAGCGTTGTGAAAAGATATCGTATTACTTTATGGTATCAAATTCTTTACAGAAAACTCATCTCTCTGCATAACAATATTTTGTCAATTTCATTGCAATTCCAATACCAATTTACATGGGTGACTCAGGATTTGAATGAATTTTTATTGCCTCTAACACAGGGACTGAATGTGTATGTTACTGGTTTCATTTATCTATACTTTGAATGCTATTTTCATGCATTATTCACATTGAGAAACCATCTCTAAACATGTGTTTAAAAGGAAATTTCAAATGTCATGGATAAAACTGTTTAGCCAGTCTTACCAGAGATAATAGATTTTTGGGTTAGTGGTGGTTTGAAAAATACAAGATTCCTAGAAATGGAAAGATATAGTAAATCAAAAATAAATAAACCAACTTACAGTTTGTCTCCCAGAAATTTGGAAAAGTGAAATGTCAATAGAAACATTTAATTTTTAAATATTTGCAATTGTGGTCTGTGTAAAACCTATCTTTCACAGTAATAAAAAGTAAATTACCTTTTTAGATAGCGATCAAATTACATTCAATTGGTAAGAGTTAAAAATAATTGACCAAAAGTTCATCTTATTCACATAATTGTTATAAGTTAAAAAGGTTTATTCCACATGGGAAATAGAAATCAGATACAAATGAAAAACATAATGAAACTAAGGCCATTTAATATCCTTTCTATAGTTGGCTTAAAGCATCAATGCAAGTGAGATCATCTAATTAATATGATTCATGGAATATATTTAAAATTATTAATGTCCGTTAGTATTTATTGAATGCTTTAAGATACATCTGTATTTTCTGACCCTTAGAAGTCTTCATGGGCATGGAATGAAAAGTTTGCCATCCTCAAATTTATGTTCCCCAAGGTAGTCTCTTATGACAAATAGTCAATTCGGTAAGTATGCTGTATATCCCACTAATATTACTGCAGATCAAAGAAATTCAACAGATGTGAGTTGGTCTTATATATAAGGAACTGTTGTATTGGGTTTTTTTTTTGTCTTTTTGAGGAATAGAATTTATAGAAATGATGTTATTTGAAAAGAAATAATACAACATGGAATAAAATCTTGATGAAAATATACTTTAGTTTTTAAAGTAAAAAGTATATTTGAGTAAGCGCTATGGGTGGTAAGGTAGGTTATCTGAAGATGTTATCTGTTATCTGAACATCCCAAAGAAGTTTTTTTCCTAAATATTGAAACATGTGACTGATCTTGAAACATGATGATGATAGATGTAACTCAGGGGTAATACAATTGAGACAAGCAGTATAGCATGATTAATGGTCCGAGAATGAAATTTACTATGCCAAATGGAGGAAAATGAAGAAATTGGTGCAATTGATTGACTTCACGTGTGGATATTGTGACTGAGAAAACTGAATAGGTGAGTGAACAAAGATTTTAATTACATATGATCTGATGTGATTAGATAGACAATAGTAACCTATTGGAATAAGTTGAAAGGAGAAAGACTAAGTGAGAAGCAAGAAGTGAAGGCAAACTCAAATCCCTTGTGAAATATTTTTTGATGAGATAGCAAGGCCAAATTCACAATATTTTCAATAAATCCTTGAGCTTTTGAGCATTTGTACAATTTAGTCAAACCAAAATCTAAAGTATGAGTGAATGCCACCATTTTGTGACAATACTTATATGGTAATAAGTTTACAGATTTACAAAAATTTTTCAAAATATTTACTTAGTAAGAACCAATGTTACAATTAATTTCTTATGGAATAAAACCAAAAATAGTAGTTTTAATTCCAGTATATTCCCTCTAAGATAACTGTGTGTGCCTCTTTCTCTTCTCTCTTTGCATATATACTTCAAGATACTCAATATAAATATACGTAGATATCTTCATATCTATCTATATTTATATTTCTCTTGGTGATATTTATAACAACATCATTATTAATAACATTTGGCATTACTCTAGTGCCTAGGGACATTTAAGTGATACACTGAATTGAGCATTTTCCTGGTTTTAGGAAGACTTATCCTTGTGAGTTCAAACTGGCTTCAGACACTTATTAGCTGTGTGACCCTGGGCAAGTCACTTAATCCTCTTTGGCTCAATTTTTCATCTGTAAAATGCTCTGTAAAAGGAAATGGCAAGTCAGCATCTGTGCCTAGAAAATCCCAAAAGGAGTCATGAAGATTTGGACATAACTGGAAAAAAAAATTATACAAGGGACAGTTACATAGCTGGGTCTAGAATTGGAAACATTTGAGTTCAAGCCTGGCCTAAAACACTTACTAGCTTTGTGACCTTGAGAAACTCACTTAATCCCTGTTTGCCTAGGGAGCGACTAGATGGCACAGAGGATAGACCACTGAGCTTAGAGTCATGAAGACATGAGTTCTAATGTGACCTGTGATACTTAATAGCTATATGACTCAGGGCAAATCACTTAACCTCTGTTTCCCTTAACCCATTGGAGAAAGAAATGGCAAACCACTCCAGCTTCTTTGCCAAGAAAACCCCATGGACAGTATGACCATGGGGTAATGAAAAGTTAAGCACAATTGAACAACATATAGTGCCTAAAAAATGCCAGGCACTGTGCTAAGAACTTCACAAAGGTGTTCTCATTTGATCCTTACAATAGCCCTGGAAAGTTAGTACTATTATGAGACAATTAAAGGAAGCAAAGTTTAAGTGACTTGGTAAAAACTCATTTCTTCCTGACTCCAGGCCCAGCATTGACGCACTGTGCCATCTATAGCCTGTAATATAGACGGAAATTGTGTTAATTTACATAGGTATAGAATTGTTTATATCTCATCTTGCCCATTAGAATATGAGGGTCACTGATTGTCAAGACATTTGTCAGTTGGAAATTTTGTAAACTATACCTTTGTAGTAGTTCAAAATTTGTTTCCACGTATTGATAACTTCATCAATGTTGATCCTCCTTTCAGTGGTTCAGATATCACTCCATGGATGTTTTCTGTGTCCCTATTATTCGTATGCTTATATCAGCCATTCATGAGTGCTTCACACAAGATCCTGAAGACATTGTGGAAGTTATCCTACTTCTCCTTAGACACCAATGGTGCTTGTTGCCTCATTATTGTCTATCCCTCATATAATCCCACATCACGATCCACCTTCTGTAGTTTAATACACATCAACCAGTTCTTTATGTACAATTATGGTAACAGATATTCATAGATTTATTTTTAAACTTTCAAACTTTCAATTTTCAAGAATCCTAACTGATATCCATTTTGCCTGAGTCGAGCTGAACATTAAAAAAAAAATGAAGCGAATCCTAATTAGTAGAATATCTATGTAATCTTTCTATCTAGACACACAAGTCTAGACAATAATTTCAATAGAACAGAAGTTTGAGAATAACATTATGCAAACATCCTCAAGTAGGAAGCATTTCAGTGTTAGAAGGTACACACACAACTTCAATTTCAAATGTGTTCTAGCACCAGAGCTCTTTCTCTCCTCCAAAATTTATCCAATCTTTTGTCCAGATCCTTGATTATGCATGATCATCCCTTTTCTTTGGAAAGTTTGTGTCTTTTAGTAACCCTTATGGAATGATTTTATTTTTCTTTAATGTCTAGTAGCTTCAAATATTATTAATTTTTGTTTTGTTCTTTTTCCAATTTATTATTTATTTTTAGTTTTCAACATTCATTTCCACAAGATTTTGAGTTACAAATTTTTCTCCCTGTCTCCACCCCAAAATAGCTAGGCTACTGAATAACCCTTTCCCCAATCTATTCTCTCTTATATCCTTCCCTAACCCTCCCCCCCCCCCCCACTTACTAGGAAGGCAAGATGTATTTCTAGATCCTGGTGCCTATATATCTTACTTCCCAGTTGCATGTGAAAACAACAACAACAACAACCTTTTTATACACATTTGTTTTTAAAACTTTGAGTTCCAGATTTTATCCCCCCTTCTTCCCTCCTGACCCACCCTCACAGGGAAGATAAGCAATTCAATATAGGTTGTACATGTGTAGTTACCCCGAACATTTCCATAGTAAGTATATTGTGAAAGACTATATTTTCCTCCATCCTATCCTGCCCCTCACTTATTCTATTTTCTCCTTTGACCCTGTCCCTTTTCAAAAGTGTTTGCTTCACACTACTCTCTCCTCCAATCAGCACTCCCTTCTATCATCCCCTCTCTTTTCTCCTTCCTCCATTTTCTTATAGGGTAAGATACCCAATTATGTTATTCCATCCTTAAGCCAAATTCAGTAAGAGTAAGGTCGTCCCATTCTCTTTCACCTTCCTGCTCTTCCCTTCCATTTTTAACAGTTTCCTCTTGCTTCTTTTATATGAGATAATTTACCCTAATCCATCTCTCCCTTTTTCCTTCTCCCAATATATTCCTCTCTCACCTCATAATTTTACTTTTTAGATATCATCCTTTCACATTCAACTCATTTGTACCCTCTATGTATACATGTACATACATATACACACTCTCACATATGTATTTATACACACCCTCCTATACATACATATGTATGTATGTATGTGTGTGTGAAAATCACACATATGTATGTGTGTGTGTACACACACACACAAATATATATATATATATATATATATATATATATATATATTCCCTTCAATGGTCTTCATACTGAGAAAAGTCTTATGTGTTATAATGATCTTTTTTTTTCCATGTAAAAATGTAAACAGTTCAACTTTAATAAGTTGCTTATGATTTCTTTTCCCTGTTTACCTTCTCATGCTTTTCTTGCTTCTTGTGATTGAAAGTCAAATTTTCTGTTTAGCTCTCTCTTTTTTTTTCATCAAGAATGCTTAAAAATCCTCTACTTCATTGAATGATCATATTTTCCCCTGAAGAATTATACTGATTTTTGCTGGGTGGGTGATTCTTGGTTTTAATTTTAGCTCCTTTGACCTCCAGAATATCATATTCCAAGCCCTTTGATCCCTTAATGTAGAAGCTGCTATGTCTTGCATTATCCTGATTGTGTTTCCACAATACTCACACTGTTTCTTTCTGACTGCTTGCAGTATTTTCTCCTTGACCAAGGAACTCTGGAATTTGGCTATAATATTCCTAGGAGTTTTCTTTTTGCAATCTTTTTCAAGAGGTGATTGGTGAATTCTTGTAATTTCTGTTTTGCCCTCTGATTATAAAATATCCAGAAATTTTCCTTGAGAATTTCTTGATAGATGGTGTCTAGTTCTTTTTTTGATCATGGCTTTCAGGTAGTTCAATAATTTTTAAATTGTCTCCTCCAGATCTATTTTCCAGGTCAGTCATTTTTCCAAAGAGATATTTCACTTTGCCTTCTATTCTTTCATTTGTTTGGATCTGTTTTATAGTGAGTGTCTTGATTTCTCATAAAGTCATTAACTTCCTTTTGCTCCAGTCTAATTTTGAAGAAATTATTCTCTTCATTGAGGTTTTAAAATTCCTTTTCTATCTTGCAATTTTGACTTTTTAAGGCGTTTTTCTCCTCTTTGGCTTTCTGGATCTCTTTTGCTATTTGAGTCAGTTTATTTTTTAAGGTGTTATTTTCTTCAATCAGGCTATTGACTAGCTTTTCTTGATTTTCTTGCATCATTCTCATTTCTCTTCCCAATTTTTCCTCTACTTCTTTTATTTGATTTTCAAAATTCTTCTTGAGTTCCTTCATAGCCTATAACCAGTTCATATTTTTCTTGGGAGCTTTTGATGCAGAAGTTCTGACTTTATTGTTTTCCTCCTGCTCCATGCTTTGATCCATTTTGTCTCCCAAAAAGGAATCTGTGGTAGGATTGGGTTTCCTCTGTTTGCTCATGTTGCCAGTCAATTACTTAACTTTTGAACTCTTTGCCATGGTAGAACTCTACTTTCACAATGGAGAGAGCTTTGTCCCAAACTGCTGGGTTTTTTGCAGCTGCCAAAACAATTAGGAGGGTGCCCTCTCTGCAGCCCCCATACTTTCTGGCACCTGGCCACAGACCCCAGGACATCTACCCAAGGCTGTGATCCAGATCCAAACAGGTCAAAGTAAGGGTGATTACCCCCAAATGGTTGCTTGGTCCCCCTACAATCTGCAGGCCAGGAGTTCCTGAGGCAACCACAGGGGGTACTCAGCTGCCACACCTTTGCCACTTCTTGCCCTCGGGTCAGGGGTTGGACAGAGCTCTTCAGTCCACCCCTGTTCTAACAGAACTGCACACTGACCTTTACTTTGTCTTTGGCATTTATGGGTTGAGAACTCTGGAACCCACCACAATTTCTGGTGCTTCACTCCCCTGAAGTCTGCTCTGCCCATTGCTGGTTTCAGCTGCCCTGGTACCAAAACCTCTCAGCCCTCACAGGGTTAGGCTTGGTTCCCAGCTTGGTGCAATAAAACCTTCCTGACAGCCTGCTGGGTTGCCTTCAGTGGGAGATTTGTTTGTCTTTGTCACTTTTTGTGTTCTGTAGCTCTAAAATTGGTTTAGAGTAATTTTTTACATGTATTGGAGGAGGAGGAAGCTGGAGCTGTGAGGAAGTCCTGTTTCTACTCTGCCATCTTCCAAATATTATTTTTAATCACTTCCTTTACATCATTTTCATTAGTTCCTGGTCAGATAAAATTATTATTATCATCAATATTTAACATTTTGGGGAAGATTTTTCAAAATATATTAGATTTTTGAACTATTCCTCTCTTCATAGTTACTTCTAACTCAATTTCTTCAAATTCTAAACATTTTCCCCACCATCTGCAAAAATCATTTGCCTGGAATTTTGCTTTTCTATGGATGGTCATTTTGTGGCTTATCAATTTATAAATCTTTCAACAGATATTTATATATTAGACTTCAGTGCTCTCATAATGCATTATTCTATTGCTGCAGTTGCTCCCTCTCCTGACCGAGAGAGATTACAGTGCCACTCCACCTCTACCACCTTACCATAACATTCTCTGGGAGATAGTCTTTGGCATTAGTTGTGGCTAAAATCCACCATTCTCTCTGATCAAACTGGCAATGAGGTACCCCCCAGGTAAACTAGACTGTTCTTCAAAAGTGAAGACAAAACAAAACAAAGATATAAAAAAAGAAAAGAAAAGACACTTATATGTAGTCTGTAGTTTGGTATATATTTGAAACTATTCTATTTTTGGCACACTTCCTGCAAGTTGTACTCAGATATAGTAAGGTTCACAAATAGAAGGTCAACAAGAGACATTCTATGATATATAAATAGAAAAAAAAGTATATGAACAATTTTCACAATAATTGGAAACTATCCATAATGATAGAAAATCATGCTCTAAGACAGTAATAATAAAGATATCACCACCATCATCACCATAAATTAAAACAACTTTATTGATTACTTTCATATACAATAATTCTGGGAAAGATAAGGAAAAATGAAATTATTCAGTATTTCAGAGTAATAGGAAAATAGACTGAGTAATATATAGTTTGTGGAGCTGTAAACAAGTTCAACCATTCTGGAAATCAGTTTGGAAATATGCATCAAAAGACACTAAGTTTTGATATCTTTTAACTAAAATATGCTACTCTTAGGCGCATATGCAATTGAGGTCAAGACCAGAAAGTGACATTCCATATAAATGCAATACTCATAGCAGTACGTTTTTGTTGTTGCTAGGCAGAAAAATAAATAAATAAAATGTGCCTAGATTGGGGAATGACAACAAATTATGAAATGTGCATTTAATTGAAGATTATTTTTTTCTCTAAGAAATACTAAAGATGACAAATTCAGAGAAACCTTAATTGTACGAACCAGAGCAGGAACATTTTAAACTTACATAACTATATGTAAATAGATTTCTTTAAATACATAATAACTTCACAATTAATGTAAACGACAAGAACACTAAAATGAAAATAAATGTTATGCAGTTGTCATGACAAATGATAGTTCTAGGGAAGAAATAAATAAATTTTACATATATATATTGTGTGTACATATGTGTATATGTATGTATATGTGTATGTATGTATATATGTGTGTACACATGCATATATATGTGTATACACATACACACATACCTTCTTTGAGAGGTGGTAGACAATCAGTGCAGCAGGCTAGTAGATGAAGTTGTGATGTCCGGTATTTTTTACTTAACTTTTTAAAAATTACAAATGAAGCCTTACTATAAATACTTATCTCCAAGAGTAAGGGTGAAATATATGTTTGTATGTATGTGTGTATGTGTGTGTGTGTGTGTGTGTGTGTGTGTGTGTATACACACACACACATATTTATATATATATGTACATATATGTATATATATGTATATATATATGTACATACACACACAAATGATGACAGCATTTTAAAATGGCATCAATATTTTTTTTAGTGGTCACATCTGTGAAATAGCAGTGGAGTGGTACTTCAGTGGAGACATTCTGTCAAGATAAAATATTTAGGTTTTATGCCACAGGCTTTTGTTTTCCTATTAACTTCTCATTGCCCCCATAAGTGCTGGATTGTACCTAATCTGGTTATTTGCACACATCCCACTGCTTATTTTCTTTTAGGCTAATGTTTCTTACCTTGAATTTTGTGATCATGCTGTGCCCAAATCCATAACTTTTGAAAATTTTTTCTATTCACATTAACTAAAGCTGTGTCTTTGATCCTGTTCATAGTTTGTCTTGTTTTGAGGTACTCTCACAAGTTCAGTTGTTTTAAAAAGATATGATGCTCCAGGTTGTCTACTTATAAAGTACCCAAATACCCTAATTCATTCTGTCTACCAGCATTCTACTTGATATCTCTCTCTCCTTTGTTATCAACCACTGAAACATTTTCATCGATATGAAATCACAGGAATGAATTCCTGTTTATTCTACTGAAGTAGTTTTCTCTTTACCTATTTCGTAGTGTGATGATTTCTACTATACATAGTTATCAAAGACTTTCCTGAAACTGAAATCAATCATTTCTAGTCCACTGCCTCTCTGCTGTCTATCAATACAGAAATATGTTTAAAAACTCAGGCCAATTTCTCAAGCATGATCTTCCCTTGAAGTATCTCAGCAAGCTGCCAAATAGAATATTTCTCTCCTGGAGATTATATTAAATGGCCGCCCTTAACTAAGTTTATAGAACGTTTATGAGTCCTGTCTTAATCTCTTGGCAGATAGTGGTTTTGACATTGTAGTAATTTTTTTTGGTTTGTTTGTTTGCTTGTTTTAATGTGACTAGGTTAAAATTGGATTCCTATTATTTGACTTTGTTGCTTCTCAATGAAGAATGAAAAATCAGATACAAAGGTTTTAAATCCAGTCAATGGTGATTTAAAACAAACAAACAAACAAACTATGAAGATATAATCCCTATAAGAGGTGAGTAAGCCTGTGGGTACCATATACTTAGAAGCTCAAGGCTATACAGATAGGAGGAGATTTTTTAAAAACTGAAGGCTTTCAAAGAGATCCTTAAATAAACCTGAGTAGGTGACCTGGGTAAATGGCCCCACCTACTAATGGGTTATGTAATTTTCCCCTCTAGGTTTATGGAGAGGACTAATATATCTAATTAATTCATTTTTTATAGCATAATGTCCTGCTTTCAGAATACTCGTTCTGAAAAATGGGAAGAGGTTTGGGGGTGTAGCCAAGTAGTTTGCATAAGGCAACAGATTATCACTGAATGGTGGGAGTTTGCATGTTTGGGGAGGGGTAGGTTACACATTGCTTCCTTGAGATGGAACATGACAACAAAAACAGGTCTTAACTCATCTTCAATAACTGGATAATGGTCATGTACAAAGTTTTCCCATTAGACAGAAATCATCATAGGATCCCATGACTGGAAAACAAAATAATATTCAGTATCTTTGATTCATTTTTTAAATTGGACTTTCATTTAAAAGAATCACAAAAAGATGTTTGTATTAAATGAATTGACATATTTTTAAATACTTCTAAAATTATTCACTTTTAAGGATGCTTCTCTCTCTGGTAACTATGTATGTATGTAATAGTCAGAGAGCAAGAAGCCCTGTCAGTTGGTCTGTTGAATTATGTTATTTTCTCAGTTGGGATTTTTTCTCTGCTTGTAATTTCTGTTTGTGTTTTCTCTGAAGTTCAGGGTACTGATGTTTGCCCCTGAACTAGGTAAATGATAAATGTTTGATTGGTTAAAGTTAGATTGTTAACCCTTTTGGAGTTGCTTTCCTTTAGAAAAGCAGATAAGAGAACCTGTGCTAGCAGCCGCCCTAGGTATGCTAGGGTGCTTGCTGTTACACAAAGAAAATAAATTAAGAAAAAGAGGAGGTATTGTAGAGAGTTTCCTTCTTAGATTAAATGCAAAAAAAAAATATCCCAATCTGGGGAAAGATTTATTTTTGCCTAAATAGTTGAACAATTAAGCTATGTTTTATACATACACACAACATACACATATGTATACACACATATGTGTATACACATGCATATAAACACAATGCTATGCATGCCTGCATGTGTACATGTATGTATATAGAATGTATGTAGAATATGTATATAGAATAAAAAAATCAGCAGAAATTGAAAGTTCTTCATGAGATGAATTAATTTATGCTCTTGTCAAGCATGTAATACATAAATGTTACCTTATATATTAATAAATTATTTCAAATCACTTGATGAACTTTTCAGTTTCTATGATGACTTTTGACATTAGCATGTTAAAACAGCAATAACAAATTAATGAATAAGAATAAACAGATCTATACTGGTATCATCATTTTTGGGTTTCCAGTATTAAAAAAATTAAATACGTAGCAATAGACTCTTTATCACATTATATTCTAACATTCTAACAGTAGTTATATTAAGCATGTTGCCAGTATATCTATCTCTAAGTGAATCAGTTGACAGGAAATCCTGGAAACGTGTCTTTTTTGTTGTTCTGTTTATCTCATAGATCCATTTCCTATGATGTTTTATTTAGCTTTTATCAACGTTTTATAGAACTCTTTTTGTTTTAACCCTTAATGTTTTAAGATTTTACAAAGAAAAAAATCCCCTTCTGTACCCCCTTTTTTTTGATTATGCAGTTGGTTGCTGAGTAGTAAGGAATCATATTCTTCCTAGTTGTTTAATTCACTTTCTGCTTCTGGGTTCTTCTTGGTGAACAAGATTTATCCTTTCAGGACATTGATAGATCACTCTGTGTACAATCAGGTAAACAGAGGAAAATTACTGCAGAAGTTTACTGCATGTTATTTTAGAAGATACAAAAGCTATATATCCCTCCCTAACATCATGTTAGTCAGAACCCTAGAAATAATGTGAAATTCAACTATGCTTCAACAAAAGCTGCTACAGAGAATAAATGTACTTTGGGGAACAATGAGAAGGAAGGTGAACTAAATAGTACTATGTCTAAAAAGTACTACTTGCTCATCTCTACTGAGGGCGATCTTAGTTCCTTCATTGAGTTTACCATCTTATTGCTACACATTGTCTTGCATATTCCTGTCATCAATTGTCCAGGTTCTATTACAGATAAAAAAACATATGAACAAACCTTGAAATTATGTTTCAAGAGCATCTCTGGCCAAGATGTATTTCCTGTGTGATATAATCCAGGAAGTCCTGGAAGACCTTATATCTCATGTTATAGTGAAATTGTCCGGAGGCTCTTCTAATGTTCCTATAGAGTTCTTATAGATCCTTACAAAGCAAGGCTTATTTGGACTGTGTATGGAATAATACTTAAGAAGCATGTAAAAGTGAAACAAATTTTCCTTCAAAGAGAGCTAACTTTTACTGTTTTGACATCCATAGGACATAACTGTTCATAGGACATAACTTTCTCTTCATAGTTTCGTTATATAGAACAGGAGATAGATCAATACATAGATAGATAGATAGATAGATGGATGGATAGATAAAAATATAGCTAGAGATGTTAGATATTGATATAGACATATGCATGCATGTAAAACAAACATGTATTTATGTATGTCTAGATAGACATTTAGATACAAACACAGTTTCTTTTTGCAATATAATAGTTTTATGGATTTAACAGATGGATAAGTCAATTAACTGCTCAATTTCCTTATCTGAAAGCGAGGGAGTTTTAGTAGATAATCTCTAAATTCCTTCCAACTATAAGAGTAGCTGATATTTATACAATCTGTTATAATTTTTTTTTCCGAAGTTAGACGTCACCAGTAAATACAATGGGGAGCTGGTTACCTGCCTTTTTATTTCCCAAACTAAAGAAATAAAATTTGCATTAGTCCATTGCCCAGTTTCTACCAGGTGTAGGATGTCCATTGCCAATTGAATTTTCACCTTCCTATCCTCATTTCTGCTAAAGTTATTCCAGAGCTCCACTCTGTTATCCACTTTGCCAGGGAATATTGACACCATCGTTGCTCCCCAAGGTTCATTGGTGCCTTGCCTTCGGAAATTCTATTTTTTCTTGTCAAAACCTAAATGCTTTCTAACCTTTCTATTTGTGATGAACTGAACATGATTAGGGTTGTTCTTAATGCAGCCATAGGCTTCCCAATTAGAATGAGAGCTCATTAAGAGTAGGTCCTGACTCAATTTTCTATTTGCATTCTTAACCTTTAGCATAATTCTTAGTGAAAAGTAAATGTTTAATAATGCTTTTTCATTCCATTGTACTTCCTTTAAACCTTACCACAACCCTGAAACATAGCTATCATAAGTATTTTCATTCCTGTTTTATAGATGAAGAAACTGGCTCAGAGATTAAATGACAAATGATCATAAAGCTGGTAAAATAAGCAGTTTCAACACTGCCTGTGAACCTAATTTTTAAATGCGATTTATCAGAATAAAACCTGAATCATGTCTCTTGGAGCTTTGATCCTGAGTGTGTAATTTAGAGTGACAATAGCAGAAGGTCTAAAAAGGAGGTTGTGACTGAAAGTAAGCATAAATTTAGACCATCTACAAACTATCACTTGGCTGGTGGTGCTCTAAATTTGAGATGTTTATGAAATGAAAGTATTAATAGTAAGTGAGCCTTCCTTTGTAATGTGATATTCTACAGTGCAGTACAACTTTACTGTCACACAATGGCCTGGATGTTCTAAGGAATGCAAGTTCATACTCTGATTACTAAAAGGAGGAGGAGGGGCAGGAAGAGGAGAAGGAGGACTATAACAATATAATAATATTGTATTAATAATAATACAAGTAATTGATGCTGCTGCTGCTACTACTACTTGTTTGATAGAGAAAAATGTGTTACTTTCTTTCAATCTTTTTTAGGTTGGACTCAGCACAAATTACGAGGCAAAGAAGTTAATCCTGTGGATGGTTCAGGCATCCAGATGTCTTGATTACATTTGGCATCACATGGGTCACAACCATTCTTGGTATATTGCAAACTTCAGAACGGCACAAAAGAATGTGACCTGACATAATGAAAAAAAACAAGTGAATGAACAGTGCTGTTTGTTTAAATTACAGCATTCAATTGGATGACAATGAACAATCTTTCCCATGGGTATGTCTGCCTGGGAAAGATACGATAAATGTAGCCTAACTTTAACCCAGAATTAAAAAGGAGGGTAAAAGATGGGAAAGCTTGGTACATTGACCCTCAGAATTTAAGTAGGAAGATTCTTCATAGGTGAGGAATTTCTGTAGCAGCTTTTGGTCATGGATTTGCTGATCTCATTGGTTCCTAGACTACTAGAGTAATTTGCTAAAATCCCGTGACTCCATGCATGTAATACAGGTAGAAATGATGCTGTTTTAGGGGTACAGGTACCCCAAAATACCAAAGTTCAGGACAGAGTTCTCTGGAAAGAATTTGGAGACTCATGCAGTCTTCCAGTCAAGTGGCAAAAAATTTGTTGTAGTGCTCATATGATGGGCAGAGGTCCTTAGGGAACTTGCAGCCAAGTGGGACTGATGCTAAGGTTTTTTTTTTATAGGAAAACACACAAACAAACTTAGTGCATTGTGTGCCAAGTATGCTAATTAGGTGGTGAGATACAGGTTCTGTACCTTGGGTTCAAGCATCATTCATTACTGTCATGGACTGTCCCTTTCTCTGTGTATGTGTGTGTGTTGTTTCTAAGGGGTTTCTATGTCTGTACATCTATGTTTGTAAAAACATAGCCTTGGGAATTGACATCTAAAGCCTGACCTCTGAATTTTATATGGTAACTGTGGGAACCAGCATGTAATAGTTCTGAGGGTACAAGATATACCTGCTCATACAGTGGGAATTCTAAAGAGGTCAGCTTGTTCTTCTAGCAGAGAGAAATAATTTGCCTCATTGGGTTCCTCTCATGAGTTATTGCCATAGATATGGTCTTTAGTCTATGGAGAGATATAATCCTAGGGCTGGCGTCTGAGCACCCCATTAAAATAATAGTTCCTATTTTTATATATCTATATCTATCTATCTATCTATCTAACTATGTGCATGTGTGTGTATACACACACACACACACACATAATAATCAATAAACATCTATTAAGTGTCCACTTTGTGGGAAAGTCAGTGCTAAGGACTGGGGATTCACATACAAATACAAAGGGAGTTCCTGCTCTCAAGGAGATTATATTCTAATGGAGGAAGACAAAACACAGAAAGGAAGCTGAAAACTTAGTAGTGTCGAGTGGGTGGAGTGCTTACTGAGGAAAAAATACCCTGTGGTTGCAAGATGGAAAGTCCAAACAAATGCAAAACAGTGCTAAATGAGAACACCTGTGTTGGACATCTTTCTTAAATGGAAATTTTAAAGCACATTGCCCTGTCCTAATATCAGAGGGTGCTATGAGAACTGTAGATAGTACTGATGAGATGTGAGGTCCAAGTCTGATTCAGTTTACAGCATAATGAGATTTCCTAAATATGAGTATCCTGGGACAGGGAAAGTACAATGGAGGTAATAGAAAATAGATATGTAGATACATGCATACATACATATGTATATGCATACATACACACATATATATGACAAATCAACAGAGGTTATACATTCAACTTTCACATTCATATATACACACACATGTAAAAGGTTTATAACATCAGGATTATCCTCAACTCCTCCATCTCAAAACCCATCTGTCGCCTATCACATCATTTCTCCTCTCTTTGCAATATACCAAGAATGCTTGTGACCAATGTGATGCCAACTGTAATCAAGACATCTGGATGCCTGCACCATCCACAAGATTAACTTCTTTGCCTTGTAATTTGTGCTGAATCCACACTAAAAAAGGATTGAAAGAAAGTAACACATTTTTCTCTATGAAAGCAAGTGGTAGTAGTAGTGGCAGCATCAATTACTTGTATTACTATTAATTATTATTCTTGTTGTTGCTGTTATTGTACTCCTCCTACTCTTCTTTCTCCTCCTCCTCCTTCTCTTCCTCCTCTTCTTATTTCTCCTCCTCCTCTTTCTCCTTTTCCACTCAGTAATCAGAGTAGTAACTTGTATTCCTAAGAGCATCCAGGCCATTGTGTGACAGTAAAGTTGTACTGCACCACAGAATATCACATTCCAAAGGAAGGCTCACTTACTATTAAACACTGACCCCACCTCCAATTTGTGAGTATTGTGAGGCTCAAATGAGATAAGGGATGTAAAACACTTTGCACATCATAAAATCATGTATAAATGCTTATTATTAATATGCTAGAATCATCAGATGTCCATTCTTATGATGACTTTGTCCTTTGAAGCTTCTACTCTAAAACTACTGAGATTGGCAAAGTTTATAGAAAAACAGATAAAGAGATATGTTTAGAAATGTTTAGCAATTGGGCTCTCCAGAAAAAAAGAATAACGCGCATACTTAAAAATTAAAATCTGTTATACACTTTCTAAAGCAAAAACCATCAAGAAAAAACAAAACAAAACAACACAAAACAGGAAAATAGGACCTGATATGAAGAACTTGCTGCTATCCAAGCTAAAAATATTCACATTAAATAAATGTTTAACAATCAGCTCCAGCCCCAGCACATCCTGGTTTATAGCTTCCCCTTCTACTTATACACTTAGAAACTAACACCTCTCCCCTGAACTATTGACTTATCTTCATAATTAGTCTCTTTGATGCAAGTCCTTCCTTGATCCATTTCTCCAAATATCAATTAGAGTTATTTTACTGAAGTATAGATTTAATCATGTCATTCACCTATTTAATACATTCTAATGATACTATATTGCCCATAGGATCAATTATTAACTCCTCTGATTAAATTTTAAAGTCTAACAAACCCAGACCGCACCCCAACCTTCTCTTCTAGTTTATTATTCCATATTACTGTTATTACCTTTCCTTATTCTCCAATCTTATCAAAATGATCTTGAACTTCCTCACATATGGCACTACATTTCACCTTACCATCCCTTGGTAATGACTTTCCTTTATGCTGGAAACGCTTACCTTCCTAACTTTCACATTTTAAAATGCCTACCTAGTATTCCTCAAAACTCAGAGCAAGCACCAGCCTTGACTCTCCTGTCAACTGTTGCCCACAGGCTCTTGTCAGTCCTTTTGAACATTTTGTAAATATTTTTAACATGCATATAAATTTGTACACAGTGTTGAAATTTGCCAATAGAATGTAATCTGCTTGGGGACAGGGAACGTTTCTCTGTCTCTGTCTCTCTCTCTCTCTTACTTTCTTTCTCTTTAATCCTTAGTCACTAAATAGGCTTTGCCTCAGTCAAACTAAAACCTGTTAAACATCTTAGCTTAAAAAGACCAAGGTTATCCAACGCATCTCAGGCCACCTGCAGTTGTCCTGATCTGTACCTATCCATTGGACTTTTGCACAGCCCTCCCTCACTTAAATCCAATTCTCTTTCATGTCATGGCATCATCTTCACATAGTCAGTATCCTCTTTGAGAATGAAGGACAAAGAGCAACTGTTGTTCAGTCATTTCAGAGAACAGTCTATGAGTACTAGTAGCTTCCCTTCCCCCTCACCTACCCAACAGGCCAGTTACACTTAGGCAATGCTGATACCTCCTCCTCCTCCTCCTCCTTCTCTTCCATCCATTACAAGAGAAGTCACGCCTTTACATGTGGGTGCCCTGTCCAAAGGGATATAAATTTTGGTCATGTATCCGTTCTAAGGTATCTTTGAGATAGGGGACTAGATTTTTTTTCTTCCCTACTTATTTACTATATATTTTTTTTCTTTTTAACTGGACAATTAACACATATCATTTAGTTTTCATTTGTGATTTCTTGAAATGTAACTCTGAAAAAAGAAAACAGACTTTAAGTCCATTGGGATTCAAATGAAGCTACTTGACAATGCCTTTAAACCCAAATCATTTTGGTTTTCACTTACTAGCCAATGATAGGCCCCAGCTCAAGCCTCACTTGCTCATTGTTTAGGTTTTGATGGCTCACAGTGGGTATAAATAGAGATGGTTTCTGTTCTTTCAAGAAACTATGAGAGTCCTCCCCTTCCAGACTAATTCTTTTGTGAAGGCAGAGTAGGCCATCTTTTAGCTCAATTCTTATCTAGCCTTTAACTTCGGAATAGGTGTTGCCTCACACAAACTGAGACATGGGAAAGACCTTCAGTTAAAAAGTTTAAGGATTTCCACTGAATCCTGGGCCATTGCCAGTAATTTTGACATATGTTTTTTGAGGAGAGAAGGAAGCTGATGATTTTGCATAGCTCCGTCTCACTTCAATCCAATCCATCTCCAAGTCGAGACATCTGTTATGGGAATCTGAAGATCTTCCCTGTCCCTAGGCCCTTTAATAGGCTTAAGTGGCTCTGAGAATATTCCCTGATTTGAAAGTGTTCTTTGTCACCTAATAGGCTGAATGTGGTCACATGGAGCCTGTGGCTGGAGGCTTCTTCTTCAGCAATGCCCCCACTTATTACTTTGTGATTGGGCAGTGGGTCAAGAGGGCTGTGACATTCTCCTATCCAGGAGAAGGCTATATGTACTCCCTGATGTGAGATTTTGCTTTGGGGCTCACTTTGAGAAGAATTGTATGATATGGCCGGAGGAGACTCTGGGAAGCCCTTTGAGCCCCCAGGCTTTGAAAAACTCAGATGTTGGTGCTTCCCTCTCTGGTAACTGAATAGGTATGGATGTAATGGTCAGACACTGGAAGCCTGTCTGCGGATCTGTTTCTTTGTCTGCTTGTAATTTCTGTTTGTATTCTGTTTACATTCTCTGAAGTTCAGGGTGCTGACTTTTTCCCCTGAACTAGGTAAATGATATGTGTTTGATTGATTAAAGTGAGACTGTTAACCCATTTTGAGTTGCTTTCCTTTAGAAAAGCAGATTTAAGAACCTATGCTAGCAGCCACCCTGGGTATGCTAGAGTGCTTGCTGCTACAACATCACCCTCCTTATGTCATTGATCCTCTTCAAGAATGAATGACAAACAAAATCAAATATTCCTGTCTGATTCTCTATAACTTCATTTGTTGTTTTCTTGGCAAAAAATATGCACTGCTTTACCTTCTTCAGCTCATTTGACAGATAAAGAAACTGAAGCATAGAGGGTTAATGACTCGCTCAGGGTCACACTGTTGAGATTTAGGGTTTAGGGGTGCTTGAAAATCCAAAATACTAAACACTGGGTCCTGCTGAATGAATTAGACTGTAACCTTCTCTCAGTCAAAGTAAAACAAAGTTTAATAAAGATTTGCCATAATGGCTAGATTCTAAAGGAGCCTAAGCATTGCAACACTTCTATTGACAAGCAGACCAGAACAATCTGCCACAGACTGACTCTTAGCTAGACTGAATCCCAGCCCCTTCATAGAGGCAAGAGGGATCTTATAGACAGAAAAAGTGTGGGAGGGATCTAGGAGTGGTCTAGAGGAGGGGTTTGTGGAGTGCCTTAAGGAGAAGTCTGAGGAGGATCGTTATGGGACTGAGGTCAGACTCTAGGAACCTAAAGAATGGGATTTTTGATGGGATCAAGGGTGGGACATAGGTGAAGGCTACCTGGAGATAACAGACAGTGGAGGGCTAGGCTATGTTAAGGGTAACAGAGATTCAGTCATAGAGATAATGGAAGGCTTATGGCCTCAGGCAAACACCAGATCCAGTGGGAAGATTCAAAGAGAGTTCAAGGGGGTTCCCAGAGCCTGTACCCCATCAACACAAATAATAAGTGTCTGAGACCAGATTTGAACTTGGGAAGATGAGTCTTCCAGACTCCAGGCCTGACATACTGCCCCACTGTGCCTTGCCCTACTAAAGTATTACAAGAATTTATAAAAGAAAAGCTATAGTCTAAGACTGATCATTATGTTAAAAAAACAACAGATACAACAAGAACAAACTTTAAATAAATATCTTTGAAACTTTGAGGAAAATATCATGAATTGTGTTTGATCACTGCCCCAAACACGGTGCAGAAACATTTTCACATCTCAGTCCACGGCATAGCATCGGCACTAAATGAGTGCTCGTTGGAATTCTTCAGATTGTGTGTCAAACTTGTGTAGGGGTGAAATTATCCTAGGCTTTGAATGCATACTGCTGTCTTGTGTTAGTTCAGTACTGCCACAAATCTTGGAGACAGTAAGGGATTTATTTATAGTATGTTCGTCTGTTTCCATATATGCATGGTATCTTCAATGCCATTGTCACTTTGTTTTTCAAGCACTAAAGAGTTATGATAGAACTAACTATAACCTACTTAGACATGAATCTGGAAAACTCCCAGTTTGTACATCTGCTCATTGAAGTTGCTCTATATAGGGTTTAGCTAAATTTGATTGCTATGGGTAAACCAGTCTCTGGACATCATTTCTGGGCATCTCTTCTCTTCTCTTCTCTTCTCTTCTCTTCTCTTCTCTTCTCTTCTCTTCTCTTCTCTTCTCTTCTCTTCTCTCTCTCTGTCTCTCTCTCTCTGTCTCTTGTTCTCTCTTCTTCATCTCTGTCTCTCCCTCCTCCTTCTTTCCTTCTTCCCTCCTCCCTCTTTCCCTTCTCCTCCTACCTTCATGCATACTTATACGCATATATATTTATACACATACGCATGTACATATACATACATACAAACACAACCACGTATATAAAATGCTGTTGAACACATTACAGAACTAGGTGTCAAATTTTATAATTTCATCAAAATGTAAAATTTATCAGAAAATGACACATATCAACTGTTTACTTTTATATAAAAATTCAGTGTAAGGAGTTAAGGAAAAAAAAAGAGAAAGTGAACATTTGAATTTCACTATGTTGCATATTTTTCTTCATGTCCCATTGGGAAAAATAACAAGAAACAAACAAATAATATAACTTTGAAATTTGGACAAAGAACTATGTTTCCTTAATATTTATTTACTTTTAAATTATTTACTTTCAACACTTTATATCATAATGATCTTTGAGATAATCGCAAACCTCATTAAAATTCATTGCCATTCCATTGTTTCTCTTATATTTATACTTAGATTATACTTCTAATTTTGCTTTTTTCAGGGGCCATTATTTCTTACTTTTTTTTCTAGATTTCTTTGTATTTATCATACTTGTAAGTCTCAAAATCATATTACCCTAGCATATTAATTTATCATTATTTATTAAACCATTTTTATTGTTAGATATTTATACTTTTTTCTATTCCCCCAGTATTTATAGTGACATATTAAGAATCTACCACACTTTATTATTATTCTTATTATTACCTATTCACAGTTGCTTTGGTATGTGTGTGTGTAAAAGTAACAATATTCTTTCAGCTGAGTCAATACAATAAATATGTGTGAGTACCTTCCCAATTAACACTGAAATTGCCCTGTGAAATTCCTTTCAGATTTGATGGTAATTACCACATTACATGTAAGTTGGATTTACACTGATGCCATCCTATGTGAATTGACTTTTTGAAAAGAAGCATGTTGAGCAGAGTCAATATTTAATTGAAAATAAACCATAGTACACACTTTCATAAGTGCAAATTAATGAGAATTTCCATTTAGAAGTTCTCAAGATGAAAGGCAATTAAATATATATATATGTATAGATAGATAGACAGATAGATATATAGATAGATAGATAGATAGATAGATAGACAGATAGATAGACAGACACAGATGTATAAATAAATAGATACAGAACTTGTAGGAGCATTGGTCAAACTTGCCCACACTATGGTTTTGCTTTCTGGAATGTACATGAAAGAATTAGGGAAAAGCTATGTCAATCTCAGTCTGTTCACTCCAATTTAGTGTCTCAAATACTGTTTAAATTCATGGTCTGTTCAAAACACAGTGCTAGGTGCTGAAGATGATATAAAATTCAGATAAACTGAGGTCCCTCACTCATGGGACTTCTATTCTGTTTGGCTGATATAGCCCACAAACAAATTACTAATAGCAAATAATGTTTAAGTTGACTTTTTTTAAGTCTATAAATTATATAGAAACAAAGAACTGCATGAGCTTGAGGGAGGAAAGATAATTACAGAGTGTGAGGATCAGTGGCAGTTTTCTGGAAGAGCCGACATTTGAGTTGGGAATTAAATGAAGTTGGAAAGAAAAAGTCAGAGTTATATAGTGGGTGGAGAGCTGAATTCAAAGTCTGGAAGATAAGTTGAAGTCAGGACTCAGACATATATTGGCTGTGTGACCCTGGGCAAATCACTTACCCTCTCTGTGTGAAGTCAAATTCTTTAAGGCAGGAGCTGATTTTCTTTGATAAAGCCATTCCCACACACACATACACACACCATCATGTTACTTTTACTAATGAAACCACAAGTGGATACACAGATGGAAATGAAAAAAAAAAAGATGGGTGAGTATTACAGATCAAAGGAGAAGACTGCCAATATAGAGTGAACAGCATAAACGAAAAAAAAAAAAGTCATTGGGTAAGGAGATGAAGGGTGTGTGTGATTTCTTTGAATGGAATTCTTAGTGAAACATTAGATAGCAGATGATAGAGATGATTCTTGTAGGACTTCATCGTTTCTGGGATTCTGTTATTTCAAGTAATCACCCACTATTCATGCACACTTGTTACCTGGGCTCTGATTCCTTTGTCTGCCTCTGACTTGTGATTCCTGTTCAATCCTTGAATATTTCACTGGTTCTAATTTTTTGCCCTTATTCATGCTCCCTTTTCCTTCTCACTGTTGCTTACACTATGACCTCAGGACTATCAAGCTCCTTATCCCTCTTCTCTGACCTTTTTTTACCCATATTTGGTCTCAGTGACCTGGATATATGACCTTTGCATCCATGACCCAGGTTTATAATCTTAACATAATAATAATTCATATTTCTACAACATTTTGAGTCCCTTCAAAGGATTTTGTCACAACAAACGAATGTGGAATATAGTACAACTGTGTTTTTGTTTCAGTGTGGATTTTTGGCTCACAGAGATGGTTTATTGGTGTAGTCAACTGCCAGTCTGTGTGGGGGTGGGGAAGGGAGAGGTTTCCTGATATTTCTACCAGTGATAAATCTTACATTCTGAGAAAGTTGTGGTGGGGGGCATTGAGAGGCTAAGTGACCTAGGCTGCTTCATTCAGCGAGTTTGTGTCTCAGGTGGGATTTGAATTCAGGTCTTCTTGATTAAGAGAACACCTAGCTATCCACTCCTTTATGCTGTAGGTAGAACCATTGCCAATACATACAGAAGTGTTGTGACTTGCCTAAGATGATGGTAGATAATGGCAGGTCTATAACTCAAATCCAGGCCTTTTGACTCTACTGTTAGGTCTGGATATGTTTGCTGTTCTTGATGACTGAATAGATCTTTATTGGAGCATGGGATTGTAGTTCAAATTCAAAGCCCCATATACATACAACTTATGTGTTCTTGGATGAAAATCAACAAATTAAACATATATTTATTGAATACCATGTACTGTGAGATTCAAATGCAAAAGTGCAACGTGCATTGAATTTACTGGGAACAAGGTAAGTAGGTGGATAGTGGCTAGATCACTGGGCTAATTGTCATGGAGACATAACTTTGAATCCTGCCTCCATTGCTTATGACCTGTTAGACCCAGAAAAAAAAAATCCTTTACCCTCCTTTGACTCCAATTCCCTGTCTATAAAATGTGGATAATAATAGTCTGTATTGTTTTGAAAATCTAATAAGATAAGCTATGTAAAATTCTTCACTATCCTTATAATAGGGCTATCTAATTAGCTATTTTTAGAGGGGAAGACTGTTTTGTGTATAAATGCAGAATTCATACAATATTAAAATGAGATAGTGTAAAAAGAGAAGGGAGTATCAGGTCAAGTGGGGGCGGGGAGGAAGAGCATGATGTTAGGTTAAAATTCAAGGAAAAGGTGACATTTGAGAATAAAAGGGCTCTACCCATCAACTCTCTCTGCCTGAGTTTACTAGTCCACTCCTTAAAGATACATCAGCCTTCTTTCTTGGAACTGAATAGGGAACACCTGGTCTATAAGAGGTAACAATTCTGAAGTTTAAGAATACCAGAATTTGGAAGGAATTATTCATTAAATGAACATGCATTTGTGATTCTTGGAGTTGCTTGCCAAGGAGTATATTAAATTCCTGGTTATATATCAGTAGTCATTATTTCCAATGGATATACTAATTTTGAATTTACATGCAAATAGAAAAAGTAACTCAGGTCGTCACTAAAGTTACTCCTAGCAATTCTGCCGATAATGCATTCCAAAGACATTTCCAGGAGAGTAAGCTTTTTGACACCAAATGCCAGATCTTTAGTTATGCACCTCCTTTGAAAGACCATTTTAATGAGGTGCACATATTGTATTTTGCTTTCCATTTTAATTTGATGGCAAAATAAGGGATTTAGCCACATCAAAAAGGCATTCATGGCCATACGCATAGCATTAAATTAATTTTAAAAGTAACACCAAGATTACAGTTGAAGATTACAGTTACTCAGATGAGCCATTCACAGGTCATTTTTCTTGAATGATTTATATATGCAACCCTTAATTTGTGCAAATTGTTGGTAGTTGTATAAGCCATTCTGATGTTTCATTTTCAGATTCAAGTATGAAAACCATATGCCAGTGTGCAGATTCAAAAATAATTTCTAGAGGCTAGAAATAGGAAATACCTGAGTATGTAATCAAGTTGAATTTCCACTGGAGAAGAGACTCATTTTTGGGGGGACTTAAGAGAGGTGGATGGACTTTATTATAATTGATTTTGATAAGTGAAATTTTTGAGAACAATACTTCCAGAAGAAACTGAAGAAATGAGATTCAAATGCAGTGCTAGAAATATGGGATGCAAATCCTCTACACTATAAATATGAACATTTATTGGTCCTGTCAAAGGGAAAAAAACAAACAAACCAACAAAAAAACACAAACAGGCCAGCCCAATGTTAAAAGATTCAGGAGAGAAAGGGTAGAGGATACTTGTTGAAAACAAGCAAGACCTGATTTGATCTGTCGCAAGGAAAATATGGAGAATGAAATTTAGGCTAATGAGAGACCAAAATGATAAACAGGGAGGAAAAGGCTGAGATAAGTGAAGAGCCCTTGAGGTATCATGGAGCCGGCACCAAATGAATTGTTGTCCATCTGAAAGGAGTACTTCCTAGAATGGACAGAACTGTCAGCAACATGATCACTGAGTCACTTTTGGGGATCTTGAGAAATTCTTAAAGAACAAAGGTAAGAACATTAAGTGTGCAAAATATTAGCCAGGAAGTTTAACATCTAGGAATGGAAAATGATAGAAAACATTGATATGTTTTAAAGTTTTATTGAAGCTAATTCTCCCCCCAATTGTGGTCATTTGTGGATATACTCATCCCTTCCCCTCTTTTTTTTTTTTTTAAACACTGAGATTTCCTGTTTTAGCTCAGCTGGAAGTACAACAGCCATATCTGAACATAAGGCCATTGCTAATCAGCATGAAAGCTTTGACCTGCTCCATTTCTGTTATGAACTGGTTTAGTCCTCCTTAGTACTCTTATCTCCCACTCCTGGCCACATACTCACTTCTCAATCTCTGTGGTTCAGCATATTATTGTAGGTTTTAAAATTTCCAAGTTAGCTTTAGCCCTACTGCAACTCAGAAATAGAGAGTTCAGTCAATCTACCAGCCCCAGTCTCCACTAATCCCAGAGCATTTAAGCTGTTTCTATGTGGGGTTTGAATTGCATGATATAGCCATCATATACTGTGTGTAAAATGGTGCTTAATGTTGGATGGCACTTACCTGCTATGACATACGTGAGGATCAAAGCAAGTTGTAATTGTAAAGCACTTAGCACAGTGCCTGGTACAGAGTTATTGTCATTTGCTATTATTAAATAAAACTGACTCCCCACAGACACCCTGCCCAACAAAATAATGCAACAATAGATCGTCAGACTCCAGGCATTCCCACCAAAGACATGAGTTCATTCCCTCATCTCTTCTCCACGAGTGATACTAATCATGATTATTATACTTCTGTTAGTTATTTTTATTTTATATTTTAACAATCATTGTGCTGGTAGTTTTCTTGGTTCTGTTTTCTTCTTTTGTTATCGTTCATATAAGTCTTCCCATGTTTCCTTGAATCCCTCATCATTTTTTTCTCTTTCATACTAGATTACATTAGTAAGAGATTGACTTTATTTTTTTTTTAAGTGGAAGAACTTTTATTTGAATATGAGTTACACTCTGCTCCTACATCCAGCGTCTACACAGGGTGTAATAAAATTTAAAATCCAGGACAAAAGTATTTCCTCTGCAGCTTGTAAGACAGACAGACTAGGTCATCAGGCAGCCTATTAACTGACAAGTATTATTGTCATGTAAACTTTTGTTTGGTGACACCAGTGTTTGGAGTTTTGAGAAAACAAATATAAGACTTTCAAAATTTATAACATAGACAATGATTTTGCACCTTCCATAGATAAAGGGAGGGGAAATGAGGGTCAATGAGACATGATTCATTAAGTACCCTTTAGGAAACAATCATTGCCAACTAGCAAGCAGGCGGAAATTTTTTTGGTTAAAAAAAAAGCTTGCAAACTAATGGTAGTAGGAGAAGTGTCAGCTGGTTAGTTATTTTTTCCTTACAGGTGCTTGACATTTCTCGTTGAAACTTATCTTTCAAGTACAAGGAATGCATTTAGTCTGCTGTGGTGGAAGAATCGGAATTATGTCCTTGGCAGCTGGGGATTCTCATACGAGCATCAAGACGAGTCTTAAAATCATCAAGAGGCTTAGGCCAGCCACAATCCCTGCTGGCATTAGTTTCTTGGATCTCTTGAACCTCATGCCCATGATAGTGGCCAGAAGGAAGGTAGTGAATAGTGACATTTTGATGTCTCGGGGGTCATGGGAGATACGGTAAGCTCCATAACTGGCCAACAAGCCAAAGAAAAGACCAGCCACCAAAGATATAATGCTTCCTTTACGATGATATCCCAAAACGCCTCCAAATGCTATTATGCTAGCATATCCAAAACCAATCCAGTCAATAGCCATGGTTACACGTCTTTCGCCCACTAGCCGATCCCGCCTCCAGCACCCTCTGAACTCTCCTTCTCCCTTCCTTCTTCCCTCCTCCTCCTCCGGCCGCTCCTCTCCGGTCTCAGAGAGATTGACTTTATAAACCTTAGGCAAACAGCAGTTCCTAAAGACCAGTATAGCTTTATCAAGAACAGTGACCGACATAATTATTTTTACAAGGTAATGGCATTTGTAAATACTTGTTTCCAATCCTGAAAAAATTAAAAGTCTTTTGTTTTATGTTTAAAATGAACCTTAATATGAGATGGAGAAGGCCTAAATGAGAAGAAGAGCTCGTATTAAGGGGATTTGGGGGCTTCAGTGGGCTGGGTCTGGTAGTTGGAGAACCTTAATGTACCTTAAGAAGCTACTTTAGTATAGGCATAGTACCCTGGAATAAGGAGGTGATCATCACCATGTCCTTTGCTTGTTCAGATCACTTTTTTAAGTATTGTTTTCCATTTATGACCTAAACAGTGGCCAAGACATAGTCAAGCTGGAAAAAATGGATTGAAAATATTCTAAGGTCAGTGAAATGATTGGAGGAAAAGAAAGAAAAAGCAAACAAATAAGAAAAATATGTTTATGAAGACTAGTTTAAAGAACTGTGGAAGTGTAGCTCACAAAAGAGGATATTTAGAAGACACTGTGGCTGCTTCCAGCATTTCAAGGGTTACCACAGGAAAGAGAAACTTAACTCAGTGTGCTTGGCCCCAAATGACTAAACTAGGTGCCATGTCTTCAAGCAAGAGGGACAAATTTGGTTTTGATGCGAGGAATGTCTTTTCGATAATTTGAAGTATCTCAAAATGGAGTTGCTTACTGAAGAGGCATTCAGCTGTCCTTATATGATATTTTCAAGTGGCTTGTCCAGAATGTTTCAGTAAGAGTGAATTAGTCACTTTCTTGGGAAAGTGACTTTCAAAACTGGATCCACCTCTTCTTATATTTTCTGTCAGTGTCATGCAATGAGGAGGTATTTTTTTAATAATTATTTATTAGTGCTGATTTTGAAGGTTAAATGTGGTTGGGACAATGAAATTCTATCGCCTTTTGATTCACTTTTGTGGACTCCCCCCCCCAAAAAAATCTTCAAATTTCGGAAACATTTTTGGATAGGAAAATAGCTCATGTTTAATAAGTTGATTCGTTATTTTCCCTATTCATATTGTCATTTGTTCACTAAAATCTTTTTTATTTCAAATATATCACCAAGCAATCAATAAGCATTTTTAAACACCCATTGTATGCCAAGGTTATTTAAAACTCTGCCATTGGAGTGACATTTCTCGTAGTTTATAATAAGCTAGAAAAACTTCTGTTATGGGCCTGACAACAGGTTATGTTTCTCTCCTCTGAAAAGCAGACGAACTTCAGAACAATTCCTAATGAGGATGATTTCCAGTTAATTGCTAACATTTATATACCATTCAAAATCTGTAAAGTCTTTCACAAAGATCTAATTTTATCCTCACATCATTGGAAAACAGATGCTATTACTATATTTTTTTTAATGAGGAAATTGAGACTGAGAGGGATGAAGTCATTTGCCAGAGTCACACAACTAGTAAATTCCTGAGGCAGAATTTGAACTCAGATCTCCCTGACTCCAGGTCCAGGACTCTATTTGCTATACAATTTAGCTGTTGCTAAATCCCCAGAGAATTATTCATCTCTCTACTTTGTTTAAGCAGATATGTGCTAAATCTCTACAATGAAATGACTATAAGACTAGCTCTGTTTCAAACCAAGAGAACACCTTCCCAACAGTGTGGTTTAGCATTATGCATGGGAAGCAAGCATTGGATTTAATAAGAACTGGATTTGAACCTTTGCTCTACTCTTCTCCATATTTAACAATGAATAAACCTCTTAAAATCACTTAATCTTTCAATAATCAGGAAACATTTATTAAAAGCATATTTTTTCAGTAACTTTGCTACTACAGTTTCTTCATCTGTAAAATGAGAGGAGCAGGCTAGATTACTTTGAATATCCCATTCAACTAGAAATCTATGAACATGATGTAGCTGTCTCAGTTCAACATTATCTATCTACCTACCTACTTATCTATCTATCTACTTGACAATTTATTTTATTAATTTTACTGTAAAATCTATATTAATCTCAATTCTATGTTAATGAAGACCAGGCCAGAAAGTCTGTGTGATGGGCCCTTCTCCTGGACAACCTTCTTATTTAACAAAATAAGATAATTGAAGGTGTCTCGCAAAAGTAGAAAATGCAAAAAGCTGTTTTCCCCCAGTTGCATATTGAATATGGAGGGACACCCATAGTGAAAGCATCAGTCCATTTTTGTCAAAATCATAAGAAATGAAGGAAAAGAAGTGGCTGCGGATATGTTTCTCCAGAGTCTAAATGATCTAATGTAGGAAGTAGAGGAGAGGAGAGGGATGGAGGAAAAGCCCTCCAAAAGCCAGAAAATTGTCTAATAAGATCAGACCTTCTTAGTTATGTTCTCTGGATTCATTATTCGTCAATGATCTTTCATCCTGCACAGCTAAGAAAAGAGAAAATATATCTTGCCATGAATTTTTGAACAGAATACCTGAAATAGGCAAAGTTGTGACATGATTAACATAAAATACTGTCTGTGATAACATTCTTGCTCACAGCATTAAATATTATTAAAATTAGAAGGCAAAGCAATTATGGGGGAAATGCCATTGAAAATAGAATATCTTATTTAGTGGCATGCACCTAAAAACAAATACAAAATCAATTTTTGATTGACTCTGTTAACCCTTTGAAAGCTAAAAATGTTCAAGCAACATGGCGTTGTATACAGCATCCTGAACAAGGAGTCAAAAAGAGTTGGATTCAAATTCTGCTACTGATACTTTCTGCTTCAAAGAGAGGCTGCTTGTTGCTTGTTCATTCAGTAAACTGCTCTTTTCCTCCCTTCCCCTGTCATATCACTGACTGACCCCTATCCATAACCATGTCCACTTTCCAGTTCTGAAATCATAACAATTTAGTCATGATCATTTCAATTCTATCATTGTTCCTCAAAGTGTGATGTCACTCTCTTCCCCTACTAATCTACTCACCCTTCTGGTAATGTTCCAAAGCAAATTCCTCTTTCCTTGGCCACTACATCTCTATTTTTCTTTTTAATTTCCTCTATCAGAATTAAAAGTCCTTGAGGTCAGAGGGCTTTGCTTTTAAATTTTTTTTTGGGGGGGGGGGAGTTGTGTGTGTGTGTGTGTGTGTGTGTGTGTGTGTGTGTGTGTGTGCATTTCATCTCCACTTTTGGCAAATAGCAAACATCAATGCTTATTCTTTGAACAATGGTTCCTAAGCATAATAGGGTTGATTATAGCAACATTTACATTTTGTGTGTGTATATGTGTGAATGTAGGCACATTTATTTAAAAAATGTTTTTCTTTTTCCCAAGTGGAGGACCAGTTCTTGCAAATGTTCAAACCATATTTCAACAAAAAAATAAATTTTCTAATAAGCTACTTAATTTTCAACATATATAAATAATATTTTATTCTCTCAGCAATCTATTCACATAAATCTACATGGACACATTCATTTATATGTAGGTTATGTGTACATCATTATATCCACATGTTTATGTCTATGAATACACAGTAATCATATGCAAACATAAGAATGGCATGCATGTGTACATGCATATAAAATAAAATGGTTGTGTGTTCTGTGTATACATGTATTTGTCATATTCATGTACATGCAATCAAAGAATGTGCATTTACACATCTATTTGTAGGCATATGCAAATATAATACATGCATGAATATGAACATCTATGGATGTGACATACAAAGATAAAATTATACGTGTGAACATATATCTGCACAGGTATGCACACATGTGGATATCTATATACATAAACATATACTTTTGATTTCCCCCTCAGCCTGCTTCTTAAGCTTCTTGTTCTTTCTTTTTTCTTTCCCTACAAGACCATTCTTTCAGAAACATCCAGAATTTTCTTCATCCAACTGTCTATTCTTTCCTGACTTTTTAAAAACCTGTTTGTACACTGTTATGAGTTCATATGTAACTGGGATGTCCAAAGGACCTTAGGAGCTGAGCCCTTTTCCAGTCTGTAATGTTTTCATCTTGCTACAAATGCTATCAACTGTACATTTAATAACCTGACCATATTTTTAATTTTTTATTAATTAATTTATTTATATTTTAGTTTTCAACATTCATTTCCACAAGATTTGGAGTTACAAATTTTCTCCCTGTATTTCCCCTGCCCCCCACAGAAAAATAGCAAGCATACTGAATACTCCTTCCCCCAATCTGTTCTCTTTTATGTCCTCTCCCATACTCCCCCCCTACTTTCTTGTAGGGCAAAATGGATTTCTATACCCCATTGCCTATATAGCTTATTTCCAAGTTGCCTCTAATTTTTTTTTAATATTTGTTTTTAAAATTTTGAATTCTAGATTCTTTCTCTTATTCCTTCCTCACACACTCCCACTGGAAAGACAAACAATTCAACATAGGTTGCACATGTGTAGTTAAGGAAATCATTTCCATAGTAGTTATATTGTGAAAGACTAACTATATTTCTCTCCATCCTATCCTACCCCTCACTTATTCTATTTTCTTCTTTGATCTTGTCTCTGTACAAAAGTATTTGCTTCAAACTACACTCTCCCCCAATCTACTCTCCTTTCTATTATCTCCCCTCTTATCCTCTTCCTCCTTACTTTCCTGTAGGGTAAGAAACCCAATTTAGTGTGTATGTTATTCCCTCCTTAAGTTAAATTCAATGAGAGTAAGGTTGACCCATTCCTTTTTGTCTCCCAAGAAGGATTATATAGTCTGATTGTGACTCCTCTGTTTTCTCATCTTGCCAGCCAATTACTTATCTTTTGAGCTCTTTGCCATGGCAGAACTCTGCTTCTAGAGTGGAAAGTGTTATGTTCCAAATTTCTGGGATTCTGTTCATCTATTGTCAGAGATTTTTCCAGTCATGTGCCTCAAAACTGTGAAGAGGACTTTCTCTCCACAGTCTCACCAAGCTCTGACACATCAGAACTCCTCACTGCAGGACCACCATGCAAGACTGGGACCCAGATCCAAGCAGGGCAAAGCAGAAGAATCCTGCCTCAGTACCAGAAAAGATATTCCTTCAAATACCCTCTGGACAGTCACATGTTCCCCTTATGATGTGCAGACTTGGAGTTGGAAGCAGTAGTAGCTGTATCAGTTGCAAGGGCTGTCACCTCCACTGCCCCTGGGGCAGAGGAAGGACCTCACTCTTCTCTCACCCAGGATCAAAAGGGTTCCCCAATGACCTTTTCCTTTGTCTTTGGCATTTATGGGTTGAGAAGTCTCGGAACTGCCACAGCTGCCAGTGGTTCACTCTCTTGAAGTCTGCTCTGGTCAGTCTGTGCCACTGGTTGGTGCTGCCCTGCATCTGGCCCCATGAGTTTGACATGGGACTGTGCTTAGCTCCCAGCTTGGTGTGTTAGACCCTTCCTGTTATCCTCACAGGGTACCTTCAGCAGATTTGTTTCTCTCTGTCACTTTGTGGGTTCTATAGTTCTAAAATTTGTTTAAAGCCATATTTTACAGATATTGGAGGTGTTTGGAGCAGGAGTTCAAGCAAGTTCCTGCTTTTATTCTTCCATATTGTCTCCAACCACCTGACCATATTTAAAAAAAATATATGTAATAAATATTTTAATTCACATTTTAGAACTTTAAAACAATAATTATTTATATTTACATGATTTCAAAACAATGCTTGAAATCTAATCACTTGGTTGTGCTTTTTTTTGTTGTTCCTTCCAACAACCAGCTTGGCTGATACTTATTTTACAATAAATTGATATATTTTGTTGAATTTCTGTATATTTTCAGGTTGGATAGTACAATCTAGAAATGTGAGAAAATTGCCAGAATCTTAGAAAACCTGTAAGGCAAAAAAAAAAAAAAACAACTAAAACTAAAACAAACAAACAAACAAAAAACCTATCAATTTAGTCATTACATTTTAAAAGTTCTAGTATGGGAAAAAATGAATTTACTCTTATTTCAGAGAATAAATATCTTGTTTCATTAAATCAACCAGTTCCTTTGACACAAATAGTCAAAGGATTGACAAATTAAACAATTTCAAGGGACCAGAGAACCTTCTAGTTCAAACTGTGTCTGAGGAAAAATCCACATAGCCTATAATTGGTAATTTGGTCTTTGCTTGAAGACTTCTTTTTCTTTCTTTTTTTTCTTTGGGAGGGGGAAGGCATGGCAATTGGGGTTAAGTGACTTGCCCAAGGTCACCCTGGTAGTAAGTGGTAAGTGTCTGAGGCCGCATTTGAACTCAAGTCCTCCTGACTTCAGGACCAGTGCTCTATTCACTGTACCACCTAGTGTCCCCATGCTTGAAAGTTTCTATTAAGTGAAATTCATTGCCTCTTCTCTTTGAAGCTTCTCATCCAATTTGGGGGTAGCTCTAAATCTTAGGAATCCCATATCACCAACAAAATCAAATATAAAGTAGATTTCTTGAAGTATTTGACAAATAGGGAGTAATGACCCTGATGTCTTTGGACTCTCAATTTGACATGGTAGTTGTATGACTGAGCATCTGCAGAAGGTGTTTTTTATTTCTGTTTTGTTTTAACAGATTAGTTTATTAGGATAGTGGTTAGCCAAAAGTAATCAAAGCAATAGAAACAAATATGAGTCATGGAAAAAAAAAAGCCTCTTTCTAGACCAGCAAAAACCTTTGTGGTTTGAACACAGACCAGCCAGGCAGCAAATTGAACCCATGAGACAACTTATGTATGAAAAGTAAGTAACTCAGCAAATTATATTCCCAACCATCAATAAATTGAGAATTTCCATTGGGACCCATATTACTTTTAAAGTATTATAACTTTCCTCCCACTATAAACTTGGAAACTACATTAACCCTCCTACCCATTCCATAACCTGCTACTTAATCCCACATTTCTTGCCTCTCACAGAGTGAGAAGACTGCTATTTGAATGAGCTCCAAGTCTTTCTGTGCTGAATTTGGAGGCTCCAAATGAGTTTGCACTTGCCTGATTCATTTACACCAGAGCAATAACACTTGGCACAAATCAATCTCCATAGCAATAAACAAAATTTAAAAACTCCAAGTTGAAAAGCACAAAAATAGCACAGTTCACACCCACCCTAAATCATTCCCCCCTATTCAAAATGTATTTCAATGATTTGGTTGAACTGTTACATTAAACTGCCTTCTGGTGTCTTCTAAAATAGGGGAAAAGGTTGTAAATTATTTAACTGCATCCTGACTAAGGATTATGGTTTGATTGACAACATCAACAGTTTGCTCTTTTTAGAATTTGGTTTCAAACATTGATTTCAAAAGTTTCCAGGATTTTTAAAATTTTTACTCTTTGTCAGGAGAAAATATTTATTATTTCAAGTTGTTTAAATATGTTAAAACAAAAATATAAAAAACAAGTTATTTAAAGATATTAAAATAAAATATATTAGAAACATAAAATATATTAAATACATACACTTACATTTTGAATTTAATATAATAATGAGCAGCAGTGTGATGTAGTGGATAAGGAACTACTTTCAGAAATGAGAAAACCAGAGTTCAAGTCAAAGCTATCAAACATGCATTCTCTAAGACAGGCATGTCAAAAATGCTGCTGTAACCGTCATCACTCCTGAGTGGGTACCAATAAAATTTGAATAGGATTGGGAAACATTTTTTAAAGAAATAGAAATATATCCAGGGGAAAATATGGTCATTCAGTGATTTGGAGGACTTTCAAACATTCTTGCTGAAATAACCAGAACTGAAAAGAAAATTTGACACTCAAATACAAGAAGTACGAGAAGGTAAACATGGAAAAGAAATCATAAGGAACTTATCAAAATTGAACTATTTACATGCCAACATGGAAAAATGATGATTGGAACTTATGAAACTTTTCTCAGTTTGAGGACATGTGAAAGGAATATAAATGTGTGTATATATATATATATATATATATATATATGTATATATACATACACATATGTCTATATAGGAGGGTATATATATGCTTATGAACACATATCTAAATATGTACATATATGAGTACACAGAGGGCACAGAATCAGTTGAATAGGAAGGGACAATAGTCTAAAAAGTGAAATTCTGAGGTGGGAGAGGATTAGAATGAAAGGAGACAGGGAGAGACAGAATGGGGTTAATCATCTCATATAGAAGAGGCAAGGGATAACTGTTGCAATGGAGGAGAAGAACAGGAAGGCAAAAGGGAAAGGGTAAACCTTACTCTCATTGAATTTGGCTTAGGGAAGGAATGACATAATCTCTAAACTGGGTATCTTGCCACACAGTAGAGTAGGGGGGATGAGGATAAGAGGTAGAATGATGGAGAGGAGGGCAGGGGGAGGGGGGAGGGTTGCTGGAAGTGCACACTTTTGTAAACAGACAGGGACAGAGTAGAGAATAGAACAAGGTGGGGTGAGGCGGGATAGGAAGGAGGGACATATAATCAGTCTCTCACAATATGTCCACTGGGGAGATGTTCTACATAAGTACACATGAACAACCTGTATTGAATTGCTTGTCCTTCCAGTAGGTGTGGGTGATGATGGAGGAAGGGAAAGAATCTAGAATTTAAAGTTCTATAATCAAATGTTAAAATATGTAGCTATGTATGTATGTATGTATGTATGTATCTATCTATCTATCTATCTATCTATCTATCTATCTATCTATCTATATTATTGTTAACTACATGCAACTGGGAATTAAGATATTCAGGCACTGGGGTAGGGAGATCCATCCTGCCCTACCAGAAAGTCAGAGGCGTGATGGGGGAGGACACAGGAAAGAACAGATTGGGGGAGGGTTTATACAGTGGGATGGCTCTCTTGAGGTGGTAGGTAGGGAAAAAACGGGGAGAACATTTGTAGCTCAAAATCTCATGGAAATGAATAATGTAAACAAGAAAACAAATAAATTAATTTATTTAAAATTTAAAAAGAAATAGAAATATAATAAATCATGGGTAATATAGATGTGTGACTCCGCAAGTCAATCCACAGTCCGCAAGGAAACTTATCCACATCTTAGTGACCCTTAGCACTGTCTAAAACTGTATGATGCAAAGAAGTACCAGAACTGCATTGATTTCCTCGTAAAAAGTACCCCATACTTTTGAAACCATGGTTCCTATCCCAACACTACCTACTTTATTATTGATGATGTAGCAGGAATAAACAGAAAGAATGGTGAGCAATTATACAAAGATTCATTCATTGGTCCCTCCCATGAATAGGAGAAAAATTCCTGGAGTACAATTGTAACACATACATAGATACACACACACATACATGCATACATACGTACATACATACATACAAGTATATATGTATGTGCATCACTGCACAAGGTTATGTATGTATTTATGTTCTCTAGTTTACCTGGGAAAGATAGACATTAAAAGGAGGAAATCTTCTTTCAGGTTAAAGGACTGTGCTTGAGAGACATTGGAGAGAGATAGCAACTTCAGAATAAGCATCAAGGAATCCCTGGCCTGAACAAGGAACTTATAAATAATGGTAAAAGATGACAGCCATGATAATTAAAAGGTCAGTCATTGTTTTCAGAATGAATATCAAAAAAAGAACTGTCTCCAGAGGACAGACATGACAGGTGACACATTTAGCTCCTGGACTAAAATAGCAGTACATGATGAAGAGAATTGGTTAGTTGGCATTGTGGGTCTTACAAGCATTTTGGTATTAAACTCATATAGTTTGAAAGAAAATGATGCTCAACTAAAAATAGGTTATAATAATTCCCTTTTTATCCAAGAGAATGTGTTTTTCATTCCTCTGTTCTTTATATGAATTTAGTAGGCTTATTGTATAGTTTATATCTTGATAGCTTGAGTTTTGAAGGGGAACTTAATATACATGAAGTAGAGCTAGAAACAAATAATATTGAGATTTCTAGATAAATGAAAATATTGTCTAAAGCTGTTCAGTTAGTATTAGAGACAAGATCTGAACCTAGAACTCTTAGTAAAGACTCTAAACCCCAGTGTTCTTCCCACTCTTCTAACTCTCTTAACTATAAATGAACTTTCCAAATATTAGACTTCACCACAATATTTGTATTAAATGAAAATCAGAGGCAGTCGATGACTAAATGATGATGAGCTCTCAGAAAAAAATACGTGATAACTTTTGTATTTTGTCTTTGAAGGTGAGCAGGTTGTATTGTCTTGATGAAGTGAAGTTACTTTAATGACCTCTATTCTTCCTTCTAAAAAAGAAGAAAGGAAGGAAGCTTTGTGTTTTGTGTTGTTTTGTTTTGTTTTGTTTTGTTTTAGTGCTTATTATGTGCCAGGCAATGTCCTAAGAACTCAGAATACAAATGGAAAGGACAATATCTCATCTCATAGAGTTTCTAGTCTAGCAGATAAAAATCAATGGGTATTTTGGTCAGTCAAGTCAGAGACATGATCATTGAAATCAGTGGACAACTGATTCATTCGAGGAACTTTAGCACTTATTTTCTTTAACCATCAGACCTAGAGGTAGAATGCAGGGTTTGGGCAGAGAGAGGTGGTTCTAGAGCTGAAGTCAGATTCCTCATATCATGAAAATGCTCTGTGAACAGCATCCAGATGGGTCTGCATAAGAACTAGATATGTGGAGTGTTCACCCATCAAAAGGCTAAGGTTTTGGGTAATAGAGGAAATGTTCAGTTGAATGGATAGAAGCAGAGGGTAGGTAGCAAACAGTCTTCAACAAGTCTTTAATAATATTAATAATAATAATATTTAATAATAACAAACTCTATGCCAGTCAGCTTGCTAGGTATTAAGTATACACTTTCCAAGAACTGAACAAGTTTCTACTCACTATATATAACAGATGAATGGAAGGACATTTGGGAGGGAGGACAAACTAACCGTTCTAGGGATCACCAAGAGCTCTCTGCCAAAGATGGTGATTGAAATTCATATTAAAAGAAGAAAGGGATTCAAGTAGAGAGAAGGAAAGAGAGGATTCCAAGATGTTGGAGCAACTATAATAATGGCACAAAAAGGGAGCAAGTGTCTTGTGGGAGGAGGAAAAAAAAAGCAATTTGACTAGTCAGAAAATTTGGGAGAGGGAGTGATATTGATTGAGGTTAGAGAGACAGACTTGGGGCAGGTTGTGTGAGGCTGAAAAAGCTAAACCTCTGAGGTTTTTATTTAATTGTAGAGTAAATCAGGAGTCATCTGAATAAATCAAACAGCATTCCTTCTAGCACATATATACCAAGAACTGGGCTAAACACTGAAAAAGTTGTGTAGGCGAGTCACACATCAAACCTACAGTTACAGAAAATGACTTCAGCAGAGGTGTGCAGGAGAGACTGAATGCTGAAAACGAACCTGGAAGGAGTTAAGTGATATCCCTAGTGTTGATCCATTAAATAAGTGTTTGAGGTGAGATTTGAACCCAGAGTTCCCTGATTCTTACTTCAGTGAACAGTACAAAACATCATGTTGCCTCTATGTTATGATCACCTAAACCAAAAAATATGACTTAAAGCTCTCTCTCATACTTTCCTCTTCCAAGCATGTTTGGAACACATTGGAGCTTTCCAATAGCATATGTTTTATGAATCCAATTTCCCTGCTTATTTCTCTTCACTTCCCTCCAATGGGCTCCATTTTAAAATTCTTGATTTAGAGAAAGGATTTACATAAAATCTGTGCTGAAAAAGAACACCCTGGAGTCCTGTGCAGGGAAAGGCCTTTTCTTACAGTGGTTTCAATGTTTGTCTTAATAGAAATGGCTTTATAGGATAAGGAGAATTGGGGAAAATTTCCATACTCAGAAAAAAGAAAGAAAAGCACTTTATTGTATACGGAATTTTTTTCCTTTACTTTCTTAAAATCTAAACACAATGAAATCTGTTGTTGGTGTTCAGTCATTTCAGTCATGTCTAACTTTTGTTATCTCATTTTGGGGTTTTCTTGGCAAAGATAATAAAGTAGTTTGCTGTTTCCTTCTCCAGCCCATTTTATAGATGAGAAAGCTGAGGCAAATAGGGTTAAATGTCTTTCCTAGGGTCACACAGCTAATAAGTTCCTCATGTCACATTTGAACTCATTAAGATGAATCTTCCTGATTCCAAGACCAGTATATCCACCACACCAACTAGCTACCTTTGAAGCCAATTTTAGTTTTTGAAAGAAAGTATGGATACCAACCAATCTAAGCTACCTAGAGATGAACATCACTGGGGCTATGAATAAAAATTCCTTCTCCCATAAGGGGATAGGGTCCTTCCATTATTGGTTTCTGTTCATTGTAAGGTAACCGAACTTGATTTGGGATATTACAGGAGCCTGAGACATTTTCAATATCTTTGATTCAATTAAACAGCACAATTAAGCAAACAGAATTAAGCTGCTAGTCTGTGCCAGACACTGTATTCAGTGGAAATAATACCAAAAGAAAACAAACAAGCAGAAACACAACCTGACATACCCTCAAGGAAGTTTATGCTTTAGTGGGAGACCGGCCAGTCATGGTCACCTGTACAAAGAATGAATTTGGACTATATGTAATTTCAATAAAGAGCTACTGTTACAAATTGTTTTTGGAAGCTTGGATAGGATGCTAGAGAACCAAAAACTTTTCTTGCAGAAGGTGCCTAGGCTGTGGTTTTACAGATTCTACAGAGTAGGTGAGGAGAGAGCATGTTCCAGACAAAAAATACCACCTTTGGGAACGCATAAAGGTTGGGGGGGGAATACAGTACAATGGGAAGAGCTAGCAAGCCAATATGACTAGAACAGTCCTGTATAGATGCTTTCTCATAACTGCTATCTGGTGTGCAAATACACACAACATTTGCAAAACAAAAACAGAAATAAAACACAAGGTAGGATCAGCACTTTCCATTCTGGAAATGGCTTTGGGAAAGCTAATTTGGGATCCCTTAAGCATCTCCTAATAGGTTTTTACTAATGCTCCCCTCCCCCATTCTTAATTGAGTAAATTAAACAATAAAACATAATAAAAGTTACCCATTGCCTGATTCTGTGACTGCTCTCGCCAGCTGCTCCAGTGTTATTGAGTAATACATTATCAGGATGATGGTATATTTGTGATGATAAATCACACTGATACATAATTAGAGTAAGTGCATTCTTATGATATATTAACTCAATAACCCAGTAGCAGCTAGAAGAAGAACATTTTAGAAGCTCCCATTCCACAAGCTTATTTTTTAAGTGTATTACATGGATCCTTTCTGCAGATTCACACTACATAAATAAGGGATAGAACTTTTTTTTTCCCCCTACTTGCCTCTTAGGATCCTGACCTGTTATAGTCTGGTACAAAAAAACCAAAAAACAAAAAACAAAAACAAAAACAAAAAACTCATTTTCTGAGCGTGCTAGCCCAGAATTTTATATAGGTTTGGCAATGTTAGAAAACATTAATATACTGAGAAAAATACAGAACTCAGAGTCTCTGATCTGAGAGTTCCCCAGTGAACATCTAGTAAAAGTCACAAATGGATGGTCAGAAGACTTTTTGTTGAAGACATGGGCTACAAGGTGATTCACACCTTCTCAGAGCAGCCCATTCCATTTTTGGATAACTCTCATTATTAAGGGGTTGTTGTTGTTGCCATATCAATCTAAATGTTCCTCTTTGGAATTTCTGGCTATCCATCCTAGCTCATCTACCTTGGCCTAATGGGACAATCCTAAATTCCTCTACCAGACAACAGTCATTTAAATGTGTGAAACCAGCAGTAGTCTGCTAACTTTCTTACTCCTAGTCTTTGGATCTGGCATCCTGGGATCATAGATTGAGAATTAGAAGAGACCGTGCATTTCATTCAGTTATATCTCTTGCATTTTACAATTGAGAATGCTGTGGCACAAAGAGATTAAGAAGTTTGCTTCAGGAAACTCAAGAATTACATTTCAAACAGAAATTGAACTCAAACCCTCTACCTTCAAATCAAGTGTTCCTTTTTGTTTCAATATTCTCACTTCTTTTAATTGATTGAAGATACCAGTATATGAGAATTCCCTGGGTACTCTCTTTGTTGAGCTCCTAGAAATACACACACACACACACACACACACACACACACACACACACACACACACACACACACAGGCCCCTAAGGATACTTCCCAACCAAAAGGAGAGAGGGACCCCAGGGACAGCTGTTTCTGAAATGGATTAAATTTCAGAGCTACTTTTATGTTGTAGGATGATGAGTTTCTGCAGATGATAGAGGCCAGGAAGAAACTATCCAGGAAATGTTCAGGAGAATTCTCCAGGTGTTCTCATTATATGATGGAGGATCTTGATCTTCCTTGATTTCCACCCCATATCCTATCCAAGCATAGGGATGGCAGTTAAAGGACCAGAAAAGCTACAAGGAGGTATGCACAATTTTGTTACAGGGAAGAGAACATACTTGAGTAATTTTAATCATATCCAAGTTTTCCAAAACTAAGAGAGAAGCACTGATTTTGTTTTCCTTCTATGCATTTTTTTCTTTCTGCTTGAGAACTTAGGAAAAACACTCAGAATCAGTCAATCAATAAGCATTTATTAAGTATCTACTATGTACAAGGCACTAGGCTAAGCACTGGTTTGCTATTTTCTTCTCCATCTTATTTTACAGATGAGGAAACTGAGGCAAACAGGGCTAAGTGACTTTCCCAGGGTCACAGAGCTATTAAGTTTCTGAGGCCAGATCTGAACTCAGGAAGATGAGTTTTCTGTTGTGTATTATGCTGTAACAGTATATAATATACTGTTGTCTATTAAGTATATAATAGCATTATGTCTAAAATTTAAAAAAAATGTACAAACCTTAATTAAGAAATTATTTATTTCAAAAAATGCCAGCCATCTGGGACAGTTACATAGCACGGTGAATAGAGTAATGGCCCTGGAGCTAGGAAGATTTGAGCTCAAATCTGGCCTCAGACACTTAACACTTACTAGCAATGTGACCTTGCACAAGTCACTTAACCCCTATTGCCCTACCTTATCCCTCCAAAAAGCAAAAAAATAAAAAAAAAAAAAAAGCCAATCATCCTCTGAGTCCTCAGTGCATCATAATCATTTTGCTGGTGGGGCATCTTGCTTCAATGCTGATGGCTGCTGACTGATCAGGGTGGTGGTTGCTTAAGGTTGCTATGACTGAGTCAATTTCTTAAAAGAAGACAAAATCAAAGTTTGCTGCAATGATTAGCTCTTACTTTGACTTGAACACTTAGAGGTCTTTATAGGGTTATTAATTGGACTAATTTCAATATTGCAGCTCAGAGAAGAGGGAGCCATGAAAGGAAGGAGAGAGATGGGAAGACTGGTCACTGAAGCAATCAGAACACACACACACACACACACACACACACACACACACACACACATACACACACACACACCATTTTTCAGTTAAGTTCGTCATATATGTGCACAGTTTGTGGTGTAGCAATTACAACTGAAACATCAAAGATCACTGATCACAAATAACCGCAACAGATATAATATTAATGTGGTTTGTAATTTTGCATAAAATGTGGCTCAGGGACACAACACAAGCAAATGTTGTTGGGGAAAAAAAATGGGCCCAATGCATTTCCTTCATGTAGTGTTGTCACCAACCTTGAATTTGTAAAAAAAAAAAAAAATGCAATGTCTGAGAAACACAACAAAGCAAAGGACAATGAAATCAGGTGCACCTGAATATAGAATACATTGGAGATAATCCACAGTGGTAATACAATAGTGTCAGAAGAAATTGTAAATGGTATATCTTGAAGTAAACTAGAGAATTGCAGACAGTGATATGAGGAGGTAGAGGATTCCAGATATCACCAATGAAACTTCCCAGAGTCCAGTGATAGAAAACTGTGCTAGGAACTGCAAGGAGGCTAATGTTCCTGGATATTATGTCACAGGGGATATAACGGCATGGGGCTAAGAAACTTGTGTAAGAATTGGAAGAAGGTAAGGGGAGACTGGAGGGAGGAAAAGATAATAGTGAATTTGAAAATCAGAGGATTTTATTTTTTGTCGTAAGAGTCATTAGAGTCTATTGAACAGGACAATGACATGGTCAGACTAGCCCGTCAGGAGAATGTTTTTGATAGCTGGGTGGCATATATACTGCAGTGACGGTGAACAGTAGGCATCCAGGCGTGAGGTGGTGGGAGCCTGCACCAGCCCTGTGGCAGTGTCAAAAGACAGAAGAGAAACCAAATATGATTTAAGTTAATGGTATTGACAAATACACCATATCACAGTTTTAAAGCTTAGATTGTGAGGAGCAAAGAAGTTTAATAGCATTATTTGTTTTAGCATCAAATAACACATTTTATGTTTATTACACTGTCTCACTGGCAGAGTATTAATAAAGTTTAAGATAATGATGATCATCTTTCTCTAGAATGTCTGTCTCTTTCACTTTGCATAGCACTTTCCTTAATGCCACAGGCAAATAAATGTATAATAAATTCTTTCAGATAACAATAAAAATGATCTTGATTTCTGTCTCGCTCTTGGTTTGGTTGACTCCCCTCAACTTTGAATGTCCAATTATGGATAATAGAACCCTAGGGCTTATTGACTGTGCTGGGACCATAATCACAGAGCCATTAGCAATGGGTCAGTATTAACCATCATTACTATCCCTTTCATCATCCTTTATCCACATCATCCCTTTATCTACAACTCGCTGATGGCCCGAGAGTACTGAATGTTTTCCTTAATGATCTTTCTAATGGGGCTGGCAATAGACTTGTTGCAAAGCCAAAGAACTCCAAACTGGTTGTGGTTCTGATTTTCTAGAAGAGCCTTCAAGCCTGTATTTATGAGTTTGAATTTATTCTATTGGAACTTATACTCTGACCCAAGGTCTCTAGGCTTTGGCAGGTGAGATTAAGGCTTTTCTTATCTGAAGCTGTTAATATCATCAAGACAAGAACAGAACTACTGATGATGGCAATAATAACAACTAACATGCTTATGATGCTTTAAGCATCAACCATCTTATGTTGTCCTCCCAGTTTTATTATTATCGTTTTTTAGACGACGTAGCTGAGACTTAGAGATGGGTAAGTGGATTCTCATGGTCACACAGCACTCCTTATCCAGAACAATTTAACATTAAAGCTCAATGTTTAGAATGATTTAAGAGTGATTCTATTCCAGCTGACTTTAATGCTTAGGATGAACAAGAACTTCTAGAAATAGACCGTTAAGTGTTCTAAGCTCTTGGACCATTGACCTTACTTAATGTTGTATAGAATATTTCCACATGATCTGTATTCCTCTATAAAGAGGTGCTATGGTTTTCTGTACCTCTTTTGAAAAAGGACACTCAAAAGGCACACCTAATAGCAATCTACAGACATTGCTTAAACAATGTTTTAGACGCTGTGCTAGCTACTGGAGATACAAGTATACAGATAATCCCTTCTCTGAAAAAGCTGATGTTCTGTCAGATGTAACACATACTGAAGCATGTACAAGGAAAATATTCTATTGATGATCATATCCTGTATAAATACAAAGTAATAGATACAAGAAAAGGAGGACATTATCAGTTGGAGGTTCATTAATAGTGTTCATCAAAGTCTTGCTTAAGGGGTTTTTTTGAAACAAGAGAGTGATACAGTGAGGTAGAAGCAAGGATGGAATGAATTATAGGTAAGGACAAAGTTCAAGAAAAAACTAGAAAGACAGAATAATGAATGGTGAAATTAGGACAATCTATTGGGGCAAGGTTGTGAAGGAATTCTAAAATGATGAGAATGTTTCTTTATTTATATTCCTCTTAATGACTATAGCAGGCTAACGAGTTTTTTTGAGAAGGGGAATCACATAGTCAGATCTATTCATCGGGAAAATCACATTGAAAGCAGTGTAGAAGCTGAATATATTACAACCTTGACCCACCCAACCCCAAACCTTATCAGTATACTTATACCTTACAAACCCCTTACATACTATAGCCTTCCATCCAGTAACACTGGTTTCCATATTGATCCTTGAACAAAATACTCCGTCTCCTAATTCTGGTCATTTTCACTGGCTGACTTCCAGGTCTGGGATGCCTGTCTTTCTTGTCTCTACCACCTGCCTTCTCTATGTGATGGAAGTAAGGAGATTAGTGGCATAATAGTGACAGTCATTTCCTCCACAATATTAGCCCCACCAAATTCATGTCCAAAGTGAGCAATGGTGTGATTATCTGCTGGGCCAGAATTCTTAGACTCTGGCTTCTCAGAGCCTTAGTGCTAGGCTGGCTAAAATTTCTAACAGGATGAGTAGCAGCAGCAACAAAAGCTATTTCTGTATTATTTTAAAGTTTGCAAAGTGCTTTATTCATATTAGCACATTTGATCCTCACAACTCTGGGAGTCAGGTGCTATTTTTCTTCTCCATTTCACAGATAAGAAAAAATGAGGCAGACAGTGGCTTGTGTTGGGACATAGAGCTAGTAAGCATCTGAGATCAGATTTTAACTCAAATCTTTCTGACTACAGGTCTAATTCTCTTAAACTCATGACAAATCAAAGACAACACTTCCTATATTTAGCATGAAAGAGATCAAAGGTAAAAGGCCATAGACCCTAAGTGAATGAGACTCTCTTTGATGGTCTGAGTGTGTGGCAGATACTCCACTACACAAAGACCATAAAAAATAAAAACAACAAAAATTTTTCACAGGGGCAGTTAGGTGGTGCAGTGAAGACAGCACCAGCCCTGAAGTAAGGAGGACCTGAGTTCAAATACAATCTCAGACACTTGACTCGCTTATTATCTGTGTGACTTTGGGCAAGTCACTTAATCCCAAAAGCCCTGCCTCCCCCCCTCCACCCAAAAACTCTCTTCACAATGCAGACTAGTATTTATCAAAGATCAAATGTTGATCTTCCAAAAGGTAACAATTGTATTTGGCCAAAATTCATGATAAAATGGGTTGCTTATAATGTAATATTTTTTTTCCTATCTTAAACTTCCATATTCTAAGGAAGCTCTTTTATTTTTATACAAACATAGTTTTAATTAAATTTGATTCAAAAATATATGTAAGATATGTACTAAATATATTTAACCATAGTTTCTCTTTTAAATATTTTGTATTTTATGTTCCCCAGTTACATGTAAAAATAATTTTTACCATTCACTTTTAAAACTTTGAGTTCCAAATTCTCTCCCTTCCTCCCTCTCCACCCCTACCCCCTCATAGCAAAGGCAAGCAATTTCATATATATTATACCTATGTAGTCATTCAAAACACTTTCATAAGAGTTATGTTGTAAAAGAAAATATAGACCAAAATGAAACAAAAAAGAATTAAGAAAAGGGGCAGCTAGGTGGTATAATGAATAGAGCACCAAACCTGAAGCCAGGAGGACCTGAGTTCAATTCCAACCTCAGACATTTGACACTTAACTAGCTGTGTGACCTTCAGTAAGTCACTTAACCCCAATTGCCCTCCCTTCCCCCTCCAAAATATTAAAGGAATGTTTAAAAAGGTATGCTACAATCTGTATTCAGATAACATCACCTGTTTATCTGGGGATGGATAGCATTTTTTCTTGCAAATCCTTCAGAGTTGTCTTGGATCATTGTATTTCTGAGAAGAGCTAAATCAGTCACAAATGATCATCTTACAATACTGCAGTTTCTTTGTGCACACTACATTGACTTTGCATCAGCTCATGTAAGTCTTTCCAGGTTTTTCTGAGAGCATCCTGCTCATCATTTCATATAGCCCAATGGTATTGAATTATAATCTTGTACCACAATTTGGTCAGCTATTCCCCAACTGATGGACATTCCTTCAATTTCTAATTCTTAGCCCCCAGAAATTAACTGCTTTCAATATTTAATTATATCAAGTTTATTAAATATTAATTGTAATATAACATAATTATATTTGTGTACATATAGATCCGTTTCATTTTTCTTTTAATCTCTTTTGCAATGCAGGTCTAGTAGTGGTATTTCTAGTTCAAAGAATCTGCATGGTATTATAGCCCTTTGAGAATAGTTCCAAATTACTTTAGAGAATGGTTGAGTCAGCTCACAATCCCACCAACAGTGAGTACATTAATGTCTCATTTTCCCCTCATCCTGTCCACCTCTTGTCATTTTCCTTTTCTGTCCTATTAGCCAATCTAACAGATATGAGGTAGTACCTCAGAATTATTTAAATTAGCATTTCCCCTAATAACAGTAAGTTAGAGTATTTTTCCATATGGCTATAGATAGCTTTGATTACTTCATCTGTAAATTGTTCATATCTTTGATCATTTATCAATTTGGTAATGGCTCTTATTTTTAAAAATTGGGCTTAGTTTTCTATATGTTTTTAGAAATGTGATCTTTATCAGAGGAAGTTGAGTCATTTTTTTTTTATAGTTACTACTGCTAATTGTATTTCCCTCCATTCTATTTCCTCTCCTGTTTGTTCTATTTTCTCTCTTACATCCTGTCCCTCTTCAAAAATATTTGGCTTTTAACTACTGCTTCCTCCAGTCTGACCTCCCTGTCTCACCCCTTACCTCTTATCCCATTTACCTTCTGTTTTCCTCTAGAGTAAGATAGATTTCTATACCCAATTGAGTCTGTATGTTATTTCCTCTTTGATTCAGTTCTGATGAGAGTACAATTCATTCACTCATCCTCACCTCCTCCATCTTCCCCTATACTGTAAGGGTTTTTTTTTTTCCTGTCTCTTTTATGTGAGATAATTTACCCCATTCTACCTTTCCTTTTCCTGTTCTCCTAGTACATTACTCTCCTACCCCTGAATTTTATTTTTAAAGATTACATCTATTCATATTCACTTCATATCTGGGCCCTTTTTCTGTAGATACTTCTAACTGCCCTAATAACGAGAAAATTCTTATGAGTTACAAGTATTATCTTCCCACGTAGGAATGTAAGTAGTTCAACCTCATCAAGTCCTTTATAATTTCCCTTTCCCATTTGCCCTTTTATGCTTCACTTGTGTCTTGTATTTGGATGTCAAATTTTCTATTCAGCTCTGATATTTTCATCATAAATGCTTAAAGGTCCTCTATTTTGTTAAATATCCTTTTTTCCCCCTGAAGGATTATACTTGTTTTGCTGGATGCATGATGCTTGGTGGTAATCCTACCTTATTTTCCTTATGGAATATAATATTCCAACTCCTCCAATTTTTTAAGGTAGAAGTTTCTGAGAGCTCTAGAATTTGGCTATAATAATATTATATATATATATATATGCATATATATATATATACAATATATAATATATAGAGTATTCTATTTGGGATCCTTTTCAGAAGGTAATCAATGGATTCCTTCCATTCCCATGCTACCCTCTGGTTCTAGAACATGAGGACAGTATTCCTTGATAATTTCTTAAAAGATGATTTTTCAGATCCATGGTTTTTGGGTAGTGCAATAATTGCTAAGTTCTGTTTCCCAGATCTATTTTCCAGGTTGGTTATTTTTCCAATGAGATATTTCACATTGTCTTCTATTTTCTTTAATTCTTCTGGTTTTGTTGTTTCTTTATTTCTCAAAGAGAGCAGCTTCCATTTCTCCATTACAATTTTAAGGAATTATTTTATTGATGAAGAAGACACAAGATATTTCCTAATATTCTTTAATTGTCACAAAATATCTTATATCTACTGAACGTCACATGTATTTTATCCCCTAATATAATGTAATTTTCTTGAAGAGAGATGTCTTTATTTATCACCTCATATCCTTAGTGACTAGTACAGTACTCTGCATATAGTAGGTATCAATGTATGTTTCATTCCATCTTTTCATCTACTTTTAAATATCATTAATTGACCTACCTCTAGAACTTTTGGAGGTCTGGCAGAGACACTCCAGTGGAATGAAAAGATGCCTGAACATGGGACAATGGGACTGAACTCAAATTCCAGCCCTGCTAGTGGCATATTTGTGTATGCTTAGGCAACTAACTTCACCTCATATTTTTACTTCCTTTTAAAATGCTGAATTTGCAAAAGTTAACCATCAAAATGCTTTCTGGACAAATACTGAAGAAATAAAACAAAACCAAGCAAAAAAATATTTATTAAATGCCAGCTGTCTACAACACATTAAGAAAAAAATGGAAACATCAGAATAGAAGGTATATATGTGTGTGTATGTATATATGTATACACACATATATACAAATATATACACACACATATGCATACATACACGCACACATATATTTGAGAAATTGGATTGAACTCCCCTTCATACTTTGGCCGGTTATCAAAATCAGGTAGAACAAAATTTACCAGCTACTCTCACTTGCTCCATGTCCTTGGTTTATTGCTCCAGCGAACATTACAAAACTTCAGGATCTCTATAAGCAGCAATTTCATTGTGGCTTACAGTATTTAGTTTACATAGATAAAAATCACTTATGTAGATGAAAAGACGACATATTTTTTTAAAATTTTTTATTATATTTTAATTTTTTGAGTTACATATTTTCTCCCCATCTTTCCCCCGCCCACCACCCCAAAACAGACATCCTAGTGTTTCCCCCCTCCCCCAGTCTATTCTCTCCTATGTCACTTTTTGGTAGGGCAGGATGGATCTCCCAACT